>JAIGNY010004509.1:825000-1532500 GCA_020152595.1 Chiridota heheva
GTGAACCTTTCTTTTTAATTCCAGGAATGTTGGTTTCTATTAAAGGAAACAAGCCTTTCTTTCAGGGTGGATGAGTTATAATATTAACCTGTGATGTATATTTACGAGCTGAATTATATGTGTGTTTAATTATTGACACCACCAATTATACATCTCTTATCAACAAAAGGTTTTGTTCCGTATAAAAAGACTTTGATTCATATGTCATCGGAAGCACAATATAACTACTTATCATAAACTCGTCATTGTATTTCACTTAATCTAATTACTGGCGGATTTAACTGGGACAAAATGCTTCAGTTCTTATACAATAAAGGATGAATTAAAGCTATGGGTTATTTGACAGCAAGGTCTTATTTAAACCGGCTGTGCAGTTATTGTATTGGCGGGTTACTTGTAACAAGTCTCGCCTAATCTCGTTGTGCAATTGTTGTATTTGTGGGTTACTTGATAGCAAGTTCTCGTCTAAACACGGTGTGCAGTTCTTGTCTTGGTGGGTTACTTGATAACAAGGTCTCACCTAAATTCGTTGTGCAATTATTGTATTAGTCGTTTACTTGATAACAAGGTCTCACCTAAATCCGTTGTGCAATTCTTGTATTAGTGGACTACTTGATAGGAAGGTCTCACCTTTACCCGTTGTGCAATTGTTGTTTTAATGGGTAACTTGATAACAACGTCTCAACCATCAACTGAATCGTTGTCCAATTAAAACGTTAACCGTTGCCTATAAAGGAACATGTATCAAACCTACTATAAAATGTTATGGCATTATGCGTCAAGTGTTATCGAGGCTCGCAGGTTATAATCACCAAAAACAATTATATTCAATAAAAAAAAAAAAAGGTGAAATAAATAACTCAATTATTAGATAACATAGTAAGCACTTACAGGTGCCTAATGTTATTTAATTGATTCGTCATAACGTCTTTTTGTGATGTTAAAGAACTAAAGAAACGTATTAAGCCTAAGTACCTTATTTTTCCATACAAACGTACAACACACGTACAACACATAAATACACTGTATATGGTAAGCACATGGTAAATACATAATGATAGAACCACATATGAATTATCAAACTTAATGTTTTAAAGGAATATTCCCATATAATTTAAGGGAGAAACTAAACGTTATGTATTTTCTTGAAAATCAATCACCAATTTTTCATATTTTAAAAATGAGTTACTTGAACAGATCAAAAAAATTATTTTAAATTTTATTCTACAATATTATCAATAATTATTGAGAGAAAATGTTCCCAATTATCTAAAAAATATACAATTAATTTTCAAAGAAATACATGAAGAAAAGTTGCACATGAAGTGCTGTGATGACATCATAATAATGACTTAGACTCAGTGCAAAAGTTATTTTTACTACAAATATTTAAAATTCCAGAACTTCTTCTAGGAATGAGATATCAATATGATATTTTCACTCCTCTATCAGATACATAAAGATGGAATTCCAAGGAATTTTTCCTTTAAATATTAGATACAACCTTATCTGAGAAACGAGTTTCTATATTTCTTTGACGTCAAATTATCATATCACAAAGATATTATGCATCAAATGTGTTTAACATATTGTTTTGCTTGCCGGGAGTGCTATTTCCGAACTTCTTGACACACAATTAAAATAACCGTAACACAATTTGTTGGAGGTGAATGTCTCCTGGAAGTTGAATGACTCATTTGTATATGAAATGCCTATTATTCCTCTGATGCAAAAACGTGACACAATGACACATATTAGTAATTGTCACCTTTCTTTACGAATCTCTTAAGCTATCATCTATAGCTATTTCTACCTCAAGAAGATTTTTACAAGTGATTCATTTTTGTCAGAGAGTAAGATTTAGGGCGCAAAAATATCAAATTTCTTACTAAATTTGGATTCGACACCATATTTATAAAACTGTTGTATAGTAAATTCTTTCCAATACGTTCCAAAACAAAATAATGTGTTAGTGGTAAGGGGTAACTATACAAGTAGTGACCTTGGTCACTATCTGTATAGCGGCCCCTGAGATTTTTCAGCCAATCACTACCTGTATAGCGGCCCCTGAGATTTCCAGCCAATCACTACCTGTATAGCGTACACCCAATATATAACAACACGTTGTGGTTGTTAGCGTAGCGCACGAACGTTAAAGAGTTATACCGTGTTGACATTTCGTGTTATACTTACTGTGGTGTATTACTACATTGTGTGCATACTGCGTGTTTTGATTACTATGACTCACTATAAGGAGAGAAACAGGAGAGGCCAATTGTCGTCGTTTAAGAGAAGAGCAGGGGTGGTGGAATATGAAGCTGATCCTAAAGTACGGAGTTGCGTCATTCATTAGTGTCTTGCTCAAATAAATCTGCCACTCTAATTACTTTGGGATTTAAATATGGTATGTGTGTTTAAGGTGTTTTTTTTTTAAGTTGATGGCCGGCAATAACATGTAAATTGATTGATTGGTTTATGAATTGCTTGAAATTATCTGAGGATGATTGTATAGAATGCAGCAAAAAACTGCACCAAAGGACAGTGTTTCAGAAAAATTGTTTCTCTAATGATGAGTTTCAGAAAAATTGGCTCTCAAATGAGGAGTTTCAAAAAAAAATGTCTTCTCAAAACATTCACGTTTTCAAAAAATCGTTGCTCAAATTTTGCTCCTTGTGCAAAGTCAATGGGATTTGAGAATAAAATTTCGTTCTCAAATCGTACACGTTTTCAAAAAAAGTCTTCTCAAATCACACCGTTTAAAAAATATTGTCGCTCAAATCTAACCTATTTTCAAAACGTTGGTCTCAACATGGAGATACTATTCCCAAATAGTAGGCTCCATGGTCTCAAACATGACAAGTTTCCTGTTTCTTAATTGTCAAGTACAATGTCTTCTCGAATGACGTGACTCGGTAAATTGTGACAATATTATCCCGATATTATCGTTAATCGTGACATGGCAATTTATCTATATTATTTTTACAGTTTAAACTCTTTGACAAATCTAAACTTCTAATCAACAGATTACCAGGGTGTATTGTTTTGAAATGGGCGACAATGAGTACCATCTGACACACCCAGTACTCTTTGAAAAATCTAAACTTCTAATCAACAGATTATCAGGGTTTATTGTTTTGAAATGGGCGACAATGAGTACCATGATACCCCCACCCAGTGCCTGAAAAACTAAACTTTTAATCCAGATTATCAGGGTTTAGTTGTTTTGAAATGGGGAAAGCCATGATACACTTCGTTAAAAGGACTCTGCGGAACAAGGTATTGGCTCATTACATGCGTAATAGAATTACATGATGTCATTTTTTTGACCAATCAGAAGTTAGCATTGCAAATGAACTATACACCTCGTTAAAAGGACTCTGCGGAACAATCGCGAATATCTTGTGACGCAATCCGATGACCCATAGGGAAAGTTTTAAAGGCCACTATACAGGTAGTGACCAATCAGAAGCTCCGTCGTCGAGAATATCTTGTGACGGCAATCCAATGAGCCCAGAGGGAAAATCTCAGGGGCCGCTATACAGGTAGTGATTGGCTGGAAAATCAAAGGTGCCGCTATACAGGTAGTGATTGACTGGAAAATTAGGGGCCGCTATACAGGTAGTGACCAAGGTCACTACCTGTATAGTTACCCCTTACCACTTTGGTTTGATTAGAAGAAATTCTTGTTGTCTTGGTAGAGAGGTTGTTCTTAATTTGTATAAGCAGTTTGTCAGGCCTCACCTTGAGTATGCTATTCAGGCTTGGAGTCCCTTTTATGAGAAGGATAAGTTCATTTTGGAGCAAGTTCAGGGAAGAGCCACTAGACTTATTCCCGAAGTAAGGAATCTCTCTTATGAATGTAGGTTGCGAATTCTTGGTTTGACCACGCTTGAGTTGAGAAGAGCACGTGGCGATATGATTCAGGTCTTTTTAATTCCTATTTGGTAGTGATGATTTGACTTCCTGTAATTTCTTGCATCTTTCAGCTAATCCTCATGTGACACGTGGTAACAGTTTGAGGTTGACTAAAGAGTTCCCACAGATAAATATTCGGCGTTTTAGCTTTTCGCAAAGGGTTGCTAATGAGTGGAATGGTTTGCCTGAGTGGGTACTAGCTCCATTTCTGTTCACAATTTCAAAGTCAACATTGATAAGTTCTTTACTAACTCTGGGCGTCTTTGAATTTTTTTTTTTTGTGGTGGTAGTGGTGTTCGTTTGGGCTTTTTATGGGGTGACTGACCCTTCTTAGCCCGTAAACTTGTTATGTTATGTTATGTTACATAGAGCCCTATGGGCCCCACTCGCCCCCCGGCCGTAGAGTCCTAGCTACTTCACTGCCATTACCATGACCCATACCAAAATTTAGTTAGGGTGTATACCAACTCTTCACTTCAGCCTTACAAGAGGCTACTTGATACCTTAGGTCAACCCCTACTGAACATGCTATCATCATGTGAAAGATGTAAGTTGGTACTTAAACAACAACACAAATCACAAACGTTTGCGAAACTTCCCATTTCTGGTACAAAAGAGACCCGAAAGTTCAGTCTTTATCATGGGATCACCCATACGTGGAAGCACGCAACCAATTGATTCCTTGCTGCTCTGTGGCACCTAAATTCGGACAACGATCTGACTATTCGTAAGACTGAGACAGTGATTGCTTGGTGATTTTTTTTAAATATGCAAATGTGTAAAAGCTATTCCTACGGCATGTGCCTATCGGATAAGCAAATGTGTAAAAGCTATTAGGGTAATATGTCTCGCAAATATTTAGGCAGACTTGCGTAAGGCATACATGATAATACGAATAAACAATTGTATAAATGCTTTTCGTGATCAGTAAGGCAGTTTTGGGGGCTACGTGACATTTTAGTGCATAACCGTTACAAACAACAGCTTGGACCCCACCAGCGTAGGATTTGACGGGAGGGGAGAGATGGGGCCTGTGCTAGTCATGTTATTCTTTATGATCTGTTATGTCCATCAAAAAACAAATCCATCAAGTTTAAGCCATTTTGGATCGGCACATAAAAAGTGAGAGGTATAATTTTGGGATGGTATAGATTTTTGGGAGGGCTAAAGAAACCAAGGTGGTTGAGCAGTGGTTATAATACAAAGCAAAATTACCAAGATAATGTTGAGAGCCAACATTAATAGTTTTATCGGCTTGGCGAGATCCTAAAAGCTTTTAAAGTCTGTCGTTTAAAAAAAAAAAGTAAGTCAAACTTAACTTGGATCGTGCCAAATCATATACTTACTTTTTAAGATTTGAGCAAAATAAAAGTTTTATGCATGTTTTTATTTGAAGATTTTTCCACTAATTTCAAAATGTAAAAGATTAGGCGGTCACAATCATCTCATTTACATTTCCACAAACTCCCATACGCCCCATGCACACCAGATATATATTCAGTAGCATATGTCTGTATACATTGCTATGCTATACGGTCCAGATCCAGTCCCCTCCCCAAGCGCTTCATTTTTTTTTTTGTGGTATAGGGCCTTACTCCTCTGTTGGCAAGCCAGAGCTCACCCCAGGTTCGATTGCTGTAGTGGGCTGGGGAAAATAGTAGTTTTGGGTGTTTAGGTCCATAAAAAGGCATCTGCACCGAGGGGCAGAGCCAGAGAAAGGGCCGGGGGCTATTGACCCTTGAGAATTTTCCGATGATACTCTTTTTAGTATGAGATAATTCTTAGTCAAGGTTTATGTAAAAAAAAAAATCAATTTTCGGGGCATTTCAATCAATTTTTGGGGAATCACTTTAATATTTGTGAAATTTCCTTCATTCTCGTGTTAATTTTTTAGATTTTTGGTAAATATTTTTAAAATTGTGGTAATTTTGCTCCATTTTAGGGCATTTTTTCTCTAATTTTTGTTAATTTTGCCTCAATTTTTTGGTGTATTTCCTTCAATGTTTGAAAACTGCACGTCTTTCAATTTTATGCAATGTCCTTAATTCTCGTGCAATTTCCTTCAATTTTAGTAATTTTTCTTCATTTTGGGGTAATTTTTTTGGATTTTTGGTAAATTTTCTTCAGTTTTTTTAATTTTCCTTGATTTTGGAAATTCTTAATCCGATCTTCAATAATAATCTTTTCTAAGTTTCCTTCAATGTTTTGAAAATTTTCGGTAAATTTCCTTAATTTTGGAGCAACTTTGCCTTCAAATTTGGGGTGATATTCTTAAATCTCGTGTAATTTTCTTTAATTTCCGTTTTTTTTGGAGGGAGGTAAATTTTCTTTAATGATTGGTAAATTTCTTCATTTTGGGGCAATTTTTCTTCGGTAGCTTTTCTTCAATTTTGGGAAATTCCCTTCAATGTTTGGAAAATCTTTGCAATTTTCGGAAATTTCTTTCATTTTGGAACAATTTTGCTTTGATTTTCAGTAAGTTTTTTTTTTCCATTTTTGAGAAATTTTCTTCAATGTTTATTAATATCTTTTCATTCAATTGTTATAAAATTTCTTTCAATTTGTTTGCAATTTTCCTTTGATTTTCGACAAAAAAAAAACATGAATTATTAGATTATCAGAAAATGTTGCCAAATTTTACCGCAAATTTTTAATGATTTTACCAAAATTTTTTTAAATTTTTTGTTGATAATTTTCCCAATTTTACCAATCTAAACAAAACCTTCCAGAGAGTACCTTTCTCCCTGCTCCCCGACTCTGAACACTTCTCCCAATATGTTTCATTAATCAGTTAGTCATGACAAAACTGCTCATAAAACACGTTATCATGCAAATCATCCTTGTATCAAACAAATCATGTTTGGGTTTGACTTCCCCCCTTCCCTTCCCCGACATTTTATCCTGGCTACGCCACTGTCTGCACATATCTTGGCCCAAAATCCAAGGTGTTTGGCACTAAATGGTAAAATTAATTTTTTTAAATGAAATATTCGGCCAATATTTCATTTCTTGATCCAAAATTTAATATTTTTTGGTCCAAAATTGAACATTTTCAATAGTACAAAGTTGAAGATTTTTGGCCATTTGATATTTCATAGCCTACTTTAGAGATGGAGATAACTGAGGCAGTTTTGGCTTAGCCCAGTAGCTCTCCCCCACCACCACCAACAACCCACCAGGTCCCAATTTTTCCCAAACAAGATGGCAATGGCACAAATTTTCTCGTATCTTGTCTGATCATGAAGGTACCACTCTAAAGTGGTACCTCCATGGTCTGATTGGCTTAAATTCTGGAACCTCCACGATTGGTTAATAAAATGGCCGTGAGCGTTAGTGACGTAAATACACCAATAAAGGTCTGTTGGGGCACATGCTGTTGGGACTTTATAAACCTTGGTAAAACCATCAACCAACCTAACCCTAACTTGAATCTAATGAGTACAATTACTATCCTGTTTGGAAAAAACAGCCCCTTACACACACACCAGATGGTGGGTTGTCACCGACAATTACGCTCACGGGATTAAACACCAGCAGTAATTTGGGCACGGAGTCAAACAATATAAATTGCATGTTCAAGACACCGTAGAAAAATATTCCTGCGATTATCTGACTAAACCATTTTCTTTTCAAATCAAAATATTAGGTCAAGGATCAATTAAGTCTATCTTATGACGGATAAATTTAAATGAAACAAAATGGTGAAGAAAGCATTCCAAATCTTATTCCGTTAAGAAGATATCGAAGTTTATAGTTTGGTATATATCATTTGTGTAGAAACGACTGAGATCAGACTAGTTGTGATGTCGTAGCCTCAAATTCTTTTTGTATTTCATCATATTTTGTCCTGCGATTTTGTGGCTTAAAAGACCATGAGATATGTCAAAAAGTAGTAAAACTGAATGCTAGGAAATGTATTTATAATATACCACCTGAAAAAAGTTTGAGGACAAATGATTTAAAAAGTGAACAACTTAGATAAATATTGTGTGGTGCGTTGAGTGGTGCAACGTATAAACTTTACATTGTTTATGTTTCAAAGAAGGGCAGTGGATATTGAAAACACCTGCAACTTATTGTGTTATTGTTTATGATTGCAATTCCTTTAAAATATATTGTGAAGAATGTGAGGATGTTGGCGCCGACTTTCCATTGAAGTGCGGTAGGTAAGCAAAAAAAAAACTCTATACCTGTTGGATTAGACCGCCGCCGACGAGTGAACACACAATTACAATGACGGGGTCGTCGCCTGCGTATTCGGTTATGATAGTAATAATGCTATCACGAAACGCTTAATACGACCCGGACGAGAACACAGGTACGACGTACGGACAGACATAACATCGACAACCAAGTCAATGTCCACGGCCTTTGTTAACCAGTTGTGATACACTGGCGTGTCTACCCAACCCAGGCTTGTACCCAGGACCTCGTGGTCTGTAGACAGGTATGATAACCGCTACACCACAGTAGATAGATGGATTAAAGCACCAAACTTTGCACTTCTAGTTTAGGTCATATAGAAAAATTCTAAAGAGGGGTGCCCGGTTTTCGAAGTCTAGATCAGGAGCAAATCAAGGTCAAAGGTCAGTGTGTGTCAACATTTTAAAATAGCCCAATCCTGTCGACAAGTATACCGAATTCAAAAAGGTAGTTTGCCATATCTGTGACCTTTGAATATAGTATGGTCGGAAATATGGTAAAGGTCATCGAACTTTCAATTGGTCACTACACAGGGGGACAAAACAACGATACATTTACCGATCTTTTTCAAAAGCATATCAAATGAATCGTAAAATCATTTCCATTAAAAAGAGTCTATACTGTGGTGGTCACTACCCAGCATGTCCAGTTTCGGAGCTATAGGACAATATCTCTAATGTCCCCACCTGTACTCCTGTAGGTACACTATGGATATCGCCCTATATCTCTAAAACTGGACATGGTGAGTACATCACACTATATACTTTATTAATGGAAATGATCTTACGATTCAGTCATTTGGTATGCTTTTTAAAAAGATCGGTAAATGTAAAGTTTGATGCTTTCATCCAGCAGGTATAGATTATATTTTGCTTAGCCACCGCACTACAACAGCAAGTAAGATATTCGAAGGTTACAGTCATAGTAAACTATACCTTTTTGATTTCCTTATGACCGGCCGAGTTATTGATATATTTATCGACAGGATTGGGCCATTAAAACTTTATGACCTCATACTGACCATTGACATTGAATTGCTCCTGACCTAGACTTCAAAAACAGGGTACCCCTCTTTAGAATTTTTCTATAGGACCTAAACATTAAATGTACATAAATGTACACAATTTGGTGCTTTAATCCAACGTGTATAGGTAAGAGCCAAATTTGGACCTTAGTCACTGGACTATACACATAAGACAGAGCTTTAATATCTCCTTAACATAATTTTTTTGAACTCTTTCTTTACCATTTGGTTTCTTTTCAATCCTCTTTCATATAAGATAGAAATGCCTGACCGCTAAACTCAGCGGCGTGAGAAATTATTTGACAAGGAGGTGTAGGGAAGGAGGGGGTAGGGGGGGGGGGGAGTCACTGTATCATTTAACAAACAGACCAACCTCGGCCTCGGTACAAATAATGTATGAGTCTCTTAGCACGGTCCAAAAACTATTTGTAAGGGAAAAGGTTCGTAAAATTATTGGAAATATTGGTATATTTCACGAAAACTAAAGAAACCTTTAACCAAAATTAATTACTTTTTACGAAGATTGAAAACCATTTCCGGAAAATTGGAAGTAGGGGAGAAAATTTCAAAATGCCAGACTTGGGATTTTTATTCAAGATCTTGGGAAATTTTCGAACTCTTGGGATTTTCACTTAAATGAAATTACGTACATCAAAAGATTTCTTAGAATTTTGAAACGTATTGATTTTTGTGATATTTTCAGCATATCCGTCTTAATATTAATTTTTCAATCTGGCAACGTTGGTTCTTGTAAAGTTGGAACTTTGAAAGCGGATACCGCAGGCCTAGGCTATGCCCTACTACTACTAGTACTTTTTCTATTAAGAATACTTTTACTCTGAAAGTGAATCTTCCTAAGGTTAATTGTTTCGTGGGACATTTTTAGTCGCCTGATTCCTAGCTGCAGCCCCAAGCTGGCTATCCGAACTTCTAGCAGCGGTAAGTTAACGTACAGTAGGCGCACTGTATGTTTTGTGCATACCATTTCCACGAATAATAGAGTAGCCTAAGTGGCTAGTATTATTAAGCTAGTCATATCCTAGTTATGGAATCATTTACCATCGTTTGGCCGTAATTTTTTTCACTTTAACCCGTTTCTGTATGCTGACATTGTAAGATTGATGTTGTTTACTGATCTGCGGCCTCACGATGCACGCCACCAGTAGGCCCCCTACCAAAAAGTGTATTCACTATTTGGAATACTGAATTTCTGCTTCTTCATGACGTCATCGCAACATTTCTTCGGTTTGCAGCAAATTGTTGGGCAGTTACACTGTCATGGGGTAGAAAATTCATGGTTTGTACATCTCATCGGAGAAAAAAACCAAATACTGGTCTGTGGCAAATGTGAGTTAGTAAAAAAGTGAGATCCGCCAGTGGCAAAAAGAAGGAATTTTCATATACTGTACAGTTCGAAAGTCACGGTAGGAGGTGACCACAGTGTTCCTAGCGTTATGGCAACCTATGTATTTACATGTATATAACAAGGTAGGTCGCCTCCTACCATGACTTTCAAACCATATATGAAAATTCCTTTTTTTAACCATTTGCGAATCTTAATTACATTTTTTTTGTAGCCCACTGTACTATGTTATTGAAATCTTAAAGTTTTTTGAATAACTCTGGTTTTCCTTTTTTTGGTGAATTAAGCAAATAATGTAGAAAAAAGCACCGTGACGTTTTTGACAAATTGACTAAAACCGTTCCACAGCATAAGCCAGAATGCCAGATTATTTGCATTGCATTACTCCCTTTGTTTGGCACACTTGCAGAATACCCCGCAACTGGTAGAAGCACCTTAAGCATGCTAGAGTACGAGGTCATACTGACTGTACACAGTACTCATGCTACGAGGTCATAGCCTCTCTCACTACGGAGCTCACGCTGCAACAAAAAAAAAGGCAAATGGGTCCCCTCTCACTATGAAATTCAGAGCTCGCAGCAATCTTAAAAAAAAAAAAACTCAAAGACAATTGTTTCAACTTTGGCTTTCAAAGGTATAAGTTAGATCATTAGGAATTGTACGACATCGGAACCTGAAGCATGCTGCAAACTTGATCTAGAGGTTGCGGGGTATTCCGCAATTACGCTGTTTTGTTTCTAATGTTAGCGAGGAAGATCTTCCACACTAATTTTTAATTGAGAGAAGTTATTTTCATGATTTTTGTGCACAGTTCGTTTGAAACAACACTTCTGATTTTTTAGTACACATAACCCCCCTTTCTACTTAGATGTAAAAAGCTTAGCCTCTCCTATGCTTTTAGAGTCCTCACCAACACCCAGAACCCTGTTTACAACCTCATTAGGTACCCCAATTTCTCCTCCCTCTTTGATAGGACTAAAACCCTATCGCCCCCTTCAGCTTACGATTAAATCAGACCTCTTTCAACTTGGCATCAACCCCGCCACTCTCGGCACCTATTCCTGGCCCACTTTTCCGCCTTGGGCCACCCCCCTTCCTTCTGTCCACCTAGACCTCTCCACTTATAACAAATCTCAAACTCACCCTAATCTCTTCATCAATCTCCACAACCAAATCAAAGACCAACTCTCAAATTACACCTCCATCTATACTGATGGCTCCAAGGAAGGCAACAAGACAGCTGCTGCTGCCATCATCCAAGACATCACCCTCAGTAGCAGACTTCCTGACCACTCATCCATCTTTTCAGCCGAGGCTAAGGCCATTCTCCTCGCCCTCAACTTTATTGAGTACTCTCCTCTTAGTCACTTTGCCATTTTCTCTGACTCAAAGGCTGTTCTTACTTCATTACTCAATCTTAAATGGGATAACCTCACCTGCCACCTCCTCCTCCGAAACTCTTTTCTCCCACCCTCTGCAGGAAAAGTGTTCTTTTCTTCTGGATACCCAGCCATGTTGGCATCCCTGGCAATGACAGGGCTGATACAGCCGCTAAGCTTGCCCTTAACCTCCTCCCTTCCCCTTTTCCCAAAACCCTCTCTGACATCAAACCGCTTTATCGCTTCTCTTGTTCGTGACCGCTGGCAAACCTTATGGAACTTCCAAATTGATAACAAACTCCATGTTATCCAGCCCACAATCCCGATCAAATCCACCATCAACAACCTTCTCGATCGACAACGCTCATATTACCCGCCTTAGAATTGGTCACACCCACCTCACTCACTCCCACCTCCTTATTGGTTCCCCAACCCTCTGTAACAATTGCCACTGCATCCTTACAATCCAACACGTTCTCCTTGCTTGCCCCTGTACAACCTTCCCAGAGCTCTCTCGCCCCACAACTCAATTGCTGAGTTCTTCCAAAAAATCCTCCAGATAAAATAGTCTCCTTCCTTCAGCATGCATCACTCTACAACCATATTTAATCCTCCTCTTCCACCCCTCTCTACTCTGTTTTTAGTTTTACCCATGCACCTCCTCTCTCGATCACAGCTTTCTGGCTTTTGTTCTTGAATTTCTCTCATTCTTCCCCTGGTCTCTTTCCTTACTACCTCTAAAATGATCTGACCTCTCAGGCACAATTTGACCTTCGTTGTCGTGGTGCCGTTAAGACCTCATCAAACAAACAAACAAACTTTCATTTTAGTTTTCTTCATTAAAAAGTTTAGAAAAGTCAAGTTCTTGATAGACTAAACGCACGGAACCTTCTTCATAGACCTACTGCAACTTCAACATTTTGTTGAATATTTTTGTATTACTGTACCGCCACTATCAAATAGATGATTATTGGAGCATATATCTAGACATTGGAAGACATTTTGTAGATCTTTGCGCACATTTTCTAGACATAGGTGCATATTTTTGAGTCCAAAAAATTATCTTCCGCGCACACTTTGCAAACTATGCAGTCTGGAGCATGAGAATCGTGCAATCAGACAAACCAAATGTATGATTGGCGCATCGACTTTTAGAAAAGATTTTTAAGAATCTACCTTTTTACATGGTGCGCAACATTTGTCCATTTTTATACCTTAGTTTTTTGTCGTTTCCTCAAGGTTACATAACAGAAAAAAACATGCAAGCGCAATCCTTGCTCGTAGCAGTGAATTTACACTGTACGCTACTGTATAAAAAAAACTATCAGTCTTTTAAAATGTGCCTGCCCAATTAATTGTGCATGTTCATAAAAATGCATTTCTGTGCATAACACTGCATATGATAACCCTTTTTTAAAGTACGCGGAAACAGAATGGGTCAGAATTTTGTTTCCTTTACCAATTTTTTGTAAAGGAATAACATATTAGGTATATTAGGTATATAACATAATAGGTATATAACATAACAAGATTACGGGCTAAGAAGGGATAGTCACCTCATAAAAAGCCCAAACTAACACCACCACAAAAACAACAAAAATCAAAGACACCCAGACTTAGTAAAAAACTTATCAATGTTGACCTTAAAATTGTGAACAGAAATGAAGCTAACTACCCACTCAGGCAAACCATTTCACTCATTAACAACTCTCTGCGAAAAGCTAAAATGCCAATATTTATCCGTGGGAACTCTTTGGTCAACTTCAAACTGTTACCATGTGTCACATGAGGATTAGCTGAAACATGCAAGAAATAACAGGAAGTCAAAGCACCACTACCAGATAGGAACATAAAACCTGAATCATATCGCCACGTACTCTTCTCAACTCAAGCGTGGTCAACACAAGAATTCGCAACCTACTTTCATAAGAGAGATTCCTTACTTCGGGAATAAGTTTAGTGGCTCTTCGCTGAACCTGCTCCAAAATGAACTTATCCTTCTTATAAAAAGGACTCCAAGCCTGAGTAGCATACTTAAGGTGAGGCCTGACTAACTGCTTATACAAATTAACAGCAACCTCTCTACCAAGATAACAACAATTTCTTCTAATCAAACCAAGCATCCTATTTGTCCTTGCAGCTGCTAAAGCACACTGTTTAGAAGGCATCAGATTGCTAGTAATGACAACACCTAGATCCCTTTTTTGATCAACACAACCAAGATTTGAACCATTCATGCAGTAATCAAAAGCCAAATTGTTCTAACCAAAATGAATAACTTTGCATTTATCAATATTGAATGACATTTGCCATGTTTGGGACCAAGAAACTAACTTATCCAGATAAGTTTGCAAAAGTGAAGATTCCCTAGCATCATCAACAATCCTGTACAGCTTAATGTTAGCAGCAAATTTACAAATCCTGAAGCCAAGGGAAACATCAATATCATTAATGAAAATTAAGAAAAGAAGCGGACCCAATACAGAACCCTGAGGGACACCACTTGTAACCTTCTTCCATGGAGATACTGTACTTCACCATTAACAACAACTCTTTGTGACCTGTCAACTCACCAAGAATATATCCAACTGGCACACTTTCCCTCCACACCAAGTGCTCTTGTTTTCATCATGAGCCTGCCTAATGGAACCTTATCAAATGCTTTTTGGAAATCAAATAGATAACATCTATGGTTGGCCTGGCGGGCCATAACGTCTCCTAATATCACGCCTAAGAAAAATCAATTCTTACGTCGTAACAATTCCATTCTATACGTCTAAAACAGGTCCCTAAATGGCTGTTTCCTTTAGGCGTATGAATAGATATAACTTTATCCATGAAGACTAATTTTCTAATGTCACGTTCAAAGGAAACAGCCAATCAGCGACCCGTTTTAGACGTATGCAATGAAATAGTTACAACGTAGGAAATGATTGTTACAACGTAAGAATTGATTTTTCTTAGACGTAACATACTTCTAAAAATTAGTTCTGACGCGTAAAATTATGTCTATTCTTACGTCTAAAGGAAACAGCTAAAAATCAACCCGTTTTAGACGTACATGTATGAAATGAAATTGTTACGATGTAAGAAATTATTGTTACGATGTAAGAATTGATTTTTCTTCGGCGTAACATTAGGAGACGTCATGGCTAACATTAGGAGACGTCATGGCTAACCATAGACATCCACATTATGACCAGAATCAACTTGTTTAGTAACATCATCAAGAAACTCCAGTAAATTAGAAACACAAGACCTCTTAGGTAAGAACCCATGCTGGGACAAATTCAACAAATCATTGACCAGTAAATGATCTGGTACAACATCTTTAACAATGGACTCCATGACCTTGCACACAACACTAGTAAGACTCGCTGGCCTATAGTTACAAGGCAAATTCAGTTTCTATTTCCAGGTGAGATTGTATAAAACATTTGAAGTAAGAGTATGAATTTTCATGTGTTTTGGTGTTTATGTTTAATGAAATTGTTCAGTTGCTCTGAATTTTGTAGGGCCACTTTTTTTGAGCAGGTGATAAAATCCCATTGACTTTTGCTTAAGCACATGTTTTGTTTTTTTCCAACGGGTGATTTCCTATACCTAAAATTAGTCAACTTTGCTTAGTACAGTTGAGGAAAGTATAGTTACTGTATTAGTTCTGACTCCAACTTTGTCAGATAATAATTTTGGTCCCACTACTGTACTAAAACACACCTGAATGCATTCAAGCATGCCCTAAAGATGAAAAACAGGCCCTGGGCTACAAAAAACATGCTCGGAGCAAAATAAGTATGATGTTTAAATGTCAGTTACAGTATATACTATTTTTACCAAATGGAAACATATTTCTGGACCTCTGTATAAATCTACCCCAAATGTAAATACGGTCGATTTTTTCTGTCGCAAACTTTTTGACTGGGTAATTTGGTGCACGATCTGACCAACCCTAACCCTAACCTTTCCCCTATATATATATATATATTTCATACATAGGGCAAGGGCACCACAATATACCTGATCTGACAATCCTATTGCGTTCAAGTTATATTCTTGTTTTAATGCATCTCAAATTCTTCTTTTACTTCAACATTTTCAAAAAAGCTACAAAATTTAAGATCGATTTAAACAATTTATAAGTTAGGCCTAATGTTTATCAAATATTTTCAAAACTCTTTTTGGTTTCAATGCTAACAGCATAAGGAACCTATGCAGTCATGCTGGTGTGTGTATGTATGTACTGTGTGTATGTACAGTATATATGTGTGTGTATGGGTGTACTGTATGTATGTGTGTCTGTGACAGCAAGCTCATAAGCACAATATCTCAAGAACGATACACTGGATTCATGTCATATGTGGTACACAAATTGCCCATGGTCCGTAGATGTGCTGTATAGTTTTTGACAGTGATGTCATGCATATTAATGAGTAGGCGGGGCTTATTGTTAAAACCTTGAATGCTCATATTTTAACAATAGCATGTCCGTTTTGTTTCATATGTAGTTTAATTATGATGTTAGCTGGTGTGTACATGTTCATGGTCTTAAAACGTTGAATTACGTTAATATGCATAGTGGGCGGGGCTTAATAGAATTTTGCTGAAAAGAGTTAGTAAGCACAGTATGTCAAGAAAGGTAAACTGGATTCATGTATGGATTCATATAGTTATAAGTGGGCAGGGCTTAAAGTGACAACTTAAAAATGAGATACAGTAAATGAGCAACGGTATGTCTGTTTTGCATCATACTGGGCATGATGATATTGGTCATTGTCTAAATGCTTATGTTATCAACACATGTCATCAATATGCATGGCAGGCATGGCTTAATGTGAAAGTGCTAATGATGTAAATACCATACATGTATCTCATGAACGGTATATTAAATTTATGCCATAAATGGTACACAGATGCGTAAATGGTCTATACATTTGTTCTAATGTTGTGGTAGTGATGTCATGAATATTGTTTAGTAGGCTTACTGAAAAATTCTTGAAATAGGATAATTGAGCAACTGTTTTACAATGATAATGTTAATTATTATGCAAATGTTGCCAACATGTTTTTTTCAATGATCTGCATGGTGGGTGTGGCTTATGAATAAATATGGAACAAATATTTCATGATATGCAATGACACAACAGTTAATACAAAACTTGCAAATCAATCAGCTTATGATAATAAAAAAGCATCAGAACCACAAAACCTTTTGGTTCTGGTTAACCGTTCAGAATCAGATAGTGTTTTTTATGATGGAAAGTGCATGTAAATAGCTGTCTTTGCAAATTATAATTTGAAAACTGACTTTTTTTCTTAATCAAGAATAATAATTTTGTCCTGTTTAATTCACATGTGGCCTCTAGCCTTTGTGCTCAAGCGTGATACAATTATAATCATATTTAGATAAAGCAAAAGGATGGCTCTTTACAAACACAAATTCTTGTTGGCATGTTTGAAAAAAGGGTTTAGTTTTTGACTTTGCTAATAAAATAGTTATATAATCAGTATTCAGTGTGTCATCTAGTAAAAAAATGCAGCTTTACTGAGTTAAATTTATTCTCTTTCTTGCAGGAATTTCAGTCTTTATGTAGTTATACATTGATTGTGTTGGCATCAAAGTTTGAAGACTTCCCAATTCTGAAAGAGCAGGTTTAAGTCGCAATGGCAGGTATGTATTTAGCTAATGCACAGTGTATTTGTAATTATCCCCTCACAAATGGTCGTGAAGATCGGGTATACAGCATCTTTAACATCTGTCCAACTGTCCTTTCGTTCATCTACATCCATTGTCTGTCAGACCTTATGCTTTGTTCAAATACTGGAAACAAAATATTTCAACCCTTGACAAGCAATTCCAACTATCTAAAAAAAAAAAAAATGAAGGAAATTTATGTAAAAGGAGAGTAGGGACTTTTACCTTGAAAGAACAAATGCATTCCTGGCATGAATAACAATTAAGATATTTGTTCTGGCATGAAAAAAAGTTGAACAATATAGCCCCATTCCTAAAAAGAATAAAGTTGTGAATAGGTATTTTGGGTATGAATAGAAATATAAACAATAAGTGCTTGGGTCAATAGAACAGAAACATCTTTAGTCTTATGATAATTTCCAAATTAATCTGCAATGAATTTTCTGAGTTTGTAGTTACTGAAGAACAGCTCTATCTGGTTTGTAAGGGAAAATATCAACTTGACCATGTTTTTATGTGAAGTTTCAGATTAAGTTAAGGGTTAATATTTTTCTGTTCATGTAAATTATCAGGAGGCAAAGAGGGCTAAAGTATCGTGTTGAAATTGAACTGCTAAAGGTTTTATGGACAGATTAGTTAGAGGTTTTCATTAGAACTTTCAATTCTGAACAGAATAGTGTTAGTGTAGAATTGTGTTAAATTATGTCAGAGCACATGAGAGCACAAAGTTTGGAAAAGAGTAATTAAAGAGATAAGACGTGACTTACTATGCAGCACTATTGTCACCTAAGTTCGTTTATTCACTCTCAGCACCAAAATTTCATTCTTTTTCATGTACAACTTAACTTATGATTAATTATGATTTCCCCTGTTTTTGTTTCTGAATTTTCTGCCCTTTTCCCTCAGGATTCGCCCTTTTCCCTCAGGATTTTGATAAGATCCATTTTTTTGTTTTAGACCTACAAACAACTTTTCGCTTTTCACTAGGCCTATTCCTTAGTGTGGGCAGCTCCTGGGCTTTTCTCTACCACTCTCCACTACCCATTTTTCTTCCTGCATCCTTCTCCTGCTACTTTCCACCTTCTACCCCATTATTTTGTTACCCTTTCTCCTTTTCCTCCCCTCTCCTTCCTTTTTCTATCCATTTTCCACTCTCTCTCCCATTTTGGGGAAACCAGTCCAACAACATGCCACCTCCTAAGGACCATAAACCCCAACTGCACACCTCAACCCAACAGATAATCAAAGGCAACCTTCAGAAAATTCAAAGATCTCCTGTCAACCAACACAAACCTTCCTAATCTTACCTGTACCCCCACCACTCCAGCCCAACACCAACAGAAACTTCTCCAAATATCAACAGAAATCTTCCCAACTCAGAACACCAACCACCCAACAGCAACTCCTCCGAGTCACCTTACAACAATGATGGAAACACGCCAGTCCAACCTTCTTCATATTTAGCTCTTCCCTTCGTAGACCATAATCTATTCTAAGACATGGACATCGGCCAGCCTCCCCCTGTCCCAGGTTCCTCTTAGGGGTTTCCCTTCTAACTATTTCTAATGGCTGCTGACGTCCTACAATGGAACTGTCGCAAACTCTCTGCCACGTCGAAGAACTTGAACTTCTGATATCCACTTTCAAGCCTAGTATCATCTGCCTTTAGGAAACCTTTTTATCCTCCACCGAATCCGCCCCATTCCGAGGTATTTGGGGTCACACTTTATCTCCCATAATGCCAAAAAAGCATGTAGCGGCCCTTCTATCTACGTCAGGAATGCTATCCCTTCGAGCCTCATCCCTATTCACTCCAACCGCCAAACCTCCTGCCGTCTCATGACCTTACACAAAACCATCATGATCTGTAACCTTTACTTCCCACCTAAACCCCCTCCTTTCCCTAATGACCTTGACAACCTCATCTCTTAACTCCCCAAACCCTTTATCCTAATTGGTGACTTAAATGCTCACAACCCCCTTTGGGGCTCCTCTTTGACAGTCAGAGGTAAACACATTGAAAACTTTCTGAACTATCACAACCTTTGTCTCCTTAACAGTGGCTCCTCCACTTACTTACACCTGGGAACAGGCACCTTTCCCAGCATCAATCTCTCCATCTGTAACCCCTCCCTATTTGTAGAATTCTCGGACTGGAGAGGTCACCCTTCGCTTTGTGAAAGTGACCATTTTCACATCCTCATCTTTAATCTCCACTCCTCGACAAATACATTCCTATAAATTGCAAATTCCAGCACGCAGTCAGGAATCTGTACTCAAGTTTATGCAACATCTCCATCACCAATGATATTCTTCTCTCTGACAACTCTGTCACTCTCTTCACTTCCAAGGTTCTGGAAATTGCCAATTTCTCTACCGCCACTTCCTCCTTTACCCTGAGGTGAAGGAGGAAGTGGGCACAGAACTCCAAGCCTTGGTTCATTACTGATTGCAAAAAAGCAATCTCTCTTAAAAATAAAGCCCTCCGTCTCTTCAAAAACTTGGATAACTTTCATATTCATATTCTCAGAGCGAAAGCCAGGAAAACCTTAAAACTCAGCAAAATATATCCTGGGAAACCGACATCTTCTCCTAGGATCTCCAAACTGCCCCCTTCAAAGTGTGGAACATGATCTAAAACTTCAAAGGGAAAAGCACTTCCAACAATATCTCTCACCTTTTCCATAAGAACACCAAAAGCACCGACCTCGATGACATCTCCGTCTGCTTAGCCTCCACTTTCGCCAAAACCTCCTCCAATGATAGTCTTTCCCACTTCTTTGGTAACCTGACAATCAAAGCTGAGAGGAACTTTCTTAACTTCCAGTCTAACAATCGACTGCAACCTTCCATTCACTTACTCCGAGCTCTCCTTCGCCCTCAAAATATCCGGGTCCTCTTCCCAAGGCCCCGATGGCATTCACTACAAACTCCTCAAAAACCTTTCCAGGACTTCTCTTGACATCTTACTCGAGACTTGTGACCACCTGTGGTCCTCCAAAATTTCCCCCAACAATTGGAGAGAGGCCATTATTATCTCCATCCCCAAGCGCAACTAAGACAGATCCATTCCCAATAATTATCACTCAATTGCTTTCATGTCCTGCCTCTGCAGGATAATGGAACGTATGGTTCAATTATAGACTTTGCTGGTTGGTACCTTAAGAAGAACTTCATCCTCTTCTCATCTCAAAATGGTTTCAGGCAAAACTGGAATTGCCTGAACCATGTTCTCAAACTAGACACTTATGTCCGTGAACTTCGTGAAGCCTTTTTCAGGAACCACCACACCATTTTCATCTTCTTTGACCTCGAAAAGGCCTTTGACACCACCTGGCGGTATGGTATCCTCAGAGACCTACACTCCTCCGGTCTTAGAGATCTACTTTCAATCCTCATCCAGAACTATCCCCATTCTCGCCATTTCAGGGTGTGCATAGTAATATCTACTCATAAAGGTATTCCCAACACCTCGGTGTCCCGCAGGGCAGCATTCTCTCCCCAACTCTTTTTATTCTCAAAATCAACAGCATTTCGAAGTTCTCTCCCTTAACTTCAAGTGCTGTCTCTATGTCGATGATTATGCCATTTTCTCATCCCCCCATGCTTCCAAACCCTCAAAAATAACCTTCAAAATTGCCTGGACAACTTAGCTTACTGGAGTGACACCAACAGCTTCAATTTCTCAACAAAAAAAACTGTACTTATCCATTTTAACAACAGCAACTCTTTCTTCCTTCCTCCCAATCTCGGTCTCAAAAATTCCATCATTCCCAGTATATGGAAAGTTCTCGCTTCCTTGGTATCCTTTTTGATTCTAAGCTCTCTTATCTCCCCCACATCAACATCCTCAAAACCAACTGTTACAAAACCCTCAATCTTCTCAAGGTCCTCTCTAGCACTGACTGGGGAGCCAATCATCTCACCTTGCTCACAAATCCCTATCGCTCCCTTCTCAGATCTAAGCTGGACTACAGCAATTTTATCTACGACTCTGCCCGCAAATTTTTACTTGAGGCACATCGAAGTCATTGAACACACTGCCCTAAGGATCTGCCATGGCACCACCCAAACCACTCCCATCATCAGTCTTCACATAGAAGCCAATAAACTCCCCCTTAACCTCAGGTGCACCAGGGCCTGTCTCTCCTTCACATCCTCACTGACCCACGGAATCCTTGTTTCCATTCTACCCGCTCTCCTTCCTTCATCAACCTCTTTAATCTCAACAAACGCATCCCTTCACCTTTCAGTAACGGATGCATTCTCATCTCCCCCAAACCAACATCAAAATTTTCTCTATAGCCAGGTACACTATCCCTCTCACTCCCACCTGGGTTATCCTTCCCCCCAAGTTTCCCTTCACTTTAAATACTGCCAACTCAGTAGACACTTTCATGACCACTCCTTCCTCTTCACTGATGGCTCCACATGGCAGGCTCCTCTGCAGGTGCTGCCGCCTTTTCTTTCTTTAAGATTTCCAGATGGAGCCTTCATCTATTCTGCTGAAGCAAAGGCTATCCTTCTCGCTTTAAAACTTCGCAGAACTCTCCTTCCGCCCCCGCTTCGTCATCTTCTCTGACCCCGAATCAGTTCTCACAGGAATCCTTAACATGCTCTGGTCTAATTCGCTTATCTCACAAATCTTGAATAAAATTTACTGCTCAAAGATCACGTATTTATTAATTAACACCTATAATACAGCTGAAACATTCAATTCCAGTGGCAGTGACAACCCCAGTACCCGACGCTACACAGGCAAATATGCTGGCATTTAAGGCATTAATTAAAACCCAACGGCCCAACCAAACCATGTGAAAGGTACAATTGACTCTTTTAGGCACAATTTGACCTTCGTTGTCGTGGTGCCGTTAAGCCCTCATCAAACAAATAAACAAACAAACAATTGATTAACGATGAGATAAACTCTGGTGACTTTCTAACTTTGATGATGAAAGTAACCTTCTTATGTAATTGTAAAATTACATATTATCTCGTTACACCCTCTTGGCACATTTGACTCTGACTGTCACGGTGCCATTAAACATCAACAAACCAAATCAAACCAAACAAAGTGTGGAGAATCTTTAGTGTATGTCAAAGTTGTTATGCATGAAAGAGAGGACAGCTCAAAACCTATAATGAACTTATTGAAATATCTGTCGTATATTTTAGTCACTGAGAATCATTCAAAACCTAGTCGCCAAATTCTAACTCTCTTTCAAAAACATTGGTGCAGGACTAAAAAACAATAACTTGCCATTAGGAAATTCAATATGTGAATATAACAAAATATAATAAAATTGCAAATACTGTAAAATAGTCTATGAATTATTAACCAAAATTGAATGAATTTGCTATTTTCATGGCTTAGCCTGTAGTGTATTTTTTCTCGTCCAAGTTGTTGCTACCTGTCCGTAGACCTTTATTATGTTTATATCTATTTGATTCATTAACCTTCAAAGGTGGAGAGAAACAGGCCGATAAAAAAGAAAATGGTTAAAGAAGTGTTCCAAATCTTTTCTTATTACAGAGATATTTTAACAAAGTTTTAATTTGTATAAATGATTGAATTAATACTATCACATCCTCACATAATATATTTTATTGAAATTGTTTTGAGATTTTGTTCCTTTACAACCACTGCACATGTAAGGGAGTATTAAAGCAGATTGTAATTTTTTATAGTATTTGCATTGTTATGACCCGTACATTAAATACTGTTAATGCACAACAATGGTTATTTGGTTTATTCTATTTTCAAAACAGGTAATTTTTAATAAAGCAATAAAATAAAAATTAACTTTTCTTGTTTTCTTTTTTTTTAATTGTTTTTTTATGTATTTTAAACATTCTAACACAATTTTGTTATAAAGAGATGAATATTTTGGCAAAATTGGCATCGTGTTTGTGTTTGTATACGTATGTAGTGCAGGGTTTGAAGGACTTTGAACTCGTGAATGACCATCCTCAAGTCAGGCCATACTACTTGGGAACAAAGTCCTTTGCCCCGTGCATTATATATGCATATATAAACACTATGCCTCAACATTAATCTTTGAGCATAGTAAAATTACTGTGAATAATCACCTGAAAAATTAATGAAAAATAACTTCAATTTGTACAGAAAGGTTATTACATTTTTAGATACAATGCATTAACAATTGTTTAGAAAGTGAGGGTGTGAGTCATTTTCTAACTATAGACTTGCTAAACCAGTCTTTTTTTATACAAACTTGAACTTGTTAAAACTTTATATTTATAGTTCAATATCTTCTGAAAGGAGCAATATATTACATTAGTTTATTTACAACTCTTGTTTGTATTTGTTGTCCTCTATTATACAATAAGATAGGCATGGATGACTAAATTAATCCTATTTAAGCAGAAAGATTCAAGGTGCATTCTTTTCTTTGCAGACAATTGTATTGTGAAACTGGAGGTAGAGTGGGAAGACAACAATGATGAGCAAAGTTTGTATGATATAGTTCCGATTGCTGTTAAACAAGAAGCCAATGACATCCCATCAGGTGAGCAATAGATTTAACATCTTTATTTTTACCCAAGACTATTGCATAGTGAAGTTGCGAGGTATGTACCTGCTATTGATTTCAAACAGATCTTTGGAGACATTAGCTAAATGTTTTAAGCTCGATCCAAATTTGTTTGAAGAATCCAACTTTTGACTTCTATTAAGTATGATTATTTTGTTTGGGGTTAAAATGACTTCATTAGATTGCAACTGTTGCATAGCTAATGTTCTTTTTATTAGCAGCAGTTGTGATTGAACCAAGAGACACAAAAATATTAGAAAGTGCTGTTTAACAATTAAATCTTTCTATTTGTCCATCCAGGTGAAAACCCATACCACTGCAAGCTTACTGATGAAAGTTCCAGTCATCTAGATAGTCTGAAGAAACTTGAAAAAACTCGAAAAAAACCCAACCACTGTCAGTACTGTGATAAAAGTTTCAGACAGCTATGTCATTTAAAGGAGCATGAAAGAACACACACAAATGAAAAGCCTTACCACTGTCAGTACTGTGAAAAGAGTTTTTTTCGGCAAGGTCATCTAAAAAAACATGAAAGGACACACACAGGTGAAAAACCATACCAATGCCAGTACTGTGAGAAGTGTTTCAGTGTTCCATCTGTTCTGAAGAATCATGAAAGAACACACACGGGTGAGAAACCATACCACTGTCAGTACTGTGAAAAGAGTTTTACTACTTCAAGTATTCTGAAGAATCACGAAAGGACACACACAGGTGAAAAGCCATACAACTGCCAAGTCTGTGGTAAACGATTTTCTACTCAAACTGCTCTGAAAACGCATGAAAGGACACACACAGGTGAAAAGCCTTACCACTGTCAGTACTGCGGGAAGAGTTTTAGTCGGCAAGCTCATCTAAATAAACATGAAATGACACACACAGGTGAAAAACCATATCACTGTCAGTACTGTGAAAAGAGTTTCAGTACTAAAAGTGTTGTGAAGTCACATCAAAGGATACACACAGGTGAGAAACCATACCACTGCCAGTACTGCAAAAAGAGTTTCTGTTATAAACAGGAACTCATGACGCATGAAAGGACACACACAGGTGAAAAGCCATACCCTTGCCAGTACTGTGAAAAGAGTTTTAGTGCTCCATCTGTTCTGAAGAATCATGAAAGGACACACACGGGTGAAAAGCCATACAAATGCAAGTTCTGTGATAAGAGTTTCTCTACTCAAACTGCTTTGAAGACACATGGAAGGACACACACAGGTGAAAAGCCTTACCTCTGTCAATACTGTGAAAAGAGCTTCACTCAGCTATGTCATCTAAAGATCCATGTAAGGACACATACACGTGAAAAGCCATACCACTGCCAGCTCTGTGAAAAGAGTTTCTGTACACCAACTACTCTGAAGACACATACAACGACACACACAGGTGAAAGGCCTTACCAATGCCAGTATTGTCAAAAGAGTTTCATTCGTGCAGGTCATCTCAAAACACATGAAAGAACACACACAGGTGAAAAACCATATGCCTGCCAGTTCTGTGGAAAGAATTTTAATACGCCGTGTGTTCTGAAGAATCATGAAAGAACACACACAGGTGAAAAACCATACCACTGCAATTTATGTGGGAAAGACTTTTGTCAGCTATCTAATTTGAAGACACATGAAAGGATACACATAGGTGAGAAATCGTACCACTACCAGTACAGTGATGGCTTCATTGAGCAATGTGCTCTGGAGACTCATCAAAGAACACACACAGGTGAAAAACCATAGCAATGATTTTGTTGGTTTATTTGCTTGAAGGAAACATAAAAGCCCTGTGACGAAAGTTGCAGTCAGTCAGGAGGCTGCAACTTACCTTATTTGAAGCTTATAATATCCTCTTTGCTGCTAAAAGGTAATCAACCTTTCATTATGACATAAATCTTGTTTGACAATATTAATGTTTTTGTTCAAAACTTATTTTGTCTTCATGTGTACACAAAAAGAAAAAGTTAACAAGGCTGTGGTACCAAACTTGGGCGATTTATTGCTAAGAAAGATATATTTCTTAAGAAATTAAGATACAACAAAGAGAATTAAACCTCCAACAAGGTATACACAGGTGAGTTTAGCAATCACCTCTTATTTACAGTGATGATGGAAAGGACACACACGGGGGAGAGGCTTTACCAGTGCAAGTTCTGTGATGAAACTTTTAATTGTTTGGCACTGCATGAGACCTCATTTGTCTTAATTATTTGCCTTTATGAGGATATACTGTAGCGTCAATGTATTTTAATTTTAAGAATCAAGTGTACATGTGCAAGTGAGTTCTGCAAACACCCCTTAAAGGATTAGTGCAGCAGTCAAGCTAGTCAATCTTGTATGAAAGAGGACTGTAAAAGAAACAAAATGGTGAAGAAAGCATTCCAAAATTGTATTCCATTAAGGAGATATACAAGTTTAAAGCATGGTCTTATCTGTGTAGAAATAACTGAAGTAGTAAGTCTGCTGTGGAAAGTTGGCATCCTCATCATAACAAGTGTTAATGTATTTTAAAGAAAGTTTGTTTAAATTTGTGCTATTTACATTATTTTCCTCAAACTTTCTTGAGGTGGTGTATTATAAGAACCCTTCATAGATTCAGTTATACTACTTTTCTGACCTATCCCATGGTTTTTA
This sequence comes from Chiridota heheva, assembly GCA_020152595.1. Classification (NCBI taxonomy): domain Eukaryota; kingdom Metazoa; phylum Echinodermata; class Holothuroidea; order Apodida; family Chiridotidae; genus Chiridota; species Chiridota heheva. Next base: position 851,755 of record JAIGNY010004509.1, read on the forward strand.
AACCACAAAATATAATAGAATACATAAAGACTTTGAGGATTCTGAGGCATTATCACAACTAGTCTGATTTCAGTCGTTTCTACACAAATGATACCAAACTTTAAACTTCTCCTTAACGAAAAAAGAATTCTGAACGCTTTTTTCCCTTATTTTGTTTCATTTGAAATCCTCTTTCATATGACCCATTCACTTGCTTGACCCCTGCACTAATTCTTTAATTACTGTGATGACACATAAACAGACACTGGTGAGAAGCTCTCCCACCACATGGTCTTGATAAACGTTGCAATTGTTTCTAACCTCGCATTTTGTAAATCTATGATGTGGCTTCAATGTAACTACATTCTTAAGGAGTTTCCATGTGCATAGACAAAATAAAAAATGTTTTGTATTTAATTTTGGTAAGTACATGTAGCAAAAATTATATTTTGTAAAAAACACTTAGTCCACACTTTTCATTGGTAAACCTGTACATATTTGATTGTGTAGATGTTACCTTATATAGGTAATTCATACTTTTACATATATTTTAAGTTCCAAAAATATTAACCTGTGAAGTATGTATGGCCATCACGGATTTGCCATTTTACACAGCTTGTGTAATTTTTTAAGAAGTTTTTTTTTCATGAACAGTTTTTACTAAAATGTTTACAAACGTTTAGCCCTGTAACCGCAAGATTGGCAAAATAAAAAACAGCTGATGCTCCTCTGCTTTTCCACACTGCTTTAATCTCTTCATTCAAACTCGATCAATTTGCATAAACACAAATTTCTATTACTGATGGGATTATATGGAGCGAAAAGTTTACCTGTTTTTTGGGGGGCAAAATCTAAGATTTGTTTTTTCTTTTCATTATTTTCATTAGAATAAGGTTTGACTAATGGTTGTGTGATTTAAATGTGCACTTCCACTTCTCCAAAGCCTACATCAACATTTTTTCGATTGCCATACATACCATTCCACCTACACCCACCTGGACTATTTACCCCCCAAGATTTACCTTGGTCTTTCTTCCTTCATGAAAACTCTCCATAATATAGCCTTCTTCCACTCCAAATACTGTCAACTCAGTAGACTTTTCCTCGACTACTCCTTCTTCACCGACGACTCCACACGGGAAGGTTCCTCTTCAGCCGCTGCTGCCTGTCCTGGCCTCACCCTCTCAAGAATACCCGACAGCACCCCTTATCTACTCTGCAGAGGCGAAGGCTATCCTCCTAGCCTTAAACTTTATAGAACTTTCTTTCCGCCCCCGTTTCTTCATCTTCTCTGACACTAAATCCATCCTCACTGGCATCCTCAACATGCTCTGGCCCGACCCTTTCATTCTACAAATCCTCAACAAACTCCACACTCTTTCCTCTCTAGGAAAGAAAATTCTCTTTTTTTCTAGATTCCCAGCCACATCAGCATCCCTGGCAATGAGAGAGCCGCATCAAAGCTCTGTCAAATAACATCTCTCCATTTCCTATTCCACACTCAGACCTCCATCTCCAACTACATCAACAAAACCTGTCAAAACTCCTGGAATCACGAAACCAGTAATAAACTTCACATTATCAAACCTAAAGTCGGGACCAACACCCGTCTGCATAGTTCCAACCGCAGGGAAAGCATTGTTGTCACCCGTAGCCGCCTCGGCCACTCCTCTCTTACTCACTCCCATCTCTTATGCGGCTCACCTGCCCCACTTGCAACATTGATCTCTCCATGAAGCATATTTCCTTAACCTATCCCCTATACCAGATTTCTTCTCTCCTCAATCTTGGACCTATTCGAAAACAATTCTTCCTCAAACATCATCTACTTTCTCCGCAACAACCTCTTCCACCACATATAATCTTTCCTCCTCCCTTTCTGCACCTAACCTTACACACCCCTTTCATTTTATTACATCTAAGTTTTTCTGCCACATTCAGCCTTTCCCCTTTGTCTCCCTTACAAACCTTCCATCTCACTATCCTAACTCTTACACCATTATTTATTAACACCCTCTTGGCACATTGGACTCTGACTGTCGCGGTGCCGTTAAGCATGAACAAACCAAACCAAAGCTAAAATGTGCACAGAAGATTTACCTCATGTTGAATTACCATGTGAAGATCATGAAGATTATGTTCCTTTTGTAATTTTAGAAAAGTAAAAGGTGAGTTATTTTATCTATGATGTCCTTATTATGAACTTCATTTATTACATATTCCAAGGTTTTTCTATTTTTATGCTTCATGGATGTGTCACTCTGAGGTTGTATATTTTGGTGCTTTAAAGGAGCTCTCGACTAAAAAGTGAGGGCGTCTTTTTTCTGATAATTTATGGGCATTTTGTCCACATCCAATTAAATCTTGCGATCCGTTTTTTCATGGATTTAATCACAATGAAAATTCGTTCACTCACCGAGTGCTCTCAGTGAAAGTTTGTTTATTCACTGAGTGCTATCGAACGTTCACTCTGTGCCTACGTATGTAACTTAACTTATGCACACGTTAAGGACTTAAGCCTTTTGAAGTTCTGATATTCTCTTCTTCTAGTACAGTAAACTAACGTAGTGACAAAATTATAGCACCTACGTTAAACTTAAAACTTAGGTTAGCAGTAAGACTGAGTATTTGACTGTTACGTTAGTGCAATAACTCCCTTTCCAAAATATCATGTCCTAATGATATGCTTGCTAACAACACAGCCTTGACGTAAGAACTCGTCTCTGATTTATTACCAAATGACAATTGAAATTCGTTTCAACTGTAAAAAGACACCAACTCCAAGCAAACTTTATTAGTGAAAACGTTTACAAGAAAAATAGTAATGAAATAAACTTCCTGTGCATTTGTAAGGTCCTAACAACCTGCCGAGTACCCTACACACAAGCTATGAAAATATTCAAATCCAAAGAGGCTATATGAAAAGCCTATACAAGACCTGCACTGGATTATTTATGAGATTCCATTAAAATATGCCCACATTTTTGAGCAAAGTGCTCCTTAAAGTAGTTCTTTTTCATTATCTCACATTGTATTTAAGAAATAAACTGCAAGTATTAGCCCATTGTTGGCTAATTAGAAAATCCAAAGAATTTTAAGGACTTAACGGGTTATTAACCAATAATGGACTCATATAAGTGCAGAAGGAAATTTGAACACATAAATACATTTAGATTATTTTAGGAAATTACTTATAATATTTTAAATGCAAGTATTTTGTAACTTACCATTATTTTTCATGCCTTTTCCTAAGAAGCAAATTATCAATAGAAATTTACCTTTGAAAATGTTGTTTCCAACTGCTTGATTTCTCATCTTTTGGAAGGCTTTATTGCCATGCATACCTCTTGGAGTGGTTTGAACCCTCTATCTTAATCTTCAGCAAGCAGTAAGTCGAGTGAGGAGGCGTTAACGTTTGAGTTCCGTGTTTTATTTTTCACCAGTATCATGGATTGGAGGACAAGTGTCGATGTTTTTACACCCAGGATGTCCCGCGATGCGTAGCGTGCAAACGCTTCTTTAAATTACGCTCCGGTGACATCCATCTCACGTGTTACGCGTGCAGATTATGCTGCGAGTCAAACTTTGTACTCTTTGCAGCGATTGGGATCTAGCGGCGTGGTCAGGAGCACAGACCCACCGCGACCGGTAATAGAGCGGCGGAGAAAGTAGGCCCTCGTCTCCCCGCCGCCTCCGCCACCCAGGCTTAGTGCCCACCTTCCGTCCGGGAAATTCTCAGCAGGGCGCCTCTTACTGAGCAGGCGTACGCCAACACGTACTCCAACACTGGCGGCCCCTCTTCTCCCGTTTCCCCGTTAGGGTCTCCCTGAACGAGGCAGACCCGGAGGCGGGACAGGGATTGGGACAGTGCACACAAGGAGAGACAGAGTCGACGTCATAGGTCCTCAAGAAAGTGCAGGGGCAGGGTGGGGGTTTGACGCGCGGGAACCCCGGTGGGGACTCCTCCCACCGCCCCGATTCCAGCCGCCCCAGGGCTGATGCCGAATGCGCCGGATTTTCCGTATCCTTTCGATATCGGACGAGGTCCTCTTCCGCCAGCGGTCGAGCTCTTGGATTTCCTGGGAGGTCACGGAAGTACTTGAGGCGGGCCCGCAAATCTCAGTGTAGGGCAGGCAGGGGTAGGGGTGGGAGATGGAGACTCTTCGCTCCATCCTTCCTCAGTTGACGAGGAGCCTGTGGGCCACCTCCGTCGACCTCACGGACGCATATCTCCATGTGCCGATGTTCGAGGAACACAGACGTTTTCTGGCGTTCCAATTCGAGGAGTTACGTACACGTTCAGGGCGTTACCCTTCGGGCTTTCGACTGCCCCTGGGGCCTTCACCCGGATTACGAGAGTTCCTAGCGGCCTTCTACGAAGGCAGGGCATCAGAATCTTTATGTACCTCGACGACTGGCTGATCGTTGCGGTAGACGCAGCCACCGTCGCGAGACACACGAACGTGGTTATACGGGTGGCACGGGACTTAGGTGGGTGTTCAACTCACGCCAAGTCCAACCTAGTGCCGTCTCAAACTCCCACTTTTCTGGGGCAGTCCTGGATTTTCCTCACGGTCGTATACGGAGGAACGGATCCTGCGTGAGGCGGGAGCCGACGTCCTTCTCGTTACCAGCGTCGCCGGCGAGCCTGGCTGGTATTCTGGGATACCTCGCCAGCCTGTAGATGTAGTCCCTGTGCAGGTTTTACATGCGGGATCTACAATTCCATCTACTGAGTCATTTCGTCCCATCCAGGAGAGACCTCAGCGTCCTCGTTCCCCGTACACAGGCGGTGGTCCCCACATTTGGTGGTGCGTCCTCTCATCTGTCACAGGGAGCGATTTTCCTCCGTCAGACCCTCGGTATCGGTGGTAACCGATGCGTCGTTGACTTGGGTGGGAGCACATTTAGCGTGGTCTCGGGTCGCAGGATTTTGACGGGCGCTTGGTGCGATCAGCACATCAATCTGTTGGAACTAGAGGCGGTACGCCGGGCTCTTTGTTCACTTCCTACCTCAGGTCCGAACAAGACTGTTCTCATACGCACGGACAATACCACGGTAAGTGGCGTTTATCAACAGACGGGAGGCACGAGATCCAGGAGCCTTTGGATCTTTTTTAGCCAGATCCCTTCTGTCTTGGTGCATGTTGATTTTATTTGAATTCCTTCTGATATTGCGCTGGGCGTAAGTCCTTGAGAATGGGGTATTACCCTACATTTTACAAAGGGAGTATCACTCCCCCACTCCCACACACCAGCGGCACAGGAAGATATTTGAATCTGGGGCAGATTTTATTTGTTGTCCCAACAAGCCTACAAAATGTACCACTCTCTTATCACTCTATTATTGAGGAAGAGGAAGGGGAATGGGCTGGATTTTGTCAAATTTGGCAACATTTCCCGAAAATTGAAGCAATTAAAAAGCTCAGAAATTGAAGATAATTTCCCGAAAATGATGGAAATTGCACGGAAATTACAGGAATTTTACCAAAAATTGCTAGAAATTTCTCGAAAATTGTAGACAATTTCTCGATTATTGAAGATATAGGGCCTATTACCGAAAATGAAGGAAATTGCTCAAAAATGGATAGAAACTGCCTCGAAATATGTAGGAAATTGCATAAAAATTGATGCAATTTTTACGAAAATAAAAGAAATTTTTAACAAATTGAAGAAGTTCCGGAATATTTAGGATTTCCTAAAGAAAGAACCTTTATTATTTTTTAAATTTATCTATTTTATTTTTTGGGGTGGGGGATGGTACTTGACCACCACCCCCTCACTTTAAATATTTCTACGCCACTGCACACACACACACACTTTTTGGGCCGTGGTTTTGATGGAGTTGGCAGCCGAAAGGTAAGGGCGTCAAATTTTTCCATTTTGTCGATTTTAATATAAGTCACATCACACTCGGCCTGTTTTTAAAGAAGTGTTCACGCATCATGCATAAGCAAACAAAACACGTAGCCTACACATTTTGAGTACTTTGTTAGGATTTAGTAGCGTCCATGATATTCCGTACTGCTGGTGCAGGAAAGAAATGAGACTCTTCTTAAATACGCCCTCACTTTTCGGCTGTCAGCTCCTGTGATAAATTATGTTTAAAATGGTATTCCGAAGCATAGATTTGATTGTTGGAAACAATGTATGTTGATAAGGCGGAAAGTAGAAAAAGCAATTAACTTCAGAAAAATACCCATTAAGCAAGTCAGTGATGTACCAACATGCGACAGGGACTTCCTCACTCATCCATGCTCTGACAAGCTAACAAGCAGAAGTGACATACCCAGGCATTTCACTAAAACAAGGACCTATTTCCTCAAGTGTATGTGTGTGTTTTATTTTTGGGGGGGAAAGGGGGGTGGGGATGGGGGTTCAAAATTTATAATTTACACTCATGACACTTTTTTAATGAGAAAATCAAATTACTGGAACAAATTAATTTATTTAGATGACCCACAAATATACATTCACAGATTTTTAATTAAAATAACAGCAAGATGACGGGCTAAAAAGGGTGAATCACCACATAAAAAGCTCAAACTAACACCACCACCCACAAAAACTTTAAAATTGTGAACAAAATTGGAGCTAACTACCCATTCAGGCAAACCATTCCACTCATTAGCAACTCTTTGCGAAAAGCTAAAACGCCTCAACCTCAAACTATTACCATGTGTCACATGAGGAATAGCTGAAACATGCAAGAAATTGCAGGAAGTCAACGCATCACTACCAGATAGAAACTTAAAAACCTGAATCATATCGCCACATACTCTTCCCAACTCAAGCGTGGTCAAATTAAGAATTCGCAACCTATTTTAGAGAGATTCCTTACTTCGGGAATAAATCTAGTGGTCTTCACTGAACCTGCTCCAAAATGAACTTACCCTTCTCATAAAAGGGACTCCAAGCCTGAATAGCATACTCAAGATGAGGCCTGACTAACTGCCTATTCAAATTAAGGCCTCTCTACCAATTAATTTTTTTTATAATCAAACCAAGCATATTATTTGCCCTTGCAGCTGCTAAAGCACTCTGTTTAGAAGGCTTCAGACCACCTAAATCCCTTTCTTGATCAACACAACCAAGATTTGAGCCATTCATGCAGTAATTAAAAGCCAAATTGCCCTGACCAAAATGAATCACTTTGCATTTATCAACATTGAATGACATCTGCTACGATTGGGACCAAAAAATTTACTTATCCAGATCAGTTTGCAACAGTGAAGAATCCCTAGCATCAACAATCCTGTACAGCTTAGTGTCATCAACAAATTTACAAATCCTGGAGGCAAGGGAAACATCAATATCATTAATGAAGATATCAGTTTGCAACAGTGAAGAATCCCTAGCATCATCAACAATCCTGTACAGCTTAGTGTCATCAACAAATTTACAAATCGTGGAGCCAAGGGAAACATCAATATCATTAATAAAGATTAAGAAAAGAAGCGAACCCAATACAGAACCCTGAGGAACACCACTTGTAACCTTCTTCCATGGAGATACTTCACCATTAACAACAACTCTTTGTAATCTGTCAATTAACCAAGAATATATCCAACTGGCACACTTTCCCTTAACACCAAGCGCTCTTGTTTTCAACATGAGCTGCATAACAGCATAACAGAACCCTATCAAATGCTAGTTTGGAAATCTAAATAGATAACATCCACATTATGACCAGAATCAACTAGTTTAGTAACATCATCAAGAAATTCTGATAAATTAGAAACACAAGACCTTTTAGGCAAGAACCAATGCTGGGACAAATTCAACAAACCATTGACCAGTAAATGATCAATTAACTCCATGACCATGCACACAATACTAGTAAGACTCACTGACCTATAGACTCAGGGCAAACTGTGGTCCCCCCTTTTGAAAATAGGACTGACATTTGCAATTCTCCAATCACTAGGAACAACACCAACATCAACTTTGAAAAGGTAATATACTCAGGAGAACAGAAAGAACATCAGAACACTCAGGTAAAACAGGATGTATACCACCAGGACCGGGTGCTTTATTTGAAATCAAACCCTTTCAACTTCTTAGACACAATATCAACTAAAAAATCAACATTCTTAATGGATACTGGAGAGTGCTCACTAAGATACCCCACAACAACATCAGCATGGGATTTAAAACAGATACAAAGTAGTCATTCAAAACCTCAGGCATACCCTTACCACTACTGATAGTTACACCATCAATACCCTGAAGAGTACCAACAACCTCCTTGGTTTTTTGCTTTTAGCGAACATAAGAGTGAAATGACCTAGGATTAAACTTCACCTCTTTGGATATATGTTTTTCAAAAAGCACCTATCTCTTACCAAAGCCTTAGTGAACTTTTTATGATCATTATACCTAACAAGCTCCGCAGGACACCAACTGTTTTTATAACAACGCCACAACTTTATCTTTTATTACGCCTAAATACTTTCTTTAATGGGACAAACCTATTTACACTCGCCAAAACTTTAGTTCGGAAAACATATCATGCTTTGGAAGGATTTAAGTCACATAGCAAAGAAGTCCAATCGAATGACAAACTATCCTGAATTGCGGCAAGCAGCATTTTTAAAATCTAAAACCAGTTTACTAGCTGGAGAAACGTTTGTAAAACAATACAGATAAAAATTAATGAGGTCATGATCACTACACTCTACCTTACCTCTACTTAGCACATTTCTTACCATACTTTCTTTACTACCCGACTACTGAAAATCAAATCAAGATAATTACTACCATGCGTGGGAAACACGCTGGGTGAAAAAGCAGTCGGATACAACCTCCAGAAAATCTTTACCATGTGGACCACTAGTACAAAGATTCCAATCAATGTCTGGAAAATTAAATTACCAAAAAACAATAACCCTCCAAGAAGCAACTTTCCTAAAGCAGACAAGCAATTTCTGATTGTTCTCAGACTAGAATTTGGCGATCTATATACAACACCAACAACCACTGAATTACCAACATCGCCATCAACAATAAGCTCTCATCATAGGCAATTCGAAAAACAAACAAAAAACTGAGCAGTGCTATCTATGCAATCAAAAGGATTTACTTGAAGTTCATCCATGCTTGAATCTACTTCATTGGTGAGCAACCAAGAGACCTTATGAAGACGATTGGGATAGCTCAGCAGCCAAGGCAGGTGCCGTAACTATCCCGCTACCTACTGACCAGTACAGCAACTTTGGAACTTGACTTCGACATTGATCGTATACCAATTATCTCGTTCATGGTCCCTCGTCGTAAAGGCCTTCAACGACAGATAGCCATCATCCCTACACTTAGGACAGTTACCAAAGTCGCTGATATTCAACAACAAAAATAAAAGCTTTTTTTATAACTGACAAATTACTTTCTTAATCATCTAGCAGTTAAGTAAAGGAAAGGGCATCATATCTGAGGCATGTAGCCATAAATTTTAAAGAAGGGAGAGGGGGGGGGCGACCTCTATGATAAGTTCCACTTAGTGAACTTTATAAAGCGGAAAAACTAAGAGGCATAACCCTGATAACCGTTACAATAATTTTTTTAAAACGTCCCGCAAAAAATCGACATTCTACAAAGTGGCTACGTGCCTGCCATATGTGACATATCTTTGAAGGCTGATTCCAAATGATTGATCTTGATTAAAAGGGCCATGATATGACTCCTTGTTAAAAATGAATTTCATAACTGAGACTGTGAGAATGATAACTTCTTATAAACAGATTGAAAACTTTTACGAAAAGCATATCTTACCTAAGAAGGTGCAGTTCGTATGCGGGGGATCGTGCCTACCCCCCCCCTTCCCCCTCCTCCCTTTCGCCTATCCTTCTACTTTCTCAAAAAATAAAGAAGTGCCTTTGTCAGATAGGAAAAGTTCCCCTTTTCTGGGGGAAAAGTGACCTTTTTCAGAAGGAAAAGTGTTTTGTTTTTTCAGGAAAAGAGCTCTTTCAAACATTAAACAACTTTTTCTTTAAAGACTATGTATTTGATCTTTTCAAAAAGTAACTCTGGCACAAATATTGCCCTATAGACAGTGGCGTAGTAGGTCATGTTTCACTGTAGGGAGAGGGGATAGGGAATTTTTGGCCCTTCCCCTCCCCTCCCCTTCCCACCAAAAAAGAAAAAACACTTCATAAGAGTAAAACGTTGGGCAATGAACGTTTAAAAATTGCCCAAAATCACTGACAATTGAAAAAGCCCTGGAAGGGGTCCAGGGGAAAAGGTGCTGCTTTTAAGAAAATAAAAACAATTATTGAAAAATGAAATCTCCTGAAAATTTATTGAAAAAAATCCCAACGATTGAAAAAAATATCCCGAAAATTTTAAGAAAATTTCCTAAAAAATGAAAGACAATTTTAAAGAAAATTGCCGCATAAAGAAGGAAATTTCCTGAATATGTTAAAGACAATATCCCCAAAATGAAGAAAATTTTCCGAAAAATGAAGAAAACTTAAGAAAATTGCCGCAAATTTTCTGAAAATTGAAGAAAACTGCCCAAATTTTAAAGAAATTATCACGAAAATTTCCACAAAATGAAGAAAATTTCCCGAAAATTAAAGAAACTTTCTCAAATATTGAAGAAAATCTCCCAATTTTTGCGCTCTTGTGAGCATTCAGAGCCCTCTCGAAAAAGTTCCTTGATCAGAACTTTTCTTTTTGTTGAACATTTTTCTTGTAGAAGTTCTTTCTTAGTTTCTTTTCTAGCTTTTCTTAGTAATCTTGTGATTTTCTTTGGTTTTGTTGTTGCTCCTATGTTATTTGCAATACCCAAAACTTTTGCGTTCCAATTATTGTAAATCTGGTGATTTCTTTCACTGAACAATTACTTTCTTGCACTTGTTTGCGATTCCTTAACTGTCCAATCAAAGGAAGCTGTCATTAACATATTGTTACGATGAGATCACAGCATCATTTCTAATGAACTTTCTTTATCATTATTTACGTATAAGTTCTCATTGAATATCTAAATATATCACTTTTAATTTGCTACGGTTTGCACATTTATAACTTTTGCTCTATTGTCGTTAAATCTGTGGACCTTGGATAACGTCATCATCTTACTCGGTATTGATAACTGAGGGCGTTTAGTCATTGTCTTGGTTCGAGGTTTTCCTAGATGTAGAATTTGCAAATCATGAGTAAAATGATTTTTCCATGAAGTCTTATGACGTGCTTCTTTTTTGTATTTAAACTAGAAGGTTCTTTTATATTTGAATTATATAAATAAAGTAGAAAATTGTTAATGGAAAAAGAATCAGATAGAGGTCAGACTACAGTTGCAATCGGTTAGATTGAGTCTGTCAGTTAGAGATAGTAAGAGAAAGTTATATTCATAGTCAGAGTTGGTGTATAAACGAGTTTACAATATATCTCAGAAGCTTTATTAATACTGTGCGTTCCGTCTCTCCTTTTTGTGCCTTGCGTTACATTCTTTATTGTTCTTTCATCGATAATAACACTGGACGGAACAATATGATCTGAGTATATCATTTAACTTGGTCATCTTTCTCTGAGATTTTGTAAGGTGCCCAAATCCTATCTTCATCAATATCAATTTGGTAAACATTGTTGACGGCACTTTTCCTTTATTACCATAAAATGTATTTATTAACATTTTTAGAAAGTCTCTGGATGAGGGTGTTTTGCCGCAAGACTGGAAAATGTCAATATTTGCCCAATCTTCAAAAAAGGTTGTAAAAGTGATTCAGGAAACTATCGACCTATTAGTTTGACATCATGTGTTTGCAAGCTATTTGAAAGTGTAATTTTGAAGCACTAAACACTTTTCTTACATCATATAACATTCTGAGTTGAGCCAGTCGTTCTGTGACCTGCAATGACTTCATTTTGTGAATGTTTTTTCTTCTATTCTCGATGAAAGGGGATGTTGTGATATTTTATACTTGGACTTTAAGAAACTTCCGATAGTGTACCTCACAAGCGATTATTTCTCAAGCTTAGCTCTATTGTAGTCAGGGAAGATACTTGCTTGGATTAAAACTTTTTGATAAACAGAAAACAGAGTGTCTATTAACGACGCACAGTCAGATTGGAGTCGTGTTGTTAGTGGGGTACACCAGGGTAGTTTACTTGGTCCAATTCTTTTTCTTGTATTTATTGATGACACGCCTGATTATGTGAACTATCATGCCAGATTATTGCTGATGATACTAAGTGTTTTTGAAAGATTCTTGCTTCGAGGTTTATTTATCGTTTCAAAAGGACATTAACAGCTTGGTTTGCTGGTCCAGTAAATGACAGCTGCAGTTTAATTCTACAAAATGTACTAAATGTATTTTTGAAGTATTTCTAAATGTTTTAAAAGTATTTCTTGTTTAAGGATTATTTATCATTTCAAACTGACATTGACAGCTTGGTTTGCTGGTCCAGTAAATGACAACTGCAGTTTAATTATACAAAATTTAAAGTTATGCATCTTGGAAGGAACAATTCCTGTATGGATTACGTAATGATGGAGTTTATTCCAACTTATCTTTCTGAAGAGTGTGATCTTGGCGTGACATTTCAAGATAATCTTTCTTTTTGAAGCATATTGCCAAAATATTACAGCAAAAGCAAATAGGATCCTTGGCCTTATTAAGAAATCTTTTTAGTGTATGGATGTGGATATGCTCCAAGTTATTTACAGAGGTTTAGTGAAACCAGTTTTAGAATTTTTTACACCAGTTCAATCCGTATACGAAGTAAGATGCCAGGAAAATAAAATAAGTACAGAAAAGAGGAACCAAGTTGTTTCTTGCTATTCAAGATCTTCCGTATTGTTACCATTTAAGAATTATTGGCATACCTTTACTTTAGTAGACGGATCAGAAATGATATGATACAAGTGTATTAAATTTACATGGTTTGAAAGACATTAATTTTGAGACCTTTTTAAGCAAGATAAAGATTCCAGGTCACACTTGAAAATTAAAAAAAAGCTAGATGCAGGACAACACGACGCCTATCTACTTTTGCTTTTCGCATCATCAATACTCAGTTTGAATGGTCATGCAGTTAGTGCCCCATCAATTAACAGTTTTAAGTCAAGGCTAAATGTGTTTTGGAATACCATAACATAATATAACAAGATTACGGGCTAAGAAGAGTAAGTCACTCCATTAAAAGCCCAAAGTAGCACCACCACACACACACACACACGCACACCCTCACACACACACATACACACACATACATACACACACACGCCATCATGACCGCTTAGGTCATGTAGGTTCCTGATGCTATCGCATCGGAACCAACAACGACTAGTTTTTACACTGTCCACAAACCCGACAATTTCACAAATAACCTCAGCCCCACCATAATTGGGGCTGAGGTTTAACAAATGTATGATTTTTAACCCTTTAGCTACTCAGAAATTGTACGTCCAGGTTTTGATAAGAAACAATCAATGTTCAAAAATAGCATACCACAACTGTAAATCTATTTAAATTGATTCAAATTAAGCATGGTAATTTTGTTCAAGATGTCATATAAATATAAACTTCAATTCCATCAATCCTTATATTGACTTAATGATGGATAATGGAACACATTTTTCACTGCTATTCTTTTTGGAGACCAGTGTCTATGTAAACTTAGGCCTTTTGCTCCCCGAACTCCAAGCTTCCACATATCTATTGTTGAAAATTTCCTCAAATCATATTCAGAAAAAGGATCTCATTACACACTGTTCATTCAATCAGTGTAAAAATACATCACGAGGCATATGTGACCATTGATTGAAAAAGTAGCAATTTTTAGACTTAAAAATTAAGGGGGTAAAGACTCATTCTGTAATTACAAATGAACGGTAAAGATGCTATATTCCCCTCTTTACCAACTTCGTTGGCGAGGGGATAATAAAGTAATTTGCCCAAGGACCGTAACACAGATGCATTGACCAGGAATCAAACCGGAAACCTCTTGCCAAATGGTATTGCTAATAATTATTAAAAAGAAAAGTCCTAATAACTTAGTATAAAGGTGTGTTATCTTACTTTCCTTGCTCCATCGCAGCCATCGATGCCTGTTCCCAAAAACACACAAGACCTTCCATGTACCAGGAAACATTGCATGTTAGTGCTTGGTACTCTTGCTCGGAATAATCTTGCTCGGGGATTCATCCAGATTTCCCGGCATCTTCTGATAATGTCAAGGGCCTCTGTTATTGCAAGAGTTGTTTCATCCTTTGTGATAAATTCAGCCACAGGAATATAACCAACATTTGTCTTCACAACTACCAACAACAGGGGCAGAGCATACTTTGTGGTCTTGTAAGTGGCATCAATTAGTACCATGTCTCCATATCGCTGGTCTGGTGGATGCACAGGAAAGTAGTGCTTTTTTCAATATCATTGCTTTTATCATCATCTGTCCATGTCATCTCCAGAATCTGTTTCTGAGACAAAACCTTTGTTTTGGGCTTGCTCTGTATCTGAGACAGCTGTCTGTTTTGGCTTCTCTGAGCACTTGTGAAGATAAAATCGTGCTCCTTTGTCTTTACTTTGCCATGACATCACTTTTTCTTCTAAATTGATTTGGTCAAATGATGAAAACAGACGATTGCATGGTGCCAAATGTATGTTTTCTTATTGTTCTGTTTGTGGGAAAATAGCACCTATCATGTTTCAGCTGCTTGGAGTCAGGACATAAGTCGTTAAAGCTGTAAAGACAAAATGCTTTGAATTTCTTTTTAAGGGTACTGATACAATGTTCCGTGCCACATACTCATAAATGTCGTTTCTACCTTCGGGATGAAGATGTTTGGAAAAACCACTTTCCAGTGATACTTTGTGCATGTCATGCGCTGCTATCTGTGGAAGCTTCACATGGGTGGCATCTGTACCTTGTACATACATTTTTGACAACTTTGCTTCCAAAGATGCCATCTTCGCAGATCGTTGCCTCTGTGCTATTTGCTCCTCAACTTGGTAGTCATCATATCTAAGTAAAAAAAGAACATCCATGACATTGTAGCTCAGTCATCATTTTTAATAAAAATGTGATAAATTTATGCATTACTCATTACATTTTATAATCAGCTTTAATTTTGTCAGTGATCAATCTTAGAATTTGTTTACTGTGTGTCAAACGCTAACGACTGTGCTGGAACAATTCATCTACACTAAAACATGTTGTATACTGCAACACATTCAGCATTATTCAGCATTACTCAGCATCATCAGCACGTGCCACCTGACTCACCACACACGCACACATCTTATCTTGAAACATGATACCAATAACAGCAGCAAGAATTCTGAAGAAAAAAAAACATCAACTTTTTCATACATGCTGTACAACTGCAAACGTACAAAGAATCTTGAAAAGCGATATAAAATCTCACAGCAACAGAATTTTATGGCAAAAGAAAAAACCTGGGACATTCATCAATTTAAACAACAAAATTTGTGCCGAGTTTAATAAGAGCTACATCAAAATTTGAAAACCTCAACTCTCACTGTCTGTCTGTATGGGTTGAATTTAAACAAAATAAAATCACAACATAATCATATCCATAATCAAAGTATTCATTTCATTAAAAGAAATTGAATATTAGTTCAAGAACAGAAAAAGCTTGTAATATTTCAATATATATTAGGCATGGCAATCAAACAAAATAAAAATGGGGAAAAGAAGTACATATTGAATAGTTTTTAGTTAGTAATATGATGCATGAATATTATCTAGACAGACCCAAACAAGGAAAACATCTGCAGCAAATTCTTGTAGATTTTCAAATAATTCTCACTTTCACTAAGTAATTTCCGCTTAAAATATGAATACATTTAAAGTGGCTGAAGAAATTTACAACTTTCCATATTTGTTGAGGGTCCCCAATTAATACAGAACTACTCTCTCACATGAACTGTAGCTTCATGCTATAAATGAGCATATAAAGATTGACATATGGCCTCAGTAAACCGTCAATTTACAAAACATGAACGGTCTTGTTTTTTGTCTCACAGCCAATTTAAATCATCAACAAGACATCGCAAACCATAGAAATCCCCTCGCTGCGAATAACATTCTTTCCAGCCTCTGTCACAGCTGCCATTCCAAATTCTGTTCCACATACCATAACATGCTACTACCAGAAATCATGCATGAAAATCCAGAAACCATTCCACCACACGACCCATATGTCATCACATCTGCAATCAAGATGACATCCCAACATATGACTTGCCACCTTGTCCCACATATACCATCCCTCCCTGTACCACACACCGTACCATACCACATGCCACCCCACACTGTCTCACATGCCACCCCACCCTGTCTCACATGCCATCTCTTCATGTACAACGTGTCATCCCACCTTGTCCTAGGCCACTCCATGCTTATCCCACCCTGCCCCACATGCCATCCCACCTGAAATCCAGATGACTTCCATTACATGCCATCCTGTCCCACATGCCATTCCAGCCTGTCATAAATGCCATAACATCCTGTCCCACATTCCTTGGCACCCTGTACCACATGCCAACTTGTCCCACATGCTACCCTGTCCCATATGCAACCATGTCCCACATGCTATCTCATCTGTCCCACATATCATCTCATCCTGTCCCTATGCCATCCCACCTTCATCCCAATTACTATTATACCAATCATTATGCCATCTTCCACCCGACATTCTTTCCTCCCATCCATTCAACCCAACATGCCCCATTCATCTAACACCCCTATGCCACATACTACCCCAACCCACCTTTTACCATCCACTCATCTAACAAATATACTCTCAAACAAGTAATCATTCCAACCTTCAATATAATCTTCACTTTCTCCATTATAGCATAGCCCCCCCATTGCATAAATCTGACACTTTGATTAAAAACATGCCCAATTCTTTGCTCCCTTCCCCCTTCCCCCTTTTCTTTTAAAGCAGATTGGGCACAGATCTCCCCTTTTCAACCAGATTGGGCAGAGATCTATCTGCAAAATCAGAGTAAAAATTCATTGCAGATTTATTTGGAGTTAAGTCCATTATTGTTTCCACACTATTCAAGAGAAGACTTATTGTTTTTCCTATTCATTCCTAAGACACTAAATTTTGAAATTCCATTTAGTCATCAGTTATATTATTTACCTTTTTTTTTTTCCATCCCAAAACAAATATTTTGCTTGCTATTCTAAGTCTGAAATGTATTTGATTCAATTTTCTTTCAAAGTATCCTTTACATAAATTTCAAGCAAAAAAAAAAAAACCGAATTCTTTTCGAGGGCTTAAATCTATTGTTCCCTTGTAACTGAACAACTAATGCATGAGGTTGGATGGACAATGGATGTGGACGAACGGACTGGTGAACGGGAAAGATGTTATATCCCCTCTTCACCAACTTCAACTCCGTTGGTGAGGCGATAATAAAGGAAGGTTGGTATTCTTTATCTGTGATAAACAATGACTTGTGTATGTAGGGCATAAACAATCATGCACAATCAATGTAGCACACGTTTCGCGAGTACCCCCCCCCCCCACCCTCCCCCTCCCACTACCACCACCCCCTCAGGCTCACGGAAGCTACCGTATAGACCCCTTAGTAGGACATTTGCAATGATATGCAAATGCTTACAAAGTGTTTTAATGTCAGATTAGGCCCATTGGTGGAGCTTCAAATACAATGACTTTCATTGGGTCGCTGAAATCACCTTTTTCACTTACTGGTACGAGTGGTGGCGTTGGCTGCAGATCAGTAAACAACACTATGAATTAACATCAATCACACAACGTCAGCATACAGAAACGGGTTAAAGTGAAAGAAATTAGGCCTACGGCCAAACGATGGTAACTCATGATGTTCCATAACTGCTACTCAGTGTTTATCTCACTAAGGCTACAGTATGTGGACCAGTTTCCAAGAAAAAAAATGTTTTTTTATTTAATACTTTCTTAATTGTCCCATGTTGTAATTTTTTGGATTGCAGAACAATTTGCAATTACATTTTCCATGTACAAATTTTGTATATTCAAGGCATTTTATGTTATTTTCTTTCAATTTTGATCAAAAGAGTGCCAAAATTAATTTGATCACCAATATTTTTACATAACTTGTAACAGTTAGGCTTCGTAGGTACGGCTTAACATGTATTTCCCAAGTAAGTCAATTTGTCTTAAGGTAAGACTAAAATAATGGTGCATGTAACAACAAATTCCATCATTCTCTGTGAGCACGACATAACATTCCATTTTACACATTTTGTAACTAAACTTTTTAGTGGAACTAAGTTAGTCCTATGACCAAAATCTTTAATCTTACAATAAAATCTTGACACAATATTAGAATTAAATCAAAATTACACTGGTAGACAGAAAACATACTTGCAGTTCTTGCTGTTATAAAAAAAACTATAAGCAAAGAACAAATATTTGATAATTTTCAAGTTTCTGAGTAGTTATGACAACATGGCTAGAAAAATCACCCTCACAACACAGAGCCTCACAAATGTCATAACAATTTTTAAAGAATTCAATAAAAACTATATCGATGCTTGTTATAGGTGAAAAGCGATAAATTTTACCAATTTTTGGTGATATTGGTAATTTGCTATGAACACGGAATTCTTGTGAACGTTTTCCTTGGAACTGGTCTTTTCCCTCAACTGGTCGACATACTGTAGGCTAACGTTACACTAACGTTAGTGTTAGTTATTCGTCATATACCCCGTTCTAGGCCTTTTACTTCCCCACAGATACACAGATAAATAAGCACAATGTATCAATGTATGTTATTTGTGTTGCAGGATAAGCAATGCATTGCCACATAAGCTTTGCAACAGCCTACCAAAAGGGATGTGTGATTTTGAAGATAAAAGAAGTAAGAATACAAAAATCGTAGTTCTGAAAAGTCTGGTACGTGTACTGTACAGTTATGAACATTTTTCTAGTGGTCATTAAAGTGGCG
The DNA here is from genome assembly GCA_020152595.1 of Chiridota heheva. Taxonomy (NCBI): domain Eukaryota; kingdom Metazoa; phylum Echinodermata; class Holothuroidea; order Apodida; family Chiridotidae; genus Chiridota; species Chiridota heheva. The sequence goes on from JAIGNY010004509.1 coordinate 870,663, forward strand.
TCATATGTGGATGGGCAAATAGTAATTATCTGAAAATGGTTCTATGCAGAGGGATATTCTGATTTCACCTTCCCAGTTGAAAGGTAAAATTGGGATATAATATCAAATTGAAAAAATGAAAGAAAATTATTAGGAAATTTGGTCAAATTACTGGAAATTTTGGTAAAATTATTGAAAATTTGTGTAAATATTTAATATATTTTGGCAACATTTCCTGAAAATGACAGATTTTTCCTGAAAATTATCCTAAATGCAAAGAAACTTGCACACAAATTCAGACAAAATGGTAGAGCTTATCAGTGGCGATGCCAGGATGTTGATGCAGGGGTCTTATGAATAGAAAAATTAACTAATGCAAAAAATACCTATATTCTACTTTCTGTGAAATAATTGTGATATTTTCAAATGTTGAAGTAACATTCAGTTTGCATACCCCTCTTTTGTAGACAATTTTTGTGTCAATGACCTAACATGGACTATGGACAACCTCAATGCTTCAGAAGTACCAGATGTATATTCAAGAAGAGTTGCCCAACCAGTCTTGGAGAAAAAATAATGAAATCCTTTTAGACTGTACCATTCTTTGAAATGAAATTTAAAATTGACAGTACCCTGGAAACTACTAAACTTAAGCTATGAAGATAATGTTTACCAAAATAAAGATACCCATTTTAAAAAATATGGACATCTAGCAAATTTAAGATATGTGAAAAAGCATGGATTTCTGAGAAGATTTTTTCAAAATTTTGTAAAAGTCATATTAATTAATTTTCAAGGTATGACTAAGTTTCAAGTTTTGTTAATTTGTGCAGAATTTATTTATTTATATATATATATATATATATATATATATATATATATATATATATATATATATATATATATATATATATATATATATATATATATATATATATATATATATATATATATATATATATATATATATATATATATATATATATATATATATATATATATATATATATATATATATATATATATATATATATATATATATATATATATATATATATATATATATATATATATATATATATATATATATATATATATATATATATATATATATATATATATATATATATATATATATATATATATATATAGATATATATATATATATATATATATAGATATATATATATATATATATATAATAATAATAATAATAATAATAATACATTTATATAGCGTCCTTTCTATACAAGCATATTCAAAAACGCTTTACAAAAAAATAACATGAATACAGTACATACTTACTTACTAAAATAAACCATAAACAAATGTGTTTTGATTGATTTCAGAAACACGTGAAGACAATTGATTTTTCTTATTTAAAGTGGGAGATCATTCCACCAAAGTGGGCCGAGTCTGCAGAATGCCCTACCCCCCAGAGTAATACATGAAATATTGGGTACATTAAGCCAGACTGCGGATCTGTTTCTTAGATCATAAGTGGTGTTTGATGAAATTATTAAGTTTTGAAGATATTTTGGGGACATTTTATGGATATATTTAAAAACAAGAACAAGTATTTTATATCTTATACGCATTTCAACCGGTAACCAATGTAGTGAATATAACAAGGGAGTAATATGGCAATATTTGTTTGATTTAGTTACAACACGTGCCGCAAAATTCTGTATTTTTGGACATTTTGAATTAAACAATGTGGCATACCAGCCAAGAGAGTTGCAGTAGTCAATGTGTGAATGAACCAATGAATGAATTAGGGTCTCTGTTGCACTGTTTGTCAACATATTTCTTATTTTATTAATGTTGTACAAATTTACAAATGCAGACCTGCATTTTTTCATAACGTGCTGCTTTAAGTTTAAGTCGCTATCCAGCCACACTCCTAGATCACGAACACAATGGACAGCATTAACTAAACCACCACCCACTTTGACAGATTTTTGGGTCAATTTATTGAGTTGAGGAGTAATGCCAAACAAAATAACCTCCGTTTTGGCATCATTCATTTTAAGCTTGTTTTGAAGCATCCACCTTCTAACATCCTCTAGGCAGCTTTCCATTTTAGTAATAGCTTCTGATTCAGAAGAAGCACTTGTGATTTTAAAACTAAGCCACAACCTATGGTCATCAGCATACCCAGAGACATTAGGTGAATGCTTCTTAATCACACTGAAAATGGTTGAGGCATACAATGTAAAAAGTATGGGGCCACAACATGAACTCCTGTATATATATATATATATATATATATATATATATATATATATATATATATATATATATATATATATATATATATATATATATATATATATATATATATATATATATATATATATATATATATATATATATATATATATATATATATATATATATATATATATATATATATATATATATATATATATATATATATATATATATATATATATATATATATATATATATATATATATATATATATATATATATATTTATATATATATATATATATATATATATATATATATATATATATATATATATATATATTTATATATATATATATATATATATATATATATATATATATATATATATATATATATATATATATATATATACATATATATATATATATATATATATATATATATATATATATATATATATATATATATATATATATATATATATATATATATATATATATATATATATATATATATATATATATATATATATATAATTCATATGTATATATATATATATATACATATATATATATATATATATATATAAATATATATATAATAAAGATATATATATATATATATATATATATATATATATATATATATATATATATATATATATATATATATATATATATATATATATATATATATATATATATATATATATATATATATATATATATATATATATATATATATATATATATATATATATATATATATATATATATATTCATATGTATATATATATATATATATATATATATATATACATATATATATATATATATATATATATATATATATATATATATATATATATATATATATATATATATATATATATATATATATATATATATATATATATATATATATATATATATATATATATATATATATATATATATATATATATATATATATATATATATATATATATATATATATATATATATATATATATTATTCTTTGCCATGTCATGGGTTAAGATAAAGTTAATGTCATATCATTTATAAATATTTACCTGCATGGTGATGTATGCAACATGTACAAATATTTTTCTCTTGATGTAAGTAATTTTACATGCATTCATCTTTTAACATGTAATTGTTGATGTTCACAAAATAGTGAAAAAACACAGAGACTTTTGAGCAAATTTATCTGTTTGTAGTGTTTCTTTCTATGAAACAGAATGCTTGTAAGCATTTTGAAAGTCAAATATAAAATGTGACTTAAAATCTTTCTCTATGAGGCTGTGAATATCCTTACACTGTGCAAAATAACATACTCACTTAATTGATCAAATTGCAAAAATCAAAACAGGTGATATTACTTTATAGTTTGTGTATAGATAGCCTCTTTCATTGAGCGCATGAAATTAAAACTATTTAGACTTTAAGAGCAACAAATTATAATTTAACAATGACTATTGGAAGAAGAATTTTACTACACAATGACATTTATAAGCTTTAAACTGATTTAAATTTATTCCAGCTACAATAAAAGTAGATAAATGAAAATGTACTGGGGTGTAGCCAGCCTTTCGGGTTGGGTGGTCGCCAAGGGAAAGTTTTGGACCTTTTAGCATATTTTCTGGACCGTTTTACCATTGCCATGTTACGTTTTTCTTTTCTTTTCGGGGGTCGTACGACCCTGTCGACCCCCCCCCTCCCTCTCCCACCACTGGCTGCACCCATGGTGTACATCCAATTTATATTAACCTTACTAGAATCATATTAACCTCTGTTACATGTTCAGAAGAGAGTTAACATGCTGGTTTTGATTTAGCAACCAAATCAATTTTAAAATAGTTCATCACCATCTTTGTCATAAGCTTTATTTGGTTTTGGTGAAACGTGGGTAGGATGTTAGAAGCCCTGAAATGAAGGGAATGGGGATACACAACTAAGCAAAAATAGAAGAACAGTGAGATAGAAGGAAAATGTCATTATTACCAACCAGGGACCATGATGCAACTGTCTTTTGCATTCAGAGGATTACTTTGATTTATTAGTTTATAAGAAACGTCATGAGTTATGTATTCAGGAGGATCATGATCTGCTCCGGAACTGTATTTGCTGGAAGAATAATTGGTTCATATGGAATTTAAATTTTGAGCCTCATCTTTGATTTAATAATTCAACCTCTCCATAGACTGACTGGTAAGTTCAAGTGGCACGTGAGAAGGAACCATATATGGAAGATGATGTGGAAGAAATTGGTAGCTGTTTGAAATTGTCATGAAAATGATTAATTAAATGTGGAAGATACTGATTGAAATTGTACACATTTGTCTTTATATTAGTTTTATGTAATTTCTATCTATTCAATTGTAAGAAAATGCGACAATTAAATCACATAATGTGGTTTAATGTTCAATGTTATTGTCATCTAGGAAAGATATTTTTTTACCTCAGTAATCAGCCTACACATTGGATTTGAAATTGCATTTGTTTCATATTACTTTCAGTTCTAACGAAATGAGCCCACTTCTTATCATTAGCTGATTATTCTGATTTTTTCTTTATGCAGTAAATCAATAAAAAGCCATTCAAGAGTGAAATACCACAAACTCCTAACACAAAATAAATTTTGTTTAGAATAACGTTTCCTTTTCCTCCTAGGAGATATACCGCTACTTCTGGACAATAATATATATAAAATTGCAAATAATTTTTCCTCATTAATTTAATAATTCATGGGTTGTATTGTAAAATGGAAACTAAATTAACTATTCCTCTCAAAAATGTATCAATTTTTTCTCCGAGAAGATATACCAGTACTTCTGGGCAATTATAGGCAACATTTAAAATTGCAAATTTGACTTTTGTTTCCTCATTAACTTGATAATTCATGGGTTGTATTGTAATATGGAAATTAAATGAACTAGGCCTATTCCTCTCACTTATGTCTCGGTGACGTCCGGTTTTCCTTGCATGCACGGGCGTATGATCACTCTAGGTTTGTTTCTAATGAGTGTGAGCATGTAGGCTTAATATGACACGTCGTTTATAACACATTGACGTGATCCCAATGAAAAACACACATCAACAAGATGCTGTGTGCTTTAAGGAGCCAGAGGAATAAAATGAATAGGTTTTGTACAATTATACAAATTTTCATGCTCCCTACAGGAACTTAAACATGCCAGGCTTCTAGACAAAGGTAAATATCTAGCTGTGACTGAACCTGTGTATGACTGGGCGGACTATACAAAATCTTTATGCAATTTTAAAATGTGTTTTCTTAATCTTAGGGAAAGTCAGTGCTGCCACTCTAAAATGTAAGTTTCCTCTACCACGCATGCGCATTTTCCCTACATTCCCTACACTCTTTGGCGCATTTTCACCTACAAAATTCGGTTTTCCCCTACAAATTTTTTGTTTTCAGCTACAAAAATTAAGTTTTCCCCTACACACTTAGATTTTTATGATAGATGGAATGATGACTAGATGTTGCAGAAGTGGTCACGCTAGAATCACGAGGGGAATAAAACTGAAAATGACAGCAAAAGAAAAATGTAGGTTGTGTACATTATATTACCACCATGCCGCACCTAAACTTTGGGACGACCTGCCCTATCATCTACGAAGTGAAACTTGCCTTGCTCATTTTAAGAATAGCCTTAAAACTTACTTTTTTACAGCAGCCTTTAATGCAATTAATTCTTAACTCTATTATTTTATCCCTCCTGCTTGAATGTGTTATCTTTAGTTTTTAACCACTATATTCTTTACTGTATTGAACTATTTAGACTATCTTACATTAATTGACCTTTTAGTCTTTTCACAATTTTATAGATATTTACATCTTATAGCTCTCATTTTTGTATGTCTACTTTGCACTATCTTAGTGCCTATACAACCTGACTTGCTAAGTTTTATTTTACTCTTAACATTTTAGATTATTCTCTTACTGTCTTATTACGTTCATTGTTGATCCTATTGCTTTTGTCTTTTTATTCAATATTCCAGCTTTAATGATTCTAGGTCTACTTTTATCTTTTTATTTACTATAGTCTTAACTTATTTTATCATTTGATTCATTTGTTTGTAAAGCGCATTTGAATGTATAATTTTACAGTATTTGCGCCATATAAATGTTTTTAATAATAATAAAGATAATAATAATAATAATAATGATAATAATATTTATAATGATAATAATAATAATAATAATAAAAGTAATAATAATGATAATAAAGATAATAATAATAATAATAATAATAATAATAATAATAATAATAATAATAATAATAATAATAATGATAATAATAATAATAATACTAATAATAATAATAATAATAATAATAATAATAATAATAATAATAATAATAATAATAATAATAATAATAATAATAATAATAATAATAATAATAATAATAATAATAACAATAATAATAATAATAATGATAATAATAATAATAATAGTAATAATAATAATGATGATAATAATGATAATAATAATGATGATGATGATGATGATGATGATGATGATGACGATGACGATGACGATGACGATGACGACGACGATGACGACGACGACGACGATGATGATGATGATAGTAATGATAATGATAATATTACAGAGAATGAGTTTTGCCAGTCTCATAAAAACAAAAAAACTTCAATGCATAAAAAATGCTTTATAAACTATAATGTACATGGTAGTTACAACAGTTATGAGAAAAATGAGCCAAAATTCCATCGAAAACAATAAGTATAAAAGCTGTTCAAATATATGCCTATGAATGCTCCGCATACTCACGTATTTCATACATGAAATGCTAAATTCATATATGAAATTGTTTTTTCACATACAAAACAAAACCATTTCATATATGAGAAATAACTTTCACCTTTGAAATAAAATTTTCAATTTCACGTATGAAATACGTGTGAAATGCCCAAAATCACAAATTTCACATATTACAATCACCTACTTCATATTAAAAATGCACGTTTCCCACGTGCATTTCGTATATGAAATAAGTGTGAATTTTTTTAAGGTTAAATTATAACAAGGCCGGAAAAATTAAGAAAAATTAAAAGTATTATATGGACTTCGTAATAATAATAATGATATACAATAATGGTAAGCTCAACAACGGGCTGGTCTGTACTTGTTAAACTTCAACTGTATTATTTATAATGCTTGAGTAGAGAGACAGTCCCGACTCGATCCCCGAGCAGTGGGAGGAATGGCAAATTACTCATATTTTCAAAGTCAGTCACAAGCTCACTGAGCTTCTTCAAATCGAAGTCTAGAGACGTATACACAGTCAAATTCTCCTACAGCCTCAGCATATGCCCTCTCCTTTTGCGAGTACTTGTCCATATAAACCTTTCTTGCATTGGCATGCAGGTGGCTTGGCCTTGGGTTGATGTCAAAATTCGATGTGAATGTCTCTGACGATTTGGTAATGGCCTCTAGGGGGCACACAGACAGGGAATTCCAACTTTGTCTTGTTGCTATTCAGTTTTGATAATGTCCTCTCCACCTCTGCGGTTAGACAATGGGCCAAGATGCAAAAAAGCCTTTTAAAATTAAGTTTTGTGGTCTCCCTCTCAGATCTACATGAAATGTGCTTTGTGCTTTGTGGTAAGGAACTTATTTTCAACTGAAACATCGCTAGGTCTTTGTATTCTAGGAGACGAATTATATCCTGCCAGAGCTCTACGATGTCTTTGCTCTCCCGCCCTCCATCTTTGACATTATAGTCAATGATGAAAATTGACCGCCATTGTCGATCGATGGACTGGATCGTTGATGTACTCATACCTGGGATTCTATGGTTGGCCATGCTGGTCATAACGTCTCCTAACACGCCTAAGAAAAATCAATTCTTACGTCGTAACAATTCCATTGCATACGTCTTAGCTCTAAAACGGATCGCTGATTGGCTGTTTCCTTTAGGTGTAATAATAGACAATTTTACGCGTGAAAACTAATGTTCTGTTACGTCTAAGAATCGTTTTAGACGTATGCAATGGAATAGTTACGACGTAAGAACTGATTGTTACGATGTAAGAACTGATTGTTACGACGTAAGAAGTGATTGTTACGACGTAAGAAGTGATTGTTACGACGTAAGAAGTGATTGCTACGACGTTAGAAGTGATTGTTACAACGTTAGAAGTGATTGTTACGACGTTAGAAGTGTTTGTTACGACGTTAGAAGTGATTGTTACGACGTTAGAAGTGATTGCTACGACGTTAGAAGTGATTGTTACAACGTTAGAAGTGATTGTTACGACGTTAGAAGTGATTGTTACGACGTTAGAAGTGATTGCTACGACGTTAGAAGTGATTGCTACGACGTTAGAAGTGATTGTTACAACGTTTGAAGTGATTGTTACGACGTTAGAAGTGATTGCTACGACGTTAGAAGTGATTGTTACAACGTTAGAAGTGATTGTTACGACGTTAGAAGTGTTTGTTACGACGTTAGAAGTGATTGTTAAGACGGTAGAAGTGATTGTTACGACGTTAGAAGTGATTGCTACGACGTAAGAAGTGATTGCTACGACGTTAGAAGTGATTCTTACAACGTTTAAAGTGATTGTTACGACGTTAGAAGTGATTGTTAAGACGTTAGAAGTGATTGTTACGACGTTAGAAGTGATTGCTACGACGTTAGAAGTGATTGCTACGACGTTAGAAGTGATTGTTACAACGTTTGAAGTGATTGTTACGACGTAGGAAGTGTTTGTTACGACGTTAGAAGTGATTGTTACGATGTAAGAACTGATTGTTACGACGTTTGAAGTGATTGTTACGACGTTAGAAGTGATTGCTACGACGTTAGAAGTGATTGTTACAACGTTAGAAGTGATTGTTACGACGTTAGAAGTGATTGTTACGACGTTAGAAGTGATTGTTACGACGTTAGAAGTGATTGCTACGACGTTAGAAGTGATTGTTACAACGTTAGAAGTGATTGTTACGACGTTAGAAGTGATTGTTACGACGTTAGAAGTGATTGCTACGACGTTAGAAGTGATTGCTACGACGTTAGAAGTGATTTGTTACAACGTTTGAAGTGATTGTTACGACGTTAGAAGTGATTGCTACGACGTTAGAAGTGATTGTTACAACGTTAGAAGTGATTGTTACGACGTTAGAAGTGTTTGTTACGACGTTAGAAGTGATTGTTAAGACGGTAGAAGTGATTGTTACGACGTTAGAAGTGATTGCTACGACGTTAGAAGTGATTGCTACGACGCTAGAAGTGATTCTTACAACGTTTAAAGTGATTGTTACGACGTTAGAAGTGATTGTTAAGACGTTAGAAGTGATTGGTACGACGTTAGAAGTGATTGCTACGACGTTAGAAGTGATTGCTACGACGTTAGAAGTGATTGTTACAACGTTTGAAGTGATTGTTACGACGTAGGAAGTGATTGCTACGACGTTAGAAGTGATTGTTACAACGTTAGAAGTGATTGTTACGACGTTAAAAGTGTTTGTTACGACGTTAGAAGTGATTGTTAAGACGGTAGAAGTGAGTGTTACGACGTTAGAAGTGATTGTTACAACGTTAGAAGTGATTGTTACGACGTAAGAAGTGATTGTTACAACGTTTGAAGTGATTGTTACGACGTTAGAAGTGATTGCTACGACGTTAGAAGTGATTGTTACAACGTTAGAAGTGATTGTTACGACGTTAGAAGTGTTTGTTACGACGTTAGAAGTGATTGCTAAGACGGTAGAAGTGATTGTTACGACGTTAGAAGTGATTGCTACGACGTAAGAAGTGATTGCTACGACGTTAGAAGTGATTCTTACAACGTTTAAAGTGATTGTTACGACGTTAAGTGATTGTTAAGACGTTAGAAGTGATTGTTACGACGTTAGAAGTGATTGCTACGACGTTAGAAGTGATTGCTACGACGTTAGAAGTGATTGTTACAACGTTTGAAGTGATTGTTACGACGTAGGAAGTGTTTGTTACGACGTTAGAAGTGATTGTTACGATGTAAGAACTGATTGTTACGACGTTTGAAGTGATTGTTACGACGTTAGAAGTGATTGCTACGACGTTAGAAGTGATTGTTACAACGTTAGAAGTGATTGTTACGACGTTAGAAGTGTTTGTTACGACGTTAGAAGTGATTGTTACGACGTTAGAAGTGATTGCTACGACGTTAGAAGTGATTGTTACAACGTTAGAAGTGATTGTTACGACGTTAGAAGTGATTGTTACGACGTTAGAAGTGATTGCTACGACGTTAGAAGTGATTGCTACGACGTTAGAAGTGATTGTTACAACGTTTGAAGTGATTGTTACGACGTTAGAAGTGATTGCTACGACGTTAGAAGTGATTGTTACAACGTTAGAAGTGATTGTTACGACGTTAGAAGTGTTTGTTACGACGTTAGAAGTGATTGTTAAGACGGTAGAAGTGATTGTTACGACGTTAGAAGTGATTGCTACGACGTTAGAAGTGATTGCTACGACGTTAGAAGTGATTCTTACAACGTTTAAAGTGATTGTTACGACGTTAGAAGTGATTGTTAAGACGTTAGAAGTGATTGTTACGACGTTAGAAGTGATTGCTACAACGTTAGAAGTGATTGCTACGACGTTAGAAGTGATTGTTACAACGTTTGAAGTGATTGTTACGACGTAGGAAGTGATTGCTACGACGTTAGAAGTGATTGTTACAACGTTAGAAGTGATTGTTACGACGTTAAAAGTGTTTGTTACGACGTTAGAAGTGATTGTTAAGACGGTAGAAGTGAGTGTTACGACGTTAGAAGTGATTGTTACAACGTTAGAAGTGATTGTTACGACGTAAGAAGTGATTGTTACGACGTTTGAAGTGATTGTTACGACGTTAGAAGTGATTGTTACGACGTTTGAAGTGATTGTTACGACGTTAGAAGTGATTGCTACGACGTTAGAAGTGATTGTTACAACGTTAGAAGTGTTTGTTACGACGTTAGAAGTGTTTGTTACGACGTTAGAAGTGATTGTTACGACGTTAGAAGTGATTGTTACGACGTTAGAAGTGATTGTTACGACGTAAGAACTGATTGTTACGACGCTAGAAGTGATTGTTACGACGTTAGAACTGATTGTTACGACGCTAGAAGTGATTGTTACGACGTTAGAAGTGATTGTTACGACGCTAGAACTGATTGCTACGACGCTAGAAGTGATTGTTACGACGTTAGAACTGATTGTTACGACGCTAGAACTGATTGTTACGACGCTAGAAGTGATTGTTACGACGTAAGAACTGATTGTTACGACGCTAGAAGTGATTGTTACGACGTTAGAACTGATTGTTACGACGCTAGAAGTGATTGTTACGACGCTAGAAGTGATTGTTACGACGTTAGAACTGATTGTTACGACGCTAGAAGTGATTGTTACGACGTTAGAACTGATTGTTACGACGCTAGAACTGATTGCTACGACGTTAGAAGTGATTGCTACGACGCTAGAAGTGATTGTTACGACGTTAGAACTGATTGTTACGACGTTAGAAGTGATTGTTACGACGTTAGAAGTGATTGTTACGACGCTAGAAGTGATTGTTACGACGTTAGAAGTGATTGTTATGACGTTAGAACTGATTGTTACGACGTTAGAACTGATTGTTACGACGTTAGAAGTGATTGCTACGACGTTAGAAGTGATTGTTACGACGTTAGAAGTGATTGTTAGAAGTGATTGAAGGCATATTAATATATGGGAAGAGGCTCAGACTAAATAGTGAATCTAAGAAGTCCCTACATGCCCTAGATTCCTTGTGTTTGTCGCAATTCAACAGATTTACATTGAAATCACCACATAAGTAAATATCAGACTTCTTATGTCTATACATCCTTTCTATTACATCAATGGTGATTTGTATATCACTATCATATAACCTATAGAGGCAGCTCATAACAACTGTTTTCTTGTGCGGTAATAATAACTCAACTGAGATACATTCATGAACATTTTCTACCACATTAGTTAAATTATCTAAAACCCCAAACTTAATATCCTTATTGATGTATACGGCTACACCGCCACCTCTTCTATTAATGCGGTCTTAGTGACAGATTTCATAACCTGGTAGCTGAAACAAATCAGTATTGTCACATAAATCAAACCAAGTTTCACTTATTGTTGTTATAACAAATTTGAACTCCAAATTTGTTAAATAATCATGTAATTTCCTAAAATTAGCACGAATGCTTCTGCGATTAAAATGTATAACAGATAGACCTTGCTCATCTTGCACTACATTATGGAATTGAGTGTCAGTATAATACTTGCAGTCTATGTTAACACTTATAAAAATTACTTTCTGGGTCAATGTCATTTTCATAATCATAATTGTGGTGATCATCATAATTAAATATTTCAAAGTTAAAAGCAGAACACTCATTGTATAATTCAAATAGATCTACACTCATATCAATACCAGAATTCAAACAAAAAAATTCTTCATCATTTAAGCTCAGTGTTAAATGGAAATACTTTTACACAATTCTTACCAAAAAAATGGTGTTATCTCTACCAAGGACTCTAAGTTGGTTCTTTGATAGTCCAGCACACTTACGGTGGACCCATAACAAACAAAGCGAACATTCTATAGCATCATTCAATACAACATTATACTACATGGAAAAAAGTCTGCAGGACCCATTAATCATTATGTATTGTCTTATAATTATAATGTACTATATCAGAAATAATATTGATTTCCAAAAATTCAATAGAAATGGCATGGATACTTTTACACATGGAGATGCAGTTTTTCAAAATCAGACTCACTATTGATAAGATATATTCTATCTACCTCTGGTGTGCCCATCGTTCATATGAACACTTTACAATCTCTTGTCGATGTTGATGTGATTTTTCCTTGTTTTATTAAAGTTCTGGCTGTCCGTGCCAAGTCACTGTTTCGTTTGGCGGGTTTTCGTTTATAAATACGTTGGTCCCCTTTAACCTCTTAAACTTACACAGGTACGACGTACGGACAACCAAGTCAATGTCCACGGCCTTTGATAACCAGTTGTGGTGCTCTGGCGTGTTTACCCACCCCAGGCTTGAACCCAGGGCCTAGTGGTCTGTAGACATGTATGATAACCGCTACACCACAGTAGGTAGGCAAAAACGGCGTGCCTACGACTTATGTTTACTTATATTGGGCATCAAATCTTATGCCATGCATGAATTGAATGCTGTGTTGTTAATGTTATTAACGTAGGTCTTTGAAGAGAAATTCACTGTCCGAAATCTATGAACGAAATCTAAACTTGTAGATCTTTAAATTCGAAAACGGTTTTTGTCTCTTTTTTTCAGCAAAAATGAAGTACACTTATGTTACTACAGTATAATTAAGACATGCAACTTGTTAAGATAAGAAATTCGGCGTTATCGAATATCTAACGTTAGGCTGAAGTTCGTTGACTTTTTAAGTTAAGCTTAATCTGTCCATATCTCTCGTAAAAATTGATTTAAAAATTGTGGGCTTAACACGAATTTAGGCTTCCAGAATAAAATGAAAATTCTTTTTTAGTGAAATATGTACGGTTTTCGATAAGTACAACAACTTTTTATGAGGCAAATTTGCCTTGGATCAATCACCGAGAATTTAGTTTATTTGTTAACGTTTTCTATTGACGGGCTTCGTTATACCATACAGGTACCACTTTAGAAGTGTTACCTCCATGGTTATACGATCTGGTTTGTTTGCGCTGAGCTAGCGCCAGTTTGCCTACCTACCTACCACAATTTGGTTTGTTTACAAAATTGCCGCCGGATGACGTCATTTTGCGTTTGGCGGATCAGGTCTATACAATTTTCTTATTGTTGGAATTGAACGCAAACGTGATAGCCCCATCGATCTTGGAGAGACAAGCCAGGTACTAATACATGTAATACACAGTATGCATGCCGTACATGTTTTGAAATTGAAAGTTTCAATTTCAAAACAGCCAAGTAAGTGTGTCATCTCATCATTCTGTTATTGTGGACTAAAGTCTGATTAGAATTTTGGTCGGCCAGGAGCAATAAGACGTCAAAATCAGTGCGGAAATTTGCGATGAGAACATTGGACAGTTTACCTAGCTAGATCATGGAATACACCTTTACAGAACTGATGTACCGTTAGTTTTGGATATTCCGTAGGCCCTATCTGAAGAGGTTAGAAAAGTTTTCAAGTGTCACATTTGTAGAGGAGGTTAAACGTAACTTCCAGGCAGGTGCAACGAAGTGCAATTGAGTGCCGGGAGACCGGCAATCACGAGTCACACTCACAGTCATATTGATTTTAATGTTAGGCCTAGACTATTTAAATACTGTTACTAGCCTAATACTAGGCCTACAATAGGCCTACATATAATTATACACATCCCTTAGGCCTAAGGGTTGACATTGAGGTGGTCGGTTCGACGTAACCGTGTACAGGCTCAATACGGTTTTGCCAAGTTGAAGGGGAAACTTTATCATTACAGTCAATGGGATTTTTTTATGAATACTTGTGTTGCCTTAGCCAGTCAGCGAAAATTAATGGTACTCATATATATTGAAAACTACTGTCTAATACATTTGTTAAAAAATAAATTATGTCGAGTATTTTTAGCAAAATGACAAAAAAACATGTTTTTCCCTCGTTGACTGCAATGATAAATGACTGTTTGTTTTCCCCTTTGACTGAAGTTCGAGATTGTCAAAAAAGCATTGTTACGTCGCCGTGCACCACAACATTCCCGGATGTCCGACCTCCTCAATGGGATTGACGAACGAGGGTGATAGATTAGGTAGGCCTAGGCCCTACAATTCCTATGTTTTTTTTAAAATTTACACGTAGAAAATTGATGAATGAAAAATAAGTTGCCTTTTGGATATTCTTATATCAATTAGTCTAAATAATACACTTTTCCAAAAAAACTTTTCCTAAATATTTACCTATTTAGCACCACGACGGGATAAAGTTCTCTGAGATTCATATTTTGGTTGCCATTTTCTTAGTCACTGCACGTTTGTGATTAATTATTCAACGTCCGCAAATAAATTTTAGAATGTTCCACTAAACTGCAAGTTGATTTTCGCCAACATTTTTTTTTTGTTCATATAATTTTATCAAATAGTTTTGGTAAAAAAATAAGCTGTGCGAAAACAAATATATAAAACATCAAGAAATGTTTAGATTATTTAATTGTACTTTATAAATATTATCTTAACTTTTTTCTCAAATAATCTAAAACATTAACCTCGCTAAAATGTTATACATGTAGCCCCGATGGCAGTGTTGAATTTTGACCAAACTTTGGAGAGCTTGTCAGATGATTTTTACGGAAAAAGAAGTAGTCCAAAATATTTTGATAAATGTAATGTAAATCACCTTAAAAACAGTTTTTGAAGACATGGATGGGCTTTAAACATCGATTCTAATCATTGTAGGCATAACAAAAAGAAGGTAAAATGGTTTCGTTTCAATAAAGATCTTAAAACTGAGTCTGAGATTTTCCTATACTACACCTCGCTTAAAACAGTAGAGGAGAATATAGGATTTTGTAGTACCATTGGACGGCCAGCCATCACCAACGGCAGCCATACTAACAAGGCTGGCATCTGTCCAACGGTACTATGGGAAGTACTAAATGTGGGTCACTTGCTATATCTGTTGCATGTGATTAAATGTACAATTTGTGAAGGCCATTGATAGATAATACCCTTAAAGATTCAATTCCTATATTAAAGATTTTGACACAAAATGTATCTCTGCCCAAGCTAATTTTACTTTTTACTCTGCAGAATTCATGCATGTGCCTAGTACGAATCTTCATATTCCAACCCATTCCAGCTGCATCTCTGAATCTTAATGAACGATTACATACATACAAATTTTACACGCTCAAGCAAAGTCAAGGGGCTTCAACAAAAGTTTTTCAAAAAAGTTGCTCAGGAATTCTGGGCAACTTAATTTTCGGTATGAAGACTTCCCTAGTTTAACATGAAAATCAGCACACAAAACTTGAATTGGTTTTACACCTTGTAAATAGCATAATAACTCAATTGCTTTCCTAAAAGGATTCACATTTTTTATTCAAAAATAAAGTTTAGACAGATTTTCTGCAAGCGTCTTGACAAAAATGTGATACGCACGTACATGTAAGCATTTTTCCCAACCAATAAGAAGATAGGATGCTTGCGTAAGGAATTGATTGACTGCAATGATTTTTAATTCTCTTTAACTGCCACATTCTTTTTTAAAGAAAATAGTTTGTTTTGAGGAAAAACCATAGGGCTTGAACACATTACCATTAAATTACCATTTTTACACACTGGAGTTTTAAGAATGCACAGAAAGAAATACAAACAATTGAAAGGCCTAGTCAAGAGTTTGTGTTGGTTTTCAGTTAAACCATGGAGATACTATTTGGGATAGTAATCAACAACTCCCTGGTATCTTCATGCTTGAACATATATACTGCAATACAGGTACATATAGGGTATGCAACTCTTATTTTCAAAACGTAGTACTGTAAGTTTATTGGTTGAAATTCATAGATGGTTTTAACAAGTTTTACAGTAGAAACACAATGCTGTGGGTATAGACTTCTTACTGCTGTAGCTCTATTAACCTTATTTACCACAGTATTTAGTAATTACTGTATTTTGCCTTTTAAGGTAACAAAATGTCTGTATAGAATCTTGATATGGTTTGTGATACTGTACAATACATACATGTACAGCACACCAAATTACTGCGCTAACAAAATAAAACACTGCACCATTTTATTTTATTTCCAGGAGATGTGAATTTTCCAGCAAGTTTCAAAAGTGTGATATTGTAAGATGTCGCTGACTCTCGGTTCCATTGGAAGTGGCAAGGATGGTTTTGTTGGTGTCGGGAATGGGATACCCAGAAACTCAGAAAGTTTCCAGGATTTGACTCGAGGAATGCTTGCAGCATCAGAAAAGGGAGCCACAGTTTCTCAGGTAAACTACTCACTGTTATGTTGGAAATTTTTTTGTAGGCCTGTATTTTGGTAGAATGTTGTAAAATGTGTACTGAAATAAGTTTAAATACTAGGTTCCTATGCATTTGTTAGTTTTTAATTTGTATTATTCTTTTTGTTCTTCGACTGAAATTTCATTAAAAATAAAATAAAATTAATGAGAATATTTTTGGTTAAAATTATGTAACAATATTAATAAAATCATCAAAAAATCCTAAAATGTTCAGATATTTTAATAACAGAAAAAAATTATATTACAAAAAACTTATTTTGCCAAAATTTTACCTCTATACTTCTGTACCTAGATTTTACTGTTAAAGTAGTTTTTACTTCTGGCTTCAATGAGATTCCAAACTACAAACTCATGAGGAACACGATGGAAGAAGTCTTACAGATAATGAAGATCGTTGATTATTAAATGAATATTTCACAGATGAGATCGTGATACCATGATTATCATGGCAGCCATAAAAATCAGTTAAATACTGTATTCTAACAGTTTTGCACAAGATTGTTGTGTATTAAAACAACGTCAGATAAACAATATGGAAGTACTCTAGTTCAATTTGATGATTTGAGGAAGTAACAGTACGTTTGAACTTTTTGTAAAGCTTCATATGGAGAAAGTTTCATAGGGGAACTTAAGACAAATGCTTACTTAAACTTCACTTTATTTCTAGGTTGTTAAGATCTATAAAGACTTTTCTACTAATAATAGTTTAACTTTACAGTATATAGTTCCTGTTGAAATTGACAGTTGTTTCAGATCGAACTAACACGATTGCTACATTGTTTCCAATCACTTCCTGGAGTGGGCTTTTCTCCTGTAATTACAGTAATGTCTTTTTTCAGGAACAATTCGCCGTCATATGGGATGGGGGGTATAATGTGTATATATTGAATTCATGAAGCCATAGGCCTTTTTTTCCGACTTGCGGCAACATTTTGTGCAGAAACAAAATTTATAGAAAATATGGTAAAATATTTTGGGTTTATTTTCAAGTGTATGTACAGTAGTATAACAATCCATACTAGAGCCATGAAAGCCCATCAGTGCCTATCCCCAGTTTCCTTGGCATTAGCGGATGAGAGCACATGACCCCTTCCCCCTTCCCTTCCCCTCCTTGACTCCCCAGCAGTGCTGGTACTTATTTTACAGTTGAGTAAACTGGAGCAAGCAGGTCTTGCTCAAGGACACAGTGCAGCGCTTGCGGCAGGATGTGAACACGGTACCTTTTGCATATGAGCATGACTCCTTAACCACTGAAGTCTACACCTCCATGTATACACTGTAGTATACATGTATCATATTTTAGCATAATACATTTATCAGCCAAAAGTCAATATTGTATTATTTCAAAGCCTGTTCTACCCAGAATATTACATTTTCTCACATAAGCGTGAAGGTGGTATCACTCGAGATCTGTAATGCATACTGAAATCATTTTGATGGAATAAGCTTCCAAATAATACCTTTGGCGAATCATGAGAAATGGGTTGATTTGTGTTTCCAGCTTGCATACTACTGTATGTTGATGCAGTACATGTAGACTGATCAATCTGTCTTGAAGGAAGCGCATTGAAAATTTGCTGACAACATTTTAATTATGGAATAAGCTTCCAACTTTCAAGAATATATTTTTGGCCAATCATGAAAAATCATTTGCTTTGCATTTCCTTGAATAATGTACCCCATCAAACAAAGAGCCACTCAGTTATTCCCATTTTGGAAAGGTCAGATATTATACAAATATTGACAAAACGTGAATGATTGACACCGAGTGCAGTACATTTGAATACTGTATGCATAAAGTTACAGTACAAGTGCTACCACGAACTCAAACACAAGAAGTGCTACAGTGTAGTTCAAAGTTAATTTTGACATTCATGTCAGAGAAGACCAGTACTGTAACACACAACTACTGTACATGTATTTGCCCCATCAAAAACTTCTCATCCCCCAAGTTCAGAGCCTTTTTGTACCAGAAAGGGGAAGTTTTGGATATTTTTGCAATGTTTTCTGAAAAGTGTCATCTAATACCTTATTGATGAGGGTAATTTCAAATACAGTAGTGGGATTCACATAATAAGGTTTTGGTCCTTTTTGGGAGCTCGAAGTCAACGCCTTCGACAACAGCAACACTATTTCCACTACTGCTGCATGATAAAATAGTCCCCTCTAAAAATGACATACAGTACTGTATAGGTACAGTATATGATGTATTCCTTATATATCTCTTTGTAAAATGGCACTCCCTCAAAAATGATCAGCCTTTTGCAGGGGCTCAGGGGGCCAGCAGTGGGTTAATACTTGTTAAGTTTATAGACTCCTATGTTGTTGGTCCATCATTATCGATGATGACCACATCAGTCAGCCCGTCATGGCTGCTTTCTCTGTTTGCCATTGTGGGTACAGAGGTGGCTAGTTAAACCAATCCTCACTCTGTAGAGTCTTGGGGACAGAAAGGACAGGGTGTTGAAGAGCCTGGATCCAACAGAGAATGTCTGCCTGTTCTTGACTTTTTCAGTTAGGTCTCAGGATCATAAATGTTCTTTCCTTCATAGCTGTTTGCTCCAGCATGTATGAGTTGTTGCCACTTGCTTCTGTTGGTAGCAGTGCTTTCCTTGGTGTCAGGGTTGATGTTGAAATCGTTCAAGGATTACTTAAATGTGTTATAGACTCGAGAACAATGTTGTATACCCATTTTCTGGTAGAGTACTCCTTTGAAGTACTGTACATGTAACTTCAGTATTGTACTGTACATTAAATGTGTGTACTTGTTTTATTATTAGGTGGTGAAAAAGTACTACATATTTTGCTTTTTCATTACATTATGTGGTTCAACTGATTTTGAATAGAAGTGTAACACTTGTGTTTGACCTTATAGACTAGGTCAATAAGTTTATACGCACAAACTTTGAAAGAGATCAAAGAATTTCTTTCAAGTGTTGTAGTTGGCAGTTTTTTGGAGGGAGTTGGTCTTTATGTTTAAACTTGGATTAAGTTCTTTATTTCTGTTGAAAAGAAAGGCAGCCATGCATAAAACTTTTCTTGTAAGAAGGTTGTTACTCACACTTACTCTCAATTGATGACAGATGGGAAATAAATTGGTATTTTGTCATTTTAGCACTGAAACAGGGATTAAGGGACTAAGTGGATTAAAATGATACAATGGTCAATGGGGTGAATATTGCCTGGGGTGGCATGTGCAGTATTTGTGGGGAAAATATTAAGTTACTTGTTGTTTGAAGTACTGTGTACATGTACATGCAGGGGATAACTCCCTTGTACATGCAACTGTGCATGGTATATTCCTGTAAATTTTGTTAAAGTTACAGTTAAGATTTCATGTTAGTTGTTAGATATTTGGAGATCTTATTTTGAGTAGAACAATCTGCAGAAGAATTTTTTGCAGTCCTAAAATATTCACCATGAAATTAAAAATGGCAGTAAAATAATAAGGGAAATGTTGCCCACTCAGTAGGTATCATCCCCACTTCAAAATCAAGGAATGCACTTTTACTACTGTATTTGCATACACTGTACATGCACTATGCACTGCCACACTGTATGCCTAGCATTGTCCTGACTTTACAGCTTGATCAGAAAAAACAATACAAGCAACAAGCACCAAATATTTGCTTTTCCCTCGGAAGGCTCAAATCACAAACATACAAATACATGTAGTTATATAAACGTTTTACATAGAGCAATAGATAATGCACTTGTCAATTGTGTGACTCACCCCTACAACCCCGGACAAGGTGAGTCATTGCACCAAAGTGGGTGGACAAAACATGTACATTGACACACCCCTCAGTCACTTTGGTGACTGACAATTTTTGTGAAATGACTTACCCCAAATCAATCACTTTTGTACAAAGTCAATGGGTCTGAAGTAAACTGACCCACCCCAGAGTGCATAAGAGGAGTCATCGTGTTTACAGTGCAGTACATGTCATTTCTCTCCCCCATGGTTTTACATGTGCAGGCATGGGTCAAAGATGCCAGACATGCTAATGGGAATCAAAATAAGTTTTTTCTACAAGATTTGTTATTTGTAATTAAACAATAAACAAACTAAATGGTTTGTGTGCATTGACTGAAACTTCTGAAAGTACAGTGTACTGCACTATAAAAGCTTTGTGAGCAGAAAACCTTCAAGTGGCTTTGCTGCCATTTAAGGTCAGGCAGGATGAACAAACTAACTGGCCCTTTATCTATTGTGGAGAGATAGAATGAATACAAGAACATCACATTGAAAGAAGACCTGTCACCTTTGCCTCCAGAAAATAAAGAAGTACACTTTGATTGTTAAATTGATGTTTTAAGGTTGAATCCTCATATCAATGCACTTTTTATATGTGTGTTTGTTTGGCCTTTGAAATGTTTCTGTGAAGCCATGGATAATGTGCTACAACATATGATGTTAATTGGGTCTAAAGTGTTGTATCCATGACAGAAATTGTAGGGGTAGTGTATAGTATGTTTTGGATATGGCTACTGTAAGACACTCCTTATTGCCACTATTAGGGAGTAAAATGGTCATTTTTGTTATACAGTTGCACGTTGGGTGCAGTTTCCTTTAGTAATAACATGCAGGGTGTGCACACGTGCTTGAAAACCTTGAAAGTGCTGGATTTTTAGTGCATAAATTTCAAGGCTTTGAAAACTGCTTGAAAAGCTAATAATTTATTTTGGGTTTGGAAAAGTGCTTAAAATACCTTTCAAACACACACAAACATTTCTGGACAATATTTAGGGATCAACAGTTCATACAATCTATAAAAAAGGAAATAAATTTGATCGAGAAGTTGAAAATTTGATCTTTTTTTGAGAAAAATGGTTGAAGAAATAAGAATTTTCCGATTCTCTTGTTGAACTTTTCGTTGACTGCGTTTCTGATGAGCCTAGTATATTATTGTTTTCTACTTTGCGTCTCGCAATGTGTGTGTACAGGAGTACATTAAAAAGTTCTTGTATGCGCCTATGCGTGGCATAATCTTGTAAACAAATTTCAGTTCGTAATATTGTGTGTATATACGTACGTGCTTGTTTCATACTCACTACATACGGCAAAAGTGAATAAACTTAACGCTAAACTTACAGCTTCTTTTACTGCGAATATCACCGAAGAAAAATTACCAAGGATTTGATTTTGCAACATTTTTAACAAAATTGATTATTTTTGACATGGCATGCCAAAAGAAATAATTTTTAATGATCGTTTTGTGTACTTGTTTTAGTGTACATCGTACTACATGAACATTGTGATTTTATACGTAGCCTAATAAGATAATACAATGGTAGATGGACATAGGTTAGGCTACAAGCTTATTTGACATTAAAGTTGAACAAAGGTTTTTTTGGCGTCCATTGTTTAGGGAATATCCACTGTGCTAAAGTACTTTTTGCGTTAACCAATTAACCATTGGTATGTGTGCTCAGCTTTACAGCTTGAAATCAGTTATTGATTGACTTTTTTATCCAATTTAAGTTGAAAATAGAGAATTAGTATGCTTATTGAACAACAAACAATTGTTTTTCACGCCATGTTTTTTTTCAATTTAATTTCCATGTAACATAATCCTGTAAAGTCATTTAAGAGACTATTAATACTACAGTATGTATTGACATTGGACAATACAAGAAGTGTGAACTTATTAATAACTATAGTTTCACAATTCATATACAGGTATCAGCTGGTCATTTCGGTCAATGTATTCGAAAGTAACATTCAATTAATGGCATTGAAAAAACAAATACAAACCTTGAAAAGTGCTTGATTTTTTTCTTAAAAAATGTGTACGAACCCTGAACATGACAATTCACATGGTTTTAGTGCTTTACCCCAAACCAAACCTGAATTGTATTAAAGACTATTTGCTTTCTAAAGGTCCCTGAATGTCTTAAACCTCTCAACTTAAATATACAGAACAATTGTATATCATAGTTTAAATCCAATCTGCCTGTTTGAGTCATGTTTCAATGTGTCATGCTGAACAAATATTTATTACATCACGTATAGTTAAAAATAAAATTTCTTAAAATCTTGTTTAATTGCTTTACTAAATTTAACAATGCATCATTCATAAAAATCTACAAAGTTCTTGAGGCAAGTTATGACTCCACAAAACTGCTTAATTCCAGCTGGGAGATATGTCTACAGTACATGCATGTTATGATAAATACAGACAGTACTATTTCTGTGCAATCTGAAATGTTCTGACTTAAGGGCTATAAAGATCAAGTTAGAAGAATAATTTAATGAGAAGATAATGCAAATGGTTGAAATATTTAACAGCCCAAACCCCAAGTTTCATACTATAAGGACTGAAATCAAACTTACAATGTATGTACAGTTACAATAGCTGTGACATCATGCCAAACAGGGGTATATTTTCTGGAATTGCCAATATACAGTATGCATCCTAATGTATTTATGTACTGTACAGTATTCTAATATATATTTGTAGCTTAACAAATATTGGATACTGTATGTCAGGAGAAATGGTAGTAAAGCAGAATCTAGCAAGGTATTTATAATTTACCTCACAAATAAAATGAAATTATAATATAGTAATCATATAATAAGAGCGCATGCACTCAGGTCATGTAGATCTTCAAGTCTCGTGTGGTACCACGAACAAAAACTCAGTTATGGTGACAAATCTTTTAGAACAATAGCATCAGCACTCTGGAACAACCTTCTAAGTGATGTCTGAGACTGTTCAGATTTGAAGTCTTTTAAATCTTTATTTAAAACACATCTGTTTAGTTAGCATATGGACTATAACTTCTAATTATATTAATTTATATTATATTTCATGTAAAGTGCTTATGAGCATGTTTTTTTCATGAATTTTAGCACTAAATATTCCGTATAATAATAAATAATGATAATGATAATAACGTACAAATTGTTGTAATTAACTTATTCAATTAGTAAAAATTGAACTTGATTAATTATGGAGCTATCTAGAACTTGTAGAACTTGAATATCTGTAGAACTTGAATATCTGTAGAACTTGAATATCTGAACTTAATCTGAACTTGAAATCTTAGAACTTGATATTGATCTAACTGAATAAATTAGTTTGTTCAGTTTGTTCATCAGTTTGTTTCTTTTAAAGTCTGTATCAGATAAACTTACTTGCCTGCATGTAATGAAGGCATTAATGTGTTTACTATAATAATAAGCAGTTGAAAATCCTCCTTGAAATATTCAAACTTCCCAGAATAAAGATTGCAAATTTGATAGAATTACAGTAGTTATACACAAAACGATTCAGGGAATTATACTAAGTGTGGCTAAAGATGGTAGTTGTTACCATTGTTCACTATGGCAGAAATGTATTCATTTACCGTCTCGTTCTCTCCCACCCCCACCCCCTACCCACAAAATAACATTTAAAAAAAGGACTGACAAATGTTTGTTCCTGTAAATGCAAAATATGCTTTAGTTTTTAGAGAAATTATTTATTCATTTCTAATGCATTTCAGTAATTTGCTCATAAGTATTTAATTATGTAGTTAAACTGTTAATTCACTTCTACTGTTCTACAATATGTTGCCACTGACAAAATTTCTATCTCATCAAACCATTTGATAAAATGAGTCAGAAGTGCAACCCTTTGGAAATAACCAATTTGCCAAAAAAGACTATTTCTTCACTTGTCTCTCAGCAAATTTGCATCCTGGCATCTGCCTCCTCTTCTAAATTTTTGATGACTTTTCGCTGTGGGCATCGCAGGTGATGCCTACTAAGGTGTGAAAAGATATCAAGGAATGGGCCGACTCCGAAAAATGCGATCTTCCGTATGTAGTAATTTAAAAACTTTTGATGATTTTATTAGAAGAAATGGGAGCAAGTAAATGCTGTGAGTGATTAGACCAGTAATTTACTTCAGGCTTTAAAACAAAAGAAAACTTAAGACTAAATAATGGCAAAGGAGAGTTTGAAGCCTTTATGGTAATTTTTACTTTTATGGGGTACTCTATTTAACCTGAAGAATTAGTTACTGTGAGTAATTGTGTGTGATTTGACTTACAGATTGACTTAATTGTTTTTAGTGTTTCTGCTGTTGACTAGCTTACTGTTGACTACTGTGCACATTAAGTGACTGGCAAAACTGTTTGATTCTCTAGGAAAATAGTGTCTCCAAAAATGATATGAATAAAAGAGGGACATGATGGAAAAGGTTTTTTAAATTTTGTATTAACAATAATATTGTAAATTTAAATCTCCAACAGAATATTGCCAAATATATTAAAGACCATTTAAGATTATGTTTTGATTTTGTTTGAGGATTTTGGTGAGGGAGATATTAACAGATACGTCCCTTCCTACAAAGAAATTTGGGTAAAAGAGGCGCTGAGTTTCTTCACCTCCAAGACTAGGGTAAACTTGCTCATTGATAGAAGAATTCACCATAAAAATACTGTTAGGTGCAGAAGACTGCAAGTAGCGATTAACAAAATGGTTTGTTTTGATTAGAAGGTACTTCAAACGTCAGTTTGTTATTGGATCTTGAGCTGGAATTTGGAGGGATGACTCACACAGTACTTTACTGCGCCTTGTTGGCCGTGTTGTCGAGTTGTCCCTGATGATAAACCAGCTCGATGATTGTAGAAAAACAGTGTTCTCAGACCCCACTGCATGCAATATAATAGCAGAACATGAGTGAAATCAAAAGGTGGGTTGCACGAAATAACAAATTGTTATTATTTATTGTGTAACTGACATGATCACAGGTTTCTGTATTCTTGATCTGCATTGTATGTGTTTTGAGATACTCATTGATGGATCATCTGGTTGCAATACTCTGGATAATGATCCTTCTCTTGGCAAGAATCAAGATCAAGTGACTGCGACCGGATCCGGTGAGCATTCTCAGAGTTCAAATCAGCGGATCCAATCGCCTGCAATGGGTTTGATCTTGAGCTCATACTGAAGTGAGAACACACCCTATGTAACCAAGGAGATGTTATTTGGCTTCTTACTGATTTTACAAAGTCATTTATGAACACCACAAACAAACATTGCAGTCAAGTGCATTATGTCTGTAAATGTTGTGAAAGTATGGATGTTGCAGAGTGGATAATTACATGTATTGTACATTAAGATTAGATACAAAGAATTTAACTGATTAATGTCAATTTCTATATTGGTTGGAAGAACACAAAATCTAAGCAGATCAATTTTTGAATTGTGAAAAAAAAAACATTTTTTTATTTCATGCAAAATTTGTAATGTATGACCGGGTGGTTAGCTCAAAATCTTTTATGTAAATTCTTATTCACTGAAAGTGGTGGGAAAGTCCATTGCTGCTAGAATATGATGGCAAAGACTTCAAAACTTTTGGTCAGAATTTGCTGCACCACTTCAAAGAATAACGAAAGACATAAAAAAAAAAAAGATTTACAAAGAAAACATCAAGGTCGCCCTATACTACATAACAAAATTAGCATAAAATATGCGAATTGATGGTCATTTTGTTAATCGATTTTGATGAAATATTTTGGTACTCTGATGGTTTGTAACAGATTAAAGCAGTTACTGTAATCTAAAGTTACCTCTACACGTCCGTATACCGTACTACACATCCTTATACCGTACTACACATCCTTATACCGTACTACACGTCCTTATACTGTACTATACGTCCTTATACCGTACCATTAAGTGCATTGTCTGCGCTACCATAATCACTTTTTTATACAGCACAGTTTCTTAATGTTTTTTTTTAAGGGCCACTGTTTGATAACAGCCTCAGGCTGTGGGCCAATCATGTGGCAAAACCAGCATCACATGACAAACAAAACTCTTTAAAACAATCCCTGAATGCAAACAAGCTGAGAGCACACGCGATAAGGATGTACACCAGATGTTGGCAGTTCTTTTACCCGCCTTTCTTTGACACGCTGCGAGTCTGCCCATTTTATAGCGGAACTAAAGATAACTTTTTATTTGATAAGCCGTGATGTTCTAGTTTGCTAATCTGCCTTGGAAATACCCAAAATAGATGAGCGAATGTTTCGGATCAATCGGGACGTACTATATATTTTTTCCACTATGATTATTATTCACAGGCCAGATTAGATTGTCTGGCGGGACAGATTTGGCCCACGGGCTGCCTATTAAGAATCGCGTCGTACAGCATCAAAGAAACAAAAAAAGATGAAGAATAAATTGAAAAAAATAAACTGTTTGTAGGCTTCATAGTTCATTCAGGGGATACTATATCAATTCTTAAAGATGTTACAAATTTGTATGAAGATGACAGATAGAAAGTTACTTTCAACCACCCCCTCCCCTCCCCCACACACACCCTCCCCTGCTAGCTATGGCCCTGAAGAAATAATGATGTCACAAATTGGCTTATTTTCTAGATCAATTAGGCTTAAAAATTAACAATTTTATGATTTGCTGTACAGCTTGCAGAACAAGCTACAGCAGTAGTTGCCTTCAGATGTCAATAGTTTAGCTTGCATACTGTACATGTACATCTTCACAATCAAAGTTAAGTTAATTACATGTTGTCTGATATTAAGAAATTAGTGATGACATACTCTGCTACCCAGCAACAACATCCCCATTTCTTTAAGAATTTCAAGTCTGGTTTTATTGAAATTTTCATCTGTTACCAGGTTTGACAGGCAAAATTTTTACTTTTATTTCGGGTTTCACGGATAAGAAATCAATACCTGGCAAATAACAGGTTTACAGTACTGAGCATTCTTTGATATTTTGCCGCGGTGTGGCATACTGCAAGCAGCATAGCGTATCCAGGTGAATCTAATTGGAACATGACACATCACAGAGCATACTGTGTCATTAAATATTGCAAAAAGGGTTGGTGTAAAATGCAAGCCTTAGATGGGACTGTACATATATCTGAATTAACCTTTAACTAAAAGTTGATATTTTATCTTACTATTGACCTATAAGTTTAGAAAGAAATAATTTGGATGTGTGTGTGTATGTGTTTTTTTCTTTCTAGTGGGTTTAAAGGATACCTGCTCTAAGGAGGGAGGTAGCTCAGTCGGCTGAATATATTGTTAAGATACTGGAGGTCCCAGGTTTGCGTCCAACGGCGATTTAACCAGCGATTTTTCCACAGATATGCAAAACGATATACACTGACATAAAGCGCAGAGGTTTGTCTCTGCATCACACCTTCCCCACCCGACCTTTGTGAAAAGTGGCCATTGGTTGAGTGGCGCTCACCATCCTTTGGAGAGGATGTAAACCCATAGGTCCCGATAGTAGGAGTTTCATTTTCTGCCTGGTTCTTTAAACACTTCTCAAAAAGAGAAATGTGTTAACCCGGTGTTCATCTACTTTTCATCCTGGCAAATTTATTGGGTCCACACTGAAACAAGTCATTGTGACTTACGTGTGCTTTCCCTGGCATATGCCTAAAAGTGAATACAAGTTGATTCCAGGAGTCTTGCCAGGTTTTCCTAAAGTAGCTGGAAGTGTTGTGACTTTCGCCTAACATTTCCAGCTACCTCAAGAAGACCTGCCAAGACTCCTGGACTAGTAACAAACTCCACACTATCAAACCCAAAGTAGGGACCAACCCCCTTACACAGTCGCAATTGTAGAGAGGACGCTGTAACCCCCCGTGTACATCTTGGTCACTCCTTGAATCCTTCCTCACTCACTCCTACCTCCTTCAGGCTCTCCCAAACCTGTCTGCCCTACTTGCAACACTGATCTCTTGATCAAGCATATCCTCTTAACCTGTCCCTTATTCCAGATCACCCATTTCCTCCTCCACCTCCACTTCTGACCACTTCAAGAACCCCCCCCCCCCCCTCCCAACATCATCACCTTTCTCCGCAATAGCAACTTATTCCACCAGATCTAATCCTTACCTACAATTCCCCATTTTCTATCCTGCCATCTTTTCCTTCCTTCCTTTGTTTTTACCTTTATTTGCACCTTTATTTTTTATTCTATTTTTTTTGTCCTTCCTATCCCCCTCTCCCTCTCCCATTCATCTCCATCTTAACTCTTGCACCTTAAATTTTTAACACCCTCTTGGCACATTTGAATCTGATTGTCACGGTGCCGTTAAATATCAACAAACCAAAGCAAAGATACAATATTACAGTATGCTGTAACCTATAAGCCTGTACATATGTGTATTTAAACTAACCTTTATACTGAAAATTGATTTTATATCTTACTATTGACCCACAAATTTAGAAGAGTTTAATTTGGATGTGTGTGTGTGTGTTAAGTTGTTTTTTGTGGGTACCTACTCTAAGTTGATCTACTGGGAACAGCTCCTGGATTATCTAATGTATATATAGAGAGATCAAGAAGGATATTTATGAGATCTTATACAATGGTTTAATTTGTTATGGGGAGAAATAGCTCATTTTTTGGTAGATTGGAATTGGCAAGAGGTGGATTCAGGAGGAAGGGAAGAGGTGGGTTCAGGAGGAAGGGAAGGAGGAAGGGAAGGATGCTTTTGAAGATTTATTTTGTGGTTAATTTGTAAATCAATTAAGTGTACAGTGCTCTGTGGAATTATGGCAGGGAAATTGGTGTCCAGATGCCCTGTATACCATACTAGAAAATGGACGTTTTATATGAAAATAAAGCACTGTGCCCCACCCCCTCCCTGGTCTAGATCTAGTAGTACGTTACATGCATCACTGTGCCCCCTCCCTGGTCCAGATCTAGTAGTACAGTACATGCATCACTGTGTCCCATTTGGTCCAGATCTAGTAGTACAGTACATGCATCACTGTGCCCTCCTCCCTGGTCCAAATCTAGTAGTACAGTACATGCATCACTGTTCCCCCTCCCTGGTCCAGATCTAGTAGTACAGTACATGCATCACTGTGTCCCCCTCCCCTGGTCTAGATCTAGTAGTACAGTACATGCATCACTGTTCCCCCTCTCTGGTCCAGATCTAGTAGTACAGAGTACATGCACCACTGTGCCCCCTCCCTGGTTCAGATCTAGTAGTACAGAGTACATGCATCACTGTGCCCCCTCCTGGTCCAGATCTAGTAGTACTGTACATGCATCACTGTGCCCTCCCTGGTCCAGATCTAGTAGTACAGAGTACATGCATCACTGTACCCTCCCTGGTTCAGATCTAGTAGTACAGTACATGCATCACTGTGTCCTCCCTCCCCTGGTCTAGATCTAGTAGTACAGTACATGCATCACTGTGCCCCCTCTCTGGTCCATATCTAGTAGTACTGTACATGCATCACTGTGCCCCCTCCTGGCCCAGATCTAGTAGTACAGAGTACATGCATCACTGTGCCCCCTCCCTGGTCCAGATCTAGTAGTACAGTACATGCATCACTGTGTCCCCTTTGGTCCAGATCTAGTAGTACAGTACATGCATCACTGTGCCCTCCTCCCTGGTCCAGATCTAGTAGTACAGTACATGCATCACTGTGCCCCTGGTCCAGATCTAGTAGTACAGTACATGCATCACTGTGTCCCCTCCCCTGGTCCATGCATCACTGTGCCCCCTCCCTGGTCCAGATCTAGTAGTACTGTACATGCATCACTGTGCCCCCCCTGGTCTAGATCTAGTAGTACAGAGTACATGCATCACTGTGCCCCCCTCCCTGGTTCAGATTTAGTAGTACAGTACATGCATCTTCCATGATGATTAATTTATTGTACAGTAGCTTGTACACTGTAGATAGTGGATGCACGTGATCAACTGTACACAGTGGTATTCAGTTTCTTCTACTTGAATGTAAATGCCAAGTAATTTGTATGTGGTATTCGGTTTCTCATACTTGAATGTATACATGTATGTGCCTAGTAATCGTGTGGTATTCGGTTTCTCATACTTAAATGTATACATGTATGTGCCTAGTAATCTGTATGTGGTATTCAATTTCTCATAGTTGATTGTATGTGCTAAGTAATTTGTATGTGGTATTCAGTTTCTCATGCTTGAATGTAATACTAAGTAATCTGTATGAGCTTAAAGGAATATTCTCATGGAATTTCATTTTAATTTATTTGATAGCCTGGGGTGGGGGGGCACTTTATACCAAAAGTGATAAGGGTGTGCACAGCCCACCAACCGAAAAACATCCCTGCAGTATGACAGATTGTTTGGTACCTGCAGTATGAAATAATACAATTTTGATGCCTGCAGTATGAGTATTTAACGAATATATTGTAAAAATGGACCAGCAGTACAAAATTAACACAGTAAAACCTCATTTACTCTCTCTATATATATATATATATATATATTATATATATATATATATATATATATATATATATATATATATATATATATATATATATATATATATATATATATATATATATATATATATATATATATATATAGAGAGAGAGAGTAACATACTTACATACATACATACTTACATACATACATACATACATACATACATATATATATATATATATATATATATATATATATATATATATATATATATATATCATATACATACATATATTGTAGTAATTTATATATATATATATATAATGTACATACTTACATACATACATATATATACATATATATATATACATATATATATATATATATATATATATATATATATATATATATATATATATATATATATATATATATATATATATATATATTTTAGTAACATTATATATATATATATATATATATATATATATATATATATATATATATATATATATATATATATATAAATATATATATATATATATATATATATATATATATATATATATATAAATATATAAATATATATATATATATATATATATATATATATATATATATATATATATATATATATATATATATATATATATATATATATATATATATATATATACATACATATATATATATACATATATATATATATGTATATTTTAGTAATTTTGTTATATATATATATATATATCTCACATATAGAAGTCTCCCCCCACCCCTCCCAGGTGTGATAGAGGACATTAAAAAAAGACAGATTGGTGAAAACATCATAATGATGACTGACTGTATATATATATATATATATATATATATATATATATATATATATATATATATATATATATATCTACAAAAGTCATTTTTATATGGGCAAGAAAAATCCTTTAAGTTCAATAAATTCTTCTAGGAATGAGATATCAACATAATTTTTTCACCAATCTGTTTATGAAATTGTTCTCTATCAGATACATACAAATGCAATTCCATGGGAATATTCCTGTAAGATTTCTCAGGATAAAGAAATAGGGCATGTACATGAATACGCTGTATGATATGAATGACGCTATAAATATATATAGCAGAAAGGTCATAATTGTGCTGGATTAATGTGGTAAATGTCAGAAAACAAATCAACCATGGGAAAAAGAAACATTCTTCAGAGGCATCAGCAAGCTGTACTGTACATAGCAAGCTGGTACTGTACATAGCTACTTCAGTCAGGAATGCACTAGTTGGAAATGTCAGCATACTGCAACGTAGAAATGATTGCCAGCATCAGGACTTGGATATCCAAAATTAAACTTCCACGTTGTTAATTTGGAATGATGTCAAAATTGAACTTGGGAATAAGAGATTAATTAAACATGGGGTTCTAAATTGGGAGCAAGGATGTCATTTAGAAATGGCAACTCCCTCGTTGTTGGGAGGCATCAAGTCGTTTAGTAGGTATTCATACAGATCTGTGGATTCTACTGTAATTGTAAAGTCACAATACAAAATTGTATTAAATTTACTGTCCTATCAATTTCAAATTAAGTTAATTAAGATAAAATTTTAGCAACATATTCAGTCATATTACAAAAAATGACTGAATATAATACTCTTTTACTGTAATATCAAACTATATGCAGCATGAAGACTACAGGAAACCAGACCCCAAGTATTCAATTTCCTTTGAACAGGTACAATAATGTTATCTACCTACTGTGGTGTAGCGGTTATCATACCTGTCCACAGACCAGGAGGCCCTGGGTTTAAGCCTGGGTTGGGTAGACACGCCAGTGAACCACAACTGGTTATCAAAGGCCGTGGACAATGACTTGGTTGTCGATGTTATGTCTGTCCGTACGTCGTACCTGTGTTCTCGTCTGGGTCATATTAAGCGTTTCATGATAGCATTGTTACTATCATAACCGAATACGCAGGCGACGACTCCGTCATTGTAATGGTGTGTTCACTCGT
Source organism: Chiridota heheva (assembly GCA_020152595.1). NCBI lineage: Eukaryota > Metazoa > Echinodermata > Holothuroidea > Apodida > Chiridotidae > Chiridota > Chiridota heheva. The sequence goes on from JAIGNY010004509.1 coordinate 904,098, forward strand.
CGGCGTTGTCATACAATGATGTATATCAGTCTTGGTCCAAAAATCTAGATTTTGAGGCCCCCTGAGCACTAGGCCTAACACTGCAGTATATTTGTTATGGCATTGATTGCGTCCTCAGTCGCAAAGACCTGAGTATAATGTCACTTACCAAGTGTTATACAATAAGATACTGTACTTGAAGGTGCACTAGACAGCCAAGTGAGGGCACAATTTTCTAGAGACTCTAAACTATTAAACAAAGCTTTTTGACCCAATGGTTGGTATGGCTACAGTAAAAATGTTCTCTAGTGTTTGATACTGTACATGAAGAATCAAGTGAAAACCCAAACTCAACTTCAAGTTGAAGACATGGCTGGCTGGCTTCCTTTGCATATGGTTTATGTTAGCTCCACAGTGTGCATACATGGTGGTCCACACGTAAAGGTGGGAGTTTCTTTTACTGGACATGGGACATGCCAGACATCAACTTTAACTGCCAAGTTAAATTACAAAGTTTGGTTTGTGATTAAAAGCAGGAACAACTTCTGTTTTGGCTGTTTGAGATTACCACATGAACAATTTGTCATGTTCAATCAGCTGTGATAGTAGCAATTTTGGGCAATTCCATGAAAATGGGTCTTTCATGCTGAAATTTAATTCAAAGTGCTGTGATGATGTGTTTTGGGGTTTTTTTTTTTTGCATTTGGGTTCAAGTATATCAAGTTATTGAAGAAACAGTGTTTTGGCCTAGAAAATTTCCCCAAATGGTATTTTTAGTGCTTTTTTAAAAAGAAAAACAAGTTTTTTTTTAATTTAAATTTTTATATACTGTACCTGACTTTCTTTTAAATTAGTTTTTACAAAGAATTAATTTTTGCTATTTCAGTGTAAGAAGTCATTGTATAATGGTGTATACAATTGACACACAAAACTGGAACAATCCACTAATGACAGTGAGCTTATCAAATGTGTTAATCAATCATTGATTATTGGTAATGACACAAAATATTTTTCTCCTATTTGATGTAATTTGGTTTTCTAATATAGAATCCTCTAAATTTAAGTCATAGCAAACAACATTAATGAGTTAAAAAAGGAAATTGTCCTATATGATCAGTACTTCAAATATTTCCTGTATGACATGTTTTGCAGATATTTTGTGTTGTACTGTACAACACAAAACACAAAACTGATTGTCAGTTTCACCAAAATTTACCAATAAACAATCATGAAGTCTTAATTTTATTACATGGAGAAGCATCTAGATCAGATAGGGATCAAGGTGAAATGTATTTACAGCAAAATATAACGGTCAGGTAAAGAAACTTCAAACCCCTAGCTTGATTTAAAAGGGGCAGGGTGCTAGACTTAATGAAGGGCACAATAATGCGCGCGCGAGAGGGTGTGTCTGTTTGGCATGGAGTCTAGGGGCTCAATCCCATGGTGAAGAAGCTCTGGGATTTTAGCTATAATCATACCTCAGAATGAAACTATTCTAATTGATGAGGACCATTCATGAGCCAAACAGGACAATTGCTTACTATGCTATCATTCTGTGTCCTGTATCCATGTAAGGTATTCATTTATGAGGTTAATTAAGATTAGTAAGTTGAAAAAAACAAAAAAACAATTCTTATGAGGGGCAGGGCGGACCTCAGGGAGGCAGGGCGGACCCCAGGGAGGCAGGGCGGACCCCAGGGAGGCAGGGCGGACCCCAGGGAGGCAGGGCGGACCCCAGGGAGGCAGGGCGGACCCCAGGGTGGCAGGGCGGACCCCAGGGAGGCAGGGCGGACCCCAGGGAGGCAGGGCGGACCCCAGGGAGGCAGGGCGGACCCCAGGGAGGCAGAATGGGCCCACTGAGGGGCAGGGCGGGCCGCCCTGTAAAACAGCAAAGCTATGGGTCTGAACTTGTCCAACTGTCCTGTACATGTATATTACATGTAGTAATGTTATAAGTATTTATGTGATGATGGTGGTCTAAGCACGTCAGTTAAAACCGAAAGGATATTTCCAGAGTATTAATGATTGGTGCATCATTTTGTATGACTCTCAGCAGTTTCCTAGAAAGTGACCAATACCATTTGTGGAGAGTATGAAGTCACTGTAATGCATCGTTTTTATACTGTTTTATTAGATTTATTAGTTTTACTGTATGGCATACTATAGCAATTGTCCCGTACGACACATAAGTTGTCCCATACGACACATTATTATTTATTGAGAAATATGTTGATGTACTACTATTGATTCTTGCAATTTTATAGAGACATTTAAGTGGACTAATGGACTACTACAGTGGGCTTGCATTTCTACACACAAACCATATAACACAGTCATAAGTGTGAATTTTGTGCATTCCTTTTATTTTTTCAGATATGTCCCGTATGACACATTTTGGATGTCCCGTACGATACGCTTACCTTTTCAGAGAAAAATTGTGTAAATTAATGAAATTACAGAGTATTACATAGGTGGCCCTGGGTTTTTTCTCTGGAAGTTCTTTTCTCGTAATATTCTACCCCATTTGTCTTTGTTTTAAAAGTCGGAGGTGACGTGATTTAAGGTCAAACACACCTGTTATATCTTGTGCAGTGACCTGCTAGATAATTATAATTTTGAAATCATAGTATTTTGTCCATAACGTTAACACTTTATAATTGATCTTAATAATGGTTTCAATTAATTTGTCATTTACAACTCACTGAGTTTTTCAGTAAACTTGTTGCAAAAAAAAGTGCTTTCTCTGAGTCAGTACGATGTGCACGGTAAGGTTTTTCCCCATTTTGTCTAAAAAATTGTTGAATTTGAATTCATAGTAGTAAGTGCCACATGCATGAACTCCTTAAATGATCCCACTTCAATTAATGTGCATTTCTTTAATTTCATAAAATGAATAAAATTGTGTCTGGATGTCCAGTACAACACGTATGGAATCACCCTTTTAAGCATTGAAGTTCTACATTGAGGTTCTTGGACAAAACTGTTGGGACACTTACCAGCTTACCAGGAAGTTTGCATGTTATTTCAATATTTATTTTTTAGCCTTCCTCCCCCCCCCCCTCCATTATCCTTTCCTCCCCCACCTCCCCCTTTCAATATTGTCAAAATATTTCATTCGGAAATACAGAGACATGGAAAGCAATTTTCAACATTTTCCACTCATTTCACCAATATTAAGCGGGGAGCAGGGGTGTTTCAACGAGTTTTGTCCAAGATTGTAGAGCTTATAAAAATTGTTCATGAATTTGATAGTACAGTACTTGTTGCATAATGAGAGCGTATAACCATTGATGGAACTTGATCAAAATTACATGCATACAACAATAATTATTGAAATGTTGAGTTCATTGTACAGTATGTTGTTGCACATTATTTATGTAGGAACAAGCACATAGGAAGGAAGTTTGAATGCCTGTAGTGTGGCAGACATAGGGGTCGTTCATATATTTTACTCATCAGAAATTGTAGAGTGACAGACGTAGCGGTCATTCATACATTTTACTCATCAGAAATTGTAGAGTGGCACACATCACGGTCGTTCATACATTTTACTCTCTAGAAATTGTAGAGTGACAGACGTAGCGGTCATTCATACATTTTACTCATCAGAAATTGTAGAGTGGCAGACATCACGGTCGTTTATACATTTTACTCATCAGAAATTGTAGTGGCAGACGTAGCGGTCATTTATACATTTTACTCATCAGAAATTGTAGTGGCAGACGTAGCGGTCGTTCATACATTTTACTCATTAGAAATTGTAGAGTAGCAGACATTGCGGTCATTCATACATTTTACTCAGAAATTGTAGAGTGGCAGACATTGCGATCGTTTTTACATTTTACTCATCAGAAATTGTAAAGTGGCAGACATAGCGGTCGTTCATACATTTTACTCATCAGAAATTGTAGATGGGCAGACGTAGCGGTCGTTCATACATTTTACTCATCAGAAATTGTAGATGGGCAGACGTAGCGGTCGTTCATACATTTTACTCATCAGAAATTCCAGAGGAAGAGGCGGAAGCCATCTTGCTTATTTTTATCTTTGTTTATTTTCTTTCCAATCAGTCTATACCAGACACAGGTTACCTCTGTTTTTAAGAACCAATATAGTTAGCACCTTCATAGCAAAATAATTGATAGTGCTCCACTTATCACACTGTGGCATGTTTATGGAAGGATTAGAGCATTGATAGACACGCTGTGTATTGACGTCATCTCAGTTTGTCGTTAGGGACAGGTGTAATCTTACAGTAGTACCATAGTTATTTTGATGTTCAATAGCATTTGCATATTGCTGTCTTTATTAGATTGAAGCTTGATTAATTACAGAGTTCTTAATAAAGACCCACTTCTGTAGAGAGGTACAGTAGTAACTTTGTGTGTGTGGAGAAAATGGGGTTCAGCAAGGAGAAGTAACCCTTGTAGAAATGGTGAGCTGCTTTAAAGGACTATGGCCATCTAGCAGATTTAAGATATGTGAAAGAGCATGGAATCCTTAATAAAACAGTTTTTACGATATGTTCAAAGCTTATTTAGTTTTCAAGTTATGACTAAACAAAGTTTCAAGATTTGTTGATTTGTGATTAGAGGAACACATCTCAAAATCTTTATGTAATTCTTTTAATTCTGTCCTTCAAGTTGAGCTGCTTGTAAATGTCAGAATGTCTGTTCTAGATACATGATGTTTCAGGGTATGACCAAGTTCTGAAAACATTTGCCCAAAGTCCGATGCTATGTTATAGACAACATTGACAGAGGACTGAAAAACAAAGGTTATGCAGGATCCTTCCCCTTTCGATATCACATATTATTGCGCAATAACAGCTAGAATTAAAAATGCTGCAAATTGTTTAATTTTTAACCAATTTTGATGTAATGTTTTGCTGTTTTAATGGTTTAAATCATAGTTTAAACCAATAAAGCCCATGTTGTCTCCTGTAAGCTTACTTACTGTGAGCTTGAAAATAATTTTGTTTTCAAATGAGCTCACAATTTGAGACCTTATGAGTTTGCAGAACAACTTAGTTAGGATACATTATAAAAGTTTACATAATAAGCTAGTGGCAAGCTTGTGCATGTATGAGCTAATGACAAGTTTACACTTCAGTTAGTTTTAAGCTACATGTACAGCAGCTCACATTATGTAAGATCTGTGTTTACCTTTCTTTGGGGTGGAGGAGGGGGGGGAAGTATTATGTACACTCACCTTGTTTGCTTTATCACTTATCAGAGTTAATACTAGACAAACTCATTTTTCCCATCATTATCGCCAATTATTAAAGGTACATAGCAAACTGGTTGGCTCTTGCAGATACTGGAAGTCTCCTTGAAAACCTTTTCCCACATACATTATAATTTTTAAATACATAAAACACACTTTTTTGATCTAATTGTTGTGCCTCTGTCTGAAAGTCTGGCAAAGCCAGTTTATTTACTGTAACTCTATACATGTCCAATGAGTCTGCAGAAATGGACATAAAAGTTGTCTGTATTTACAAATAATTAAAATTATTGATGTAATCTGACAATATGCTGCCATGTCATCCATTAAAGTAATTGCAAATATTGAACTTAAGGTGTTGACCTTTGACCTCCCTGAATGTGAATTTCACATCTAATTGCTTCACATGAATATACTTTATTAGCCTTTTATGCTGCAATCAGATGTGAAATTCACATTCATGATAGAAAAGTACACAAACATGTCTATAGGATTAGGAGACCGGTTATTTAACTCAGTGGTGAAAATTGCTATGTGCTGGCAGCTGTAGTGCATTATGGTGGTGGCCTGATTGCAACATGAAGCAGATTCTAAGAAGAATGTTGGTGCCCTCTGGTGCTAATGCACTTGTCATTTGTATGACTCACCCCTACTACCTCCCCCCCCCTTCCCCGGCAATATCAGTCATTGACATATGAAATAGTGACTCACATGTGCGTCATTGTACCAAATTGTCAGTCACCAGAGTGACTTTGGGGTGAATCAATTTACTTCAGACCCAATGACTGTACAGAGGTGATTGACGGGGAAAAGTCCTTTCACAAAAAAAGGTCAGTCACCCAAGTGACTGAGGGGTGAATTAATGTTCATGTTTTTTGTAAATTTTGGTGCAATGACTCACCTTGTCTGGGCGTGTAGGGGTGACTCACACAATTGACAAGTAAAGCAAAACATTTAATTACTTCATGGTTCATATTCGTGACAGGTTTTAAATTCTTTAGTGTATATCTTTGAATACAGCTTGTCAACCACTGTATTTTGTAGAGACCCAAGAATAACAGGCATTCTATTTTCAGCAGTGTATCTGTTGAACAATGAAATTGTGATATTGCAACAAGTTTGATTCAATTTTAAAAATGAGAAAATTTACAACACCACACCACACCCAGTGATCAGACTTCCATCAAGACTACTAGACTTCACAATCAGTCATTTGGTGTATTCTGTTTCTGCAATATAGTATACAACAGAGTATGGTGTCTTATTGGGGATGTGGTTATAGAACTGGGACAGTTTAGCATGTACATGCTAAATGTTCGCAAATGCACTAAACATTGACTAAATATTGAATTGCGAATAATCGTTTTTCATTGTCAGTCTTGCCATTGAAAATAAATATCATACAAACCACACACATTCGGCTGAAAAAATTTCAAATAATGATTTCTAAACACGGTAAACTCGATTAGCATAATCCTTTTGAAATGCGAGAATCACAAATGCGCAGTAACCACTAATGAATGGGAGTATTTTACACTTTGATTTGGCTGAAATTTGAGTATAAACTTGTGATATGCACTGCGATGTTCAGCAGTAAACAGTGTTGACAGGGAAGCTAACAATAACATTAGGCTTTGATCAAGACTTGTTCTACAAGCTGTAATAAATGGTCAAAATACTATAATCGTGGCGATCAGTACATTTACATGTAAATACATGTATCACCTGGTGAGTCAAAGAAATTTTGCAAGCGAAAAAAAAATGCAAAATAAACGAACAGAAAAAGGTTTCAACAGACCTGAAATTCAGCATGCTTCGCAAACAGGGCAGCCATTTTACCAGAGGTCTGATATGAGCTTTCCAGGGTGGTGGCGTAGTTTTGATTACAGTGAGATGCCGAGGTATCACAGTATGCAAGATTTTCACTAAAAGCCCTAGCGATTATGGCAAAAAAGTTACGTGATCTTAAGATTAAATGACTTGAAGGAAACTGTCTGTTCTTTCTAAACCAAATTTCCATGCATATTTTTAATAAATTTGATCATTTATATACTTTAGAAATGAATTCTTCACGAATTGGAAAGCAAAATTCCAGCATTTATTTGGGTAATGGAGTCAATACTTTTGCCATATTAGTCGGCGATTTTTTTACTTAGCATCAGAGCAATTTTGGCATACTTTAGAAAATTACGGTACTTAACGTGTGTAAACGATACACGCTTGCTTTTTTGGCGTGTGCAAATTTACTAAAATCCCTAGATGTTCACAGCTACATGTATATGTGGTTAAATACTACCAATCAAATGTGGAAAGATTTGCAAATGTTTTTTTTTTTTAAATTGAAGACTACATTGTCTGTAAAGCATGCTAGCAATCTACATGTAGTTCATGTAGATTTCCCCAGGCGCTGAAGGTTCTTGATTAAGCAGAAAAAACCCAGCCAAGGATTACAAGCACAACAATCAAATTGTAAGCAGAATGCATAGCTGTTTCCCCTTCAAGTATAGAACGTTATACAGTACCTACTCTATCATAGATGTTACCTATAAAATGCATGGCTGTTTCCCCATCAAGTATAGAACGTTATACCTACTCTATCATAGACGTTACCTATAGAATTACAAATCCTAAATCCGTACAAATTGTTGTTATTTTACAATGTAATGATCTAAAATGAACACAAATAATTTGAAATAGATGTATAAGATGGCTATTGGGTCATAACAGTAACTTTCTGCCTCTAGTAGCCCCCTGGGCCCAGTAATTATGCCAGGATTTTGATGCTGGGTGGCAAGAGAGGGGTGGTTTTGCCTCATGGAGGGAGGAGGGCCTATTAATCGGACAAAATATGTCACTTTACAAAAAATTCTGGGGAAAAGTAGGGGAAAAGCGATCTTGCAGGGGGAGGATAATTCCCCTGTGCCCCTCATAGTGCCGCCACTGCCTGGGCCATTTATCTAATGAAGCCACATTAAAAATGACTAAGTACTGTAATTGTTTTTGCTCTGCATTGTCACTTTAGTCACTTGAAAATTGCATTGCAAAAATGGCAAATAAATTTGACATTTGTTAATGTATTGTAACGATGCAGAAAGTGAAGTATTTTATGCTGTAAAAAAGATTAAAAATGGATTTGGTACTTGTTCTGCACCACTTTCTTTGTTAATCCTGGCATCTGCAGCCCACGGTCTCTACTAGGTACAAAGGCTTTGAGTTTACCAGGTCATTTTTCATTACATATGTCTAATTAATTCTAATGCCATTTGCTGCACTGTGTTGATTGTGCTCAGTATCACCCTTAGGCGGCGCATGGTGATTAAACAAAGAGAGGGATTATGAAATTATTCAAATTAATTAGAATTTGTCATTTTTATCTAATGGCCCCCAATGAAGGTATTTATTGTCTTGAAGAAAGAACACTAATCATGAGCAATATTTAAAGGCGTATGGGTGTGTAAGCAAACATGTATACTTGACCTGTAGGATTATACAGTATACAAAAGTATTGTTTGAATTCTTGAAATATATTGTTTTGTTCAGTAGATGTGGGTCCTTAAAATATTGTTTGCATATGCTTAAATGGATGTTCAATAGTTCAAAATATGTTCAAACTCATCTTTGTTGTTTCTGTAGTTAATGTGGGCCACAATATTCTATCTTTTCCTCAACTTTCAGGCAGCATTTATAACAAAGATGAAAGGTTTATGATTGGATGGGCAAAGCACATTCTTATAGAATGCAAGTTATACCTCATCTCAATAATTAAACGAAAAAGGCTTTTAGTAATTTAAGAAAGGAAATTAATTTTCAAAGCGATACACAAAAATTGTCTTGGATTTGCCTTTAATGTCATAACATGGTGAGGTCACTTTTCAACATTCTGTGCAATCTTTTATTGCGAGAACTCATGAATGGAAAAAATATCAAAATGATTTATGCACCAAATTGTTTCTTTAAAGGCCATCTATCATGATTAATATGCAACGGCATACAATTTATTCCAAAACGATCGTCATTGGCCTATCAATGTAAGTGCACACTATACCATTGTGTTTCAACCAATCAAAACACAGGATTTGAATTTCATTTACCTCATATGTTGGAGACGATAACTGGCCTTTAATAATCCTCTATCATATAAACTGTATGAAACAGAAAATTCATGGCAATAATCCCTTTCAATTAAGCATACATGCTGGCCTGTACAGATATACTATTGTTTGACATTCTTGTGAGCAAAAACAAAAGTCACCCATTATCTTTGCATGCTTCTCTTCAGGTAGCGGCTTCTTTTCAAACAAACACCTCTCTTGAGCAGATTTGTCTAAATGCCATCAGCTCAAACCACCAACTATGTAATTATTTATAATGTTGCGTGTGAATAGATTCAAATTGTAGATGATATTCAAATAGTTTACATAACTTGAAGCTTCACTAAGTAAATCCTCAAGCAGATTCATTTCAAAGGCACAACCTGGAAGCCACTTCTGAGTTCAAACTGTGTGACCTTGGAAGTGAGCAGCCACTGCACTTACGACTAAAGGCAAATAATACACTACAAGTCAAACCACTTTGAAAGTGTGCAGCCACTTCAGAAATTACTTCCAGTGTCTTACAGCTTATCAATGTTCAAAAATGTTCAGACCAGACATAAGAATTATTGTCATAAAATATTGCAACTCGCTCATTATCTCACATTCTTGAATAATCTCATTCTCTCAATGAAGAATTCTGTTAAATTTCACATTTGATCTCGGAAGTGAGCAGCCACTTCCAGGGTGAGTTTGAAGTGAACCAGTATTCTATAGTTACTCCAGGGAGTTGTTATGGTTACTCCAATCATTGATACAACAGGATATGACTACCTATCACTTAAAACATTTTTTGGATTTTTTTTTTCATTGAATAAAGCATTAAAAAGTAAGTAAGTATAAAACCTAAGCATCAGGGATACCAAACCACTAATTACACTTTTTAAGTTTGAGATCATTCATTTGAGGTTAATTTTCTAAAAAGTAAACAATTCATGATATCAAGGAATTGTTTAGAGCCAACCTTGAATACTGTTTGTGCCTCCTCTAATGAACTGTGGTTCAAGGACAGTATTTCAGAAATTTCCATAAAAGAACTTCCAGAAACCTTTGAATAAAAGGGAAACCTTTTTCAATCAAAGGACATTCGGCCATTTTGTTTCTATTAATAACCACGGAAACAAAAATGTGTGAACTGTGAAAGGACATTTCATTTGTTTGAGAGACAGCTTTGCTTTGTGTTTTGTTTGACACCCTTCACACGGACTCCAAGCCACAGAAACATCTGCCAGTTTAAATAATGAAACTAGAAAATATTAACTCTTGGGTGATCAATTATTGATCCTTTGACAAGATATGTGCTTTGTCTTCTTTGAAGGGACATTTTGAAATCAAGAACTCACTATTTTTATCCTTGGGATTTAGCATGGTAGTCATTGTATTTCCTATTGTGGGGTAATGTAGGCATATTGCAGGCCATGTATGTATTTTGAATTATGCATGGTGTCTATGTTCTTCAGTTACTTTATTTTTGTCAGTCTTATGATTTTCGTTCAGTGGAGTAATAAATAAAACTCAAAAAAACTCGGGTAAAAAATGGATTTTTGAGTTCTCAAAAGTGTTCACAATTGTTGGCTTTCAAGTGATTTTTATTGCTTACTGTATCATACACTTCTGCTGTATTTACATATTCTCATTTCGGGGATAAAAGATTGGTCAGTTTGTAGTAAGGTGAGTAAGGTAATTCAATTAACCTCTTCAAGTTTACTGATGTCATAAATTCCTTAACGTCAATTTTTGTTTTAAAGCAAGTTAAGCAAGCTCTTTCTCCAAGCATTGTGATCTGAAAATCAGCTCACTGACTCTGAAACATATTGTCCTGACACATATTTGTAGTCAAAGGTCAGTGGGGATGAATTGATTATAGTGATAGATATGCAAGATTGATAATATGCCATTGCACCTGGTCCATAGCAGCATATTGCACATGTAGATAATAAATTACTGCCATGTTTTTCAAATGCTAAGTATTTTGATGGGAGAGGGAAGTTGTGGTTTGCCTGGCTGCTTGCAGCTATTGTCATAGAAGTCCACCTCCTATGCTGTATGTGTATACTTGTGGTTTGCCTGGCTGCTTGCAGCTACTGTCATATAAGTCCACCTCCTATGCTGTATGTGTATATTTGCAGTGTGGTCAACATATCAGTTCATTCAATATATATGTGCTTCTCAGATTGATCACTAACACATAATTGGTTTTGCTAATTTATTTTAGGATGAAGGGGTGACATCCAGACTATAGTATTTAGTATGAAGGGGTGACATCCAGACTAAAGTATTTAGTATGAAGGGGTGACATCCAGACTAGTATTTAGTATGAAGGGGTGACATCCAGACTATAGTATTTAGTATAAAGGGGTGACATCCAGACTATAGTATTTAGTATAAAGGGGTGACATCCAGACTATAGTATTTAGTATGAAGGGGTGACATCCAGACTATAGTATTTGGTATGAAGGGGTGACATCCAGACTGTAGTATTTAGTATGAAGGGGTGACATCCAGACTATAGTATTTAGTATAAAGGGGTGACATCCAGATCATAGTATTTAGTATGAAGGGGTGACATCCAGACTATAGTATTTAGTATGAAGGGTTGACATCCAGACTATAGTATTTGGTATGAAGGGGTGACATCCAGACTATAGTATTTAGTATGAAGGGGTGACATCCAGACTATGGTATTTAGTATGAAGGGGTGACATCCAGACTATAGTATTTAGTATGAAGGGGTGACATCCAGACTATAGTATTTAGTACTTTTTATATGGAAATTTTATGAAAAGTACTATTGACTTGATCATTGAACCATTAGTTTATATTTTTAACATGTCTTTAAGATCTGGTATTGTACCTCATAATCTTAAGGTTGCTAAAGTAATACCTTTATTCAAATCTGGTAATGTTCATTGTGTTCAAAATTATAGACTATCTCCATTCTTCCTCTTTTTAAAAAATATTAGAAACACTTGTTTTAAACAGACTTAATGCATATCTCTGTAAATACCATATACAGTACTCTACAATTCTCAATATGGGTTTAGGTAAAATACTTCTACTTAAATGGCTGTTTCCAACCTCATTCAGAAAAGTCTCATTCATCTTTAAAAATAAACAGTTTGCTGTAGGTATATTTCTAGATCTTTCAAAGGCCTTTGACACAGTAAATCATATTATTCTCTTAGACAAACTTCGTATTAGGCATACATGGGTTAACATTAGACTGATTTCAAAGTTGCCTTACCGATAGACAACAGTTTGAAAACTCTAAGTCAATCAATGCTAATCACAATGACATTACTTGTGGTGTCCCTCTAGTTGTTCTAGGACCACTGTTGTTTCTTATATATATCAATGATATTCGCTGCACCTCAATTTTATTGTCTTTCCTATTATTTGCAGATGATACTAATATTCTGTTCACTCATTCAGATCTTAAAAGAAGCTGAGTGTGTAATGAATAAGGAACTTATAAATGTATCCAATTGGTTTAAAGCAAACAAGCACTCTCTGAACAGAAATAAAACTAAATTTATGATATTTCACCCATACCAAAAGTCCATTGATACCAAAAGTGATCTAAAGATTGACAATCGTAGTATTCCTTCTGTCCATTTGACAAGATTCATTGTTGTAATTATTGATCAAAATTTAAACTGGAAATCTCTTCAAAAAGTGGCAAATACTATTTTGAAACCCATTGGAATTCTTTGATAAATTTGAATCATTCATATCGAGGGATATCTTACTATCTATTTACAACACACTTATTCTACCCATCTGTTTTATTGCAACATCATTTGGGGAAATGCTTGTCCTACTTTAGTTAACAAGATTCATGTGCTTCAAAAACGTGAGTCAAGGTTTATTTGTAATGCTTCATATATGCAACATTCTGCACCTATTTTATGATCTTAACATTCTAAATGTATTCAATATCTTTAGGTATCAATTAGGAATCTTCATGTACAAATCTATCCATGGTCTTTTACCGTCACATCTTGCAAGTTCATTTACTCCTGTTAATGCAGTGCATTCCCACAATACGAGGAATAGTGCAAAATTATTCCATCAATCATCATATTCTTCTTTAGTACATAAAACTATAAATTTCACTGGCCCCAAGCTATGGAATTGTTTAGATCAGCATGTCTTAAACTCAAAATCTTTGTTTGTCTTCAAAAAATGGCTTAAGGCCTCCTTGTTGAAAAGTCATTAGAACTCTTTTAGGGACTCATGTGCATCATTGTACCAGAATGCATGTCACCAGAGTGACTCTGGGGTTAGTCAATTTACTTCAGACCTACAGTATTCACTTTGTACAGAGGTGAGTGATTTTGGGTAAGTTATTTCAAAAGAAATGTAGGCCACTTAGTGACTTAACCCTTACTCTACCACGCGGCGATAGTATCGCCGTTTTCAAACCACCTTTTTCTAATAATATAATCGGGACTTTACCGCAGTCTATAGGTGTAACCTTGGTATCATTCTAAAGTGCTAGAGTATTTCTTTCACAAAATGAAACTTTTTTATAGGGGTCATATTACAGAATTTTGAGGAAAAGTACATCGAAAAGGGTAAAACTCAAAAATTGCTAAACAATTTACAACAAATGTTTTTTTTTTTCTTTCAAATCTTACAATAACTTCAAGATCACATTTGTGTTTCAAAATCAAACACGCAAGTCTTAAGACATGATAGTAATGGTTTCTGGTATAATTTTTAGAATCCCTACATGCAATCTTTTTGTTCTGGAGAAATTTCTTCAAAATTTCATGATTTTCTGCCATTTTTGACCTGTTTTTTTCTCAAAAAAATCGTGTACCCAAACTGTACATGGCAGCATGCTTTGTTGAACCGCCTGTTCGAAAGCGCCTGAAATTTCCTTTCAGTAGATGTATAAATAAAGGCATACCCCCTCTATTTAGAACCTGCCCTATAAGAAATATTATACACCTCTCCAATTTGAACGACTACATGGTGCAGAAGAAATGTGCGCGGCAAGCACACGAGCGCTCCGGGTTCTAGTCTTACCGTGACCACTGCGTAATTATTTTTCTGCTGCAGCTTTTAGGGGTTGTTTGACTTTTATCATTTTGGATGTTTTTCATCTTCCCTTTCTTTCTAAAAATTATAGATTAGTATCATTGGAAAGGAAATTTCATAAAGAATCTATAAATGTAATACAAATCTCTGTTTTCAATACTGACAAGAAGTTATACTTCTGCAAAGATTGACCATTTGTTGACCAAATTTAGCCGAAAATTGCTTAATTTGCATATTTTTGTTCAATATTTCCTAAATTGGTTTTCATTACTCAAAAGATAAATATCTTAGCCTCTATTCCAATAAACTTGTAAGGAAAGAAAATTAAAGGAAAGTTGTCAAAAATGCATATGAAAAGAAAGTTACAAAAATTGGGGTCGCTTTTTTCAAAGCCCTGGTAGAGTGAGGGTTAAGGGGTGTGCGAATGTACATATTTTGTTCACCCACCTTGGCGCATGACTCACCTTGTCCGGGAGTGTAGGGGTGAGTCACACAATTGCCAAGTGCATAATTGGTAATAAGTTGATATAGGGAATATTTTCGTAAAATATGCTCAGATTCTAGGCTCTATTTCTGCAAAATTAATTTTGAGTGATGTATATTGTTAAAAGAAATATTCCCCATGTTTTTTTTGTAACCTTCCATAAAAAAGAGAATTTTTTTAGAAACAATTTAGTACAAAAATCATGTTGATATGTCATTCCTACCAGTAAATATTCTGATTTTAAGGTTCACAAAAAATGCCAATAAACGAATAGGAAAAGGCTCAATATGACATCACAGCAACACATTCTCTTATAAAGTTGATGTATTTCATTAAAATCTATCATCCTTTTTTTATTAGTAAAACCTAGAAAAATTAATGAAAGTTAGGTATTTATATACATTGCCAAATATACCCTACTTCAATAACTTTTTGAAAATTGTTTCTAATCATACAGAAACAACCAATTAACGTTCAAAGAAATACATAAACATTTGCAATGGAATTGCCTCTATGACATTAAATACAAATTCATCATAATGAATAAAAACTTTAAAATGCAGTTGGGAAAACATTAAAAATCCATGTCTCCTGAATGAAATATGATATCAAGCTGATTTTTGTACCAAATTGGCTCTAAAAGTAGGCTATTCAATATAAAATTTTACAAAAAACCATGGGAAATGGAATATTCCTTTAAATGCCAGTCAATTCATACAATACAATGAGGTCTTTGATCATTTCATCCCCCAATTTAAAGTAATCTACTTGTTGTTGGATACTCCTTATGATCCAAAGTGTCACTTCCCTCTCATGGTTGACCACAAACCTATCTTTAATCTGGGTAATAGATAAATACCCAAGATAAGGATTTATGAATGATAACATTGGATCATTCTGGGTCACTCTAGATCACCCAATCTGTACTTGGCTGATTTAGGCTGTTTTACTATCAAACAAGCAATTGCAGGAAATTGCTTTCAATACTTGTTATTTAAAAATGGGATGAGTTTTTGTGACAAATAACTGGCACAGCAAAAGGATTGGTTAAGGTAGACTAAGCTTTCTGTTTTCATTGTCTCTGTTACACTCATTTTAAAGGGAATAAAGCACTTTTTGTTTGTCATTTGTATTATTGAGGGAAAAAATCAAAGAGACCACCTCAGCATTTTGGGGTCATTGCTATCATCATAAACGTTGCATTTTAATGAAGAAAAAAACATCAAATTTCTTGCTTGACCATCATGCATAATTGTATACTATTGTTAAATGTACTGTATACATGCTAATTTCAACATCTACCCCCTGGATACTGAGCACCCCCTGGACACTGAGCACCCCCAGGACACTGAGCACCCCCTGGACACTGAGCATCCCACGGACACTGAGCACCCCTGGACACCGAGCACTCCCTGGACACTAAGCATCCCACGGATACTGAGCACCCCGGACACAGAGCACCCCTGGACACCGAGCACCCCTGGATACTGAGCACCCCTGGACACTGAGCACCCCAGGACACTGAGCACCCCTGGACACTGAGCATCCCATGGCACACTGGGAGCACCCCACTGCATCTCATGGGCGGACACTGAACACCCCTGGACACTACCCCTGGACACTGAGCCCCCTTGGACACTGAGCACCCCTGGACACTGAGCACCCCCTGGACACTGAGCACCCCCTGGACACTGAACACCCCTGGACACTGATCACCGCCTGGACACTGAACACCCTCTGGACACTGAGCACCCCCTGGACACTAAGCACCCCCTGGACACTGAGCACGCTGTGTTTTACTGTGAATTGAAAACTTTAAGCACACTTTTGCAGGGTATGAAGAAGTGAGTTTTTTAGAACTGAGGGGAGAGTGAAAAAGAAATGGTTATTTTGAGCAGTGCTACAGTACCCAATATTTTGATAAAAAGACAAGAATTAAATCAAACTTCCCTTAATAGATCAAGTGAGAGATACAAGTATTGGCAGTAGGGCAAAGGGGGTGGGAGGGCAGGCTTTAAAAAATCACTCGCCTACTCGACATGGGCGAGTAAAAAATAAATGTGGTGAGTAAAAATATAATATACTGTGTTACTCGCCACACTTAATAATGCCATGTTGAGTGAAAATCTTGCTTTGATAAATTGTTTTATTTCTCATCCACACATACAAAAACAAGTGATATTTCCATTAAAATCCAAAACAATCAATATTTGGCTGATAGCCGTCAACTTTGCAGCATATACACTGTTTACATCCAGTGAATGGCATGTTATGAAGGCAACAGACCATCTGGGGAAATTGTGCAATATCTTGTTGTTTTCAGCAAGTTACCGCGTGACCCAGTTATAGTTATACAGATAATTATGATTGGCTCACGTAGCTTGCAAGAAATGCATTAGTGTCAATATGGGTGGGAATGCTATATCTTTCTGAGTAATGTCTTTGCTTGACGAAAATCGAATGTTTTAGATGCCATCTCTATCACTATCTTATTTCTTAAAGTGGGCGGAGCTTCGGAGCTCTCCTTATGCATAGAATACTGTACTTTCCAAACTATTCCAGAACCACATTCACTGAGCTGCCACTGATATTAGACCAGTATTTACTACATACAGTACAGATATGCACACAGTATGTGTATATATATATATATATATATATATGGGGCGGAGCCGCAACAGGCATTGAGTGTAAACTTTCTGCCATAGGGGCCTAGAAGTACTTGTTTCTGCCAGTAGGCCTAAAATTAATGTTTAAAAATCCGAGTAAGCTTGTGCATGTTGATTTTTTTTTTTTTAAATCACCTACTTTATTTTATTGTGCACGTGAGTAGTCTTGCTATTTTTTTATATTTTTTTTGCGTACGTACAGTGATGAAGTCAGGCACAGGAAAAGAACAATACAGAGGTATGCTAGTTGTAAGAAAATTGTCAATTTTCAGTTAAAAGTGTTGGCGAGTAGTTGAAAATACTTGGCCAGTGGAAATACTGGTTTCATCAAGGTTACTCGCTAAGCTGTATAAGAGGCTGGCGAGTGACTTTTTTTTGTGGTATTTTTCCAAGCCTGTGTGAGTGGGATGGGGGTGGGGGGGGTGGGGATCATCCCTTCTCTCTCTCCCTTGATAATTCACAGTAGATCATTCAATTGATTTGTGTGTCACTTGTCTCATTACGTAATAAATGTGGTATTATGAGTTTAGTTTGTATGAGCAGTGAGCTAACAGCTCCCTGGTATGGTCATGGTGATATTCCCAAGTATTTTCCATGATATGACAAACTCATTTGTACACCCATCACACCTGTCATACTGTAAATTAACCTTCAGTTTCAGTTTCAGCAAAAAATGATTGCCTGGTTCTTTTCAACCTCTCTGTATTTCACTGAGCCTTATTCCCACATGAAAAATAAACAAGCAATCTTTCTCACTTTACTTCAGGATTGATTATGCTCTGTAATGTACTACATTGAGAGGATTTATTACTTGGTATCTGCATTGAGCATTACACACCTGCTTTTTATTTTAACCAGGGCCTACTCTTGTACTGTATTACACCCAGCTGTATTTTATTTGTAATATATATGTAAGATTAGTTATGGGTGATGCAAATCAAAGGATGATGGCATTCAAAGCAATGTGTATTGTCAGTCATGCGTAGGTCTATTCAAGCAATACTAATGCGAATTTTAAAAGACTTTTGAAAGGATTTTTATTGTTTTGAATGAATTTTAAGTGATAGCGATTCCTTTCATAATCATGTAAATTATGTGAAAAGACGGTCAAAGATTGTTAAAATGGCTGGAAATGCTCCTCAGGAGACTTCATATGCAGCTTGTTGATAATTTTGATTAGGGGAGCTGTAAGCCAGAAAAGCTGGAGGCATTTACAGTTTGCAAGTGAAATTTTTTACTGGAGAAATTAATGTTGGAATTTGGGGTTGGATTTGAAAAACAGCCCAATAGGTACATTATATTATTACTGTATATGTGGTACTGTAGATAATGCCGGGATAAATACAGTATGTGCAAAAAAATGTTAATTTTGATATTCTTATTTATTTATGAATCTGTTTGGTGTAATTGTTTTATCTTGGTCAAAGGGATAATATATTTGTGTGAAAAAGGTTTACTGAAATCTTTTCAAGTTCAATGGAAAAGTGTCTGCTGAGTTAAGAGCTCTGATTTCTGAGATTAGACAAACCCACATTTTGTTTGAATATGGAAATGAGAACTTAATGTACAGTACATTAGTGTTACAAAAGTGTAAGATTATTGATTGTTTATTTACCATCTCTAATTGACCAATAATGATTGGGCATCCCCTATCATACATTAGTGTATAAATTTTAAATTTTAAATTTTTTCTTATGGAAAAAGTTCAAAAAACAGAAGGCAATTGTACAGTGCATCCCTCTACTGTCTATCTTGCAGCTGAATATTCCCTCTTACTTCCATATTTAACATTGTCTCTAATTTTGAAGAATATCTTTAGGAACTTCCTCTAAGATTCATGTTCCATTAGATGTATCTTATTTATTTCATTTAAAGAAGCTTCAACAAATTGGACAGAAATGCGACTTTTTGACATTCATGAATTATTTTTTTCTACATGTTTTAGTCCTGAAGGTCTTTTGAAGGTCTTCAGAATGTATTGGGATAGTTTCACAGTATACAGTTGCACAGACCTTTCATTAATGGGTCTCTCTGTCGTTGCTAAATGGGGAAAAAGTAATTCACATTTAAGAAGTGGATGGAATCTTACTCCTGCTTTTAGAAAGATGTAGCTTTGAACTTATGTATATTTTAAATCAGATCATCAACAGTAAATCAGAGCACCATGTTTTAAATTGATTACAGTCATTAACAGTTTAAGAAAATTTAATTATAGAGACAGCGTCCTGATTAAATTATATTACTGGAAGTTGTTAATAATTATGAGCTACAAATATCATGTAGGTCACATTTTTTAATTGGACGCTTGAGAGAAGACAAGATGCATAATTTTGAGTATTAAAAGGAAATTAAAAAGAAAAACCTTCAGATTGTGATCATTTGTGGATTTTGTAGTTTTATCTGAAAAATACCTGTCTGTTCCTTATTTCAGAATTTTCAAATGGGGATTGTTTTGTCTCCAGATCAATGTATGCCTCTACAGTATGTGACTGTGACAGTGTGAACTAAGGAAGGTGGTGGGGAAATCATAATTTGTTTTAATTAGAACAGGAACCAATGAATTGGACCATCATCTGTTTTTCACGCTCATACTTTCTAGGTCGTTGACCTTTTGCTTTGTACAGATTTATTTTAATACTGTACAATGCTGGAATATGAAGTATTTTATGTAGCAGATCTTTCCATAAAGTCGTGGAGCCCCGGCAGTGTTAAGTTTGTAATTTCTTGATTTGTGCTTTTGAACATTAGTTCTCCTTCGAAAAGGAGTGTGTGTGTGGAGGAGGGGGGGGACATGTTACTTTACCTTTCCTCCACATAGTAGAGGGGACAGTTTTTTCTTCAAAACCTTGTGTTTTTTATAATTATGCCTGAAAGTGAATTAAAACTGAATTATAAATTAATTTTTATCATACTGGAGCAGTTCTGACTGAAAAATTTTGGATTGTTAATAAAAATCATACGATGATATTAAAAAGGCATGAACACACTCAGCTCTTTTAGCATCTGAATTTGTACAAGGATTGTACTCTGAACCATTAACTGCCTTTAAGATGTTTATACATGTACTTGAAGCTAAAATAGGATTGTGGTGTAAATATGGCATTATTAAAGCCATCACCCATTACTTGAACAATAATCTCAATATAATAAGTTTTACAATCAGAAACATTGCCCTATGGAATTGATCTGTTTATTATGAAGAAGGTTAACTCAGGAAATTACTTGTGACCACTTTATTGTGCAAAATTAGTTTTTATGATACAGTTTTATGGCATGAAACTGTTTTTGATTAATGTGACTTTTTGGTTGTAGAATTTTTACTGTTTGACGTAATAACTTTTAAGCAATTAGAGCTATGCCGATCTGGTGAGTCTCAAAGCCACAAATAGAGTGTTTGCAACAATAACGTCCTTTGGGAAAAAAATGGTTTAGATTATTTTGATATGTTTATCCTGTAAGATTTTTGGCACTTTCTGTAGAAAAATTCCATTTCCATAAAATCTTGAAAATACTCTTTAAAAAAATATCTCTTGGCCAATCTTCAGTACTGTAGTTTCCGGTACTATATGTCATAACAATAGTTTTCATCATCCATGATGAATTATTTCATTTCATTTCCCAAATTTAATTTGAGATTATGAGTGTGTAATTTATCATGTACAAGATTATGTAAAGAGATAAATATAAAGAATTCAAGATTGTGCAAAAGCTACTAAAATCTAGTAAAAGTAACAATAAACAAAATATAATATTTAGATAAAAACAGTAAAACTCTGACTTAATGGTGTTTGACAGTTCAAATAATACCACAAACTAGTTTGTTTATAAAGTGTTTATAAAGTTTCTTTTA
This sequence comes from Chiridota heheva, assembly GCA_020152595.1. Lineage (NCBI taxonomy): Eukaryota > Metazoa > Echinodermata > Holothuroidea > Apodida > Chiridotidae > Chiridota > Chiridota heheva. The sequence continues at coordinate 925,443 of JAIGNY010004509.1, forward strand.
TTCTGTCACACCATATTCAGAACAATATTTATTACAGAAGCTTTGTTTTGTTTGTAAACAATTGATAAGGTTTCATCTTCATCCAATACATCCAGGGTATTCAAAGTCAAATTGTTATTAAATATGAACTAGTGGTATTAGTTACAAATTGTTATTAGTATTAAAGGATTTAATTAATCACAAGTATTTCTTTATGAAATGTGTGATGGATTATGGCACAGTTTCTTAATTTATTTTTTCCAAGGGCCACCATTTGACAACAGCCTCAGGCCGTGTGGCAAGACCAGCTTTACATGACAAACAAAACCCGTCAAAACAATCCCTGAATATAAGCAAGCTGAGAGCACGTGCGATAACGATGTATGCCAGACGTCGTCGGTTCTTTTATATGCCTTCCTTTGACACGCCGCGAGTCTGCCCATTTTATAGTGGAACTAAAGATAACATTATATTTGATAAGCCGCCATGTTCTAGTGCGCTGATCTGCCTTGGAAAACCCCCAAAATAAACCGATTTTTACCGATCTCATTCGAGTGATCAGGACGTACTATATTTTTTTCCACCATGACTATTGTTCGCGGGCCAGATCGGAATGCCTGGCAGGTGACATTTGGCCCGTGGGCCGCCTATTAAGAATCGCTGGATTATTGTATCAAACATCTTGGTATTACGTGGGGATCATATTTAGATTACAACATTGATCATACTTTCAGACCGAGATACGGAAAACTAATGAAAGTAATAACACTTAAAGGAATATTCCCATGGTTTGTAAAATTGTTATTTAAAAGAGTGTACTTTTAGAGCCAATTTGGAACAAAAATCCAATTAATATTATATTCCGTTCTGGAGATATTGATTGTTAAAGATTTCCTAATTGCGTTTTAAAGTTTTGGTACAGTATGATGCATTCGTGTTTGATGATGTCATGGAGGTAATTCCATCGCAAATGTTTATGTATTTCTTTGAACATTATTAGGCTGTTTCTGTAGGATTAAAAGCAAATTTTCAACAGTTATTGAAGTAGGGTAACTTTCATCAATTAATTTTTTTAGCAGGTTTTACTAATAAAAAAGGATGATAAAATTTAATGAAATACATCAACTTTGTGGGAGAATGTGTTGCTGTGATGTCATACTGAGCCTTTTCCTATTTGTTTATGGCATTTTTTATGAATCTTAAAATTTGAATATCTCCTGGGCAGGTAGGAATAACATATCAACATGATTTTTGTACTAAATTGTTTTTAAAAATGTTCTCTTTTTATTATAGGTTGTGCAAAAACATGGGAGTATTCCTTTCAGTGGCTGTGTGACACAGGCATGTAGCTTCTATGGTTTAGTAGCTGTGTGACACACGCATGTAGCTCCTAATAGTTTAGTAACCATTAATCTGGTTTTCAGTTGAAGTACCTTTTTCAAAGAAACATTTTACTGCAGGCTAATTCAGTGGAAAGCCTATCAGATGATATACTTGTTAGTAACTACCATTTCACAGCAGGCTAATTCAGTGGAAAGCCCATCAGATGATATACTTGTTGATAACTAACATATCACAGCAGGCTAATTCAGTGGAAAGCCCATCAGATGATATACTTGTTGGTAACTACCATTTCACAGCAGGCTAATTCAGTGGAAAGCCCATCAGATGATATACTTGTTGGTAACTAACATTTCACAGCAGGCTAATTCAGTGGAAAGCCCATCAGATGATATACTTGTTGGTAACTACCATTTCACAGCAGGCTAATTCAGTGGAAAGCCCATCAGATGATATACTTGTTGATAACTAACATATCACAGCAGGCTAATTCGGTGGAAAGCCCATCAGATGATATACTTGTTGGTAACTACCATTTCACAGCAGGCTAATTCAGTGGAAAGCCCATCAGATGATATACTTGTTGGTAACTAACATTTCACAGCAGGCTAATTCAGTGGAAAGCCCATCAGATGATATACTTGTTGGTAACTACCATTTCACAGCAGGCTAATTTAGTGGAAAGCCCATCAGATGATATACTTGTTGGTAACTACCATTTCACAGCAGGCTAATTCAGTGGAAAGCCCATCAGATGATATACTTGTTGGTAACTACCATTTCACAGCAGGCTAATTCAGTGGAAAGCCCATCAGATGGTATACTTGTTGGTACCTAACATTTCACAGCAGGCTAATTCAGTGGAAAGCCCATCAGATGATATACTTGTTGGTAACTACCATTTCACAGCAGGCTAATTCAGTGGAAAGCCCATCAGATGATATACTTGTTGGTAACTAACATTTCACAGCAGGCTAATTCAGTGGAAAGCCCATCAGATGATATACTTGTTGGTAACTACCATTTCACAGCAGGCTAATTCAGTGGAAAGCCCATCAGATGATATACTTGTTGGTAACTAACATTTCACAGCAGGCTAATTCAGTGGAAAGCCCATCAGATGATATACTTGTTGGTAACTACCATTTCACAGCAGGCTAATTCAGTGGAAAGCCCATCAGATGATATACTTGTTGGTAACTAACATTTCACAGCAGGCTAATTTAGTGGAAAGCCTATCAGATGATATACCTGTTGGTCTCTAACATTTCACAGCAGGCTAACTCAGTGCAAAGCCCATCAGATGATATACTTGTTGGTAACTAACATTTCACAGCAGGATAATTTAGTGGAAAGCCCTTCCGATGATATACCTGTTGGTAACTAACATTTCACAGCAGGCTAATTCAGTGGAAAGCCTATCAGATAAAATACTTGTTGGTAACTACCATTTCACAGCAGGCTAATTCAGTGGAAAGCCCATCAGATGATATACTTGTTGGTAACTAACATTTCACAGCAGGCTAATTCAGTGGAAAGCCCATCAGATGATATACTTGTTGGTAACTACCATTTCACAGCAGGCTAATTCAGTGGAAAGCCCATCAGATGATATACTTGTTGGTAACTAACATTTCACAGCAGGCTAATTTAGTGGAAAGCCTATCAGATGATATACCTGTTGGTCTCTAACATTTCACAGCAGGCTAATTCAGTGCAAAGCCCATCAGATGATATACTTGTTGGTAACTAACATTTCACAGCAGGATAATTTAGTGGAAAGCCCTTCCGATGATATACCTGTTGGTAACTAACATTTCACAGCAGGCTAATTCAGTGGAAAGCCTATCAGATAAAATACTTGTTGGTAACTAGTATTTCACAGCAGGCTAATTCAGTGGAAAGCCCTTCCGATGATATTCTTGTTGGTAACTAACATTTCACAGCAGGCTAATTCAGTGGAAAGCCTATCAGATGATATACTTGTTAGTAACTAACATTTCACAGCAGACTAATTTAGTGGAAAGCCTATCAGATGATATACTTGTTGGTAACTAACATTTCACAGCAGACTAATTTAGTGGAAAGCCCATCAGATGATATACTTGTTGGTAACTAACATTTCACAGCAGACTAATTTAGTGGAAAGCCTATCAGATGATATACTTGTTGGTAACTAACATTTCACAGCAGACTAATTTAGTGGAAAGCCCATCAGATGATATACTTGTTGGTAAATAACATTTCACAGCAGGCTAATTTAGTGGAAAGCCCATCAGATGATATACTTGTTGGTAACTAACATTTCACAGCAGACTAATTTAGTGGAAAGCCTATCAGATGATATTCTTGTTGGTAACTAACATTTTACAGCAGACTAATTTAGTGGAAAGCCCATCAGATGATATACTTGTTGGTAACTAACATTTCACAGCAGACTAATTTAGTGGAAAGCCTATCAGATGATATTCTTGTTGGTAACTAACATTTTACAGCAGGCTAATTCAGTGGAAAGCCTATCAGATGATATTCTTGTTGGTAACTAACATTTCACAGCAGGCTAATTTAGTGGAAAGCCTATCAGATGATATACTTGTTGGTAACTACCATTTCACAGCAGGCTAATTTAGTGGAAAGCCTATCAGATGATATACTTGTTGGTAACTAACATTTTACAGCAGGCTAATTCAGTGGAAAGCCTATCAGATGATATTCTTGTTGGTAACTAACATTTCACAGCAGGCTAATTTAGTGGAAAGCCTATCAGATGATATACTTGTTGGTAACTAACATTTCACAGCAGGCTAATTTAGTGGAAAGCCTATCAGATGATATTCTTGTTGGTAACTAACATTTCACAGCAGGCTAATTTAGTGGAAAGCCTATCAGATGATATACTTGTTGGTAACTAACATTTTACAGCAGGCTAATTCAGTGGAAAGCCTATCAGATGATATTCTTGTTGGTAACTAACATTTCACAGCAGGCTAATTTAGTGGAAAGCCTATCAGATGATATACTTGTTGGTAACTACCATTTCACAGCAGGCTAATTTAGTGGAAAGCCTATCAGATGATATACTTGTTGGTAACTAACATTTTACAGCAGGCTAATTCAGTGGAAAGCCTATCAGATGATATTCTTGTTGGTAACTAACATTTCACAGCAGGCTAATTTAGTGGAAAGCCTATCAGATGATATACTTGTTGGTAACTAACATTTCACAGCAGGCTAATTTAGTGGAAAGCCTATCAGATGATATTCTTGTTGGTAACTAACATTTCACAGCAGGCTAATTTAGTGGAAAGCCTATCAGATGATATACTTGTTGGTAACTACCATTTCACAGCAGACTAATTTAGTGGAAAGCCTATCAGATGATATACTTGTTGGTAACTAACATTTCACAGCAGACTAATTTAGTGGAAAGCCCATCAGATGATATACTTGTTGGTAACTAACATTTTACAGCAGACTAATTCAGTGGAAAGCCTATCAGATGATATACTTGTTGGTAACTAACATTTCACAGCAGACTAATTCAGTGGAAAGCCTATCAGATGATATACTTGTTGGTAACTAACATTTCACAGCAGGCTAATTCAGTGGAAAGCCTATCAGATGATATTCTTGTTGGTAACTAACATATCACGGCAGGCTAATGCAGTGGAAAGCCTATCAGATGATGTACTTGTTGGTAACTAACATTTCACAGCAGGCTAATTCAGTGGAAAGCCTATCAGATGGTGTACTTGTTGGTAATTTCAGTTCTTAACTTGCAAAATTAATTACTTTTAGTTCTGGTTATTTCTAGTATTCTTGGGGATGTATATGTTTTTCATGCGTGGTAGGGTATCCCACTTTTTAAAGTAGTGAGGAAAGAAGCACAATAGTAATACATGGAAAAACAAAAAGGTTAGGTAGATGTTTTCTTGTAGCCATCTGATGATGCTATATGAGGACCATAATTGAAATTGATCATTTACCAGGTGCGCTTCCTCTAGACATCTGTTTTTATTTTGCCCTTGTGAATTTTTTGTTCATTTGCAATTTTTTTTTCTTTCTATCTGTCAATCTATCCATATATTACCAATATTCAGGTCAGCTAATGAGTCTTTAAGGTTGAGTATTCTTTTCACATTTGAAGTAATTCATTTACCTACCAATTATACAATAATTAGTCAAGGCCTGTATTCAGAAATTACGAATCTTTATCAAGTTTATCTTTTCTTCCCTCAGACCTCTGCAATGGCAATCTTGAACTTCAGTAAGTCCGATTTGCTGCAGCTTCTCGGTCTCTTGGAGGCAGAATTGGAAGCGAGGGACATGGTCATTAGAAGTCTCAAGGTAAGGAATGATTATAAATCTACTTCTCTATTAGTGAAAATGTTGCATTGTCAGATCCCCAGATTAATCCAGAAATGGGCAGGGTGTCACTTACCTAAAGGGGCATAGCAGCAAGGGATGGGCAGGGTGTATTTGACCAAATGGGGCATGGCAGCAAGGGATGGGCAGGGTGTCTTTGACCAAATGGGGCATGGCAGCAAGGGATGGGCAGGGTGTCTTTGACCAAATGGGGCATGGCAGCAAGGGATGGGCAGGGTGTCTTTGACCAAATGGGGCATGGCAGCAAGGGATGGGCAGGGTGTCTTTGACCAAAAGGGGCATGGCAGCAAGGAATGGGCAGGGTGTCACTGACCAAAGGGGGCATGGCAGCAAGGGATGGGCAGGGTGTCTTTGACCAAATGGGGCATGGCAGCAAGGGATGGGTAGGGTGTCACTGACCAAAAGGGGGCATGGCAGCAAGGGATGGGCAGGGTGTCTTTGACCAAACGGGGCATGGCAGCAAGGGATGGGTAGGGTGTCACTTACCTAAAGGGGCATAGCAGCAAGGGATGGGCAGGGTGTCACTGACCAAAAGTGGCATGACAGCAAGGGATGGGCAGGGTGTCTTTGACCAAAAGGGGCATGGCAGCAAGGGATGACCAGGGTGTCACTGACCAAAAGGGGCATGGCAGCAAGGGATGGGCAGGGTGTCTTTGACCAAATGGGGCATGGCAGCAAGGGATGGGCAGGGTGTCACTGACCAAAAGTGGCATGGCAGCAAGGGATGGGCAGGGTGTCACTGACCAAAAGTGGCATGACAGCAAGGGATGGGCAGGGTGTCATTGACCAAAAGGGGCATGGCAGCAAGGGATGACCAGGGTGTCACTGACCAAAAGGGGCATGGCAGCAAGGGATGGGCAGGGTGTCTTTGACCAAATGGGGCATGGCAGCAAGGGATGGGCAGGGTGTCACTGACCAAAAGGGGGCATGGCAGCAAGGTACTTGTAGGGCAGATTTGAAAGCATTGAAATGTATACAAGGGAGTAATCAATACAAATAGTGTCCCTGCATTTTTTTAAATTTCAGAAATAAAAAGGACAGGGTGGAGCACCTCTGAAAAAAGTGACACTAGGGGCCTGATTCAGATTGTTATATAAAGCTTACTGCAACTGGAACCTTTTTGAAGTCCTAAATATTATTTAAATAATGATAATAAAGTAGACCGTTTTCTAGCGGTCATTGCATCAGCTTGGCATTCTAGTGGTCCCGTGCTCAATATCCGGTTAGTCCTCAATCACCAATGCTTCACAACTGGTTTATCAAACGGCCATGGACATCTCTATATAACCGAAGCTGTTGAGAAAGGGATGTATAATACGAAACTCCTTATCTTAATTCTAAACAAGCTTGCAGTTGGAACCTTAACAAACTCTTAGAATGAGCTCATTTCAAGTTCAGTTGTAAGCCTACCTCAAGCTTTAAGGAGACATAAAGTCAAAAATTCCAGATTGATATATGATAAGGAATTAAAATATAAACTAAGTACTAAAAACCCCATCATAAAATCTTATCCATTCTTAAGTTATCTAAGTTTGAAGTTGTAACATGGACGCTGCCATTTTGTCTAATTTTGTGTTGGAATCCTGCCAATGATGACATAATTTGCTATATGTGTTAGCACACTTAATGTATTTTTTATTAAAACAAATTGAAATATTCTTTTTCAAATGCAAATTACATGCTGTTCTAAGGGCTTTGATTAAAATCTAATACAAATACAAATTCATAGACCCATGCAAAGAAAAATTTGTCTCCTTTAAAAATTTGCAGATTAATTTACAGAAGCCCCCAGACTGAAAGAAATATAATTTCATTCCATATAACATTCTCAGGTGTAAGGCACTTACTGTTTGAAGGTCCCCTTGTTTTTATTGAGGAGACACCTCATAAATCTCTTGTCCTTGATTTATGATGGAAGAGCTTAGGCTCAGAACAGATGATTTGATTATCAGCTAAAGGCCCTTTAAAAGATATTTTCAATGGAATTCTGCTCCCAACATGAGGACCTCCATGGTCTATCAGTCATAGTAGCATCAGTTTGGCATACTGTACTAGACTGATCCTGGGTTTCATACCTGGTGGGTCTTCATTCACTTCCTAGTTTATGAAACGGCTTTGGTCATCTGTAACCTTAGTTGTTGAGAAAAGATATAAAATACCCTACAGTACCTACCCAACTGTATCAAAGGTGCACATGTTCAAAAAGGATCAGTTTTTATTCAAATTGTACCAGTTTGCACATAAATTCTTTAAACCAAAACCTTCAGACCCACCCACCTTCCGACCCACCTTCCGACCTACCCATTCCTGACCACCCCCCATACCTGACCACCCCCCTCTCCCATTTGTATACAATCTGTATATAACTGAGTACTACTCAGTCATATTCAGCCATGGAAGATATTCTAACATTCATGTTAAACCGCTATCAGAAACTCAAAGCAATAATTATTAAGAGTGCAAAAAATGATGAGCGTTCAAGTTCAAAGTTAATTAGTTAAGAGATTCATATAGAGAGATTTTCTGTACAATTGCAAGGGATGTACATGTATTAATTATTTGGGGACCCAGAATAAAACTTCCTCAATTTTTGGAGCTCTTTTAACTTAATTTTTCTAGAATTCTCTTTAAAAGATTTTAATTAAGCAAAGAAAATAAGAAGGAAGAAAAACAGATATTGAAGTTGTGTATCTTTTGCCTTATTTTCTTTGTTCATGCTTGAGCAAATAAAGATGACCTATGTATTGAACTTGACCAAATATGGGCTCTAAGGTATCCCTGGGCCATTGCATCCCTTGTGTTTGGTATTTCCTCTATTAATCATATTTCAATGTGATGCAGCAGGTTCACAAAGATGGGGTTGATACCAGCTGAACTGTGTGGAAATACCAGTAAATTGTTAACCTACTGATCTTTTTGCTGCTCATGTTGTTACAGCTGTGTATATCATCAGGAAGTAGAAGAGATTTGGAGTCTGGATATCTCACTAATAGCTTAGCATATCCATTAACATGTAACATTGGCCGGGGAGCTGTCTGTCTTCTAAAATGTCAGCTCCCTGATATTACTGGGATTGTTACCTATATTGGGGTTATTTTTTGCAAACATTCTGTGCTTGTGATTGTTTCAATCACTGTACAGATTGCAAAGCACAATATCTTTTTTCGTGGTGAAAAGGTGTTTTTTGTTATCTTTTCAGGCAGTTTCCATTTACCTCCCTCCCCACCCACCAATCCCCCCAAAAAAAAAAAAAAAAAAAAAATGGCTGCTATGTCTGTGCCATTTAATTCCATCATAAGGTTACACAATTTTTATGAAGTTATTAAAAATCTATCTCATCTACTAGACCAGTCTTAGAACCAAAAGTGGATTATTGGACCAGGGGACCAAGCCTAATCATTACAAAAATATTCATGCAAGGAAAATAAAAGTTTGATACATACATCCAATTCAATTAAGATTCATAAAATTGGATTTCATAAATTATAAATCTTATCTCTTTATGATCGCTTTGTGTTCATTTACTTTTGAGCATCATTCGTTCTTGAAAACCTAAAGTACATGCCCTTCTGCCCATGTTGAAATTATTTTGTTTATATGAATGCCAAATTTTGTACATTTTTTCATGTTCAAAATGCACTACTGCAGATGACTAATGTAAAGTGACACTTTGCTAGTGGATATTGATGGATAGATACCAATTAGCATCTGATTTGCATATAAAGGGAAGACATAATCAGAATGAAAATTTATTTCATTAAATTGACATAAATGCAATTACTTACTGTGATGTATGAATGAAAATGTCAATTATAGCAATTTTAAATTAAGGTGGAATATATACCCAACCTTACAGTACATGCATCTTACACATGCTGTCCCCAGAGGGTTTGAAATATGGAAATGGGTCAAACATTCAACAGATCTCCTTCTGTGGGTGAGAATGTGGCTACAGGTGGATTATGGCACTGGCTTTATTTTGATCCCAAAATCTTGATAGTGAAAAGCGATTATTGAATATCCCTAGATTTGTTCTTTTGACCCGTTTACAGAATTCAGATCTGGAATGTTACCTCACACATGGCGGAATATTAGATGAAATGATTTTTTTTTTTTTGATGGAGCAATTTCACCTAAGATCAGTTTTTGACGATCATTTTTTGATCCCTTTACTAATTAATGTTAAAAAGCTGAAGTGGTTACAAAGAGGGCCTGATTTGATAATGTGCAACGCGTACGTACGTGAGAATGTGAAGAGTGACTTTAGAGGAGTTCTCACTTAAGCACAAGCTCAGTTCTCACTTAAGCACAAGCTAATGATCAGACCCACTGTTGGTGATCATATTGATTGATTTTCTTATTTTGAGAATGCCCACCAATCTGATCCCAGTCACTTGATCTTGGTCCTAGTCGACGGTCTTGAGTCTTGCACTCTATGAAAAAAGCTTTTGCTTGTCTTGGAGGGATGTGCTGTGCAGAAGTGCCCCGGGTGCTCAAAATATGTACAACAATTGGTGAAAGTAAAAACCCTCATCAGCTTACAGCTTTAGGTGGGTAACATCTCCCTCAGAACCGGTAGGGCTAAGACTTGAAATTGGTGAACTGAAGGAGCTTCAACCACTGTGGTTGGTAATCAGTTCCAGATTGGTATGGTACGGAGGGTAAGGTCATGATTAAGCAATCTTCCCTCCCCCCAAAAAAGTGCTTTGTTGGGCCAGTTCCAGGCTAACAGCAAGCAAAACATTTAAAGGGTGGTCAGAGCATAACTGTTTAAAGAAAATCGCTCACCTCAAGAAATTCAATTTAAATTAAACACTAAATTTTCTTATTGGTATTCCATTGACCAATCACCGATCACGCACACATTCATAACATACATAGTGTCAATTTTGAATTTTCACCCCTTTTTTTTAAATCAGGGAAATCAAGGTCAAAGGATTATGGCAGTTAAACAAAAATGTACATGTACATTGCTGTAGATGTCTGTAGAAATTAAATAGTCTAAGATGAAAAAAAAAAAAACTAGAATTCTCTTTGCATAACTATATTAAACAATGAGTGCATGAAGTGGCTGGGAACTCACTGGTTCAGAGATATGACAAAACATGATTTCAGCACGTCTGACCTATTTCAACATGACAAGGATGCTCTGAAACAAATCTTGAGTGTTTGATTGTAAGTGAGTGATGATGTTACCTCTCACCCACATGTCTGGTGCTTCATGAAACAGGAATTAAATTGTAGAAAAACGTTTTGAGGGGTCAAAGTTGGACCCTGTTTATTTTATTTTGATGTTGTTTCAGTCTTAATTGTGTGTAATTCATACAGTAGTTCCTGCCTGGTTTTCAGAGCAATTAACATCTCTGAGTTAGTTGATTGACAGCTTTTTCAACCAATCACTGCCTGAATCTGCCTAGCAACAAAATCTGCATAACTAAGTGGAGCAAAACTCCTATGCAGTACTGGTACAGTACAGCTAGTGTCACTACTCATGCAGTCAATAGAATATACTGCACAAAACAAATTTCTGCACATACAGACCGAGTGACGACAAAATGGTGAACAAAAATTGTGCTTACGGGCCTGCTACTTGCTTTGTAAATCCAATTCCTGTAACCCAGAACAACATAACAAACAAAATTTTGTTTATTCCTTTTGCTACAAACTCTAAAGACCTGCAAAAGTGTCATAAATGGATCAAAGTGTGCGACAGCCACATGAACATTTAAATGGCAAAGCATTGGTCATGCATGATTGTGGATTCCAGGTTTGTTTACCCCACCTAGTAACAGTGTTTCTACAGTGGGTGTGGCTTACAGCAGATTTCACAGTTGAAGGACCCAACAGCTCCCTCCAGGCTCCAAAATTTGAAATGCTTTGTTTTAAAACAAGTGACCTAACATTTAATGCTAAAATATCCAATTTATTATTGGTGAAAATGCAGAAATAAAACTAACGGTTGTAAGAAAGTAAAAGTGAAATGCAAGATACTGTATATGAGATGGACTTGGACGGACAAAACTCACAAAATATAAATGACAATATTCTGTTTTATAAGATAACAAAAAGGCAAGTACTTGACTTTTTCATATTTTATTAACATCAAATGTAGCATCAAATATCAGAATAAAAATCAAACATTAATTGTTAGTTTAACCAAAAAATTAGATGAAACATCTATTCTGCAAACGTAACACTTGGACAGACAAATGTAACATGTGCATTGCAAACATAACCTTGGACGGACACTACACAACAACCATTATTTTCTTTATTAGGTATATTGTCAAGAAGTTGTATTATACTGGTATCAAGCAATTGTTATACCCTGAACCCTGTTTAATAAGAACAATTGGACCCCTTCACTGTGAAATCTGCCATGGTCATACTATTTCAGTTGGACAGACAAATGTAACATGCGCATTACAAACATAACCTTGGACAGACACTACACAACAACCATTATTTTCTTTATGTATATTGTCAATAAGTTTTATTATTCTGGTATCAAGGAATAAGCTGGTCAAGAATAATTATTAGTGGTAATTGAATTTTTTTTGGCTGCTATTGTAATTTATCTCCCTGGTGTCTGTCCAAGATTTGCGACGCGTGTGTACATTTGTAACCATTGCGCGTGTTACATTTGTAACCATTGCACGTGTTACATTTGTGCGTGTAACATTTGTAACAAGTTGGATGGACATGCTTGAACATGAATTCTTTTAAAGCAAATACAATTTTCAAATCTGTGGATGATGTTTTTAGAACAGCATCATACATCTTAAAATAACTGGGGACTCTGTTTCAAATTTACTTTAGATTGACTGTTTATTTTATTAAGAATACTATATTGCAAACATAACACCCAACTTGGACGGACAGTTATGTTCGCAAAGTTTATTGCATGATATTTTAACAAATAAGCAGAGTATTGAAAACATTTTCTGCTGGTAGTTTAGGCAAAATACTTTGTAATATTGTAATACCAAAACAACAGAAATTTCAGTGTTTATTGTTTATATTTCAAGAAAATGATTTTGTATCAACTTTTGGATGGACATTTTGTAAGAAACAACTGACCGCTCATAATGCCATAAACATATTAATATTACATACAAACTTAGGAAGACAAATTTTATTTTTCATGTCCTGTCACTGAACAGTGCATACATATTAAAATGGGCTTCAATTGTGTTGTATTTTAAATTATTAAAATTACTACCTGTGTCAGAAGAATCATATTATTTGATCTTTTCTATTAAAACAACACATAATGATTAAACAATTGATATAAAATATTGAAATGATGAATATTTTGCATTTTATGAGCACTTTACATGACTGTGGTGTTTTGGATCCCATTACTGTAAAATCTATTTCCCTACTTGGAGAGGTCAATTACCTTCCCTCCAGATTTTGATGCCAAGTATTATGTGTTTGAAGTTAAGAAATTCCTTCCCTTTTCTTTAGAGTTTGCAAGTGCAGTGAACCATGGAGCTATCTCAGTTGATAGCTCCATGAGTGAAAATGAGTGAGATATCAGCCCTTCCATGTTATGTGATACATGTAGGACAGCAATGGAAAGAAAAATGAGATGAAGGCTACTTTGATATTTTTTTTTTTAATGAAGGATTTTTCCATGAAGGATAAATCAAAGGTTCCTTTGAACTAGAAGTGAAGCAAAGTTACCAAACTTTTTGATGCTGGAAGTATTAGATAGTGGAATAGATCCATTCAAAAAGTGTGTGTGTGTGGGGGATGGGGAGGGAAAGGCATTTTCACCAATTGTACTGTGCAACAAATGCTATGTATTAGGGGTTGACCAAGAAGCAAAGGGGTATATTCCCCCCCCCAGGATCTTGTGTATGGCATTAGAAATTTTGAAGATTTTGATTGAAGTACTTTTTGCTTCCACTGAAAATATTTTCTTTAGTAGGTCCAGGTCTTAACAACAAGCCAAGGCTCAACTTTCTTTTATTTTGATTTACTTTACTGCACCCACTAACTTCCTGACAGTATCATTTACATTGTCAAGCTTTAATATTCAAAATGGCCCCTAATTTCTCATCCTGTTTTCATGCCCATTCTTCTGTGTTTGCATTTCAAGTTGCTTCAGATCAAGTGGTCATCCACTTCATGAACTAATTTGTGCTTTTCTCTGTTTGTGAGAAGTGGCCTGTCCAAATAAAGAGAGGACTTAGCCCAGATTTGGTCAGGTTTGCGAAATTTGACAGACAGTTGAAAGTTTTTTTGGCAATTTTATGTCCAATTGTGCTATGACTAATGCCACTCCAATGTTGCCCTGAAGGCTTTGTACAACTGAAGTGACCAGTCACTCTAATGACTGTAAGAGTTCTAGTGAAATGAATTTATTGATTAACAAGCTTGTGATTATTGTTGCGATAAGGTTTCATTTGCACAACTTATGTCAGTAAGCACAGGTATATCTGAATGAATCATCCGTTTCAGGTAATACAAATTGATTTGATTAAAATCTCACAGAATGTGAGATGTGGTTGTTGATTGATTTAAAAACAGGGTTGTTGGGAATTTCCAGGCTGAAATGATTGCACAGAAATGCTCTTCGTGTGTTACTCACTCCTACACCCCCTGACAAGGTGAGTCATTGCACCAAGGTGGGTGGACAAAACATGTACATTGTTGCACCCCTCAGTCACATCCTACACCCCCTGACAAGGTGAGTCATTGCACTAAAGTGGGTGGACAAAACATGTACATTGATGCACCCCTCAGTCACATAGGTGACTGACATTTCTTGTGCAATTGACTTATCCAAAATCACTCACATCTGTACAAAGTCAATGCATGTAGGTATCACCTCCATGGTCAATGGGTCTGAAGTAAATTGACTCACTCCAGAGTCACTCTGGTGACTGACAATTTGGTGAAATGTTGCACATGTGAGTCACTGTTTCATATGTCAATGACCCACCTTTGACCCACATTGCTGGGAGTAGTAGGGGTGAGTCATACAATTGACAAGTGTATAACTCATGTGTTATATCTTGCAAATAACCAGATGAACTATAGCATTTCTCCTGAACAGATCTGGATTTGATAGTGCCTCTGAAGCATTGAGGGTCCCAGCTTCATAATCTTCCTGTTCAGGCTTGTTTGAAATACAAAATCCTACTCCTGGTATACAAGTGCCTTCATAATCTGGCACTGTCATACTTAAATGATCTACTTATTGTAAGGACCCCCACTTACTCCACCAGGTCCTCAGCAGGCTTACGTTCCTTTCACTTATCATAAATTATTTGCAGATCGTTCTTTCAGTATCACTGGCCCAAAACTTCGGATTTCCCTCTTCATTAATATTCGACAGGCTGAAAATATCTCTAAATTCAAGAAGGCTTTGAAAACCTATTTATTTGTTGAATCGTTTAATTAACTTTTATCTTTAATGTGTGTGTGTGTTTGTATATATATATATATATATATATTATATATATTTTTCTTTACATTATTTTGTTTTGTCATTTACTGTAAGTTTGTAAATATATATTTATTGAATGTTATACATACACTGTAGTAATGTACATGCGCTATACTAAGTTTCCATACCTACCTTAATCTTAAGTAGTATTTTTAGTAGTATATAAGTTTCATTTCGTTATTACTTACCTTAATCTTAAGTAGTATTTTTAGTAGTATTGTACATTATTAGTACTAGAGAATTACTTTGTAAGACTAGTCTTAACTTGTTAAAATATTAGTACTTGATTAGTACATTTTATTACTAGTACTAGAAGTACTTACCTGAGTACTACAGCTAGCTATTACTTATTAGTGCCATACTAAATTAGTACTATATTAACAATTTCTACTGTAGATTAATTGTTTTAATTAATGTTTCAACCTTTATTCCACAAGACAATTGATTTCCATTAACACCTACATGTAGTTATATTATTAGTACTTTTATTACTTGTAGTACTATTAACCCCTCAGCCACTTTATTCAACAATATTCTGACATCGCATTGGGTCTTAATACAACATAATACACATACTGTACTTATAAAATAAATGATATTTGTGACTCTTTCAAGTTTCTGTTGACCTCCATATTGGATGTGACTAATTGTGTCTGTTGTCTCACAGTTGCTACTAATGTTGGTGATTGTATTCTTGTCTGTGCTTCATAAAATAAAATAAAATTATACAAAGATTAAAAATTTCTTTGTGTTTGCCATGCTTGAATTATTCACATCAAAGTTAATAGTATTGGTTCTAGATTTAGAAATAAAGGTGATGAAAATGTGATGCACTGCATTTGCATATCCAGCAATAACTAATTAATGTGTACAGTACAACTTTCTCTTGAATGTGTGACAAAGTATTATTTGTGTGGCTTATGATTTGTATGTGACAAGCATTAAATATGTCAACAGATGACACGTGGATATAATACTACAATAATTGCTCACATGTCTGAATCCTGCTTATCAAAACTATGAAACCATTTGTGAAATTGAGATGAAAAGTCAGGTTTAAATAAGTTAATATAGAAGTACGTCCACAGAGTGAAAGCCTGCAATAATTTTTTTCCTTTTGTAATGTTTTTATTGAGGACAGTTAACTGCTTCTCATATTTCAGATAATCATCATTTTATTTTATATCTACTGTATTCCCAATAAATTAAAATATATATTGAATTACAGTATATATATATATATATATATATATATATATATATATATATACTACATTGCACCAATAAATTGAAATATATATTGAATTACAGTATATATATATATATATATATATATATATATATATATATATATATATATATATATATATATATATATATATATATATATATATATATATAATAAATTAAAATATATATTGAATTACAGTATGTATATATATTATATATATATATATATATATATATATATATATATATATATATATATATATATATATATATATATTTACTACATTGCACCCACTGTGTGTTTTTATTTTTGCATTTCTGCCACTTGAGTCCAGATAAAATTTCACAATGTCCATTGTACCATGAATTTACACTGTGTGTGGCATGCATTCATAATGAGTAATGCTTTACTTCATTAAACATGCATATATAGCCTGGCCTTTTGGTGTCTTTGTCATATAGCTGTGAGCATACAAATGCTACATAATGAGTTTTGTAAACATGCACCATTTTACTAATTTCTTTTGCTGGGAAACTAACTTACTAGCTTTTGCTCTTACAGATGACTAATCGCAGTTAGATATGATTATAATCTAATTTTGCCAAAAAATTGATCATCCTTGTAATCAACTGTTAATTCATTTATAACAAAATTTTATGATTAAAATTCAGATTTCCTTTTTTACCTTTGAAATAAGATAATGGTTCTTACCCTTGAGGGGCTAGTAGTTTAAACATGTTGAATAATACTTGTAAGGTAAATTGTGACTAAGCGTTATGATCTTAATTGCTAGAGCAAGCTAAAAGGAATCTGGAATTATTGGCTTCTGTTCAGCAATGCATACACTAAGCATCTGCCATGTTATTACCTAGTCATGCAATGTGCTGACAAACTGCTGTAATAGATGGCATCATGACAGTAGCAAATAGCTTGCTGTTTTCCCCATTTAAAGTAAAGATGAAAGATCAGTTGTTTTTTTTTTTATTTTTTTAACTCAGCCAACAGAGTGTTGTGTTGAGGTTATAAAATTGTACAAGAATTTCACTTTTTGGCCTTTAAAATGTTCAAACTTTCTTGTTTTGACACCGCTAGTCTTGAAATTTTGGCTCATAGAAGAGGTTATCTTCTAATCCTTGTATTTTGTTAGGTGTAAATCATTTTAATTTTGTAGTTACAATTTTGTACTAAAAATAAAAGTGCAATTTTGTTTATACTTTTAAGATTTTTGAAGATATTCCATGGTGTCATATTTCACATAAACTCCCCTCAGGCATTTTCTTTTATGATCAAACTGCCAATCATGCATTAATAGACATCAGGTAATTAACAGCTTCATGATAACACTGCCCATCATGCATGAATAGACATCAGGTAATTAACCAGCTTTCATGGTCACACTGCCCATCATGCATGAATAGACATTAGGTAATTAACCAACAGACCACTATGTTATATGATCCATTGCTTATTTGAAACAAAAAAACTATTTGGGATCCTTAAAATCCTTATCTCAATAAATATTGTTTCCAGTAATAATATTTATTCTTGTTTCAATTGTGAGTGCAACTTTTTATGAATTTTTCATGAAAATTAAATATGTATGTGGACGGGTAGATTGAGCTGAATTTGACTTGAGCTTCACTGGAAGAAAATACGCTACAAAACATGAAAATAATCAATACTTTTATCAAAATCAGTGAAAAAAAATCATTTTTGGTTCCAATACGATAGCATCAGAACCTATGCGGTCATAATGGCGTGTGTATACATGTGTGTGTGTGTGTGTATGCATTTGTTGTTGGTGTCGATCGGGAGAATCATTTAAATATACACTGATGAATCGGGGATACCATGCAAATTGGGGATATATTCAATTTGGAAATCATTACAAATCTCAAAACAATATTGCTAGCAAAGCCTTCTTAACTTTTTAATGCAGTTAGAGCACCTTCAGCACTTTTCCAGTTATGAACATAACCTGGTGTTAAAGGTGTGCCCTTTCTCATGAGCACCCTCTCCGCTATTTTTGTGCTGCTGTAACACATTGCCAGAGCTGAATCTGCACTTGGCGCACTGGTGCTTAGGATCTGTAGTGATATTGCACAAACATCATTCTGTCATTACAGCTGTACAAAGATTGAAACTTTTGCCCTATAATCATTTACTGTATGTAATTATAAATGGGAAAATTATTTAGATACCGGGTATGTATCTTATGTTGTTTAAATGCAATTTTATTGGTAGAAAATTTATGTAACGATATGTAAAAGATTTTTGTGAAGTTTTTTTACTTGTCGTAATGTTAGTACTAATGCTAGCATAGACTCTTATGCATGCATTTGTGTAGCACTAAATGTGCAGTGCAATGTTCATAAGGCTAGGCTATATGTACACAGTATCTCCAAATAGCACCCACCTCTAGAAAGTTTTCAAAAGTGCCCAGGGCACTTAGACGGTATGTATCTTGTTTGCATTTGTGGTTGGCGCCGATCAGGGATAATCATTGAATACACACCCCTGAATCGGATATAAAAAGGGTGGTCCCCAGTTTGCAAAAAACAAAAACAGCTTTCCTGATAGGCTCCATAAACACATATGGGATGTGTGTATGTATGTGTTTGACGCTTAGCTCGTAAACATGATATCTCAAGAACGACACACCATCCATATCATATTTGATACACAAATTACCCCTGGTCCGTAGATGTGCCCTGTTGTTTTTGATGGTGATGGTATGCATATTTTAGTAGGTGGGGCTTAATGTAAAAATCTAATCTTCATATTTGGTATATTTATGAAGTTAGCTGGTGTACGTGTACATGTTCATGATGTAAAACATTTAATTTTGTTAATATGCATAGTGGGTGGGGCTTAATATGATTTTGCTGAAAAGAACATGTAAACACAGTATCTCAAGAATGGTAAACTGGATTCAAGTCATATTTGGTACATAGATAGCCCATGGTCTGTAGATGTGCCTTTTTGTTTTTGGTGGTGATACCGTACATATTAATGAGTAGGCGGGGATTATTATAAAAGTCTTGAAATGCTCGTATTTTGACAATCACATGTCTATTTTATTGCATATTTGTTATTAAAATGATGTTAGCTAGTGTGTACGTTATCATTGTATAAAAAAGTTGACTTTCATTAATTTGCATATTGAGCGGGGCTTAATATGATTTGTAAACAAAAAGCTTGTAAGCACGATATCTCAAAAACTATGAACTGGGTTCACGTTATGTAGTGTACACAGATAGCTCATGGTCTGTAGATGTGCCCATTTGTTTTTGGTGATGGTATCATGCATAATAATTAGTTGGCGTGGCTTAATATAAAAATCTTGAAATGCTCTTATTCTGACAATTACATGATTGTCTGTTTTGTTTCATATTTGTTATAATAATGATGATAGCTAGTGTGTATGTGTTAATTGTATAAACACCTTGACTTTTATTAATACTGTATGCGTATTGGGAGGAGTTTAATATGATTTTGTAAACAAATAGTTGTAAACAAACTATCTCAAACTATGAACTGGATATATGTCATGTGTGGCACACAGATAGCTCATGGTCTGCAGATGTGCCCTACTGTTGTTGGTGGTGATTTCATGCATATTAATAAGTGGGCGGGGCTTAAGTGAAAATTTTGGAAAAGTGATAAATGAGCAAGGGTATGTCTGCTTTGCATCATATTAGGCATAATAATATTGTTGATTATTGTGTACATGCTTATGTTATCAACAGATGTCAGTATTATGCATGGTAGGCGTGGCTTAATGTGAAAGTGCTCAAGGATGTACTGTACACACAATGCTGTATCTCATGAACATATCAGACTTATGCCATATGTCGTACACAGATTGGCTAAGGTCTATACATATGTTGTTGTAGTGATGTAATGAATATTATTGAGTAGGCGGGGCTTACTGACAAATTCTTGAAATAGGATAAATGAACAATTGTTTTTGCATCATACTTGTTATGATAATGTTGTTAATTATTGTGCAAATGCTGTCAACATTTTATTGATCTGCATGGTGGGTGTGGCTTATGAATAAATGTCCCAGGTAAATTACCTGTTATGTATCTCACTTAACTACAGCTCTGGTCACTGAACACAATTTTTGAATGGTGTTTGAATTAATGATGATACTACTATTACTACAACTACTACAACTACTACTACTACCACTACTACTACCACTACTACCACTACCACTACTACTACTACTACTACTACTACCACTACCACCACTACTACTACCACTACTGCTACTACTACCGCTACTACTACTACTACCACTACTACTACCACTACTAACACTACTACTACTACTACCACTACCACTACTACTACTTGGTTTTTATGTAGCGCTTTTTTGTGCAAGTATGCATACTTAAAGTGCTTTACAATGAAAACTTCAGGCTCAAAGCTGCAGCCAACACACACTGCGCAAACCTGTACATATAAGATATGATCTGAAGCGTTTGCTTGATAATGAGTAAATCCTAAAAAGATCTTCTTTTGTAGGTGATTTCAACCAAATTATAAATTTATTGTGTAAAAACATTCAGTATCACTATTACATATTTCATATGAGCTTTTCCTATACAAAATGGCAATCCTCTCAAACTGTTTTGTCAGCCTTCTTACTGGTGCTTCTCAATTAGTTCTGTGCTTCCTTAAGATTAGATATATCTTCATACTTCTATGAACAGGGAGTTGATATAGATCATGTCCCTGCAATGGATGCAATGAGCCCATTCATGGTTGATGCATTGAAGCATGGATGAGTACATTAGTCATAAAGTCTTTTCATAGAATGTTCAAAATATAAAGCGTGGCAGACTTTTTTATATTAATAGATCTTTGTTCTGAATTTTCATTTTAATAGCGCAGGTCTGTGATGTGTATGTAAACTACATTGTTACTGAAAAATAATAATAATAATGTGTAATTCTTTATGTTAATTTTATATGTGGTGTGTTTTACAGTGTTGATTGAAGGTGATGTGGAGCTACTCAATGTATGAACACATGAGTCGGATTATGGTGTACAAATTACAACACATTCTGTGAAGAAAATGTCTGTCAATCTTGAAAGAAAAACAAATTGTTGATGAAGTATTGTAGATATTGACTTGACTATATATCAAAAAGTCTGCTGTTGTTTATTCCATTAGAGTTAAACATGAAACCTCTTTTTATTGTCGGAAAACTGATAGATTGAAGGTTTGACCATACATGAATTAAGTGTTGATTGTTGATATAATCCTGTATCTTCATCCTTCATGTGCCCTAATTTTAAATCAAATACACAGTATTTCAAAAACCTTCTCTTGCCCACAAATAGCAACAGAGCAGTTTTCCTTGATCATTCATAATCCCTTCATTTTCAATCAAAGCACGCAAATTTCAGCGATACTCGGAAATGGGGAGCTTAGAGCTAATGCCGACGGCCTCTTCAAACATGCATCTTTTGTCATAAACTCCTCGGGGACGTGAAACAGATACTTGAGTTAGCCTGTGGTGAAATTTTAGAAGTATTTCATATTAATATTTTCTTCATCGTACTACGCTCAATTTGAGATTGATTTTCTAGATGTTACAAAATAGCTCGATTCTAATTGATTGAATAATGCTTTCAATTAAACTATACTTGTGACCTGTATTGCTATTAAGTACAAGAGTCAAAATTTTGTGGATTTTTATTGATATTAGATTGTAACTAGAGGTGCAAGAAAACCCTAGTAGAATGAAGGATGCGTTACTATGATTGGGTATTCAATATTTTTTATCATGAAATTAGGTAAATCTGTTCATCCTTTTGAAGATCTTATATTGATCTTTTTGATATCTACAGTGAGCTTATATGCCCTCTTATGCTTATTTTGAATTTCAAGAGGTCTTGTTTAAAAGGTCGCTTTAGGTTTAAAATGAGATTGTAAACAATAAATGAACGATGCAAAAGAATAGTATAGTAAAAATAAGATTACATTTTCAGAATCAGGAGAATTTCATTATGGGATATTGGGAAACTTTTTTTTTTTTTTTGAGGTTCAAAAAATCATTGGTGTCATAAATTGGGATGAAAACTCTTCAACATAGTGCTTACCAACTGGTCGCTTTTCCTTTCTCTCACGTAATGGTAGCCCTCTGTCACTAATGACTCAAGACTGTCAAAATGTCCTTAATCCAATAAACAGCCAACCTCAGTATAGTAGAGTTAGGCTCAGGACTTGATACTCCAAACATACTGACTGGTTTTGATTCCCACTGTTGGGTACCCATATGCATGTTATGTTTCAAGTTTACAAGATCACGCTTCTTTTGTAATTGCTCTGGTTCATTCAGCTGTAAAAAGAGTACAGCATGACTGGGAGTTAACCTGGAATGGACTGTTGTCCCTTCCATGGAGGGTGATTCATGTTACATTCAATTGGGCAGGGCAAAATGGGAATAAGCATCAGCCCAGATGAGCCTTCAAAGTATCAGGTTTGTGCTCCAAAAATGTTTTGAGCATCATGTTAATTTAATAAATATATTTTATTTTCTATTTTCAGACAGAACGAACCAAACTACTTCAGTCCTCATCTGACCACCAACAGTATACTCTGATAAATCCTTATTCAGCATTGTCTCGTGATAAGGATGGTGACAGTCCTGTGGATGGAAGGAAAGGCCCTGCAGCTGACGTGGTTGGTACCCTGCAGATTATGGTAGAGCAGCACCGGAAAGCAGAGAAACAGATGAGGAATCAGTTAGAAGCCCTCAGACTGAGCCATGCAAAGGTAAGATCGGTATCACCACTTCTTCTAAGAGGAGCGCTATACCACAAACAGGGATGTGGATGTTGGGGGTTTCGGGACACCACAAACAGGGATGTGGATGTTGGGGGTTTCGGGACACCACAAACAGGGATGTGGATGTTGGGGGCTTCGGGACACCACAATATTGTGAAAAAGTTCATGTCAAGGCTATGTGTAGTCAGGAAATCAGTCTTCCAATGCATTGAGCAGTCAGTAAGCCTTTACTGGTATTCAACATTATATCTTCTAAAACTTCTAGGTATTCAACATTCTATTCCATAAGTGATTGCGTTTTTTCAGTGAATTTTTCAAATATTCATTGATCTGTTTTCGCTCCTAACATATGGGAATGTTTAACCTCAAAACCCGCATAAGGAAGAAATTCGCCGAACTAGCTGTGATGTGTTACGGAAAGCTATAAATAAACATATGAGGTAATTGGATTGTACCATTATTATGTGGGTTTGTTTTAAGAATGAAGTCGTTGAAACAAGAGTTGAATGCTTTTAGTTGCATGCAGTGGAGGCCAAATTCGTTGAGTTAAAGATTTTCTTGATGGAAAAAATAATGAAATTTTAGAGAGAAAAAATTATGCTGCATGTAGGATGTAGGCCAAGTGGAATGGAACTTTAGATAACATTTTATTTAACAACTAGCCAGTTCCAATGAAATATCTTTGAAGCAAAACAAATTAAAGGAAGTTTAGTGCACATACAACTTCAGTTCAAAAGTTTCATAGACAAGGCAGACTGATGAGAAACCTTTTTACTCATTTCTCTTAAACAACTGTATGCTATACTTGTGCTGAATAGAGAACAATTTTTTAAGAATGCGGTGATAAGAAAAATTAAGTTTATTCAGTATATAATAAACAGATATTAATTCATACAAAAATTTAGATAAATAGCATCGTTTTGGTATCATAACCATGCAACCTAACATTGTTTGCCTGGTTCTATCATACTCATGCAACCTAACATTGTCGTTATGCTTGGTTCTTGCACATCTTTGTTCATGATTGTTGTCGATAATGTTTCAGCCAAATAGTGTTTTAATTTCTGATAAAACAGTCATATAATAAGAAATATATATCAGTGTAACAAAACATACAAGAAAACTTAAAAATGGAAGAAAATCAGCCCAAATCTGACATTGAAAACACTTATTCGCCTCTCCACAGCATGTTTACAATACACATATAACAGGAAACCCTCTGCACACAATAGTACAGTAGTTTAGGCGTGCTATGATTAAGTCAGAATTAAAATAAATGGATATATAAGCAGACGTAAAATAATAGTACAGTAGTTTAGGCGTGCTATGATTAAGTCAGAAATAAAATAAAGGGATATATAAGCAGACGTAAAATGTTTTCATCTCATTTGTTGCAAAGTACGGGTCCCTTTTGCACCAATCACGTTGGATTTTATATATATGGTAAGGTAGGTATATGTTAATTGTTGGGCTGTGTGAAATGGACTCCTAAATACTTTCATTCTAAATTACAAAGGTCAAAGCCGCGGTGACCTTGTGATTTTGCTTGCGCTCTCATTGAAAAAACAAGAAGAAAAAAAATCATTTTATAGTTTACAAATTTGGTACTTTAAATCAAATAATTAAACAAAAATGGTCTCAAATGATAGAAAATTATTTCAAATTCTCTGTACCATTTGAAATGGAACACAATATTCGGAGACTCTTTAGTTATAATGTTTAAGTGCAAAAGATGTATGATTTTTCAGAGCGTTTTGCACAGTTAAGGAGATTATCGCAAACGTATAAACCAAAAATTCCCATATGAGTGATAAAATGTTCTTATGATTCTTAGATAAGTAGACTCTGTATAAAAATTGGTATTAGAGGAGTTTTATGCTCTCCATGCGGGTCAAAAAGCTTTGCTGAATTATCTTAGAGTCTATAGAAATTGAAACCTCATTTTTCGGTGTAGTGCACCAAGACTTAGTCACATGAACACATGCCATTCATCAGAGGCACTTCAGCCACGTTCCTGACCATTCATCAAAGGTACTTCAGCCACGTTCCTGACCAGACTATAAGGGAGCAACATTAATTCCTAACAATTGTTTGGTTCTCCTGTGTTGCACATGATGCTATTGAAACTCTTTTCTATTTTATTTTGAGTGCAGTTTTATGCACATTGCAGTTTAACATTTCGTAGCATGTAATATCCCCATGCAACCTTCCCCTAAACAACATGAACATAAATGTATTTAATGTATTCTTGCTGCAAAGTATTGATTCACCTGAGCATTTATGACCTTTCACCAGTATCTTTTTTGTCATGAAGCAGATTACTTTTGTCAAGAGCTTAAAGATTATCTATCTATGACCTCTCTTCTAGCAAACCTTGACTTGATTTGAGCACAAACACTGAAGTAACATGTCAGTAAACATATAATCTGATTCAACTTGTCTTTCCATATTTTCTGCCTCATAACCTCTTCCAAAACATTTAACAAGAAAACCCAAGTTCAGCGACAAAAATATTTTCCAAATTTGAGTGATCTGGTGAAAGGAAGGTAATTATCTGAAAAGGTGTCAGTTTACTGTTTGACCTTTGCAATACCTAAGCCCTCTTTTAATGATCAGGCCTGCATTTGTTCTATAAATTGATGTTTTGAAATCTGTCAATAGCAATAGTTTCTCCTTTCAATCTTGCAGTTTGTAGTGAAGGTCAAAATATTTGTAGAAAAAAGGTCATCCAGAGCTTAAGCACTGTATCACAGATTTTGTTCAATTTACTATGACTTTTAGTCATAAAAAGCATCACAACAAAGTTTTGTTTGTTTTACAAAGAACAGCTTTTGAAAATTACAGTGAATAATGTATGAATGAATTCAGATATTTTAATTGTAGAATGTGGCCTCTTAAATGTTGTGGTATATGTAGACTAAGGCTCACTGTATAAAAGTTAACATGACAATGTACATTTATATTTTTTTGAATGGATGGGAGAGGAATCATTTTCATGGGAGTAAATGCACATTAGTTTCAGGACATTAATTACACTCATTTTTCTGTGTTAATTATAGTTTACAAGTTGGGATTCATAGTCCCTGGTCCTAGCTACCCCCTCCCACACCCCTCCCCACACTTCCTTCTCCTCCTCCTTCTGTCTTGAGGTTCAACGTTGTGTCCACATGATCTCACATGAAGAAATCATAATTTGCTGAGGAAATATTTAAGTTTCTGATAATTTTGACTGATATTGGAGAGAAGAGCAGAGTTTTCTCCAAGAGTAACCTTGTACATTAAATGACAAGTTTGTACTTCTAAGGAAGAAAAAGAAAACACAAAGAACTTTGATTGAAGAACAATGAGCACCATTTTGGTGGATAGGGTTTTTACATTATTATTTATTACTGAAAGGAATATTGAATAATGTTAACAGTGTAGCTTTTAATGTTAGTTTTGTGGTTTTTAATGGGATTAAAACCATGCTGCATTATAATTTCTCCAGCTTTATCAATCCTTGCATTTGAGAATAAGGAAAATTATTAATCAATCAATCAACATGTTAGGTGATACAAATGTCTTCATTTCTAAGATTAGTTGATGCATGAAGTTATTATTACACAAAGTCTGCACTGTGTGTCACTCTCACAGCTGCGTTTGGTATGCATTCTGATTCCTGGTTCTCATTTCTTTTCTTTGAAGGTGTTACGAGAACTTGATATCGAGAGAAATAAACATGCTCAAGAGACAGCCCACGGTGATGATGTCACCTATCTTCTTGAGAAAGATCGAGAGCGGTTGAGTCAGCAGGTAGGTTCCAACTCACACACACGAGCATAAAAAGTAATCAACAAAAAAGTCATGCTTGAATTTATGATTAACTTTATGTGAAATACAGGTCAAAAGACTGTTTAAGACTGATTAAAACCGTTTGAGTCATCCATATTCTCATTAATGAGTCTGCGGATTACTACGTCCATCAGCCGTCTGAACTGAATATTAGGTCTCGCATCACACCCCACTAGGGAAACTCGTAAATGAATTTGTAGGTTTCTATTACAATGTGCCATTATTTTGATCTTTAACATAAAGATGAATTCCTGCAATACTTCTGTCTGAATTGCAGTGAAGTGCCGTGACAGTGGCGAGCACTTGAGGAAATTGTTGGTGGGGAATTGTGATTTATTGATGGCTCGGATTTCAAAGTAAAAGTACATCAGGGGATCAAACATTTGATTGGTTGGTTTGAATCAATCAGGATTTTGATCATTCTCTGGAGGATGTGATTTTCTGACATTACCTTCTCATGAATACATTAATGTCACTTCTCTTCAGTATTGTGCTTGCCAGGAATGACATGGAGTGATTGATGGTTTCTTTTTATCAGACAAAGTAGATTAGAATGAATTTGTAAAGGTATATGGAAAAATAGCAACAATATGAGCTTAACTGGTTTCAAACAATGCAAACAGCAAAAAGTCTAAATCTGTAATCGGTTAATCGGTTACAGCATTTTTTTAAAAGTTAATCGTTACAGCATTTTAAAACAATGCAAAAAGTCCAAATCTGTAATCGTTAATTGTAATGCAAAAGTCCAAATCTGTAATCGGTTAATCGGTTACAGCACTTTAAAAAATCAAACAGCAAAAGTCAATTCTGTAATCAGTTACAGCATTTTTTATACATATACCTAAAAATATAGTATTTAAAAAACAATTTGAACAGCCATAAGTCTGTAATCAGTTATAGCATTTCAAAACTTAGATACATATACCTAAAAAATAAAAAGATAATAAAATATATATATGTATATATATATATAAATTGTGTAATATTTTTTGACCCTAGAATATATATATATAGAAAATTTAATTTGAATTTATTGTTTGTAAGTGATACTTTTTGATTTGCCAAGTAGAAAATTTAATGTTAATTATTTTGAATGAACGAAGTTGGCTATAGTGAAGAGGAAATCAAATATTATAACCTTCACCCGGATTAAGTAGTGGAAGACAATTTGAGAACTTTTGATAGTTGAAATTTGGGAAAGAATTACATTAAAAAAAAATTCTGTATACCCTTGTCACTTTTACAAATGCTGAAAATGTGTATAAACTTTAAAACAAATTTAAGTGTTATTGTGAACTTTTAAAGAATTGAATGTTCTTTCATCTGGGGTAAAAAAATCTCTACCTGTCCATACCTTTAAAATGTTATTACTGAAAATGGCAAACTCATGAAGCAAATTACTCAAATGAATTCCTGGGCTTTCTCTCTTATGCAGAAAATGTTGAAAGATCTAATACACTATTGAGGGATTTACTTTACCAAATATCATTACTGAATTATGAAATTATTGAGGAAATGCCAAGGTCCCATTTACACTATTTTCAAGGAAATGCCAAGGTTCTATTTACACTTCCATTCTTTTATTGTATTGTAAATCTTTTGGTGGTTATTAGATGTTCTTCAGGATTTTGTTTGATAGTAATGCACATATCCCATTTAGTGTGAAATTTGATTAATTCTCTTAATTGTCTGTTGAAGTTTAGGCTGCTACAACACCCAATCCGAAGAATGGTTAAGCTCTGAAAAGCCTAATGTTGGTTAAAAAGTTAGGCATTCAAAGGCAGCTGTAATATAATGTTGCAAAATCACATAATACCAGCATGCAATTAATTTAGCAGTTTTGAAATCATTCGCCAAATGTTTAACTACTTAGAAAACCAGTACAACAGTATTATAGTGTTGGTGAATACTTTTGCTTAAAAAGACAGTTTTGCTCTTGAGATTCTAGGTATTTCGTTAAGAGATATTCCATGTATTTTTTTCCAAGGCAAAGTATAAAATAAAAACAGTAATCATGTGTATTTTTGGAGAGGAAACATATATGTTTTAATTTTGTATTTTCCAATCAAATGGCCTATGAATATAAATGCAAACACGGTGTATGATAGGTTGTGAAGCCTAGAGATAACGTGTGAAGTTGTTTGATCATTTAGGAAATCATGCGTGTAATGAATGTTAATTCAATTTTATGTTTGCTTTTTCAAGTTTGCATAAATTCACTAAACCATCTAACCAGGTCATTGCGGGGTGTTATGCATATCACTAATTATTTCCACGGTGGCCCAGGCTAGCACTCATTAACATAACCCGTCAAATACACACAAGGCTACACATAGAGATCGGTTGTAAATTTTGCCCCCAGTAAGTTTTGGCCTCCGGCTCTTATTTCCTAGAAATGTGATGGCTGAACAATTTAGCCATCCAATAAATTTGTTCCCTCCTCATAGTAAAAACAGTGCTTCTTTTTGATGTTGGCTTAGAAGAATTTGGCGTTAAAGGTTAAAACACACAAGTCATGAATCAAACCACGGTAGCGATGCAAAGAAATCAAAATTCATACGTTAAGCGATGTCCTTTCGCCTATCGTTTAAAGTATCCCAGCTTTTAATAGAAAACATTAAAGAAATTCTCGTTTTCACATCAATTGTGATAAAATTACAGATTAATTCGTGTCTTTTATTATTTACTTCAAAGGTAACAAATATTTCAAAATAATAATTGTATTTACGGACGGATTAAATGTTTGCCTGGGTATTATTGTTTTTACGACGGATTACCAGGGAGTTGTTGGCTCTACGAATCACAAAATCAACGTGTTGTCATAAATTAATGCGGTAATAGCCTGCGTAATATTCTCCACGCCGTGTGATCTGTCATCCCCAGTTGCGGGAAGTCACACGTGGTCGCTATAAGCGTCTCTTAACATGAGTACTTACGGACAACAAACAATTATTCGGTTTTGGGGAAAACTTCAAACACTTGAATATTTATTGCTATATAACATTTAGTGCTGATTTGGTTAAATCATTGCTGCGGGGAAGAACCAATTTTAATTTCATATTAAAGTAGCATGCTAGTTGAAACTTACATTATGCGTTCATATCAAGGTTTTTATTTAGGTCCTATCATCAATGATGACTTGAAATCGACAGAGGCGGCGGAGCTGGGAAGGGGGATGTGCGGGCTTCAGCCTAATAATTTTAGGTGAACGTATCACATGTCACCTTATCTCATTTAATCCCCCAATATTTTGAACGCTCCGCCACCCCTGATAAGACAATTGAATTCTGAGATGGCATGGGGTGGATGAGATGCAGAAAAGCATTTTCATACAATGAATCGTTGACACTTCAGGGCCGTAAATTCACATCTTCAACGTGAAGGAGCTTGCTTGGCTTCTTGGCTTCTTATCCAAACTTGGGGTCACAAGATACGAATTGAAACTCAAACAAAACAAGTCCTATGCAGAAAAAATCAAACATGCAAACGTCATAGCCTAACATATTTTTTTTTAAACATGTAGATGGTTGCTAATGTTAGTAATTTTGTTTTACAATGTATTGTTGCAGAATATGCTGCACTCAAAGTGACCTTTGCTCTCCGATAACGTCGTGTCGACCGTTACATAGTGGAAACCTCCATTAACTCCTACATTAAGATTAATACAAAACGGCTTACAACTTTTGTTAGAAGCATATTTTTCAACTGTCACTATTCTTAAATAAAGAGGTAGTATACTGCATATACCCGGCCCTAAGTTCGCGAATACGAGGGCCATGAAATCAGGTGCGTTATTATTATTTTTTAAAGAAGTATTAAGTATTTTCTCGTTTCTTTCTTTTTAGTGAGATAAGTATATTTTATCCTTGTATTATCTATTTTATTTCTTTACTGTTAAGCATGCAACAGTAGTTTCTTATTTTTCATTTGCTTTATGTTTATTTTAATAACCTTCTTTTTCGTTCTCTAAGCGATTTTTAAAATTTTTAATTCTTGTTCCTCGCATTTCAGATACTGTCATGTCTGGCATAGGAATCAAAAGATTTTTCTTCTATTCAAATTGTTTACCTAAATCAAAGGAGACATATTCTTGCTTGTATGACCCTGGGATTACCATTATCAAACACTAAGGGCCGTAATTATTGGAAAGTCTTCCCTGCCCCTGGCCACGCACCACTATATACCCAATATTGAAGTAAAAATGTGTTTTAAAACATGTTAGCCTCAGATGTGTGTTAGGGTGTGGTGCGTTAAGCCTGTCCCCATATGTGAGTAAGAACTCCGGCGTAGCATGATAATTTTGAAGTTTATGTTTTGCGTCCCAGAAAGAAGTTACACAATATCCTACAGCAGCAACTACTACAAACTGACAAAACGATATATGAATACAACATTTTTAGGCCTACCCTCTGTGTTCCCCCGCCATTATGAGGAATACTCCCACAATAGGGGTATTCCCCTCTCTACCCTATTTAACAATTTTCTTTGTCTCCTGTTGTATAAATAAAATTCGTTCTCCACACGATCGTGGCAGTTACACTTGTATTTAGCTATTGATCCCATCCAATATTTTAGTCTATTTGCCTACTGGGGACAAGAAATACCAATAAAAAAGATACGTTGGACGAAATTTACCATCCCATTTTCTGTAGCCACAACCGCCTCTGCTCAACGCTGTTTCTCCCCTCCCCTACCCTTACCCTCCACCCTCCCACTCCACCCTCCCGATCCACCCTCCCGATCCACCCTCCCGATCCACCCTCCACCCCCCCCTCCACCCTCCCCTCCACCTCCCCTCCACCCTCCCCTCCACCCTCCCCCTCCCCTCCACCCTTCCCCTCCCCCTCCACCCTCCCCTCCACCTCCCCTCCCCTCCACCCTCCCGCTCCACCCTCCCGCTCCACCCTCCCGCTCCACCCTCCCGCTCCACCCTCCCGCTCCACTCTCCCGCTCCACCCTCCCGCTCCACCCTCCCGCTCCACCCTCCCGCTCCACCCTCCCGCTCCACCCTCCCGCTCCACCCTCCCGCTCCACCTCCCGCTCCACCCTCCCCGCTCCACCCTCCCGCTCCACCCTCCCGCTCCACCCTCCCGCTCCACCTCCCGCTCCACCCTCCCGCTCCACCCTCCCGCTCCACCCTCCCGCTCCACCCTCCCGCTCCACCCTCCCTCCCCCTCCACCCTCACCTTCACCCCTCTCCCTCCACCCTCCTGCTCCACTCTTCCCTCCCCTTCCCCCATCCTCCCCCCTCCACCCTCTCCCTTCACCCTCCCGTTTCACCCTCCCGTTTCACCCTACCGCTCCACCCCCCTCCACCCTCCCATTCCACCCTACCGCTCCATTCTCCCCTCCCCCTCCACCCTACCGCTCCATTCTCCCCTACCGCTCCATTTCCCCTCCCCTCCACCCTTCCCCTCCACCCTTCCCTCCACCCTCCCCCTCCACAGTTAGGTCGTTTTAAATAAATTATTTCCACGTGGATGTTTGGAAATACAAAGATTTTTGTTAAGTTCAAGGGAAAACAGTAATTTCTTCATCAATTATGGTAAAAAGTCAAATGAAACACAATTAGGGGCATAACTTTAAAACGAAATTCCATTATATTTCATGTGTATGTTTCTTTGAAGTCACAAACAAATTTGGCAGCATGATTTCTATGTTATGTTTAGTTTCCTCATTAAACAAGATTTTTAACAGTATTTGACAAAGAAATTACATGAAATATATGATTTTTATCGGGATAATAATTTATTTAAGAACTAATTATGTAAGAATAAAAACACCAGATATCAATATTTAAGTAACGATCGTACATGTCAACTTGACTTTAACACACTCATACGAGAAGCAGGAAGTGCATGTTTGCACATTACATAGTGAATATAACG
Organism: Chiridota heheva; assembly: GCA_020152595.1. NCBI lineage: Eukaryota > Metazoa > Echinodermata > Holothuroidea > Apodida > Chiridotidae > Chiridota > Chiridota heheva. The sequence goes on from JAIGNY010004509.1 coordinate 958,367, forward strand.
GTGGCGTCTTCCAAGTGGTGGATTAGCATGGGTTGCTATGGAAGGTCTATTAATAAGAACCGGACGACGAGTAAACGACAATTACAATGACGGGTTGTCACCTGCGTAATCGCTTATGATAGTAACAATGCTATCATGAAACGCTTATCACGATCCGGACGAGAACACAGGTACGACGCGTGCGGACAGATATAACATCAACAACCAAGTCAATGTCCACGGCCTTTGATAACCAGTTGTGGTGCACTGGCGTGTCTACCCAACCCAGGCTTGAACCCAGGACCTCGTGGTCTGTAGACATGTATGATAACCGCTACACCACAGTAGGTAGATAATTGTTAAGAACCTGGCGAAGATTTCGCTTTATACTTGCGTTAAAAGGCGTCCACTTATGACAACTGGCCTTACGGTTAAACGGTTATGGATCGTAATGGTGACAGCTGTACATTTATGAAAAAATGCTAACTGTCACAACCTTAGCTGCTAGTTTGGCGATTACTGGCTAATTATAACATATTTGGCCGTTTTGAAACATGTTTGGTTAGTAATCTTTTTCAGTACCGGCCAAATGAAATTAATCTAACATTTATGAAGATTAATGTGTAAATGTTAAACTTTTGTTATGTTTGCAAAATGTATTTTCTAACTATATGTTCTGGTGGAATTTACCTATGACCTCGCCAACGTCATTAATCAAGTGAGACATGATGGCACCATGCATTGAATGTCACATAGCTTTTGTTAGAAGCATAATTTTTCAGACATCGCTATAACATGAACCTCATTGCACCCACCGCAAAACTAAGTCATTACTGAGAACCAATCTGACAGTCATTCACAACTAACCTCGTTTGGCACATATGACCTGACTGTTAAGGTGCCATTACACCCAAACAAACAAACTGAATACAACTCATACGGGAAAGTTGAAACTCTTGAATTTTTAACATGATGAATAATTGCCCACAAATGGAATGCACCTCAAATCAAACTTTAAAAACATCATAAAAGTACATATGACAAAAATGAAATCAATGAAAGCAATCAATTCTTCTTGCATTGTAATGGGTTGAGCTATAACATCATTGATGTCTAGTTTTATTCCTCCCCCTCTCTTAGTGGTGAGGTTTTGACCCTATGAAAATGTCCCCTAAAATGAATATATTGAGATAATACATAATAAATTAAGATAGTCTACTTAACAGTCGACATTGAGTAACAATAGTAGACTCGGGAAATCTCATATTTTCGGAAAACTTCCTTCATTTTGGGGAAATATCCTTGAAATTTTTTCAATTTTAGTGAAATTTGCTTCAATGTTTGGGAAATTTCCTTTATTTTCTGGATTTTTTTCTTCTTCAATTTTGAGGTAATTTTCTTACTATTTTGATGAATTGGCTTTCATTTTCCAGAAAATTTGATAATTTTCGGGAATTTTTGGAAATTTTTGTGAAGTTTTTTTCATTTTCCTGGAAGTTTCTTCATTTCAGTTTCTTCATTTTGAGGAAATCTTCCTCATTTTAAAGAAATTTCCTTCAAATTTTTGCAATCCTTCAATTTCGTGAAATTTGCTTGGGAAATTTCTTTCATGTTCTTAAATTTTCTGGAAGTTTTTTGTAGTTTTCTGGAATTTCCTCCCTTTTTTGAAAAATTTGCTTGCTTTTTTGGGAAATTTGCTTTATTTTCATGTAATTTTCTTCAATTTTGGGAAGCTAAGCTTTATTTTCATGAAATTTCCTTCAATTTGTGCAAAGTTTTTTAAAATTTTCTTCATTTTCGGGGAAATTTTTTCATTTGGGGAAAAATTTCTTCAAATTTCCTTCATTTTTGTTAAATGTTCTTCAAATTCCTTCAATTTTCCCTCAATTTCATGAAATTTGCTTTAATACTTGGGAAAATTCCTTTATTTTCTGGAATTACTTTCCAATTTTACTTTTCAATTTTCCAGAATTTTTCTTCCTTTTTTTTTTGTCAAGAATTTTTCTTTCTCTTTTGGGACATTTGTTTGATTTTTCTGAATTTTTTTTCAATTTTTAGGAAGCTACATCAACTTTAGGGAAATTTTCTTTAATTTTCTTACAAATAGTTTTTAACATAAGAGATACCTAAAACGGCAGGGTGGTGGCGACGTAGGGAACACGCAAGGTAGATTTTCAACACAGTCGGAAATGTGTAATCTACAACTAGGCCACTCTCATCACCCTGTAAGGCCAGTGTCCATACTACTCCTCCCAGCTTAACCAATTTCAACAACCTCCAAGTTGATTTTCTAACACAAACATGCTTGAATCATGTGAATTACATGTATAATTAAAGGGATAATCATCTTTTGCCCCTGCCCTCAACTAAAACCTTTTACTGCTGCCAACAAGGCCACCACTACCCTACTCACCATCCTCAACCACATTTGGTCCTCACTCTTCTTTCTCCCATCTGGAGTACAGCTATTATCACTTTGTCCCCAAACCAGGGAACGACAGTACCGCCCCCTCCAGCTACCGCCCCATCTCTGTAAAATTATGGAAAGGATCATTAACCAGAGACAAAACTGGTTCCTTGAGACCAACAGAATCCTCTCTCCTCACGAACGCGGCTTCGGGAAATGTGCAATACCCTAAACCAGTTTATTACACTTGACACCGCTATTCGGACATCCTTTGCAAAAAAGGAACACCTCATTGCCATCTTTTTCGATCTCGAGAAAGCTTTCGACACTACTTAGAAATACGGCTTTATTCACGAACTTTACACCATCGGCCTCAGGGACCACCTCACCATCTTTGTTCAAAACTTCTTCTCACCCAGGCAGTTCCAAGTTTGTATTGGCCACACCCTCTCCAACCCCTAACCCCAAGAAGAGGGCATCCCTCAGAGCAGCATCCTCTCCCCCACTCTCTTCAACCTAAGCACTAACGTTATCGCAGACAACCTTGGCCCCAACATCAAACGTACCCTCTACTTGTACGACTTTACCATCTTCTACTCCTCCCCTAACTTTCCTTTGTCGAAAATAGACTCAACTCAGCCTCAACCGGCTGCAAGTCTGGTGCAACAACAGTTTTAAATTATCCAAAGACAAGACAGTCTGCATGCACTTCTGTCAATACAACCCCCCCCCCCCCACCCCAACCTGAACCTCGTGCCCAATGACATTCACAATCCTAAAGTTGAAAACACAAAGTTCCTGGGTTTAAGTCTAGACCCTAAGCTTTCCTACAAGCAACACATCACCAATCTGAAACAGAAATGCAACAGCTCCCTTAACTTTCTCCTCCTCTCTAACACCACTTGGGTGCAAACCGCCATGCTCCTCAAAATCTTCAGGCTCACCATTCGTGCCAAACTTGACTACAGCAATATTGTCTACTGTGTCTCTCACAACCCATACCTCAACCACATCAACACCATCCAAAATGAAGCCCTCAGGTTTGTCTGGGTGCCTACAGGACCTCCCCGATCACCAGCTTTCATGTTGAAGCCAATAAACCCACCTTTTTGCTAAGGTGTAGAAAGCTTAGCCTCTCCTATGCTTTTAGAGTCCTTAACAACATCCAGAACCCTGTTTACACAACCTCATAATGTACCCCAATTTCTCCGCCCTCTTTGATAGGACTAAAACCCTATCCCCTCCCTTTAGCTTACGCATCAAACCTGACCTCCATCTCAGCATCAACCCCGCCACTCTTGGCACCGTCTCCTGGCCCACTTTTCCTCCCTGGGCCACCCCCTCCCTTCTATCCACCTAGGCCTTTCCACTCATCACAAAACTCAAACCCACCCTAACCTCTTCATTAATCTCCACAACCAAATCAAAGACCAACTCTCAAACTACACCTCCATCTATACTGATGGCTCCAAGGAAGGCGGCGAGACAGCTGCTGCTGCCGTCATCCAAGACATCACCCTCAGTAGCAGGCTTTCCGACTACTCCTCCCATCTTTTTAGCCGAGGCAAAGGCCATTCTCCTCGCCCTCAACTTTATTTAGTCTCCGCTCAGCCACTTTGCCATCTTACCCGACTCTAAGGCTGTCCTTACTTCTTTACTTAATCTTAAATGGGATGACTCTACATCCCACCCTCTCCGAAAACTCCTTTCGCCCACTCTCTGCAGAAAAAGTATTATTTTCTGCTGGATACCCTGCCATGTTGGCATTCCTGGCAATGACGGCTGATGCAGCCGCTAAGCTTGTCCTCAACCTTCCTCTACTCCCATTTCCCAAAACCTTTTCTGACATCAAACCGCTTATTGCTTCTCTTGTTCGTGACTGCTGGCAAACCTCATGGGACGCCCAAATTGGTAACAAACTCCACGTCATCCAGCCCTCCATTTCAATCAAACCCACCCACAACCTCTCTTGTGTCGACAACGTTATTATTACCCATCTTAGAATAGGTCACACCTACCTTACTCACTCCCACCTTCTTATTGGCTCTCCCTATCCCCTCTGCAATTATTGCCATTGCACCATCACAGTCCATCACATTCTCCTTGCTTGCCCCCTCCCTGTACAACCATCTAAGAGCTTCCCTCGCTCCCCACAACTCAAATGCCGACTTCTTCCAGGAAAACCCTCCGGATGAAATTATCTCCTCTATCATGCTTCCCTCTACAACCATATTTAGTTCTCCTCTCCCACCCCCCTCTCTCTACTTTTTTTTTTTTCTTCACCCATGCACCTCTTTCGATCCCAGCTTTCTGACTTTTAGTTCTCATATTCTTTCAATATTCCCCTTTTTTCTTTCCTTCCTACCTCTAGAATGATCTAAACTCTCAGGCACAATTTGACCCTCGTTGTCGTGGCGCCGTTAAAATCTCATTCAACAAACAAACAAACTGCCGCCAAAGGCGAGAAGATGTTGGGAAGACTTTAATACCAAAAGTGTTTGTGGGGGAGGGGGCAAACGTCAAATGTGAGGGGGAATCATAGAATCTCGCTAAGATGCAAAATTCGCCTTATGAAAAATAAATTTGGGAAAAACAGTGAGGCAAAAGTACCTCCTTGCTTCCCCCAAATCCCGCCTATGCTGTTGCCTCTTTGACCTGTTGACAGTAATATGCATAAAGCTACGTTTATCACTGAATTCACCACTCTTTATTTTTCATCAATTTTTGGGGTAGGTTGCTACATTTTGGTGTAAATTCCTGCAATTGCTGGGAGAATTCCTTAAATTTGGGACATTATACCAACATATGCATCAGATTTACCACATTTTCAAGTTTTTTCAATTTGATTTCAATTTTTTTTCTAATGTCACTTCCTAACTGGGATGAAAGCATGTAAACAGGAAGATAATATCTTCCCTTAAAAGAGACACCACCCCCATCCCCTACTTTCACTCTTGAAGTTATTGGAAAAGTTTGGTTCTGGTTCGCCTTAAAGAAAATTGGTCCTCGCTCCACCCCCCAACATCAAAAAGATTTAGTTATGCCACTAAATTTCCCGTTTTATCGCAGTATTTAAAGTGTATTGTGTCCTTTCTTTTTCTACCTGCCTCACCTTTTACAATAGTCCAAAAAAATTGTGGAATTGAAGCTAATTCGGAATTAACTGCCGACGACGAGTAAACACACAATTACAATGACGGGGTCGTCGTCTGCATTTTTGGTTACGATAGTAACAATGCTTTCACGAAACGCTTAAAACGACCCGGACGAGAACACAGGTACGACGTACGGACAGACATAACATCGACAAGCAAGTCAATGTCCACGGCCTTTGATAACTCTTAACTTTGATTTAACTGTTGAGACATATTCCTTCTTTATCAAGTTAGGGCACTTTCTTTTCCACTATTTGCTCAGGGGCACTTTCTATTTTCCAAGAGGGGCACGTGCCCCCTGTCCCCCTACACATACGGTTTGAGTTAAGTGGGATTTGTGGTGAGTTTTGTGCTACCTTAGGAGTAGAACAAACTACGGTAAAAACAAATTACCAAAGTTCCAACGTAAAATTTTAAACATATGGAATAATAAATAACGAGTTGCAAATTTCAGCTGGGTAGTCTGGTAGTATAGCATTCATATTCGTAAGTTACCAAGACTACAAAGACTGCTTCCTGTACAAATTTCCTTAAAATATTAAAGCCGACATCTTAGTTACAACTTTAAGGGCACCGGGTTTGCTCTTTACATGTACATAGGACATTTTCAACTTATTTCCTTTCCCAAAAAACACGATTGCTGTATTTTAGCCGTGAAATAAGCCTACAAGTGTCTGCAATTTCACCAAAACTATAATATTGTTGCACTGGTTCTAAGTAGTTAAGCATTCAAAGCGGTAACGTCAGTATTATGTATTACGAAATGATATTACAAAGCGTTAACGTTGGTATTATGTGTTACAAAACTATATTACAAAGTGGTGACGTTGGTATTATGTGTTATGAAATTATATTACAAAGCGGTAACGTTGGTATTATGTGTTACAAAACTATATTACAAAGCGGTAACGTTGGTATTATGTGTTACAAAACTATATTACAAAGCGGTAACGTTGGTATTATGTGTTACGAAATTATATTACAAAGCGGTAACGTTGGTATTATGTGTTACGAAATTATATTACAAAGCGGTAACGTCGGTATTATGTGTTACAAAACTATATTACAAAGCGGTGACGTTGGTATTATGTGTTATGAAATTATATTGCAAAGCGGTAACGTTGGTATTATGGGTTACGAAATTATATTACAGCTGCTTTTGAATGCTTAACTAATCAACCAACTTTAGGCTTTTGAAAGCTTAACTATTCTTTGGATTGGGTGGCTAAAATATACCTAACTTACATATATTTTTCTGTAAGCATGTTACAGTCAGTATATGGACAAATAAAGTCATCACATTCAGTGGAAAGGATTTGATCAACTCAACGTCTATGGTCTAGTAATTGGATCTCCACCACCCACCATACTTCCCTTTCTCTTCTTATTGAAGAAAGTTTACATGAAGCGATGTCTCATTGTTGGGGAGTATATGAAAAATATAATTTAATCTTGTCTTAGAAAGCAGTTTTCTTCAAAAAGTAATTTAAATTACCTGTAAAACTCTCAGAACTTTGCAGAAGGCTTTAGTAAATTTGTGAGGTATGGCAAAGAAAAATGTCAAATTTGATCTTATAAGACCCTACTAATGTAGGAGTGTTCAGTCTCCCTCAGGGCTTCAGGGATAGATAGGCTTGTTATGAGGATGGAGAGTGCAGTTTGAAGAACTAGGAATTGTTATGTAACTCACCCGATGAGTATTTTGCTCAGGCTTTTTGATTTGAAGAAAACCTTTTTGCAAAACGCTTGAAATGTGCAAAATATTTGAATAGGAATTGGCCACAAATTATACCATCTGCAATTTAAGGTTATGCTAAAAAGTAACTTTTTAACATATTGGCGAGGATTTTTAAACAATGTCTTATGGTAGCACAGAATTAATAACGTATTACAGCGCCAATTAGAAATAAGAACCCCCAGAGAAAAGGCTGATACAAATATTTTCGAAGCTCCCATTTCATGGAACAGAAAGCTGAGAAGTTGAAAATTTCAGGAATGGTAGAGAAGAGATAGCTCTTGACTTTGTATATCCAACCTTGTCAAGATTTTTTGCAGTAAAGTTTCACGGGGAACTATTTTACCATGGACCCATATTAAAATTTAAGTGATTTGGTGAGAGTGTATAACACCTTTTCACTTCAGCTTAAAAAAAAAATTAAAACCTATGGTGACCCCTTTTTGGAGAAAATCCCAAATCTGTAACATTCTGGTCCAAAAAGAATCCTGAACTTGACCCATTTATCATAGGCTTCAATGGGGCAAATAATTAGTTCTGTGCTACTGTACCTGTATGTTCAAAACGGGATTTAAAAAAAAATATATATTCTCTCTTGAACTAGGCCATATAGTTCAAATGTTTCTCCATGGTTTTTGACTTCTGCTTTTTTTTAATATAATGAAACAGTTATTGCTGGTATCCACAGGTGACAAAATTATGTTAATGTTGTAACTGTGTTTGAAGATTATGTCCATCTTGATTTTCTCTTGCTGCAGGTTGATTTTGAAAAAGCTCAACAAAAGAAGATGGAAAAGGAAACAAAGCGAGCTCAGTCAGTTTTGATTGAAGACCGTAAAAAACACATGCAGGTGGTGAAGGCTCTGTTGGACGAGCATCGATATCTGCAACATGAACTCGCTGAAACCTGCCAAAGGATGGAAAACGCAGAATGCGAGGCTCATGCATCAAAGGTTGATGCAGCACGAGCAATGAACATGCACACCGAAGAAAAAAACAAAGCTGAGAAACGAGAGGCTCAAATTGAACGTCAGCTGTCAGAATTTGATATTGAAAGAGAACAGTTAATGGGAAAATTAAAAAGGGAGGAAAACAGAACTAAGCAATTACGTGATCAGTTAGATAAAGCTTCTGCTCGTCTTCAAGAGCTGGAGCATGTATTAGAACTCTCAAGAGACATAAAAAAAGGTGAAAATGAAAAAGATAAAGTCATTCAAAGTGTTGATAAACGAGGTTTTCCTGATGGTGGAAGTTCTGTAGAGAAGCCCTCACCACAGGCGAGGCCAAAATCAGCCAATTTTCTTAATTCACCAATGCCTAACACACTGAATCTTTCAAATTCTAGCAAGCTGTTTACACCAAGAGGATTTAAATCACAGCTGAAGACCGAAAACTGTGGAAGTTCTTCATCAGGATCCTCAGAGGATTTAAATAGTCCAATCAGCATCAAGCTTTCATCTTCAAAATTGAGAGGAAGAAGTTTGTTTGGTGGAAAAAAGTCAAGTGATGAATCCTTGTCCAAGAGCTCTGGTGATGAAACTGTAGTAGATGCCGCTACACCGTCAAATAAACCAAAGGTTGCCAGCGTAACTCCCTGTCGAAGGATGGATAATGGTGTCTCGAATTTAAGTCCAGCTTCTAGCTCAGACAAGCTTAACAAACCTCTTGGACCCTCTGATTCACCTTCCACTGCAAGGAACACTAAGATTCCTGCAATGACAAAGAAACTTGTGAATATTGGAATTGTTTCTCCTCAGCAGAGCAGGAAAACTGCTGAAGCTTCAAATCCAATATCAAATTCAAATGGGACTCCTGATTCAAGAAAGCAAATTGTAGAACAACACCAGGATTCACCCGTTCCAAGTCCTTTAAGTAGACCGACAGACCTCTCTTCTCCCGCAGCTAATAAAACAAGAACTACTTTTGTGTCAGCACCAGATGTTAAAGGAGATATCCTTTCTCCAATTGGAAATATCCTCTCTCCAACAAGTGTAGGAAATCGTATTAGTATAACATTTGGACCAGTGAGTGGTAGCAATATCAAAGCCAAGGCAGCACAGTTAACCAGCCCCAACCTCAAGAGAAGTACTGCAATCGGGAGCTACACAGGTATGCAGAGTGCACCTCAAAATGATGGTCAATTATCACCCCCGTTTCTCAAATTTCAAGATTCAAATTGTCACGATTCTAAGTTTGTTGTAGAGCAGAAACCAGTATCTGTCGGTCCTGTTTCTTCATCTTTGGTGGCTCAGACTTCAAAAACTCCTCTTTCAACTCCACTTTCTATCAACCCAATATCACCACCTTTACGAACAGTGTTATCTAAAGCACCCATGTCAGTCAAAATAGTATCACCACCTTCAACATCACTGCCATCCACACATTCATGCCCAACTAAACCACAGTCAACTACATCCAAAGTTGTGGATGGAAACAAAGCAAGCACTCATAACCTTTCTGGGACTCATGGTATATTTACGAAGCGTACCTCACCTCGAAGTACGCCTCCTCCTGTACCTCCAAATAAACCAACTATAACCCCATTCAAGCCATTGCCTAACACTCCTTCTACTTCTGTAACTTCTCCACCTGTAACATCTTCGTCAACGTCTTCTTCTTCTTCCGGGAGTAGATCTGGGACTCCCCCTGTGTCAACCACTCCAAGTAGTAGTCTTAAACGTTCAGAATCTCTGGTGGAGGCACGTAAACAATTTTATGCAAGAAAAACGGGAGTAAGTGGAAAATCATCGGTGGGCGTGAACTCTGTTAACTCTAGCCACACCCCTAATGCCAACTTCAATAACAGCAATAACCACTGCTCTTCCAGTGACGCTAATCAAAGGACGCACGCCATGGTGCTTGAAATTGATGTGCCTGCTCGAGATTGCGTGTCAGCCCGTCCACCAGGTACCCATGCCAAGGTGGGTGAATGTGCGCTTAACGGTCACAGGTTTGCTGCTTCAGGCTTGATCGCAGGCAAATGTATACCGAGCCAGGGTGTTTTGAGCCAAAATGCTGTGTGCAACTGCATGCTGCCCCTGGAAGGTAATCTTTCATGTCTCGTTTCATCTTACCATGCATGTGTTGTTTCACCTAATCTCATCTTAACTCCTTGTTTTGTTCCTTGTTTTCTTTGGTTTTACTGTTTAAAACTTCTTGATGTTCTATTTCTACTGCTCTCAAATAATTGTTATATCTGTATAATCTGCTCTTTGTTGTTAAATATTAATGTATACCTGCAAAGGTTAAAGGGGACACAAAGTCTATAATCCTTATCTTATGTTAGAATTAAAAATAACAAATTTTTCTGAACAAGTTTCATACCTCCTGAAAGCAATCAAACATAATTTTTGAAATTATTAAAACCTTATTGCTACTATTATGGGAGCCACCATTTTGATTTTTAGAACATGCAGAAAATGATGTCATCAACCTAATGCAGATGAACAACTTTGTATTTCTTTATAATCTATCTCAAGTTTTGTAGCTCATAAATAACTATTTTCCTTTTGTAAGGCTCAAGGACATTTTTGTGTACACATGAAATGATGAAAACATACATTAAAACTTTGTGTCTCATTTTGAAATATAAACTTCAGTAAAATTTATAAAGAAATACATTATAATTCTGGTCTCTCTTGGGGAAATAGTTTCATCATACACAAGATTTCAATACAGAATTGAACAAAATGCCAGCCTCCATGTGTAGACTTTAAACATGAATAACTTGAGATAGGAATAAGATTTTGACTTGCCGATTTTGACTTGCCGATTTTGGTAGTTGGTTTAGATTTTAAAGGATTAGTTTAGTGGTTAAGCATGTTTACCTATATGAAAGAGGGCTTTAAAAGAAACAAAATGGTAAAGAAAGCATTCAAAAATCTTATTTTGTTAAGGAGATATTCAAGTTTAAAGTTTGGTATCATTTCTGTAGAAACAACTGTAATCAGACTAGTTGTGATGTCACATCCTCAGATTCTTCAAATTCTGTATGTATTTTGAAGAAAGTTTTTTTAAATTTGTTTACTATTTAAATTATTTTTTGTGATTCTTTTGTCAGGTGGTATATCATAAATACCCTTCTAGACTCAGTTTGACTACTTTTTTGACATATCCCATGGTTTATAAGCCACAAAATCACAGGACAAAATGTGGTAGAATACATAAAGACTGAGGAATCTGACGCTATGACATCACAGTCGTTTCTATACAAATGACACCAAACTTTATTAAACTTAGATATCTCCTTAACAGAATAAGATTTTTGAATGCTTTTTTGACTATTTTGTATCTTTTGAAGTCCTCTTTCATATAAGATACACTTGCATGACCCCTGAACTAATCCTTTAATCCTCTATCATATGAAAAAATCCGGATTGTATCAGACTTTATGTCTCTTTTAACCTACTGAAAAATGTTATAAATTCTTGAGTAGAAAAGTCTTGAAATTTTGATAATTGCATTTGAGTTACTGCTGATCAAAGATGATAACAGCTTTTATTTTCAAAATGGATTTATATTTTTCAAATGGACTGGAATAAAGCCTTCACATTTACCATTATACTCTTTTTAGGTACTTAATAAACTCTGTACTAGAATAAACTCTGTACCAGAATAGCTAACAAAATTTTTGTTTGCTATTCTGTTACAGAGTTTATTAAGCATTCAAAAAGAGTTTAATGGTAAATGTGAAGGCTTTATTCCAGTCCATTTTTAAAAAAGAAATCCATTTAAAAATAGAAGCTATTTGATACATTTTTTTGATGTGTGTGTTATGTGTGAAGTATGAAAGAGCAAAAAAGAATCTTGAAATAGCCCTTTAATTAACCTTACTGAGGGGATGTCCTTTCATTGATAGTGAGGGGATGTCCTTTCCATTTATTTATTGACTGGGGTATTACTGATCCTGAAGCTCAGTGGATAAACAGGCAATTAATTTAAATTATAAGACACAATTGAGAGGAGGCCTGCTTATTCATATGTTTGCATGAATATTGCATATTAAGCTCAAAAAGGTCTAAAAGCTATATTTCATTTTCACAGCCTGGTCAAAGAGGTGAGAAGTTTGGCACACAATTAAGTAATGAAAACCCCTTTAGAAAATGGCAGAAAGCCATACCCCTCACCCCTTCCCATGTTTTCTCCCTGTCTCTCTTCCTTGCATCTAAAGAAATTGGCATTAAATAAAATGATTTATAATGGTTTTATTTGATTACATATAAAAGAATGTTTATGTTCATACCAGCAGTAGTTACATACAATTGTCTGCCCTTGCACACTACCTGCAGATATGCATGCAAGGCTGTTTGCAGTATTTGTGTTCCAGGGTGAATATGGTTTTATTTGATTACATATAAAAGAATGTTTATGTTCATACCAGCAGAATAAAATATTAACATAGAGCATGATGATAGATAACTATCCTAAAACAAGTTGTATAACTGTTTCTGAAAAAGCATAAAGTGTCATGTTTACAATTGTGAACTTTGTTAATATGATGTTTGTATTGTTACTTCAGGGTAAATATTTTGTATGAATTTTATATTTTGAGGAAAAACCAGTGCTTTTTTTTTTCTTCTTCAAAATTAATCCAAAGCTGGAATGTGTTTTTGTCCTTATGTGAGTGATGGACTGAAATATATACATTCTCCAGTGGCTGTATATGGAAGGGATACTGAATTATTTGGAAGCAGTGGCCCTCACTCATTTTTTTTTTTTTTTGGATGAGGAGGGGGAGTGCAACCATGAAACATACTCCAAGGCTTTACAATGGAAACATTTAAGGCTTAAAGTATAAGATTAAAAGCAATCGTTGATCAGTATTAGTTTAAGAGGTAGAATATACGATTTTTGGACGTACAGTAGTTTGCATGGAAGCATGGATGTACTCACCTGTAGCATGAACTGAAGTAAGGTGCCTGTCAGTCAGTGCAGAATGAAACGGCACAGTTGGACATTCCATTCATTTTATGTTTGTTTTGGTGAATTGTGTGGTAGTTAATAAGTACATGTGCTTGCTTTTCAGTGTTACTGAAGGAGCCTGTGAAGGAGTAGCAGAGTTTGCGATGGAGCGGGTAGGATAAGACTTGTATGACTTCATGGAAGAGTACTTAAGTTTACCTTTTAGAGGAGGTATTCATTCTTAAGGAATACCATAATGCTGTACAGAGCAACTAAAAATGAATTTCTTTACTCATTTTTTTAAGGTGGGAAGTGGAGTGTGGGTATATGGAGTTGTGGCATACGGGGAAGGGAGTGCCATGGGTATGGAAGGGCGGAGTTTATGGGCAGAGGTGGGGGGGTGGGATCTGAGGATGAATAGGGCTGGGAAAGAGAGGGTTGCCTGTAGGGAGGGCTTAGATAAGGATGGAGAGGGTGGAAGCTTATTAATCTGATATTAATTGCCAACTTGATGATAGTCTTTTATTCATCTGTTTATTTATTTCATTTGTTTGATGTCTTCTTATATGGGTTGGTTTGCTTTCATTGATTTTACATATTTATATCGCAATCGATTGCGGTGCCATATTGCAAAGATTGAAGTTGAGGTGCCAGGGAGCTTGATTGCAGAGATTGGAGTTGAAGTTCATCCATAACTTGAAGTCATGAACTCTTACAAATATTTTCTTTAGATTTTCCTTTTGAATTTTTTTTAATTTTTACACAGCACATTGTTTGAAATAGTTATGCATTGTTCTGCTTCTTAACCCCTAAATTCCCAGGTTGTCTTGACACAACCAATTTGACATGCACTTTAAAAATTTTTTTTTTTACTTTGTCAAGATGCTTGATCACAGCTGTGATCATTTGAAAGTGCTTGTATTGACCTATCACAGCAGTGATTCTGGTATCATTTGAAAGTGTTTGCGTAGACCTATCACAGCTGTGATCCTGGTATTATTTGAAAGTGCTTAAATTGACCTTTCAGAAAATGTAACTTTTTGATGGGGGTTTTGTTGAAGACGTTTGAAAAAAGATGGATTAAAATGAAGAAATTCAAAATATGCAAAATAATTAACGAAAAACCTTTTTTTTTCTTCAAAGACTTACCATACTTCCAGACCCTGCCTTAACCTGAAAACTTGTGATGAACTTACAAAGATATCAATGCATCCAATTCTGGTCAAATTTTGAAAGTTGTGAAAAATATCATGATATTTAGCCTTTTTGAGACCAAAATTTGGGAGAAATCAAAGCTTCCGATTGCGATGCAACTCACCTACATGAAGTATACAGAAGAAAGGCCAATTCAGATGTTCAATTAAAATTAAAAAAAGAGCAGCTACCCCCTCTTTGTTCATGCGGATATTTAAGTATAAAAACAAATCTTCACAATAGAATTCGCATTGTAGTCTAGTGGTAATGTAATGTTGCACAGTATACCGTTACTAAGAAAAGTACCGGTACTTTACGATTCCGGTACGGTACGATGCCACCAAATGAAAAATACCGAAGTACCGCCGAGTACTGTCAGTATCGGTACTTGCAAGAATAAGTTATAAAAGATACTTTAAATCTTTTGAAAATGAGAAAAAATATTATTCTTTAGAAATATATATGTATTTAAACATGGTACATCACCTAAAAATTTCATAAGAACATAATATTTATGGGAAGACAAAAGCTCGTAAATATTCCCGCTATTCCTTGACCTTTCAATAACAGCTGGCCTAGTTATGGTGCACTACTAGTTTTGCGAATATGCAATGTACATGTAGTAAAGTAACATTAGTACAGAGCGGGGAAGTACCGATTATAACTTTTGTGCAAACTTTCTAGGCCCAACTCATAAAATATACCTGTATTATTAGTACTATCGTAACAAGAAAATTCCATAAGAATATATTTAAATTCTTTTGAAAAGACGTGTGTTCATTTACTTTTGTCTGAGAATCGCTTCAGTCAATAAATAAATGTTGCAAATTCACAACAGTCTTGAACATATGGAGTGTAAATTTTTCCTTTCGACACGGAAGGGCAAGAAAGAAAATAATTCCCTTTTCCCCATCATGTCACATTTACCTTAAAAATAATAATCTGCAAGTCACATAATGAAAATTCTCCTCACAATCAGCAACTATTTATTTCCAAACAAAACTTGAATACTAATATGTCAAGATCGTTCCATTCAGGAAAAGAGCCATATCGCTTCGAAAAAAAGTTAAATTAAGCTAGTATCAAAGCCAAACTGTAATCAACTTGAATTCCAATATTCCAACTATGATACCAACTAATTGCCAACTAATATACCAACCCTGGCTCATAGGCCAGTATTGCGTAATGTTACAGAAAAATAAAATGTGCTTCAGACGCCATTTTGAAGCTCTTTTGAACTTTTATTTCGGCCCTTTGATGGCTTAGAATTTCTCAGTTGCTTTGCCATTTGGATGTGGAATTTCAGTAATCCATCCAATTTGTTGATGGTTTTAACCTCATTTAATGTGAGTTTTCAAAAATTTCATGGACTTCGCTATAACTCATAAAGTGTACAAGCTGCAAATTATGTGTATAGTGTGTTGATTTGTGTACAAAAGTTCCAAGTCAGTTGTGAACAGAATCACATAGATTTTCTGCCCATTGGGATTTCATTATTGATGAGTATTGTACGTAATATTAGAAGCCCTAAAAGGCATGACTAGACTTAAAAATTTGGAAAATAATGTTGAGAAATCAATCAGTATTTTTTATTTTCATTTTGCCCGTAAATTCTCCGAATGTTTTACAAGAGTAGACCTATACTGTGTTGTTCTTGCTCGTTTGGAAAATACTGACGGTTAGAAATAAAAACTTTTGGCCAATTACGCACATGCGCAAGTCACTGTAAGACTTGCATATCATTACGATGGGGTAAATTCTGTTAATATATGGACATGATTAGTGTTGAAAAATATATTTACCCCCTGTAACAAATGGATGTGTCTGAATTAAAAAAAGTGTAGATATAGAGTTGAATAAACTTTCAACGCAAGTTGCAAACTTTTGTTAACAAACAGAATGTCAGAGATTCTAGAAGGTGTAATTGGGCAATTAGTTTGATCTTATTAACTTAGAGATCAGGTGTATATTTATGTTTTAATGTTTAAAACGGAAGCCCCTTTGTAATGTGGGAATTTCTTTTGGTGCACCATTCCATGGTACTGTAAGTTATATTTCATATTTGCCACTTATGGATACTTACCTGTAGAAATACCGGTACTTCGGTATCACCGGTACCATTTGTGTCGGTACTAATGGTGCTTATTTTCACCAGTACCGTGCAACTTTACAGTAACTTGTAGGAATATGTAAATACAGCAGTGAAATTCTGACTGTTATCATTATCATTATTATTATCATTATACCGAATATTATAGTGCTAAAATTCATGAAAAAAACATGCTCATAAGCACTGTACATGAAATATAATATAAATTAATATAATTAGAAGTTATAGTCCATATGCTAGCTTAAATAGATATGTTTTTAATAAAGATTTAAAAGTGTTCAAATCTGAATAGTCTCGGACATTACTTGGAAGGTTGTTCCAGAGTGCTGATGCTATTGCTCTAAAAGATATGTCACCATAACTGACAGTTTTTGTTCGTGGTACCACAAGACTTAAAGATCTACATGACCTGAGTGCACACGCTAGAGTATACAGTTTAAACACATTTGTCATATAACAAGGTGATAAGCCACATAGTGCCCGGAAAGTGTGCACGATGACCTTGTACTTAATACAGTAACCCACGGGAAGCCAGTGGAGCTCCTTCAGCACAGGCGTAATGTGTTCAGATCTTCTTGTGCGAGTGATTACTCGGGCCGCTGTGTTCTGAACATGGTGCAGTTTACTGCTTAAAGAGTCTGTTACACCACACAGTGGCGCATTAGTCAAGTCGCGAAGTAATCAAACTGTGCACTAAAGATTTGGTGGCTTCTGTATTTAGCAATGGGCATATCCGTCCGATGTTCCTGATGTGCGCATAGCAAGACCGGCTGACTTGGTTGATATGCTTTTTCATGGATATAGCCCTGTCAAATACAACACCAAGGTTCCTCACAGACGTAGTAGGTGTTATTCTGTCACTTCCAAAATAAACAGTCACATCCAATTTATACCGGCTCCACTTTGTGCTAAACAGCATCACCTCTGTCTTATCACAGTTTAACCTTAACTTGTTATTTACCATCCATAATTAGAAAGGAGATTTCAAAAACAATCTAAATATGTATGTAAAAAAACTCCTCCATTTTCAATGATCACAAGAAAAAATGCAAGCTCAAAAATAAGTGGCCTAATTTTGCCTGAAATCTGCATATTTATGTCGATATTTTCTTTATTTTGACTTTTTTTATTGAAAAGTTTATTTATATAAACCAAACTTGTAGGGCTACAAAATGAAAGGAAAGTTATGAAATCAATTTAGAAAAGAAAAAAACAAAACAAATTTTAGTCACGTTTTGGACGCCTGGGACTGTAGGAGTTAAAGGAATGGTTCAGTGGTGAAGCATGTCCATCTTATATGAAAAAGGACTTCAAAAGAAACAAAATGGTGAAGAAAGCATTGCAAATTCCTATTCCGTTAAGGAGATAATAAAGTTTAAAGTTTGATGTCATTTCTGTAGAAACGACTGAAAACAGACTAGCTGTGATGTCACAGCCTCAGATTCCTCAAAATCTTTATGTATTTTAGAGAAAGTTTATTAAATTTTTCACCATTTAAATTATTTTCCCTCTTTCTTCAGGTGGTATATTATAAATACCCTTCCTAGATTCAGTTTTACTACTTTTTTGACATATCTTATGGTTTTTAAGCCACAAAATCACAGGATAGAATATGATAGAATACCTAAAAACTTTGAGGAATCTGTAGTTACGACATCACAACTAGTCTGATTTCAGTCATTTCTACACAAATGATACCAATTTTTAAACTAAAATATCTCCTTACGGAATAAGATTTATTAATGCTTTCTTCACCATTTTGTTTCTTTTGAAGTCCTCTTTCATATAAGATAAACATGGTTGACCACTGAACTAATCCTTTAATTGTTTACAATTTAATCGATGAACCAAGTCGATAAATCATGATCATCATAAATGACATGATATGAAACATGGGAGCAAAAATCTACAAATCCGATCTCAAAAAGTTATTCCTCACAGAAGTAATTAATTGTTCCAAATTAAACATCTGCATCTTCCTGATGAAGTACCATACACTTAAGAGACAGGAGTGTAATTTGTTAGCTTGAGATGCTTCTGTTTTATGATGTCTTCTCAGCCGTAAGATGATCCTGAGAGAGAGAGTGTTGCCTGAAGTGGTATTACTACTCTGTTGAACTTGATGGTTCTGGCATGGCTAATGTAGATGAATGGAGCTGTATGTTGTAGATGTATATGCATTTGAATGATTTAAATGTATATGGACATGAAGAGTCAAAATTAATGTAGCTATATTGCTTTAAAATCTATTAAAAACAATCATAGTAGCAAAAAAAAAAAAAAATGCATTATAATCATTCCAACATTGTCCATTCATTGTACAAAGTTTTTCAATCTCAGGCATTATATTTTATGCAAATTTTGTGATGCATTACAGTACGACCTTGATATTATTTTTGTAAATTGTATGTTATTAATTGTCTATCATAATACTTTGAAGTTGTGCATCAGACTCTGAGCAAAAGGTTGAGCCTTAACCATGCTCCATATCTAATTCTAGAAGGAGTAGACTTTGTCATTGATTTCAGTGACTAAGATTTAGGAATTGAATTTAGAGAATTTGAGCTGTTTACCCAGTCATATCTCACAAAATTTCAGAATTGAAAACTAATCAACTATAACTGAAGAACTGAAATTGTTTTGATTTTTACCAAATTCAAAAACTGATCTGTTTGGATTTTAATGCTCTTTCAACCACGAATATAAATTGTTATATGCCCATGGACATCAGTAAGGTGATCATGAGAAGGAGAGTGTCGCCTGCAGTGGTATTACTCTGTTGGACTTTGAACTTGATGGTTCTGGCATGGCTGGATTATTGATAAAGAAAGGAGCATGATGCTGGTACAGAGCAGAGCAGTATGTTGTATATGTATCTGCATCTGAAGGTATATAGACTTGTAGAGGCAGCATTAGCTCAATTACCTTATATTTTACCTTCCTTAAATTGCACCATTCCAAGAAGTTATGTTTTGATACAATTTTGACTCTCTGGCACTATATAGCCTTCTGAAACAATCGGTGATAAGTTTGAAACAATTGGTGATAAGTCTGAAACAATCGGTGGTACGTCTGAAACAATCAGTGATACATTTGAAACAATCAGTGATACATCTGAAATAATCAGTGATAAGTCTGAAACAATTGGTGATAAGTTTGAAACAATCGGTGATGAGTCTGAATTAATTGGTGATACGTCTGGAACATTCTGTGATAAATCTGAAACAATCGGTCAAGTGTGGATTCATCTTTACGTAGTGAAATGGGGATGTTCCCAATGGCGGCAGATCCAAATCTCCCCACCCCATACCCCCACCTGTATTTGGAATTTCACCAAAACACTTGTAACAATAAAGCCATATACATTTTCATAACTTGGCCTTGGACTGATTTCAAGGCTTGAATTCCCCCCCCCCCCTCCCCTTTTTTTTCTTTGGAAAATTCTGTACCCGCCCCTGGTTCCAACTCAGTAGCTAGTTTCAGAAGAGCTAGAACACATTTTGAAAGTTGGAAGAGTGTCAGTGATGCTGGAGAGATTGGATTACTTATTTTTTTATTCTGCTTTGATATTAAGTACCGGTACTTTTAAAAAACTGAATTACTGTAATGGCATTGTTACAAGGGTGTGTTTGGATTTTAAATGCTAGTGGTTTGTGTCCTTATTTTTAAGATATTTTTTTTCAGGTTTAACTGCACTTTCATAATGCTCACAGTTTGAGGCAAAAGTTTACGCTATTCCAATTAAATCTCTAATAAGTACAGTTTCTGTCGTTAATAATCTAATTTAAATGGTTCATTGATATTGCCATGGAAACCGTGGATTCACCTGTTTTGAGCCTTCACAACAATAAAAGTTTGATAAAAACTCAGGAGAGCTGTAATTTCCTTCCCCTTGTTGTATTAAAGAAATTAAAACTTATCGTTGTAAATCTCCCATTTTAAGTCGTAACAACAAGAAACGATAGAATTGTTGAAAACATATCATTACGACTGCAAGTCTGTCGTGAATGCTTCATTGGGCATCGATTGTTTTGAACAGATTGCTTTTTCACAGATGAAGAGGAAAAGCGTAGGAGCCTTTAATGGTGCGAGAGGCACAAAGTAAGGTGTCTCTTCTTTATTATTAACATCAAGATAACATTGATCTCGCATGCAATCTTAGTAGAAGCAGAGCTGGCAATCTCATCATGACCAAATTTAGGAAAGAAATGCAAAGAATTATAAGAAATGAGCTTTTTGTGCTTTCATTCAGCACACATTTTTCATCTATTGATTTGTCCTTTAAGATTGAATCCGCCATATTTGGAAAAAAAATATTTTTCTTTTTTCATAATTTAAAGATTTATCCTTTTCAGGATTTGATATTCTTTTTAATAGTCGAACATTTGGTGTCCATAGACCTTTAAAGAGAAAAGTCAGCCGCTTTTTGCCTTTAAGGTTTCCAATAATAAGAGTAAAAAGATTTTGTAAGTGGTTCCCCAAGTTTTTTTAAAGATTGACATTTTTGCCTGAAAAGTGAAGAAAGTAATTTCATTATCAAATTTCCATAAGGCCACCAGTAAAATGTCATTAATCATTAACAAAGTAGCACAATATTAACCTGAAAACAGCTACAAAATGAACCTCCTGACCTGCATCCTGGGCCATAATTCCTGGAGGAACAGTCTTACATAGAAGTCAAATTATTATATGATATGCAGGCCTGTAGCCAGGAATTTGATAGGGGGTTCGTTTTTCGTATGAAAGGGCAACAAACTTTGAAATTCCATGTTTATTATCATTTTAGATTGAAAAAGGGCACTTTTTCAACAAAAGGGAGTTCGTTCTCTCGGACAGCCCTACCCCCCCCTCCCCCACCCCCACCCCTCCTGGCTACAGGCCTGATGATTAATGTTCATGATATGATGAATGTTTATGTTGAGCTGATAATATCTTTGAAGTTCGCATAATCAGGGTCACTTTGTTGCATCATGCTGTGACATACTCAACCATTCTGTGTTAAAGGTTAACTCTATGCCTGTCCTTTAATGTTGGGTTAGGTACATGTATATGGGTGCAACTTGCCCCTGAAATTGAGATTGACAAACGCTGTTGATGTATCGTTGTCAGTGCTAATAGAAGTAATGCTGAGGATGTTTAAGCTAACCTTGCCATTTTCAATTCCTTTAGGCTTTAATACAGGTGTATAGTCATCCAGAAAAGTTATCAATTTTCAAAGCACTATGGACATCTAGAGGCAACATGGGCTTAAGGTTTAAAATATGATCTAAACCATTAAAACAGCCAAATATTCCATTAAAATTGGTTAAAAATTGACCAATTTACAGCATTTGTAATTCTTAGCTGTTATTGCACAATAATATGTGACATCAAAGGGGGAAGGATCCTTCATTACCTTTTGTAAAACCTTTGTGTTTTATTCCTCTGTCAATGTTGTCTGAAATATAGAATTAGACTTTGGGCAAAATTTGATGAAACTTTGTCACACACCGAATCATCATGTATCTAGAAATTTTGGAATTCACAATTAGCTAAATTTGAAGATCAGAGTTTAATGAGTTATGTAAAGATTTTGAAACGTGTTCCTTATAAAATGTCACAAATTACAGACAAATTAACAAATCATGAAACTTTGTTTAGTCATAACTTGAAAACTAAAAAAGATTTTACAAATTTTACAAACTATTTTACTCAGAATTCCATGCTCTTTCACATATCTAAAATGTGCTAGATGTCCATAGTCCTTTAATAATTATTAATTTGAGCAAACTATTCTGAGCAGAACAGTCTCTAGATTTTAAAAGTATGTTCAAGTTTTCAGTTATTGCTAAGCAAAGTTTGAGAAACATCAAAACTTTACAATTATTAGAAGGGTAGACAACTCAAAATCTTAATTTAATTCTTTTTGTTCTTGCCATATGTGGTTTTAGTTTTTGTAAATGGTAAAAACGCCTATATATTGCACTTACAAATATTGATCAAAGGAATCAGTAAAATTCCCAAATCTCCCCTTCAAACAAAAGGCGTCTCTCAGTCATTTAACATTTTGTGTCTTGCTTAATAGAACATGACCGTGTTTGGGTAAAGGGTAGTTACAAAGTTGTTGGTTTGTCCCTCCAAATCAGAGCTGCTCCACCAATGATCATAGACACAAGTTCAACATTTCTTTTGCAGTATTGTATAAAACTCAACACAACTGCAGCAGCAGAACACACCATGCTCTTGCCTGGTATACATTCCCAAATTTAGAAAAAGTCCATTAGTTTTTGCTCAAATTCATGACTGTTTAAAATTCTTTGTAAGTACATTTTCCCTCTAATTTTGACTTCAAAATGATCTTTGAAAGGGACCCTGAGGCGTGTTTTCTCACTTCACAGGAATTCCGTCTCCCGACCATTATGAAATCTGTCGCTCAGAAATACAAAAAAGGTACAAGCCATGATTTAATATTACAATTTTGTTTGTCTCTATGCCGGGTACTATGTCAGCAATGTGAAGCATTCCATTTTGTGAATAAACTATTAATTCTTTTGCTCCCCTACAGAGAGTAAAACTCATTTCCGCTAAGAATTGATATTGAAAATTCCGACTTGATCCGTTACAGGAGAAATATATTGGGATTTTAGAGTTATCTGATTACTAATTTGTGAATGTGTACTTAATTAGTTTTTCTTTCTCGTTCAAAATTGAAGCTTATAGTGTGGTTTAGTTAACATACCCATTCATGGTTGCATAGGGTTTAAAAAATGTATTTTATCATTATAAAAAAAAAAAAAAATTGTTGACATTTGAGATGCAGATGAAGTGATATTCATTTTGTTTCAAACACAACAAACATACTTTTCAGACAGATTTTTGTAATTGAAATTATTCTCTCATACCCTTATGCTCTCTAAAGCTGATGAGATCTACTGGTAATTAAAGAACTTATGGTCAATTTTAATGTGTTTTTCTGCTGGGTATTGAAACCTTCCAAGAGTAATTGTGATCTTTGTGAATGGAAGCCAAAAATTCTGGAAACTTGAAGTAACTTACTTTAGCTTGATAAAATGCATTGGTTCCAAAGTTTTCTTGTAATAAACAGGCAAGGTTTGTTTGTTGGATACATAAACACTAAAATGCAGTGGAGTTTATCTATATTATTCAGAATCATAATATCAGTTTAGAAATTTGGTAATGGGGGAAGGGGTGGGGGAGCAACAAGTCTCAAATATTGGGGGACTACATTTTTGAAGAAAAAACTTGGATAAAAATTGCCCCTCTTACTCAGTGAATTGGGAGGGGGGGGGAAGCAACTTATGACTGATATGTTTTAATGAAACCTGCAAGGGTTTCTCAAATTAATGCACTGGATGTTTTAAGAGAACACTAGTGTTTCCTGCTCAAAAACACATCCAGATTTTTAGGAGCAGGACTTTTATTTTGTTACTTTTTAAAGGTTTAGTTCTTTTCATTACCTTGTAGTTAAAACAAAACATAAAAACAAAATTTGTTCCAGTTATATATCACCAATTTTCCAGGTAAACTCAAAACTTTGATCAATCATTCTACTTGAACAGTAAATGAGCAAAAGTTTAAAAGTTGTTGTACTTGGAATTTGATACACTTGATACTTTAGATAAAAAGAGAACATTTTTGCCTAGGTTTGACTCAACCTATAATACTGATCCATCAATCTGAAGTCTAATATTTAGTTTTGGCATTGGTGTATCCTCATAAAGGTTGATAACCAGTGGTCATCTGTTTTGATCATATTTCATTCTGAAAAAAAAAATGCAAACTGATGTTCTGTATAGGGTAAATGCCAATCATCTCAACCTACTATTCCAAATTAATGTCATGCTGGTATTCCTTCAGAAATGAATGTGATTTGAAGTAACTGAAATGCACAGTTGTGCATTGTGGGCTTTTCTTCAAGCATCAAAGTTAGATTGTTCCAATCAATTTGCTTGAGTTGGTTTGATATTGACTGACGCTGTTCCATTTTTGTAGAAGTGTTTACCGTTCATATTCAAGTGGTATTGGAGAATGTACTTCTAAGGAGGTTATGAACAAATAAAGAATATGTGCTATTCTGATTAATGGATTAGTTGAGTGGTCTGTTTTATATGATGGAGGGTTAGAATCATGCATCTGCTGTCATGTCTAATTGTTTCATTCAGGAGATACTGAATGTTAAGGTTAACAAATTCTCCTTCACAAAGTGTGTGTGAGGGGTGGGCATTTAGCCATACTTTTTGATGGGGCTGCAATATTTTATAAACAACTTACACATTTTTAAAAATGTTATTGAATGTGGGAGGGAGGGGACAAATCCTCTTGTCCCCCTACGAATTAGGACCCTGGTTGTTGGGTCAAAATTTGTAAAAAAATTCTTCAGGTTGTGTCTTTGACTTCAGAGGAATGTGAGCATGTAATGTCACAATTTGTCAGATTTGATTTCAATCATTTCTATGCAGTTCAGATGAGAATTCAAAACTTGAGTATCTCTTTTTCTAACCTTTTATGTGTCTTATATCCTTCTCTATCATATGTCTTGAAAATGACTTGTCACAGCCATTATTTCCCAAGCGGTACATTCTGCCATTGATAAGTTAGTGCTGTCATCGGTCTGTCGTGACGTCTAGCCCATTTAATTATAACCAAAATAAAAAAGGACCTTCCATTTCAAAAGTATGTCATCGCATCCTGTTTTGATAACTTATGACAAACTTGTGTTTCTCATCAAACGACCCATCTATCAGTACTAAGGTTGTATTAGTAATTTAGTAAGGTGGTGATAGCTGCACTCGGTATCCATTTTCTTGAACTTATGGGTTTTTAATAATTAAAGAGAATAAGATAGGTATGATCAAGTATTGTTCTTAATTTGATCAGTTTCTAGTATCTACACAGAGTAAAAATGCATGGTTTAATTGTATGACATAAATTGTGTAGTAATAAAATTATACAAGTTTTGCCAGATTTGAATTTAAAAGAGGGTTGAAGTTATTAAGACGAAAAGTGGGGCTTGTAGTGTTTGCATTGATTATTTTATGCAAAGCACAATTTTTTTAGAATAATGATATGTTGTTGAAACGTCAGAGCCATTATAACATGACACACATAAATGAGAGGGGTTGCCTCAGAATTAGGACCTTTTTGCAAAATTTCTGGACCTTTTAGCAAAATTCTGAACTTTTAGCAAAATTTCTAGACCTTTTAGCAAAATTCTGAACTTTTTAGCAAAATTTCTAGACCCTTTTGCAAAATTTCGGAACCTTTATGGACCTTTTTGCAAAATTTCTGAACATTTTTGGACCTTTTTGCAAAATTTCTGGATGTTTCTACCTTTAGGAGAGCTGTGGGAGGTGCAGAGGGGTGGGGATGGTCGACCTGGTCAACAATCTGGCCCATGAATATCTAAATTTGTCATAGAATTGTGGTTTCCCTTATTTGTTATTCATTTGATTTGATGCTGCAGTTGTTAATGGTTGGTTTATATGTTCTTTAGTCTGTGACTTGGAAAAAGATGGATTATCCTTGACAGTCGGCTCTAATTGTTATGAAAATATCAGGAGGTCTATGGAGGATGACAGTCAAACTGCTTATCTTACAGTGGACAGATCAGTCAAATATACTACCGTAGCTAACCCCCTGAAAGGAATGTTAATTAGTGAAGTTAAAAATTACATCAAAGGTTTACAGCCAACAAATTACGTTTCAAGTTTGTTGGTCATTCGATTTCATTTGCAAACTTATGTAGCGTTCTAGTGATTGATTATTTAGTGCACTAACCCCTTAGGAATGTTGTTCTATCTCTTTGAGTCAAGGTAGCACGTTACCCTTACAATCTGTTACAAACCAGATTTGCAGTTTTGAAGGTGTTCATATATTTTCTGGTCTAAATGGCAAGGACGTTTATTTGGATGTTTTTCTAAACTTTGCCTGATATTTTTTATGTCCTTGTGTTGTGAGATCAAATTTTAGTATGAAATCAGATAAAAGATAAACACTTGAAAACTGCTAACAGTTGCTGGTAAAAATCTCTTGTAAATTATTTTTCAGCTGCAAAAGTGAAAAGCCATTTTAGTAGTAAAACATTAAGACTAAGTGCTTTAAGAACATCACTAAATAGGGTCTTAAGGTTGGCCATCAATACAAATGTATCTGGTGTAGTTATTTGGAATTAATCATCTATTTAAAGCTGATTTTTTTATAACAGATTTATTTTTTATCTCTTACAATATAGTCCTCAAATTTTGTGTGAGACCAATAGATTGCAACTTCACATTTCATAAGTTTATATCCTTTAGTTAAAAGATTTTTCCTTTTATTTGTTTTGGATATATGTCATTTGCATTTGTTCCAGACATTTCTAATAAAGACCTTATTAGCAAACCTTAGTACTTGTAACTTTGTGTGTGGAGATGGGGAAGGGGGGAGGGAATGACCCCCACTTGATAAGTCTTGCCTTAAGTATATATATTCATAAATTGATTGTGACCGTCATTTGTAACATAGCTTGCTTATACCTCCTCAAATGCATCACTAACATTGCCCACAACTACCAAAACATATTCCTTTCTTCAAGTATAGGTGTGTTGCCAAGATAGCTAATATTTACTCATTCTATTGAAAGTTTTGGTTCAGAAGGCTGCATTCCTGTGAAATAACCGCTAGATTGGATTAGGGAGCTCTATAATTGGATGCCTTTACTTGCTGGAGGGAAAACAACTGAAACATTTTTCATGAAAGTTGACCCAGAATTCATGATGTATCTTTATAATCGGTTGCAGCCAAGAATGTCATCTTGATATTGATTTGGCTGTTTATTTATTTATTACTGTCATGACTTTGGGCATAGTAGTATACATTTACAATAAATAGACAATGTTCCTGTATAGGCACTAGGAAAATTGGCTTGAAATTCAGAAAAAATGCATTCTTACCTTTAAAATATGCAACTGTGAATTTCCAAGCGAAGTTTTGTTAGAATTTGCAGATATGAGAGATATTTAAGACATCACACACATTTGTCATGGTTTTTGCAAAAATCTAATACCAGTATTGGTGGTAATTAAACTTCTCCCAAGTGTCTTATTATAAAGGACTGGCATGTATGGGTAAATGTTCATGTGTAAGTAAAATCTTTGGGGACATGTGAACTCGTATTCTGTTGTAAACAAAGAATTTAACTTTTCAGTCATGTTTGACTTGTAAAATGAAGGATTTGGCAAAATGAGACTACAAGATTCTTCTTCAAGATTGTGTATCATCGCATATTATAGATACTTCACTACTTCTGTTCCACAAATCATCTGATATATTCAGTTGTTTTAATCCACATACTATTGAACACCATCTTAATGGAATTATAAGTGTTTGGAAGCTTTTTGCATCTATATACAAATATAAGAGAGCTAAATATTGGAATCCTTTAAAAAATATGTCAATATATTCTTGACTATTCTGTTTGCCTTATTATTCTGCAATGTTTAAAATGACCATTTTTGACCTTTAATTAAACCTGTCATGTATTTTGATTATGAGATAGAAAAATATATGAAACTCTCATCCTGACTGAAGTCAGAATATTCAATATCTTCTCCACCGCAGTCATAACATCATTGGTTAATTACTTCTCCTTCATGGTGAGTGAAGAAGACTTGGTAAATGATTTATATGTCAAAATTATCTTTGTGTATCTTCCACATTCCTGTCTTTACTGGCTTTTTATCATGCCGTACGTATGTACAATTGAATTGGATGGTTCTTTTGCTCATATGCAGGACGTGTATTGATTTATGTACGTATTATTTTTGTGCCGCTGTGTGCCTGAGGTTTGTTGGTCTGTAGATCAATTTAAATGCATCTTAATATTTCAAAGTGGGCATGATGACAGAGACTAAATTATATTGAGGTTTTATATATGCACATCTTATAAAGACTTATTTGGGTTGCATAACAGACATTGGACATAGTTTGAATTTGTGTGTGGTCAAGCATGTTCATCTTCGGTATATACATTTTCTTTTTTGGGTTTAATTAAGGAGATATTTGGGTTCCAAACTGCAGCAGATTAGTATAAAAATGACCAAAAAAAATAGCCTGACTTTCCAGTTACACATTCCTTCCAATGTTTTGTGTAATATCATTAACATATGTTTTTAGATTTTGTGACTTTCATCCATTCGAGAGTATTTAAAACAAAAATCTAGAGTATGAACTACTTTTTTATTATCTAATAAAATAAAAAGAAATATCTTCAAGTAATCATAAAATATATTTTCGATAAAATTCATACCCAATTGATAAGAAAGTGATCATTGTGACATCCTCTGTTTCATACCCAATTGATAAGAAAGTGATCATTGTGACATCCTCTGTTTCATACCCAATTGATGAGAAAGTGATCATTGTGACATCCTCTGTTTCATACTAGACCGTCTACACCAGTTGTTTTCAAGACAAACTGGTGAGTTTTTAAAGTGAACACCTAAGCAGAAGATGATGAAGTAGTTTCTTCAGTTTCCTGTTTGTCATTTTGTATCATACAAGATAGACATATCTGCATGACCATCAAGAATGTAACTTTTTGATATTTGGTCAGAAAATATTGAAGTTAAGTAAATTGAACTTCAAAAAACTTAAAAAAATGTAGAAAAATACTTGAAGAATATTTCAAGGATATCCACAACAAGTGTAAGTACTGAAAATGTTGACAGGTCAAGTGCATGGTAGTTCAAAGTACAGTACCTAACAAGTATTATGAGTATCACTTGACCATTAGCCTGTCCAGTTCTTAAATAGTTATCAATGTTTGTAGATATTTTTAAGGAGAAAGATTAACCTTGATTTCTACTTATTTTTCATCCTTGCTGCATAAGTTCAAGAAGTTTGCCTCAAAGAAAAATATTCAATACAAGATAGTGGAAATGCATGATATTCAAAAGTTGAATTCTGATAAGATCTGCAAATATTGTCTCTTGATCCCAAAGATACGTTGATTTCTTCTAAGTCTTGGAGAGATAAAATTGAAGAAGTTTTTATCTTGTCATGACATGTTTCTGGATAAAAGACATTTTCACCAATGAAATATGTGGCATGCCAAAAAAAAAAAGTACTTAGTAGTTATGAGATACTTTTTCTGCATTTTTGTCATATCCTCGTTTTCATCAATTTAGTTATAGATTTGAAGAGATGATTATAATCTTTGATTAGTATCTTCATTTTGTTTATATTGTAATCAGGTGCGTCATGGATAAGTACCATGGCGTGCAAGAAAGAAATGCAGATTAACGTTTTTAATGTAGATATGAAATGAGTATTTGTATTATTCTTTTCTGTCTTATTATGATATCTTTTCCGTTTACTTTGGCTGAATAGTTATAGATCTAAAATGATAATATTAAGCTCTTTTTATAAACTTATTCACTGAGCTGGATGATATGTTTTGTGATTTTCCTCACGATTCTAAAGAAGTTTTTATTTGTAACATTGTTCCATTGCTTTGACTCATTTGCCTATTAAAGTCCCTTTTATATCTTATCAGTTTGGGGCAAATGTGTTTCCCGTCGTAGCTGGTTGAAACTCAATCTTAACATATCGCTGCTTTATTGTCTTGAGGATTGTGCAAATGTATAAAGAAACTTCTTGATGATTAGAAAACAACCAAAGCTGACAAAAGATGAACAAAAATCTTGCTACATTGTCAATATTTTGACACATTGAATGCTTTTGGAAATGGAAAATTATTTTTGGAGTACTTTTTAGTCTTTTCTAGTTATCTTGTATTACAATGATAGGTATTATTGACCGTTTAACTTCCAAAGATTATGAAAATAAAAATTTATGATTATAAAAATTTCAATTTCCTGAAACTTGTATATTACGAGAGAGCCGTTGCTACTTTCATTCAGTATATAAGCTTTTGATAAAATCCTTTACCCAACCTGGCTATGAAACCAGCATTGAATTTCTTTTCAAGTTTATCAGAAGCTTTCTACAAAAGAAAATATAAAAACTATAATACAGTCAATACGCCAAACTATAATACAGTCAATACGCCAAACTATGATACAGCCAATACGCCAAACTATAATACAGTCAATACGCCAAACTATAATACAGTCAATACGCCAAACTATAATACAGTCAATACGCCAAACTATAATACAGTCAATACGCCAAACTATAATACAGTCAATACGCCAAACTATAATACAGTCAATACGCCAAACTATAATACAGTCAATACGCCAAACTATAGTACAGTCAATACGCCAAACTATAATACAGTCAATACGCCAAACTATAATACAGTCAATACGCCAAACTATAATACAGTCAATACGCCAAACTAATACAGTCAATACGCCAAACTATAATACAGTCAATACGCCAAACTATAATACAGTCAATACGCCAAACTGTAATACAGTCAATACGCCAAACTGTAATACAGTCAATATGCCTTATTCATTAAACCAAGTACAGCAAAAAGCTTCCATTCTTTGCTTTCAATTAAACGAGCAAATATTCTTTATAAAGTGGCTTTAAAAGAATGGGACATGAGTGTAGATGGTCTCATTATGAACTGACCTTTGCATTAACGCAGCTGGTAAAGAGTGACCGTCAGATATTTCATTCACAAATGAATTCTCTCAGCCTTAATTAATGTAATTACGATTGTGATTTGCCGAGAGATGTATTTTTGATTGTTTACAGACAAAAACAGCTTTAAACAGCTTCTATTTTTAAAATGGATTTCTGTTGTCAAAATGGACTGGAATAAAGCCTTCACATTGCCATTATACTCCTTTTTAGTGCTTAAAACACTCTGTACCAGAATAGTACACCAGAAAAGAAGTATAATTGTAATGTGAAGGCTTTATTCCAGTCCATTTTGGCAATAGAAATCCATTTTAAAAATAGAAGCGCTTTGAATGAATATGAAAATTTGTTGAGGAATAAAATGCACAACTGAGGTTTATATTTTTTGGACATGAAATTGTAAAATTATTGCTTTTACCTAAATTTTGGGATGCATTCGGTACAACTTAAACCAATCTCGTAAGTTAATTTGAGAAAAGAATTAAAAATTCAGTTTTTATCAGGAGTCATAAATTCAGGGGAATAATGTACCGCCCCTCCCCACTTTGTGGAGGAAAACTGTGGGCCTGTTGAACCACCACCTTATGAAGGGGGTTATTTTGTATTCAAAATTGGACAAATTATATTTCATACTTCAGAATGGCAGTAGTGGTTATGTGACAATATTTATAGTGTAAAGGAAATTGCTTATTTCTGCTTGTAAAATTCATAATTCATAAGAACAGCTATCTGCTTACATTCATTCTTTTAGAAGATCTAGTGAGTTTTAACATCTTTTTCTTCATTTTTGACAAAAGTGGCTTTTGTAATAAGCAAATTACGTACTGCTATTAACAATTCCATTGAAATAAACTTGTATGCAGTATAAGTTCCGCAGTATAACTTCCCCAACTTCACTTCCCAGTATAACTTCCTAGGAATGCAATTATTGCAAAATATTGTAACATTGGAATGGTGGCTTACATAAAGATCTGAAAGAAGAAAACAATCAATATTTTTATGAACTCTTGCTCTTTGAAAGAGTTAACAATATCCACTCCAAACAATATCACTATAAGAAGCCATGGGAACCAACAAGTCAGGGGTGTGTTCTCACTTGAGTAGGAGTTCAGGATCGGAGCCACTGTATATGATCAGATTCGCTGATTTGTTTACTTTGAGAACATTTATTGAATCTGATTGCAGTTACTTAATCTTGATCTTAGGGGAGGATAGGATCTTGATCCATAGCAGGTGATCAGATCCATCCATGAGATTCTCAAAACATATATGAATGCAGATCATTGTCTTGAGATCATGTTCTATAGTTACACAATATACTGTTATGACTTGTTTAATTCATACAATCAGAACCCTGCAGTGGTTCTGATCCCTGCGGTGGTTCTGATCTCTGCAGTGGTACTGAACCCTGCGGTGGTTCTGAACCCTGCAGTGGTTCTGATCTTGCAGTGGTTCTGATCCCTGTAGTAGTTCTGAGCCCTGCAGTGGTTCTGAACCCTGCAGTGGTTCTGATCTTGCAGTGGTTCTGAACCATGCAGTGGTTCTGATCTCGAGCGTACAATCAGAACCCTGCAGTGGTTCTGATCTCGAGCGCACAATCAAGTGATAGTACATGACATTATGTTTTTATACTATCATCAGTTGGTTTATCGTTGGGTATCATGATTCGGAGATAAGTGAGAACTGAGTACTGAGGCTGCCTGTGCTTCATGTCTGTTATTAACCTTTGGAAAAAAATTGTGATGATTAGGAGGAATTAACCCCAAGTAAGGACGTACCATGCAGTATTTTACTACATTCCTTTGATTTTGGTAAAGGATGGTTTTGCTATTCATGTTATGTACTGTATGTACCGTTATATAATATATGGAATTTATATGGCACATTTTCTAGTTAATGAACTGTTCAAATGCGCTCTACAACTAACAGACTAGTTCTCCGGCTGCCTATGGGTGCGCATGAACTTAGTACTTGAAAGGAAAAGTGAATGAACACAGCATTTTCATGCTTCTCTTCTCGATTAGTATTCAGAGAACCAAGCAGGGGTGACTCTCCTGCTGTCAGGACCGACAGCTTAACGTCCCTTCAAAGGATGGTGTGCGCCATTCAACCATTGTCACTTTTCTCAACAGCTGAATGAGGAGTAGCAGCTGCAGACAAAATGCTTCCGCTTTGATATTCGGCGTATCTGTCTACATAGCTGTGGAAAAATTGAGTGAGACCTGACCGAGGCTTGAACTCGGGATCTCCAGCATCTCAGCCATGCGCTGTGCTAACTCTTTATAAAAATATAAATTTTGTTGGCAAGGAATCCGGGTTTTGGTATCATTTTGTTGAAAAAGAACTGTGCTGAATTGTTACAGTATATTATTCTGAAATCTCAAGAATGTGAAAATACCTTCTTTTTATTTCTTTCTTTTTTGGCCATATTTATTCATGAAAATATGTAAATATGTGATTTCTTATGTGAATTTATTTTATCCTCCCCTCCCAATGGTTTGAAGAAAAAAGGCTGCCTTTGTAAAGATTGTATATCATTGAAACCATACCCCATTTACGTGGGAACAATATTTATAATGTTATTAATAGCTTAATGAGCAGAAGGACTTGTTAATAGCTTAATGAGCAGAAGAACTTGTTAATAGTTTAATGAGCAGAAGAACTTGTTAATTGCTTAATGAGCAGAATGACTCGTTAATAGCTTAATGAGCAGAAGGACTTGTTAATAGCTTAATGAGCAGAAGAACTTGTTAATAGCTTAATGAGCAGAAGGACTTGTTAATAGCTTAATGAGCAGAAGAACTTGTTAATTGCTTAATGAGCAGAATGACTCGTTAATAGCTTAATGAGCAGAAGGACTTGTTAATAGCTTAATGAGCAGAAGAACTTGTTAATAGCTTAATGAGCAGAAGAACTTGTTAATAGCTTAATGAGCAGAAGAACTTGTTAATTGCTTAATGAGCAGAATGACTCGTTAATAGCTTAATGAGCAGAAGGACTTGTTAATAGCTTAATGAGCAGAAGAACTTGTTAATAGCTTAATGAGCAGAAGGACTTGTTAATAGCTTAATGAGCAGAAGAACTTGTTAATAGCTTAACAAGCAGAAGAACTTGTTAATAGCTTAACGAGCAAAAGAACTTGTTAATAGCTTAAGGAGCAGAAGAACTTGTTGATAGCTTAACGAGCAAAAGAACTTGTTAATAGCTTAATGAGCAGAAGAACTTGTTAATAGCTTAATGAGTAGAAGAACTTGTTAATAGCTTAATGGGCAGAAGAACTTGTTAATAGCTTAATGAGCAGAAGAACTTGTTAATAGCTTAATGAGCAGAAGAACTTGTTAATAGCTTAATGAGCAGAAGAACTTGTTAATTGCTTAATGAGCAGAATGACTCGTTAATAGCTTAATGAGCAGAAGGACTTGTTAATAGCTTAATGAGCAGAAGAACTTGTTAATAGCTTAATGAGCAGAAGGACTTGTTAATAGCTTAATGAGCAGAAGAACTTGTTAATAGCTTAACAAGCAGAAGAACTTGTTAATAGCTTAACGAGCAAAAGAACTTGTTAATAGCTTAAGGAGCAGAAGAACTTGTTAATAGCTTAATGAGCAGAAGGACTTGTTAATAGCTTAATGAGCAGAAGAACTTGTTAATAGCTTAATGAGTAGAAGAACTTGTTAATAGCTTAATGGGCAGAAGAACTTGTTAATAGCTTAATGAGCAGAAGAACTTGTTGATAGCTTAATGAGCAGAAGAACTTGTTGATAGCTTAATGAGCAGAAGAACTTGTTAATAGCTTAATGAGCAGAAGAACTTGTTAATAGCTTAATGAGCAGAAGAACTTGTTAATAGCTTAATGAGCAGAAGAACTTGTTAATAGCTTAATGAGCAGAAGAACTTGTTAATAGCTTAATGAGCAGAAGAACTTGTTAATAGCTTAATGAGCAGAAGAACTTGTTAATAGCTTAATGAGCAGAAGAACTTGTTAATAGCTTAATGAGCAGAAGAACTTGTTAATAGCTTAATGAGCAGAAGAACTTGTTAATAGCTTAATGAGCAGAAGGACTTGTTAATAGCTCAATGAGCAGAAGAACTTGTTAATAGCTCAATGAGCAGAAGAACTTGTTAATAGCTTAATGAGCAGAAGAACTTGTTAATAGCTTAATGAGCAGAAGAACTTGTTAATAGCTTAATGAGCAGAAGGACTTGTTAATAGCTTAATGCTCAAGCAGAAGAACTTGTTAATAGCTTAATGAGCAGAAGAACTTGTTAATAGCTTAATGAGCAGAAGAACTTGTTTATAGCTTAATGAGCAGAAGAACTTGTAAATAGCTTAATGAGCAGAAGAACTTGTTAATAGCTTAATGAGCAGAAGAACTTGTTAATAGCTTAATGAGCGGAAGAACTTGTTGATAGCTTTATGAGCAGAAGAACTTGATAATAGCTTAATGAGCAAAAGAACTTGTTAATAGCTTTATGAGCAGAAGAACTTGTTAATAGCTTAATGAGCAGAAGAACTTGTTAATAGCTTAATGAGCAGAAGAACTTGTTAATAGCTTAATGAGCAGAAGAACTTGTTAATAGCTTAATGAGCAGAAGAACTTGTTAATAGCTTAATGGGCAGAAGAACTTGTTAATAGCTTAATGAGCAAAAGAACTTGTTAATAGCTTAATGAGCAGAAGAACTTGTTGATAGCTTTATGAGCAGAAGAACTTGATAATAGCTTAATGAGCAGAAGAACTTGTTAATAGCTTAATGAGCAGAAGAACTTGTTAATAGCTTTTTTTTTTTTCTTTTTTTTTTCTAGCTGCCTCGGGTCTCTCGGCCCTTGGTTTTTTCTTTCATAATGACAAAGCGCCTATGCAGTGACCTTGACCCCCTCCCCTCCCGTGACCCACCTGCTACCATCATTGACCATTCTGCAACCCCAATCCCAAAAATCCTTATAATCCATGCCACCAACAAGCAGGAAAGCTTTAAAAAGTTTCTCCTTTCCTCATCCATAAAGCCCTCTTTGGCCTTGTCGGTACCCTCCCAAAGTCTCTACCCTTAGATCCGGTGATCTCCTGGTGCACTGCACCAGGGACACACAAGCCACCACCCTCCTTTCCACCAAAACCCTATCCAACTCTGGTATCGACATCACAGTCACCCCCATCGTTCCCTAAACTCCAGCAAAGGCGTCATACGCACCAGCGATCTTGCGTACATGACCGATGACGACCTCCAAGAAGAACTAGCTAACCAACATGTAACAAGCCCGTCGTCTCGTTCTAAAGAGAGACGGAGCTGAAACTCCCACCAACACCATATTTCTCACTTTCGCAACTCCAACTCTCCCCTCCCACATCATTGCCGGCTACCTGAGAATCCAGGTCGCCCCTTATATTCCTAACCCTTTACGTTGCTACAATTGTCAGAGGTATGGCCACGGGAAGAACTCCTGCCACAGCCAAGCGCGCTGTGGTAACTGCGGAGCCCTGGACCATGACAACACCTCCTGCACCAACCCCCCACTCTGCACAAATTGTGACGGTAAACACCCAGCAAACCATCCCTCCTTCTCGAAAGACTGTCCCACCTGGCTTCAGGAAAAACAAATAACAAAACTTAAAACCCTTAACCCCAACATAACCTACCCTGAGGCCAGGAAACAATTCCTCGCTTCCCTTAACTCCAAGCCTTCCTACTCAAACGTAGTCTCCTCTAACTCTAATTCCGCCCCCCCAAACACAACTAACACAACAAAACTAACTCCCATGCCCAAACCGACCTCACCTGGCTCTTCTTACCTAGTCCTAAGCCCATCACCATTTCCAACAACCCAATCACACCCAATACCCACACCACCTCCACCACCACTTCTCTCCTCAACCCCCCTTCCTACTCTAAAGCCCCTACCGCCCCCTACACCAACTCCACTAATACCTTCATACATCAAGCTAAAACCAGCCAAGCAAACAACCAACAAACCAACAAATCTACCAGCAAACAACCAACCAAAAAACAACCAATCAACAAACAACCTATCAACAAACAACCAATCAACAAACAACCCACCTCCCAAACCCACACTGAAGAGAGTATGGATTGTTCGATTACCGAACACATCGATCATACTTCGTCAATTTTCAAAAACAATCGCTCCCAAAGAAACAAATCCAAAGAAAAACAAGCGAACTCAGACCCAGCAGATCTTCCTCCAGATAACCCCCGCCTCCTTTATGGCATACACCACAATCAATTACAATAACACCCACAACATCATACAATGGAACATTAGGAGCCTTAAGGCCAATTCTGAAGAAATCGACCTTCTGGCCTCCACCTTCAACCCGGTCGTCTTCTGCCTACAAGAAACTTTCTTGAAAACCACGGACCATTACTCCTTAACAACTTTGCTTGCTATCACAAACATCAAGTGGATGCTGACAGGGCCTGTGGTGGCGTCTCCATTTTCGTTAGACACGATATCCCACACAGCCCTGTTCGTGTGCACACCGACCTTCAGGCCATCTGTATTTCTATCTCCCTCCACAAAACTTTCACTCTCTGCAATATCTATCTCCTCCCAACACCAACATTCAACCAACCAGCCTTAGCAACCTCATATCTCAGCTTCCCACCCCTTCATCCTTCTTGGTGACTTCAACGCTCACAACCCTCTGTGGGGCTCTAATACCACCACCCCTAGAGGCAAGTTCATCGAAAAGCGCTCTCCGTCAGCACAGCCTGTCCTTACTGAACACTAACTCCCGACCTACCTTCATCCTGCCACAGGCTCTCTCACCTGTATTGACCTGTCTATCTGTTCCCCTAACCTCCTCCCTGACTTTAGTTGGAGAGTCACTGCTGACCTCTGTGGTAGTGATCATTACCCTCTTCTTATACACTCCAATCTTCAAATCCCCACTGAGCACACCCCCAACTGGAACCTCGACAAGGCTGACTGGTCCCTTTTGAAACCCTCTGTGACTCACACCTCTCCCCCCATCTTCTCGAGGATGAGGATCCCATGTCTAACTTCAGTAATATCCTTATCAACATCGCCACCTGCTCAATTCCCAAAACCTCCAAACCCCAAATCATCCCCAACCCCTGGTTCTCAGATGACTGCAAACCGCCATCAAGAACAGGAAAAGAGCCCTCAGGAACTTTAAAACTAACCCGACCACCCATAACCTTAACCTCTTTCGCATCAGCCGTGCAAGGCCAGGCGCACCTATCAAGGACAGTAAAACCAACACTTGGAACAACTTTATCTCTCTCTCACCACCAACACCCCCACTAAGAAGATTTGGAGAATGGTTAACAGCTTCCACGGCAGAGTAGGCAAATCTTCCCTCTCCCATCTCTCTTGGAATGGAGACCTTCTCCATAAAAAAGACATCGTTGACCACCTCGCCGCCTCTTTCAGCAACATCTCGGCCTCGACCAACTACTCCAATGCTTTCAAAATCAAAAAGCTTGCGATGAAGCCCGGAGAATCACTTTTCCCTCTGACAACTCCAAAGCTACAACACCCCTCTCACCCTTTCTGAATTAAACCAAGCCATCAGCGACGCTGGCTGCACCTCCAAGGGCCCAGATAACATCCCCTATCAGTTTCTGAAACACCTCCCCATCAAAGCCACCACTACCCTACTCACCATCTTCAACCACATTTGGTCCTCACACTCCTTTCCCCTATCTGGAGGACAGCTATTGTCATCCCGTCCTTAAACCGGGAAGGATAGCACCGACCCCACCAGCTACCGACCCATCGCCCTTACTTGCTGTCTCTGTAAAATTATGGAAAAGATCATTAATCAGAGACTAAACTGGTTCCTCGAGACCAACAGAATCTCTCTCCTCACCAAAGCGGCTTCCGAAACGTCGCAATACCTAGACCAGTTAATTACGCTCGACACCGCTATCCGGGAATCCTTTGCAAAAAGGAACACCTCATTGCCATATTTTTTGACCTCGAGAAAGCTTTCGACACTACTTGGAAATACGGCATTACCGGAAACTTCACACCATTGGCCTCAGAGGCCACCTCCCCATCTTTATTCAAAACTTCCTCTCACCCAGGCAGTTCCAAGTTCAGTATTGGCCACACCCTCTCCAAGCCGTACCCCAAGAAGAGGGCGTCCCCCAAGGCAGCATCCTCTCCCCCACTCTCTTCAACCTGAGCATTAATGACATCGGGAATGACCTTGGCCCCAGCATCAAACATACCCTCTCGTGGATGACTTCACCATCTTCTACTCCTCCCCTAGCTTTCCTATTGTTGAAAATAGGCTTCAAACCAGCCTCAATCAGCTGCAAGTCTGGAGCAACAATAACGGTTTTAGATTCTCCAAAGACAAGACAGTCTGCATGCACTTTTGTCATTTCAACAACCTCCACCCCAACCCGAACTTTGTGCTCAATGGGAATCGCATCCCCAAAGTTGAAAACACAAAGTTCCTTGGTCTAACTCTAGACCCCAAACTCACCTACAAGCCACACATCACCAACCTGAAACTAAAATGCAATAGCTCCCTCAACCTCCTCCGACTGCTCTCCAACACTACTTGGGAAGCGAACCGCTATGCTCTCCTCAAAATTTTCAGGCTCACCATTCGTGCCAAGCTTGACTATGGCAATATTGTTTACTGTGTCGCTCACAACTCATACCTCAACCACATTAACACCATCCAAAATGAAGCCCTCAGGCTTTGTCTAGGAGCCTACAGGACCTCCCCAATCACTAGCCTTCATGTTGAAGCCAACGAACCCCCCTTTCTACTTAGATGTAAAAAGCTTAGCCTCTCCTATGCTTTTAGAGTCCTCACCAACACCCAGAACCCTGTTTACAACCTCATTAGGTACCCCAATTTCTCCTCCCTCTTTGATAGGACTAAAACCCTATCGCCCCCCTTCAGCTTACGCATTAAATCAGACCTCTTTCAACTTGGCATCAACCCCGCCACTCTCGGCACCTATTCCTGGCCCACTTTTCCGCCCTTGGGCCACCCCCCTTCCTTCTGTCCACCTAGACCTCTCCACTTATAACAAATCTCAAACTCACCCTAATCTCTTCATCAATCTCCACAACCAAATCAAAGACCAACTCTCAAATTACACCTCCATCTATACTGATGGCTCCAAGGAAGGCAACAAGACAGCTGCTGCTGCCATCATCCAAGACATCACCCTCAGTAGCAGACTTCCTGACCACTCATCCATCTTTTCAGCCGAGGCTAAGGCCATTCTCCTCGCCCTCAACTTTATTGAGTACTCTCCTCTTAGTCACTTTGCCATTTTCTCTGACTCAAAGGCTGTTCTTACTTCATTACTCAATCTTAAATGGGATAACCTCACCTGCCACCTCCTCCTCCGAAACTCTTTTCTCCCACCCTCTGCAGGAAAAGTGTTCTTTTCTTCTGGATACCCAGCCATGTTGGCATCCCTGGCAATGACAGGGCTGATACAGCCGCTAAGCTTGCCCTTAACCTCCTCCTTCCCTTTTCCCAAAACCCTCTCTGACATCAAACCGCTTATCGCTTCTCTTGTTCGTGACCGCTGGCAAACCTTATGGAACTTCCAAATTGATAACAAACTCCATGTTATCCAGCCCACAATCCCGATCAAATCCACCATCAACAACCTTTCTCGTATCGACAACGTTCATATTACCCGTCTTAGAATTGGTCACACCCACCTCACTCACTCCCACCTCCTTATTGGTTCCCCCAACCCCTCTGTAACAATTGCCACTGCATCCTTACAATCCAACACGTTCTCCTTGCTTGCCCCCTGTACAACCTTCCCAGAGCTTCTCTCGCTCCCCACAACTCAATTGCTGAGTTCTTCCAAAAAAATCCTCCAGATAAAATAGTCTCCTTCCTTCAGCATGCATCACTCTACAACCATATTTAATCCTCCTCTTCCACCCCCTCTCTACTCTGTTTTTAGTTTTACCCATGCACCTCCTCTCTCGATCACAGCTTTCTGGCTTTTGTTCTTGAATTTCTCTCATTCTTCCCCTGGTCTCTTTCCTTACTACCTCTAAAATGATCTGACCTCTCAGGCACAATTTGACCTTCGTTGTCGTGGTGCCGTTAAGACCTCATCAAACAAACAAACATATGAGCAGAAGAACTTGATAATAGCTTAATGAGCAGAAGAACTTTATAGAGATCTAAATATGAAAAACTTTAAGCTACCTTCAATGTCTTTGATTTTGAAGAGTGTACATTGAGATATGACAGAAGTTTGATTGGCCATTAGTTACAAACTAAATATGACTATTCTACTCATTTAAGCTCTTTGTAAGTAATAAATAATTTGCAAATGCCGCTATAGTTCTAAAATATGAGTCTTTTGATTTCTTCAGTGCAACCGTTTTGCATCCAATTTATATTGTTTTTCTGTTTCAATTTAAAGATATTTTTTGATTTAGTTTCATTCAATTGAACAGTATGGCAAAGCTTATGATAAGCTTTTTTGCACAATGCTAGATGGACCAACCCAGGATTTGTTATTTAAATACTAATAATAAATCCCATTTTCATATTAAATTTGATTTAAAATTTGTTCTTTTTTATCTATTGATGCTCTGTAAAGAATATGTAGCACACCTGGTTTACACTTGGGTTTTGTTTATTATTATGATGAGCCACAGAAAAATTAGTTTGTGTTCATTGTGAAAAGAATGATAATGATGTTAAACTTCATGGAACTTAACATTTTTATTAATCTTTCCATGGTGAATACAGTTAAAGAAAAATGTGAAGCATTGCTGGTTCAATCCTTAATTTGATTTCTTTTTTGTTATTCAGTTCAAGTGAACTTTATGTACACTGTAAAAGTCAAATGAATGTATAACCACCATGATTATAAATCAGGTTATGTCCATCGTACAAATGGCTTGATGGTGACAAACATAATAAAACAGTTTGAACAAAGAACTCGTAAAAGTCAAAAAGTGATTCAAAAACAAAACAATCAATTGATGACGGGCAATCACGTTGTAACGAAACCATTAAATGAAATTTGGAAATGGTGTTGTGTGACATATCACAATGAAATTATGTATTGATTAACCCATGTGACATATAGATAACGATCGATCCTATGCAGTATGTTGTATGATGGAGATTGTCGTGTGTGGATTTTAATGTAGCAGTTTCCTGTAATTGATATCCCTGAAGAATGTGTTCGGCACTAGTATATTGTGGTTAAGTTTGACACTCTTAGCTTGAAAGGAGGTTTGAAGTATATAGTTGAATGGGAACTGTCATAAATTAGGGCACCACACTGAGTTATACTACACACTCAAGGTGTAATCTATATATTGCGCGGTAGATTCGTACACACAGATGAGTATTAATTGAACGAAAGAGCTTGTATAGTACAAGTAGATTATATCATTGAAGAGTTGTTTTGTTAAGTTTGATTTGTGCTGGTTTAAGATGGGTTGTGAATGGAATGAAATGTGTGATGACTTTGACAATTAAGAGCAAGATTTTTATCGTAGCTTTTTTTTTTTCTTTATAGAACTTTATACTGGTTACACTGTTTGTTGTAAGATATATTTAGAATATATTGCAATGTTCAATAAGCATTTTGGAGAGATGCATTAGGTTAAGTTTTGTGTGGTATCACTATTATCATCATAATTAAAGAAGTATTCCCATGGTTTTTTGCTCAAATTTATTTAAAAAAGCATACTTTTTGAGCCAATTTGGTACAAAAATCAGGTTGATGTCATATTCCATTCAGGGAATATGTATTTTTTAAGATTTCCCAATTACATTTTAAAGTTTTGTACAGTATGATGAATTCGTGTTTGAAGATGTCATTGAGGCAATTCCATTGCAAATGTTTATGTATTTTGAATTTTAATTGGTTGTTTGTGTATAATTGGAAACAATTTTCCAAAACTTACTGAAGTAGGGTATATTTAACAATGTATGTAAATACCGACCTTTCATCAATTTATTTTTCTAGCAGGTTTTACTAATAAAAAAAGATGATAGATTTGAATGAAATACATCAACTTTGTGGGAGAATGTGTTGCTGTGATGTCATACTGAGCCTTTTCCTATTCATTTATTGACATTTTTTGTGAACCTTAACATTTGAATATCTCCTGGTAAGGAATAACATAAAAACATGATTTTTGTACTATGTTGTTTCTAAAAATTATCTTTCTTATGATGGGTTATGGACAAATTTGGAAATATTCCTTTAAGTCTAAATTTCTGACAGCTAGCTCCAGGGCTATAATTTATGGGGGACAGGAGGCCTTGTCCCCTCACTTTCTGCCAGAATTTTAAAGAAATATATCAGTTTTTAAAAACATTGTCCCACCACCCCTCCCCTCCCCCTCCTTCACTTTTTGCAGAAAGGATTATGGTCCCATGTCTTCCTACTTTGTGAGGAAGAACTGTGGCCCTGACAGGCCTGTTGGGTACAGTACAAATGTATCACAATGCATTTCTCAGATTAAGTAGTAATTCAGACGTTAAATTCTAGACTTACAATATCTGCAAACTTGGGCATCAAAAATTTGTTTCTATGCTAAGAAAAGTGAACCTTTGCACTTTACTAGAAATACTTCATTTGTTACTTGCCATAAAATGGTTGCATTTCAAAGTATATCCCCGGGGCCATGATGGTTTACCTGCCTCTGACGTTATTTAAACATGAGTGAACTAAAAGAGAACAGATGGACACTTAAATCAGATTTTCTATTTGTCGCCGTAATTGTAGTGTAATGTATTGTAATCTTAGCAGTTATTTTTGATATTCCCTGGGACATGAGGGTTTATCTGCCTCTGACATAACTTAAACATGAGTGAACTGAAAGAGAACAAATGGATGCTTAATTCAGATTTTGTCTATTTGTCACCATAATTGTATTGTAATGCATCTTATTGTGTTGCATTGTATATTTTGTATGAGCTACAATCGTGGCCCAAAAAAACTGTTGGAACAAAACCGCCCAAAATATTTAAACAGCATTTTCCCACACCTCCCATTCAATGTTGTACGCTTTGCAAAAAACATGGTAAAATACGACTTTTAACATTGATCGAGGGGAGTGGGGATTTGTCCTAACTACTTTTGGTCACGATTGTAGCTGTGTTGGTAAGAACACACCCTTCGCCCTTATTGTGAATGGAACTGTTGCTCTTTCAATTTGGTTGGCTTCCAAACAATTTAGGAAGCAAACAAGTAGATTATAGCTGCGATTCTTTTGTTGCTTTCTTGCCC
Organism: Chiridota heheva; assembly: GCA_020152595.1. NCBI lineage: Eukaryota > Metazoa > Echinodermata > Holothuroidea > Apodida > Chiridotidae > Chiridota > Chiridota heheva. Next base: position 1,002,689 of record JAIGNY010004509.1, read on the forward strand.
TTATGCAATACCCCCCTCTTCTAAAGGGGCCTGTTTTGTTAATGGGGTAGATATTACAGTAATAAAATAGTTGTAATGGTTACAATTAAGCATATTTTTTCTCTTTCTCTTAATAGGGCATTTTAATTGGGAATTAACCCCCTCCCCCAGTATACTACAATGGACCTCCCCCATGCACCAGGCCGCTCTTCAGGGGGATTCAGCCACATTGTGTAGATTAATAGAAGAGCGGGAAAACCCAAATATTAAGGATATAGATGGCTCCACACCTGTGTATGCTGCTGCTATTGCAGGCCAGTATGGTGAGTACTTATTTGAATTTTTGTGAAATCAGAAACGTGTATCTTTTGAGTTTTTAATTGTAGAAAATTAAGTTCCTGAGGAGACGGGTGGTTCAGTTAATAGCGTGCATGATTGAGATTGCCTGAGGAGGAGCAAGAGATTCAACTTGAAGATTTATCCACAGCAACAAACATACATCTTCCTGACGTTGGAATTATTGGTACAGAAGTATTTTGTTGGCAATACATACTTTTCATCAGGGTCGTAATTCTCCTTCACAAAGTGGGCGGGATATTGGGCCATACTGTACGTTGCCTCCACAAAGCAGGGCGACAGTGTTTTTTACAAACTTAAGTATACACATTTTAGAATTTTGCCAAAAATTTGGGCAGGGACACAATTCCCCCTCTTTCCCATCCCCTGAATTTCATCCCTGCTTTTCATGCACGCATTGGGAGAAGGGGACAGTGATTGGATGGTGGAACATGTTACATGGTGGAACATGTTACATGGTGATCCTGAAAGGGTCTTGCCTGGGTCTCCAAACACTTTTCGAAAAGCAATTCTATTAAAAGCAAGTGCATGATGTTCAATGACATACTGTTGCGGTCATGAAAGCAAGTGCATGATGTTTAATGGCGTACTGTTGTGGTCATGAAAGCAAGTGCATGATGTTCAATGGCGTACTGTTGCGGTCATGAAAGCAAGTGCATAATGTTCAATGGCGTACTGTTGCAGTCAGGAAAGCAAGTGCATGATGTTCAATTACGCACTGTTGCGGTCATGAAAGCAAGTGCATGATGTTTAATTTTGCACTGTTGCGGTCATGAAAGCAGGTGCATGATGTTTAATTATGCACTGTTGCGGTTATGGAAGCAAGTGTGATGTTCAATGACGTACTGTTTCAGTCATGAAAGCAAGTGCATGATGTTCAATGACGTACTGTTCCAGTCATGAGCATGATGTTCAATGACGTACTGTTGCGGTCATGAAAGCAAGTGCATGATGTTCAATGACGTACTGTTGCGGTCATGAAAGCAAGTGCATGATGTTCAATGACGTACTGTTGCGGTCTTGTTCCAGTCAAGTTCATGGCCCTGATCTTCTGTCAGAGAGTTAGGCTTGAATTGACAATGCATACTTAACTAAGCTTATGGAGGAAAGAATTTTTATTAATTGGCATGTCATATCTTTTCTATGACTATATTTGTTTTCAATAATCAGGAATCCAATTAAACTGCCTGGACCACGTCCTCAAATTCGACACCTTCATCCGTGAAGCCCTCATCAGAAATCATCATGCCATCTCCATCTTCTTCGACCTCGAAAAGGCCTTCAACACCACTTGGCGATATGGTTTCCTCAAAGACCTTTACTTCTCTGGCCTTAGAGGCTCCCTCCCCACCTTCATTTAGAACTTCCTACACTACCACCACTTCCGAGTATGCATCGGCAACACCTGCTCCCAAAGGACCAACACCCCTCTGCACAGTCGCAACCGCAGGGAAGACAGTTGTCACCCGCATTCGCCCCGGCCATTTCTCTCTCACTCACTTCCATCTCTTATCCAGCTCCTCTTCCCCTCTCTGCCACACTTGTAACACCGATCTCTCCATCAAGCATATATTTATAACCTGTCCCCTATTTTAGAACTCCAGATCTCTTCTCTCCTCACTATCCTCAATCTCGGACCTTTTCGAAAACATACTTCCTCAAACTTCAATCATCAACTTCCTTCGCAACAACAACCTCTTCCACCACATTTAACTCCCCCCTCCCCTCCCTTTTTACACCTAACCTTACATACCCCTTCCTTTTCACCAGGAGTTTTTTTTTTTTTCCTCTCTCTATCTGCTTTTCCCCCCTTTTCTCCCTTATAAACTTTTCTTTCCTCAGTATCCTAAATCTTACCCCATAATTTATTAACACCCTCTTTGCACATTTGACTCTGACTGTCATGGTGCCGTTAAACATCAACAAACCAATCCAAACCAGAAATCCATGCATTTTTGTCCAAAAGCTATTTAGTTATGACTTCTATGCTTCCATTGATCTTTAAACTCTGCTTATATAAATGTAATGTCAAGCAACTGTATTCTTTACTTTTTCTAGCAAATACAAATGTATAAATGAAATATTCAGACATAACAGATTCCCATATGACTTCTTGCTCACACTTTGTTGAAGTCAGGTATGAGCATGATGTGCTGGTGACTTTCACACATGTAACATCCATATCCTAAACTTGCAAAACATGTTGATTTTAACCCTTGAGAGCAAACATTGGCTAATATCTTTAACTGGTTTGACAGGTGGTAATGGGTTAAGCAAACATTTAATAGGCATTAACTTGTCACATCTTATCTAGATTAAGGTGATGGTTTATATTCTAGATCATCTGTATGGGATATTTATAAATTCTAATAATACTCTCTGATATTTTTTAATGTGAGTAATTGCTCTATTGATACAAGGTCTTGGAGATAACAAATGTGTTTGTGATAATAGTTTGCTCAAGGGGTAATGATAATTGCACATTTCATTGTTCCATTAACAGAGCGTAAATGTTTAGGTAATTATCATCTGGAAGGTGTTAACCTTCAATTACAGGTGGGTCATTCTCGGTCAAACAAGAATAATGCAGGAGCTTTTAATACCAAGAGGTTGAGTGTGCCATTCTGTATGCAATCTTGCTTATTTCATCCCCCCTTTGTCCAAGTTCTTTTTTAGCAATATGTCTGTGGATATTTCAGAAAAGTCTCTGCATGATTGTGCCTTGATCTGCTCTCCCCCCCCCCCCTCATCCTTCCACCCCTATAAATTAATACACTAGTGTGTGTGTGTGTGTTTGTTTAATTGCTTCTAATGAAGAGGGTGAGTACAAGTGTCAACTTTTATTCATCTCTCTGATTTCAAACTTGAAAGAATCATGTTTTTTTTAAGCAACAGCAACCTGGTTTTATTTTTGTGTTCAAAATGAATACTGTTTATTCCCTTATCTCTAATTCCCCCCCCCTCCTCCCCCTCCCCGATGTTTGCTGTGTTGCTGTGACAATTGGAAAGTCACACATTAATTGATTGGTAATATCGTAATATGAAATATACAGTGTGATTTAAAACTAGGCTTCAGCCAGAACTTGTTTAAAAACTGTAAAACTGCCCAAAAAATACAGTCGGAAGAGTTGAACTTGCTATGCACACAAGTACTGACTGAAAAATTACTTGATGAACAAAATTAGTCATGCCAAAAAAGGTGCACAAATCAGAAAATAAAAGTGAATCAAATGTTTCAACACAGGTAAAGTTGTAGTTACGCACCAATTGCAGCCATTTTGAAGAGACACTTGGTGGCATACTTTTAAAATTTCTCACAGTCAGAATGAAGCTCAAGTTTTAGCTTAAGGCAAAGTACTCCGGGAGATGTGGGTTTAATCGCAATGTAAGTAATTCCTTTGCTTCTTAGACAATGATTCTTTGCAATTCTTCATGAAAATGTTCAATAGTACTGAAGAATAATTTTTAATAATTTAGAAAGCCAAATTGAAGCATTTCAGTCAAGGGGTTCCGTACACTTTATATACTAGTTCCGCTATTTTGTTATTTTACATGGTTCCGTAAGTACATTTGAAATTTAACCTCAAATGCCACCTTTTTAAAAATGGCATTTGTTAGGGAATTTTCTTCATGAATATACAGTAAAATTGTTATACCAGATGAAAGGCAAGTCACTCTGAACCTGTGTATTTATACCATGTACACCATGTGTATAGGTTCATTGTAGACATGTGTCAGTGTTTATACAGCAAGGCATTATTCATGCTCATCATACTGTGTTATTGGCAGCTGTAATTCACATCAAAGGTGACATTAAACAAAGTCATAAATTGATGCTAATTAATTAACAGCAGGATTTAACGGCTGTCCACAGATAGGCATGGCCTTTGGCCAGCAGGTAGCCTGGCTTCTGAAATCAGCAAGTGAATTCTTTGAGTGCTACAAAAACTTCAAGGACTTAGCTCATAGAGCACTAGTGATGGTGGAAATAAGTTAACTTTGTGAGTTTAAGTCACATTTTTGCCTCATTTTGTGCGTATAGCAGATTATCCCTTGTAGAACTAAAAATAACATTTTTAATTTTTTACTGTTGATACAAAGTTTGAAAATTTTGTTATAAAATATATGAGCTGTGGTGATTGGCAAGTGGAGTACATTCAAGATTAATTTTTTTACATAATTACGATCAAGAATTCTTCAAAGTACTGGTGGAGCACATACTTATGCTTAAGTAAAAGTATTAAGTTTTGAGTATCATTACATGAAGCATTTATTGTGCACTTCACCCTGAGAAGGGTCACAGCCCTTACAATATACAAAGATTAACCAGCATGATATAAACATATTATGCACTTGTCAATTGTGTGACTCACCCTACACCCCCGGAAGTGAGTCATTGTACCAAAGTGGGTGGACAAAACTTGTACATTGATGCATGACTGACAATTTTTTGTGAAATGACTTACCCCAAATCAATCACCTCTGTACAAAGTCAATGGGCCTGAAGTAAATTGACACACCCCAGAGTTACTCTGGTAGCTAACAATTTGGTACAATGAAGCATAGTGAGTCACTTTTATATGTCAATGACTCACCTTGACTGACATTGCCTGGGGCAGTAGGGGTCATTAAACAGGTAAGAAACAAGATTAAGAGTTTGATAGATAAATGAGTAAAGAGGTAAATAGATGATAAAAACATTAAATAAACAAGAAGATGGTTTTTCAAGTACCTCACAAAATCTGATAAATCTAAACATCTGATCTAGATCGGTTGCTTTGTTGCACCCTATTTCCCTATTTTGACAGAAGATTAAAAACAATAGATATTAGAAAATCAACAACTGTTTCACTGGAGGCTTTACACCTGTTGATAATAACATGTAGAATAATTCAGCCTTAAAATTATAAGGAAACATAAGTTTTAAAAAATTTTTTCTTACATTGTTTTAGTCTATTTCAAACATGTACTGTAGCATGCATGTGCATGCCATTAGCCTATGTAACAGTAATATTTTGGAAATTGTCATATCACTGATGTAATGGCGAAATTCAAAACTGCGTTCTTGGGAAGCAGCTAATAGATTATACACCTGCTGTGATAAATCACACGTCATACAAAGTTTTAAGTTTTAACAAAAATTGATAAGATTTAAATTTAGACATGTAGTGTTTATATCAAAAAGATACAGATTGCTGAGAATGGATCATCTTTGGATAAAACAAGCTGTCAGTTTATCAAGAACTTTGGCAAAGTATTCATGTTGAATTCACAACAGTCTTTTCTAAGTAGATTGGCAAAACAAATTGTAATAAAGGGACTTGTCATAACAGGTGCATGCTCTGTCTTTAGGATTGATCGAGTACTTGATTGTTCAAAGCCCACCAGTACCACAACAATGTAAAAGTGTATAATTGTTGTTGGAATCCACATGCATTCATTTAATTCTATGAGTTTGTAGTTTTCAGGGGGGTGGGTATGTGTAGAGATGGATTCTGCCATCTACTTCAAATTTCACTGTGAAGATTGTTGATCATTCTTAAGAAGGAAGTCTACCTCGGGCAGTTTTGTTTGAAGATTATTGTTGGTCTTGTACGTCTTTTGGTTAAAAATAAACCTGACTAGCTTGTGGAGATATGAATTAATTGTACATCAAGTTTTGAAAAACTTATGAAATACTTTCGCGGGAATTCTGTCATTCCTCAAGGGAAATAGTCAATTAGCAAAAAATTATTATGAATAAAACATTTCTTCCTGCAAATTCCTGGGGATTTTTGGCGCATTTTCTAACTAATTGAAAGTAAGGATGTACAATGTTAGAGTATAATCAATTTGAATATTGCAAAAATAAATGGCTTATAAAATATTATTAAGTGATGGTAGACCATAGATATATATTTTTTATGCAAAACTGGACTTGAAAATGACAACTCCCCATTTCATCTAACTTTGATATCATCTTTACTATTTTGAACATTTTTGTGGTAAAGTTGAGCTTCAACATTATTGATGTTCTGGTTTCCAGCAGTTATAATCGCTGAACAGTGGCTTCTTTCCAGTTCTGTATATATGGAATTAGTGCCTATATCTAAGAACCAAAAAACATTATGTTGGAAACTTTCTAATGATTCCATTTCATCCTTAATCATTTAATTAAGATTTTTAAAGGTTTGTCTTTGATAGAGTTCTCAAGTGTTTTACTTGATATGAAATTTGGAAAATGCAAGATTTGTCATTTTGAACCATGGGTATGGTAATATCTGTGGAAAGTATTGTAAAAAGTTTGACAGTTTTATCATTTTAATTGAAGTTTGATCTTTAAACTTGCAAATTTGCCTTTTGATTACTGGATAAAACACTTTAAAAGGTGATATTGCTTGAAAGTAGATTGTTGTTTTGCAACAAACAATTTATCTTCATGCATTACTTACAAGCTAATAAAGCTTTGTAGCCATGGCAACCAGAGTAACCTATGATGTGTGAAGATATAACCATATGTAGTCTTCGTCATGATGATTGATGCACTTTAATGATGTACACTATGATACCCACTCGCTTTACCAAAGAGGAGTGGTATTTAGAAATATGTGGGCAAATTGGCAGTAATACAGGCAGAGCTTAAGGGAGCAGTTTTGAAGAAGATTTTGTGCTTAAGCTATTGAAATTTATTGTGATTTGTAAACTGATACAAAATCAAAAACATTGAAGGGATGAAAAGCTTGTCTCTAGTGTAATGCATTCAAATGAACCTAATTAGCCATGTCAGATCAGATTAACATGATACTAACTTGAATAAACCTTTTATCCATTGATAGATCATTTGTGATTGTAAATAAACTCTAGAGATATTGTTAAAAATTAATTTCTCTCTTGTTGGTTTTAATAAGAATGGGTAAAAATTGTTTTTGTAAGAAAGGCAAAATGAGATGTTTTAACTGTTGTGATGAGAAAGTAATAAGTTTATTGACTATTATCCTCAGATGAATTAATGAAGGGTGATTTCAGAGCTTGTGATGTGGATTCATGTTTTGTTTTTGTTTTCTGAAGGAATATGTAGATGCATATTGGGTAAATTCTTGCAAAATATTGAATTTTCAGGTCTGGATATGCAGATTTATATTCAAATTTGCATTGTATGATTGAAGACTTCTCCATGTGCTTCTGATAAACCATGCTTTTATAATCATTTGCCATAATACTTAAAGGAGAGCAGTTTATTTGACAGAGATTTTCAATCTGGACCATATGCCTCCCTCCACCACTTCACCCCCCTCCCCACCCTAAAATGTATCATCTTTTCAAGGACCATTGATTCAAGGAAATTAAGACATAAATTAAGACATACATGACATATATTAAGACATAAATGTTGACATAAATGCACAACAATGTTGATCTTTCTGATCTCATATCAGCATATTTGAAGAAAATAACTAAAAATGTTATGAATTACTGCTAAAAGATCATGCAACTTTACTGCCAGGGACCTACTAGGTGAGCAGCTATCATCAAAAGCATTTGAATTAACACACATTTTGGTGGAATTGTTTAGTAAATTCAGACACCAGAAAAAACATCCAAAATATCATGTCACAATTTTCGAAGCACAAATTGCTGTAAAAATTGAAGTACTTGAGATTCATTAAAGGTATCACCTTTCACTTCTACTCCTGTTATGAGAGGTTTTTCTCAATGAATTACTCAATAATTGTCATCCTCTCGATAATGCAACCCCTCTAATTCCAAAGTAAATCATTCCATTAAATGCTCTCATTCATACGTGATGAGAACCATGATGAAAATAAAAATTCACACTTTTAGTGCACTTTTTTAGTTTTTGATATTTATCGTTTTCTAAACTTTTTAACTTTTCAAAATTTTCACGGTGAGAATAGATTAGAAGAAGTGAATGGTGCTTGAATTTCAAGCTGTCATTGGTAATGTTCAAATTATGTCAATGACCTTCAGAATAATCAGCCCCTCCCCCTCCCCCTCCACCCCATGAATGCTTCTAAGCATGAGGTACACGTTATGTGGGATTTTTTAGCTGTACAAATTGTGCAAATTCTGAGCTTCAAAATGCACACATTAACATATTACAGCAAAGTACAAATTCTTGTCCTTTCCTAAGTAAAGATTGAAGTACTTAAGATTTATTGTTCAAGTTGTAATCTTTCACTTTTACTCCAGTTATGAGAGGTTTTTCTCAATGAATTACTCAAAAGCGTCATCCTCTTGATAATTCAACCTATAATTCCAAAGTAAAACGTTCCATTAACGCTTTTATTCAAACTTGAACGTGATGAAAATAGAAATACACACTTTAAGCAGGGAAGTGCCAAGTGCACACTTTTTGACATTTATCATTTTTTTAACTTTTTAATGAGTACTCAAAATTTTGACTGTGAGAATTAATTTGAAGAACTGCATAGTGTTTGACTTGTAGCTCTTTCTAAAGGTAATCAAGCATAAAACCTTGTCTGATGACTTTCAGAATAAGCATCTTCCATTGAAAGTTTCTAAGGTACATGCATTTGGGGTTTGTTTATGTAAAAAGTGTGCGTATTGTGAGTTTGAAAATGCACATGTTAACATATCGCAGTAAGGTAGAATTTCTAGTTTTATCCCATGTAAAAATTAAAGTACTTGAAATACATTAAAGGTATCACCTGTTTACTAATATTATGGGAAGTTTCTTAAGGAATTATTCAATAAACATCCCATTCATCTTTTTCTGATTGGAAAGCGTGGCTCTCCATTAAACACTCCTAACTTGATGAACTCCTAACACTTTATTAAACACTTCTAACTAAAATTAAGTTCACTTTTTTTGACATTTATCATTCCCTTTTATCCATTTTTTCAATGTTTTAAGAGTAAATAAAAAAAATTACCCTGAGAATCATGTTGAAAAAAAAAAACTGGATATTGTTTGAATTTGGATCAAGTCCTTTGTAAAGGTAATTACACAAAACACTTTTCCTGAAGTCTTTTTAGGATATGCAGCTTTTACTGAGAGCTAATAAATTAAATGATAATGATAATGATGATAAGTAATTTATATATCATTTTATGTATACAATCATATTCAGAATGCTTAAACGTCCCATTAAATGTTTTAGGGGCGCTAAACCCACAAGTGAGAGTGCAATTTTTGGAGACTAAAGTAGTATTTTTTAACAAAGCTTTTCCACCCACATTGAGAGCTACATGTACCAAACTTGTCTAACATCAATATTTATACCAGTAGTTATTTAAGATTCATAAACATTCAGATGTTATCGTTTATAAAGGCAAAATAAGTCAATGAATATTTGAAAAAGCCCTAAAATTACGACCTGACATAGGTTAGTTCTCCTTTAGTATATGAATTGTATGAAAAAACATTGTATGAGAAACATCACATATCACCATTACAAAAGTACAAATTACTGCTCATACTCATGTTAAAAGTGAAGCACTTGAGATTCATTAAGGCTATCAAAGCCTTTCTCTTTGAACCCCATTATGGTAAGATTTCTCAAGATTGTGCTAATTAGTTGTCATCTTCGATGCTGCAACCTCTGATAACAATCTTTCATAAATGCTCAGCCATAAATGATATAAACCGTGATTAAGAGAGAATTTCAAACTGATTGACATTTATCATCCCTTTTGTCCACTTTCTAACAGTAATTTCTTTCTTTTTTTACTTTGAGAATTAATTTGAAGAACTGGATGTAACCTTATATGGCAGATGCCTCTCAAATATTAATGGGAGGATGAGTAATGTAAAGATAGCGAGTCTTTACCATTACCTGGCGTTTGTTTGGGTTGGCAAGTCATGATGTATTAAGTTGATTAAATCACACTTGTTTGAAATGTTCAGGGCATATTGTTAAAAATGAGAAATAGTTAAATCTGCCTTCAATTTAGTTGTTAGAGATGGAGGGAATTTGTATTATAGGATGAGTAAGAATTTTAGTGTATTGAAAGAGTTTTGAAGAACTTTTGGGACTTAAAAGTACCATATTCCAAGTATTAGGCACACTGCTCTAATAGGCACCCAACATTTTTGACTGATAACATAAGTTACTTGATTAATTTGAAAACTCAAAAAGTTTTGTTACATTATTTGTTTATTTTGCATGTGACACTCACAATACTTTTGTGGTGGTTATTGTGGGGCCAGTATGGTTCACACAGTGCAATTCAAATAGCACACTGTACATGGCTGGTGCATTGGCGCTTATTAGGAAGAAAGTTTGGGCCTAAGAATTGGTGCAATTCTATTTTCATAAGTGGCCTGGGTGCTTATTATGTCCAATATGGTAGTAGCCCTACATTCAAGAAGTTTCTCTCAATGTATTGCAAACCCTCTGTACATGTATCATAGAAGTAATTAATGAGATGTAAGAAAGTGCAGGTGTATATGGCATTTTTTGAGCACATGAAACTTACTGCAAAATTATGCAGCTTTGCTTTACTTTTAACAATGCTTTTGATCATAGCCTTGACTCTGAAAATTGACCATTTTTTCAATGGTGTTCTGCATCCAAATACCATAAACTGATAGACATACACAGCATTTACATCTACATTCCCTCTTAATCATCACTATAAGCTCCCCTTGTGGGCAGTTCCTATCACTTAATTCCTTCCATATATATGCTTTAACCCTTACTCTACCAGCACTCTTTTGAAAATGCGCTCGGGAGGCGGGGCCAAAGACGGGGCACCCAAAACGCGATATATCGCCGCGTGGTAGAGTAAGGGTTAATCAAGCGTGATTATTGAAGGGTCCTCTGTCTTCCAGGCAGAAAAGTCGGGCCCCTTCGGCTTTCTGGGCCCGCTGGGCCGCCCACCGGGATCATGCTGCCTATATTTTCGGGTTGGCGATATGTCGCGTTGGTTGATTAACCTCTTACTCTACCAGCACTCTTTTGAAAATGCGCTCGGGAGGCGGGGCCAAAGACGGGGCACCCAAAACGGCGATAATATCGCCGCGTGGTAGAGTAAGGGTTAACATCAACTTATAGAATTGGAAGGTTTTTTTTTTTTGGGGGAAGGGTCTGTTTTTCTACATCATTTAATTTATTCATATTATTTAACCCTTTGAGGATGGAATACAATTTCACAACTTGGAGAAAAATTAAAATTGGAAAACAATATTTTTAAAATAAACTTACAGCAAGTTGGAAGTACTTTATAAAAAAAATTGTTGGAAACAAACATCTGTTCAAATGATAATGAAATAATTCAAATTAATAAAACATATCCATAGTAAGGATAATTTAATCAAAAATGCAAATTTATTCACCAATTCAACCAATATTTTATAATATTACCATTTTTGTTCAACCATTTGTACAAACTTATTTGTTCATATAACTTACTAAATTTCTGTATAAAATTATGCAGAAATAAATTATCTTTACAATGATATAACATTTGAGTACCTTTATTTTAAAATGTTGATGTTATTATATTATTGTGCATAAGATACCAGCACTCAATCACACAAATATACATAGTACATGTGCATGTACAGTATGTGTATAACATTTCGTAGTTCATGAAAACACTACCTGTTCCTTTACTCTTGTTCCCCTACAGGTTATGTTTAGGCCTAAGTCTAACATTATGTATGGTCCTATTTCTAACGTTAGTTTCACTTCATGAATCACTATCACTTTCCAATGATTCCACATCAGAATCTCCCACTTTTCAATCCGCAAAAATTAATGCTAATGCTTCCTCAGCAATACACATTTTTTTTTTTTCATTCCCAAATTTCTTAAAAGAATTAGATATAAAGCCCCTTGCAATTTGGTATTAATGTTTTCAGCATCAGTTCATTAAACAATTTAGCTGTTTACATGCTTGTAGGAAGTAAGAGGGTAGCCTGCAGTCTGTAGTGCGTGATTGTACAGGGCGGATTATCCACTCACAGTCCCTAAAGGGTTTAAATACCCCAAAAGCTGCATTTGTTTGATCTTTCATCAAAAGTCTTTTTCTTTCTAACTGATTGTTTATCTTTTGTTTCTTTTCAGATTGTTTGAAATTGCTTTTAGATTTAGGCGGTAGTTGTTGTATAGCTGAGGACCATGGCTTCACTCCTCTCCATGCTGCTGCATATGAGGGACATGCTCAGTAAGTTCAGTCTCATTCAAATCATGGCACAGCGCAAACTACATGGCACTCTGCAGGGAGCAATTTGTCTGTTAAAAATTTGATTAGTAGTTTTGCTACTTATTTCATAAAAATGATTAGCAATACATTAAAATTGATTAGCAATAATGATGCAAATTTAGGCCTGATTGATTTTGTATTACTCTTTGTTTTAATACTCTTCAAATGGTACTTTTTCAATGCAGTTTTCCCACTATTAAGTAAAAACAATTGCGCAACCAGTATGGCAAAAGTATTGACTCCATTGCCCAAATAGATGCTGGAATTTTGCTTTCCAAATCATAGAAAGTTTTCTTCATCAGTATAATTTATCATTTTTATAGAAAATGTTCATGAAAATTCAGTTTAGAAAGAAGAGATAAGTGCCTCTCAATGTCATTTAAACTCAACATCGCGTAACTTTTTTACTCGCTAGGGCTTTCATTGTGAAAATCCTACATACTATGATACCTCGCCGTAAAACATTTTAAAACCACGCCACCATCCTGGAAGGTCTGATCATAGCAGCAGCCGTCTTGAAATGGCCACTATCTTTTGCAAAGCACGTAGAATTACAGCTCTGTTAAAACCTTTCTCTGTTTGTTTATTTTGCAATGGTTTTTATTTCTTGCAAAATTTGTTTGACTCATCAGGTAATATTTACATGTAAATGTACTGGTTGTGACAATTCAAGTATTTTGACCGTGTGATTTTTGGTCAATTTAACAGCTTGCAAAACTGACCTCGATCGAGTGTGATTGAAAGCCTTATGCTATGGCTTATTGTTAATTTCAACTTTTACTGCTGCAGAATCGTGGTGCATTTCACAAGTTACTCACATTTCGGCGAAATCAAAGTGCAAAATATCCCCATTCATAGGTGATTACTGCACATTTGTGATTCTCGCAATCATAAGGATTTTTTCTTATTTTATTTAAATTTGAATGCTGAAAACTTCAATCAGTGAGTTAGATAATTTTGTAGCCTATCCCAATTTTGTGAAGCAAGGTAGGGAAATGAATTGCTAATTGACGTTATGCACAATTTTTGCATCGCAAATTGCGATGCGAACCCAAACAAATTGCTCCCTGCTCTGGCTTCATACCTCTGCCAAGCTACTTCTCATAGGCCTCCATTTATCTCTCTACTTTCAAAGACAAATTGGCAATTTGTGGCTGAATCTTAGAGGAGGTATATGACAGCTGGCTGTAATTCTTCTCCAAAAATTGGGGGAACTAGTGGCTTGAAAACTGCTTCCACCCCTACCCATGTATGTCCAGAGAGTGGAGCATCTGTGACATGGTGACATTTTGTGACAAAATTTAATTGTCCAAAAATCTGACATTTTGACAATTTGTGACAAAATGTGACAAAATCAACATCAACAGTTGTATTAAACTTTTGTGACATGTCTGATTTTGCAACATGTTTTGCTCCTTTACTCACACTCATTGGTAATTGATGTTGCATTTTAGTGGTGGATTCCATTTATCATGAAACAGACATAACAAAATGATCCTTTCTATGAGTATCACATAGTCAACTGGTCATGATGTTTGAATCTATGCCAATCAAATGTGACAAAGGCAAAACTGATGTGACATTCTGTGCAAAATATGCCATAAATTATGCGACTTTTGAGACATTTTGTGTGACAAATTTGAAATTTTGTGACGTGACATTTTATGACAAGCCATCAATCATCACTCCATTCTCTGTACGTCCTAAATGCAAGCATTTCAAGGCAAAACATTGTTTCTTTGAAACTTCATACTTTATTTCTGTCATCCCGCCAAATGTGGAGGCCCTTACACACACAAACACCCCCTCCGCAGTCTATGGATGTCTAGAGGCAACATTATTAATTAACTTAATCCATCCCATAAACTCCAGAATTTGCATTTGTGTTAAAGGAGACATAAAGTCAAATATTCTACCTCGATATATATGATACAGAATGAAATAATAAACCAACGACCAAAAACCCCATCATGAAATCTAATTTCATTCTCAAGTTATTTAAGTTTCAAGTCGTGACATGCACGCTGCCATTTTGTCTGATGTGTTGAAATTGTGCCAATGATGACATAATTTGCCCTATTTGGTATCACACAAAATGTTTTTCTTTGAAATTCTCTTTGAACTTTTCGTTCCGAAATGCTTTGACATAAAGTTCTAAGGGCGTGATCATTAATATCATATACAAATCAAACTTTATAGACCAATGCAAAGGAAACAAAAATATTTCTGCAAAAATTAGAAAGTTTGAAATAGATTATAAAGAAATACATTAATATTCTAATCTGTACTGGGTGTATGACATCATTTAGAGGTTTATATATAGGTTTATGTTGACAGAATTAATGTTTTAATGAATTAAGAAATATAAGCTAAATTGTTTTTTACGATGTAAAATTTCTTCAGATGACCTATAATTATTATTTCTATCATATTAAATGAAGAAAAAGCCAGACTTTATGTCTCCTTCAAAAATTGTCCCTGTAGATCTAAATCTACATATCTCTACCACACATTTTGTAGATCCATATATCTCAAACATTAGATAAGAATGACCTAAGAATGACCTAAGAATGACCTAAGAATTAACATAGATTGAATTGTTGTGGTTGTCCACAGCATATCTCCACCAGCCATCATTTTTCTTGAGGCATTATCACCATGATAAAAGAGGACATCTTTTTGCAAACATATCAATAAATCAAATATAGATAAGACAATATTAATTTGAATGGGAGCTGCTAAGTGCTATCTCAAAATGAGACGTTTGCAATCGTGATAAAATGGATCTCAAAGTGGATTTGTAATTATTGTTGTTGTCAGTCATGAATTCTTGTATGAGCTGAACTCTTAACACGATAATGCACTGGTGGTATTTATGAAGAATAACAATTTGAAACATACAGTACTCAGATATTCATGAAAAGTTAAGTCATAGGCAGGATTTTGGGTGCGGGGAGGGGAGCATTTTCCCCCTCGCATATTTATATCTTTTGTATCCATGATTTGTTTGTATTGTAGGGTGATTTTATTATTTTTCTTCCCCTACTTTTAGTGGACAAATCCCACTTATGAGTCTAATTCTGTTTTGTTTTTACATGGGGACGGATGTGTGTGGGGTGGGGAGAGGGGTAGGTACTCTTATGATATTATAAATTTACATATTTTGTATCAGTTGGTGTCAGTATTTAACCAAATTTGATGGGATTTTCCTGAGGTTTTGTTTTGCATTTTTTAATTTTTAAACTGTTTCCGCTGTCTCCAGACATTGAATAGGGATAAAGTTAAATTACTAATTTCTAATTTAAATGCAATCATATTTATATGAGATAAAGTTACTGTATAACCATCAAATGCAAAATTAGATCCAAATTGTGCATGACAATAAATTATATATAACTCAAGAATTGTCTATTTTTCATGATGTTGATAAATTGGACCAGTTTTCAAAAGAAGATATAATTGTTTTATTGATATGTTTGTTATCAGTTTGCACCATTTTATTAATTCAATTTACTGAAAGTTAAAATAAGTTGTGCTGGGCATACACAATGAAACAGAACTTCCTTTTATTACAAGAATGGCCAGATTTTTTTCCCCTTTTTTTTCTTTTGAGGTGAATGGGGGGCGGGGAGGGGGGAGGGGGTTCATTATATTGTATTATCACATTTGTTTATATTCTTGCCTTATTTGACAATTATTTGGAAAATATTTAGATGTTATCTTTGATTTTTGAAATTGATTTGGAAATGAAAAGCATAAGCCACATGAGCAGATCCTGTAAGTGCCTCAGTCATTCCTTTAGAATAATGCTACCTCCTGATCGCCCCTTGCACGCTTTTGCATAAAGCTAGACCTCAGGCGCCACTGTCCTCAAGTGGCTTGCAAGAGGCAGATTCTGGGTAGATTACAGGACAAGTAGATGGGAGTTATTTTAAGAGAGGGTATGAATGGGAATTACGTCTCTAGTGTTACAAGTGAAGACATTTTCTAATGTCAGCAGAATAATGTTGTCTGTAATGAAGGGATAAACTTACTATAAGCGTGAATCAGCAATTCATTTTGATCAAATTAGTTTTTGCTTTAGTATATGTGCCAGTATGCCATTGTAGAACTTTGTGAAGTATTCTGGAGTACAGTTTGACAGGGTATTAATCCTCAGCATGCGGGAAATGGTGAATCACATGCCCCCACTCATTATTCGCATGCTTAGAGATATACAATAACCTGTAGCGTGCGAAAAACGAGTGAACCGTATACCCTTACTTGTTATTCATGCAATAATGGTCAATGTAAGTTTCTGAAGACATTGGTGGATCTAAGATTTTCTGATGATGGCACTTTGGCGAGTAGTGATTCTAGATACCTTAATAGATTTGACCCTCGTTGTTGTGGTGCCGTTAAGCCCTCATCAAACAAACAAATAAACCTTAATAGTTTGTGATATTAAGGTGGGGGAGTATTTATTTGAATTTTGTTAAACAAAACTGATCGTGAGAATGTTATTTTATATGTATACTTTGTTCAATTATAACAACCCTTTGATGGTGTAGGTGCCGGGGAATGATGCTTGGGTTGTTGGATATACAAACAGAGTCACAATTCTCATTTGAAAAGTGGGGGACATGGCCTCTCATCCAAAAAGTGGAGAATGGGGGTGAACAAGAGGAAAATTTTCCTCAAAATGTGCTGAATTTAGCTGATAAGTTAGCGGTACATGTCCCCCCCCCCCCCTTCCCCATGAATTACGGTCCTGTATACAAGTGCATGTAGAAAGTCAAGTGATCCTCACTCAAGCTCTTCCATCATTGGTCCTCCACACTGTTTAGAAACAAAGCAGATTAGAAGCGAGAATTAAGATTACGATTAAGTTATTATAACCAATTGGGGGAATATGACCCATTACCCCCCGCCCCCCTTAATCTGCCCCTGTCTTGAGCTATATATTACATTTCACGTTTAGAAATGAGATTTATTAAGATTATAGTGAACCAAGACAGGCTGTGCCAGTTACAACTTACACAGAGTGAACTCAAATCTGGGGCATACTGGGGCATCATATTTTTGAATGTGATTTATTTCATTTCTCTTTTCTGTAGATGTTGTGAGCAACTCGTGGAAAGTAGGGCAGATGTCAACTGCCCTGATTCAGAAGGCTGGCTGCCTATTCATTGGGCGGCCTTAAGAGGACATTCTGACTGTGTCGGAATCCTATGTGACAATGGGGCAAACTTAGAAGCTCTTACTAAGGTAAGGGAAGATTCTAGATGGGAGAGGGGCACTCACTGTTTATGAGAGCGTACCAGTGGAATATATTATCTATCATTTTTAGCATTTATTTTTACTTAGCATTTTATAATATATATGTTAGCATTATGTATTGTAATATATCAAGATATTCCATTTTACTTTTCACAGACCAAATGGACAGTGTTTCATTTAGCCGCCAAGCTCGGCCGAAATAACTGTCTGAAATTATTACTTGACTTTATGCAAACCAAAGACATCAATAGCAATTCCTCAACAGAGGTCAAGAATGGTTCCAATGGTCACACTGGGTCGCTAACGAAGAACCTTTATCCGAGGTGCTTCCTGGCTACACCTGATAGTGACAGTTTGACTGTAGCGCATATCCTTGCAGCCTCGGGGAACCTTGTAAGTTTTTTAGTTGTAATAATGAAGATTGTAGTCTGTGCCTGGGATATAATTGGAAACATGATTAATGTGAGGTGGGGGTTTCACTAATTGTTGCCATCGTACAAGGACATTTAAATGGCAGGACAGTCACCCCCTGCCTGGTTCTCTGAACACTATTCGGTCAGTTGTGAATTCTGTTTCTATAGCTATCAACATCTTGATGTTTGAAACATAATTGGAAGAAGAAGAATACACTTGTAACAACAAAATGGTTGCAGTCATTTGACGGTATAGTTAGGAAAGAGGTGTAAGCTCCCACTAGGGAAAAGAATGGTTGAGCTGTAGTTTCCTCGGCTCACCCTCTGACAAATATCCGTTGGTACTGCTTCTGCTGTGACACCTACTACAGTTGTCACCCCACCAATGTTTCACACCAATGTTTTGCATGATCCCAACAAAATGTTGAACCTTGGGCACTTGAGCTTTCACAATGCTGCAACATTTTACATGATAGTGGCTTTGTCCCTTTCTATGTACTTGAAAATATTACAAACACACATTATGTTGGGGTGGGAATGGAAAAAAATTAGCTTTGTTTTCTGATAAATGAAAAATACCACTTCAATACTTTTGGGTTGGGCAGAAAAGGATAAATTATCATTTTACAAATAAAAGATGAGTATGGGAGGGAAAAGTTGCCATGAAACATTTTTCCTCCGAGGTGCCATATTTTTATTCTAAGAGCAACCTCTTCACCTCTGACATAATCTAATTCCTCGGTCACAATTTGACCATCGCTGTTGTAGTGCTGTAACCAACCAACGTAAGAGAATGAAAAAGTATGTATTTGAAAATGCTATCAACAATAACAGAATAAATTGTATAAAATACTTGAATCAATTTTATTCGTAGGAAGGGTTGAAGATTCTAGCAGATTCCAATGTGTTGAATCCAGTGGTGCAGGACCAGTGGAGAAGGACTGCTATTGATGTCGCGACCAAAAACTGCAAAGAATACCTTCAGGCTTTCAGTAAGAAGATAACTGTTGTTTTTCTTGGTATTCTAACACGTAGAGGTATGGGGGAACAGGTGGCATGATGCTATTACAGATTAGGAATTAGTGAAGAAATGTAAAGAACCACATAAAAAGGTTGAAGCATATTCCCACTCATACGTCAGATATTTTGCATACTGTATTTGATGTACTTAGTGCCCAATAAACAACCACCCAATATTCTCCTTTGGCTGACAACGTATCCCAACATCAATAGATAATAGGTGTCATTTACAGTTCTTTTAATATGTTATTATTATTATTATTATTTTTTTGGTACGCATTGAGTGTTGTAGGCAGATCGAGAAGTGAGGACCACTAGGTTGATTCAACTGATATACACTGTTATTGTCAATTAACCAATGGAAGAAACTCCAGCTGAAACTTTCCTATGTACACTGTTACTGTGTGTTCCTTGAGTTACAAGCTGGTGTACCATAACACACCAAGTGTTACTCTTACATTGTATATGAACAGTATTGTACGTGACATGGCTATATGTCCTGATTGTTTCATTTGCCGTCACCTGAGCCTCATGCTTGTTAGGAAGAAAATTGGACTGGAAATTGAACCAATTCTCTTCTCATGAGCTACATTCAATCCAGTTTGTAACAAAATCCTCAAGCATTGATCAGCTATAATTCTAAAACTTATAACTTGTTTTCTAATTTAAAGACTGTTGTACCCAGAATTTTATGCTCTATTTATTAGAAATAAAAGAGAAACTTTCTATACCTGTCCATATACCTTTAATATTATTTTCTTAGAAAACACATCAATAACTTGTCTCCATCTTCAATTTTTCTTGTTTTATTCTAGGTGGGAAGAAAGTTCAAGTTGCAATAGACCTTTCCAAATCTTCTCCAACTACGGAGAACCTACCTTTCCCAAAAGCAGCACCAAAAACAGACGATAAGAAGCAGTATATTATTGGTCACATTATCATTCTACCCGATCTTTCATGGACCGAATTTGACCAGCAAGTGGGGCTGCTACTCGAGGTGCACTGTAAGGTAATGAATGTTTAGGTTGTGTTGATGATATATATTTATAATATATTAATAAAAATGATATATTAGTAATATATCAATAATATATTGATAATATATTTGAAAAAATAATATATTGATAAAAAATATATCAATACAAATTATATTAATAAAATAATATATTGATAATTGAAATATAAATAATATTATTTATATACTAATATATCAATAATATAATAATAATTTTGAATTTCATAGGAGGTCGTAGGATGTTGCTCATCTAAGTAAAAGTTAAGCCTTGAGGTTCTGAAAGGAATATTGTTTTAAGTCTGTTTTTTTACGTGATTTGTCCAAATCAGTTTTGCTCTGTCTTTCAAACTAAGATTTTATCCATAATTCATGAAGGCAAGTTTCACACTGCCTCATCACCTCCAGGTTTAAGAACCTGGTAAAGATCTTGCAAAGTCTTATCCACAAACATATGACTAAATCCCCCGTGATCTCCTTAATAAGATCACTGAGAAAGGTTTATGCAAACACCCCCAGGTCTTTATAAACATCTTGTGTAATCAGCAAAGTGGGTGCATCTTATGCAAAGAAAAAAAGGAATTTTTGTTGAAAATTGAAGATAAAAATGTTGCTGCAGGTTGGAATTTTGAGACGATGTGAGAATAAAAAGGTTGAAGGAAATATTGATTTGAATTATTTTGATATTCATGGATAGGATTTATTGCAAAGTAGATTAAGAATATTAGTGGCACTGAGAGGAGGAGCACATACCAAAGATTTTAAGCCACAAACTTTTGAGCAAAAATATTCCTGAATGCTCAAATTATTATCATAGATGGCGATATGTACAATCTTACTCCAACATTTTTCTTGTCCATCACAGGAACTTGAAATGATCACTAGGGAGGAAAGCAAACCAGAACACTCAATAGAGTCACCAGAGATGGACACCTTGGGACTGGGCCTCAATAGCATACACAGCTTTATTGCAGGTAAGGCAAGGATACCCCCCTCATTCCCCACCCCCCACCCTCAATATCATACACAACCCCTTATCCCCCACCCCCACCCTCAATATCATACACAACCCCTTATCCCCCACCCTCAATATCATACACAACCCCTTATCCCCCACCCCCACCCTCAATATCATACACAACCCCTTATCCCCCACCCCCACCCTCAATATCATACACAACCCCTTATCCCCACCCCACCCTCAATATCATACACAACCCCTTATCCCCACCCCACCCTCAATATCATACACAACCCCTCATCTCCCACCCTCAATATATATCATACACAACCCCTTATCCCCCACCCCACCCTCAATATCATACACAGCTTTATTGCAGGTAAGGCAAGGAATTGGGCAGGAAAGGATACCCCCTCATTCCCCACCCCCACCCTCAATATCATACACAACCCCTTATCCCCCACCCCACCCTCAATATCATACACAACTTTTATGTAGGTAAGCTTAAGTCTTAAGTAGATTCCCTTGTCAAGTTGAAACTGCAATCTGTTTGAAGTTAAGAAGTTTCTTGTAGCGCAGGCTACAATCTTTGACAAAATGTACTTCTTGAAAATTTGACTGCTTTTATGGACATACTTTTCTATTTTTGATAAATTCATTAATCATAAATGATGGCAATTCTTCTCAGTGGTTCTTCGATCCGTATTCTCTGACTTTTGATAAATATTTTTGATTCTTAGGATGTTTGCAGTATTTTCTTGACGTCCCAAGTGTCCTATATCACACCTTACCTCATGTCCTCTCTCTCCCACCTCATTTAATGTTGACCATTGCTTAGTTTTCCCCCAAATATGGTTAAAAAACAAAAAAGCACAACATTGTATTAACAAATTGATTTGTAATTCAATAGGAAAATTTGAATAAGATTGCCTTAGAATATTATAGAGAATTGGAATAATAATTCACTAGAATTGATTTAACAAACATTTTCTCAGGTAATTTTTTAAGCTAGGTTTTAAATGTATATGTTAATAATGAAGTTTCCAAGATTTTATCAATATTGATCTTGACATACTAAACAGCCATTGGTTTGGAAGTGATGTCATGTAGGTGGGGCTTTATGTAAAATACTTAGTACAGTAAGTAATGTGCAATCGTATGCATGTTTTGCAGCATACTTGTATGTTGTCAACAGGTTTTATTTTATTGATGTGCATGGTGGGCATATGGCTTACGAATATATGTTATTTAGCATATGGCATGATATGCATTGCTAGTTATTGTAAAACTTGAAAATCAACGTACATGTACAATGAAAGAATGCATCGGAACCACTTTTGGTTTTCTGGTTGATGTTAACCCAGTAATGTTTACTTCCCAGGTAACCTGCACTGGTCTGTTGGTCAAGGCCCATCACTTTCCCCAACGGACCTCTTCAAATTAACTCAGGAGTTTACAATTCAACTTAAGGATAGTACTAATGGTGCTGTTGACAAGATGTCTTACGAGACGCTGGTGCCTGTACACAATCTGCATAACTATGTGAGATTGGTGAGTATTGAGGAAATCAGATTGTCAATGTTGTATTTTTTTAATTATGGTTGACATCTTCCAATTTTTCAAAAACATGATTTAAACTTTGCTGATTTTTCCAATGGGTGATTAAAATTTTCTGTAATAACAGCTTCAACATTTTCAGATCATTAAAAAACTTTCAGGCCGAGAGGAGGGGGAAGTAACATGGGTCTTAGATTTTTCCTTTGCATTTCTTGGAGTTTACATTCAAGGAAAAAACAGCAAAGATATTAAAATGAAAAAAGAAACAATTTTTTTTTATTTCAGGGTTTGTGCCCCTCCCCCCACCCCCAATTTTAAAAGAAATTAAGTGCCTTTGGGGTGCATTCCTTCAAACTACTGAAACAAAACCAAAGCATTGAATGTACCTAAGATAATGGAGACCCAGTCTACTAATGACAGACAATGTGAATATTTTCTGGAATAATTTGAATTAGTTTTTTTACTTATTTTTCACTGCTTTTATCATTTTTGAACAATCTGGCCTGTAGGTAAAACTTTATCTGAAAGACGATTGTCATTAACAATGCTTATCATATTTTATATTCTTCATTTGTATTCAAGATTGAGCAATACCGTCGTGTGATTTTCTACGGACCTGTAGGTTGCGGAAAGTCTGCCCTGATTCTAAAGCTTGCTGTTCTACTAAAGGTATGTAATGTAAATGTTTTCATTATAACATAGTTTTGTGAAATCGTAATATTTGAGGTTGTGAAATCTTAATATCCGAGGTTGTGAAATTTTAATATCCAAGGTTGTGAAATCCTAATATCCGCGGTTGTGAAATCTCTATCTCCGAGGTTAGTGCATTTTTAATATCCGAGGTTGTGAAATCTAATCTCCGAGGTTGTGAAATCTAATCTCCGAGGTTGTGAAATCCTAATCTCCGAGGTTGTGAAATCTTAATATCCGAGGTTGTGAATTCTTAATATCCGAGGTTGTGAATTCTTAATCTCCGAGGTTGTGAATTCTTGATATCCGAGGTTGTGAATTCTTAATATCCGAGGTTGTGAAATCTTAATATCCGAGGTTGTGAAATCTTAATATCTGAGGTTGTGAAATCTTAATATTCGAGGTTGTGAAATCTTAATGTCCGAGGTTGTAAAATCTTAATGTCCGAGGTTGTGAAATATATCCGAGGTTGTAAAATCTTAATATCCGAGGTTGTGAAATCTTAATATCCAGGTTGTGAAATCTTAATATCTGAGGTTGTGAAATTTGAGAACTTGAAAGGTGAAATGCTTTTAATATTATGAAAAGAACTGTTTTGGAAGCTACAAATAGAACTAAAGAAAAAAAGAATTTTTCCTTTTTAATCTTTAAGAAAAGGTGTGCCTGAAAGCATAAAGTTTTCCTTAATATGATAGAATCATTTAAGCATACTATATATATTTGTATTTACGATTATAATTCTACAATAGTAGCATTGAAGAACGGTATATATATGAATTGTTGAACAACGATCTCGTACCTCTGGAGTTTCCCAGTCACCTCCGTTAGCTGGTTTATTTCATGAATTCTGTTTTGAGCATATGCAGAGACGATGAACATATGCAGAGACGATGAACAATCCTGAGCATATGCAGAGACGATGAACATATGCAGAGACGATGAACATATGCAGAGACGATGAACATATGCAGAGACGATGAACATATGCAGAGACGATGAACATATGCAGAGACGATGAACATATGCAGAGACGATGAACATATGCAGAGACGATGAACATATGCAGAGACAATGAACATATGCAGAGACGATGAACATATGCAGAGCGATGAACATATGCAGAGGCGATGAACAATCCTGAGCCTATGCAGAGACGATGAACATATGCAGAGCGATGAACATATGCAGAGGCGATGAACATATGCAGAGGCGATGAGCATATGCAGAGGCGATGAACATCTGCAGAGCGATGAACATATGCAGAGCGATGAGCATATGCAGAGCGATGAACATATGCAGGAGCGATGAACATCTGCAGAGCGATGAACATATGCAGAGCGATGAACATATGCAGAGCGATGAACATATGCAGAGGCGATGAGCATATGCAGAGCGATGAACATATGCAGGGCGATGAACATATGCAGAGACGATGAACATATGCAGAGCGATGAACATATGCAGAGAGGATAACATATGCAGAGGCGATGAACATCTGCAGAGCGATGAACATCTGCAGAGCGATGAACATATGCAGAGACGATGAACATATGCAGAGACGATGAACATATGCAGAGACGATGAGCATATGCAGAGACAATGAGCATATGCAGAGACGATGAACATATGCAGAGACGATGAAGATATGCAGACACGATAAACATATGCAGAGAGGATAAGCATATGCAGAGACGATGAACATCTGCAGAGACGATGAACATATGCAGAGACAATGAACATATGCAGAGCGATGAACATATGCAGAGAGCGATGAACATATGCAGAGACGATGAACATATGCAGAGCGATGAACATATGCAGAGAGCGATGAACATATGCAGAGCGATGAACATATGCAGAGCGATGAACATCTGCAGAGGCGATGAACATATGCAGAGCGATGAACATATGCAGAGGCGATGAACATATGCAGAGCGATGAACATATGCAGAGCGATGAACATATGCAGAGCGATGAACATATGCAGAGCGATGAACATATGCAGAGCGATGAACATATGCAGAGAGCGATGAACATATGCAGAGCGATGAACATATGCAGAGCGATGAACATATGCAGAGGCGATGAGCATATGCAGAGACAATGAGCATATGCAGAGCGATGAACATATGCAGAGGCGATGAAGATATGACACGATAAACATATGCAGAGAGGATAAGCATATGCAGAGGCGATGAACATATGCAGAGGCGATGAACATCTGCAGAGCGATGAACATCTGCAGAGGCGATGAACATATGCAGAGGCGATGAACATATGCAGAGCGATGAGCATATGCAGAGACAATGAACATATGCAGAGACGATGAACATATGCAGAGACGATGAACATATGCAGAGACGATGAACATCTGCAGAGACGATGAACATATGCAGAGACGATGAACATATGCAGAGAGGATAAGCATATGCAGAGACGATGAACATATGCAGAGACGATGAACATCTGCAGAGACGATGAACATCTGCAGACACGATAAACATATGCAGAGAGGATAAGCATATGCAGAGACGATGAACATATGCAGAGACGATGAACATCTGCAGAGCGATGAACATATGCAGAGCGATGAACATATGCAGAGCGATGAACATATGCAGAGCGATGAACATATGCAGAGGCGATGAACATATGCAGAGGCGATGAGCATATGCAGAGCGATGAACATCTGCAGAGCGATGAACATATGCAGAGACGATGAGCATATGCAGAGATTTGGCGATGAACATATGCAGAGCGATGAACATCTGCAGAGCGATGAAGATATGCAGACACGATAAACATATGCAGAGAGGATAAGCATATGCAGAGCGATGAACATATGCAGAGGCGATGAACATATGCAGAGCGATGAACATATGCAGAGCGATGAGCATATGCAGAGCGATGAGCATATGCAGAGCGATGAACATATGCAGAGGCGATGAACATATGCAGAGCGATGAACATATGCAGAGGCGATGAACATATGCAGAGCGATGAACATATGCAGAGGCGATGAACATATGCAGAGCGATGAACATATGCAGAGATGATGAACATATGCAGAGCGATGAGCATATGCAGATGAGCGATGAGCATATGCAGAGACGATGAACATATGCAGAGCGATGAACATATGCAGAGCGATGAACATATGCAGAGCGATGAACATATGCAGAGAGCGATGAACATCTGCAGAGACGATGAGCATATGCAGAGACGATGAACATATGCAGAGACGATGAACATGTGCAGAGACGATGAACATATGCAGAGACGATGAGCATATGCAGAGACAATGAACATATGCAGAGACGATGAACATATGCAGAGACGATGAGCATATGCAGAGACGATGAACATCTGCAGAGACGATGAACATATGCAGAGACAATGAACATATGCAGAGACGATGAACATCTGCAGAGACGATGAACATATGCAGAGACAATGAACATATGCAGAGAGGATGAACATATGCAAAGACGATGAACATATGCAGAGACGATGAACAACCCTCAGAGGTTTTGAGCATATGCACAGATGATGAACAAACCTCGCAGCCCTCTTGCAAGCAATGCTTAAATCAATAGTGATTGATTGTATGTCTGGGCTTTTGCATCAAGTCATTTGGGATTATTTCAAATACATATATTGCCATCTATATGCCTAACATTTATTTAATTATTTTGATAATGCCATGAGGGACAACCAGTTTTCTAATAGAATTTGGTTCACCCTAAACACAACAGTGTTTTTAGGACAACACAAGTCCCCCCCCCCCCCCTTCCCTCTTCCCAATCACTTGATATGTATGGATCAATGTTTAATTAACAAGCATGAAGACTTATTATGGTGCTTCGTTGCCAGTCGGTTTGTCTGTTTTAGAATTAACAACCTTTGCCATTTATTTTCTTCATTTGCTTTTTGCATTTATTTAATCTTTATGAATAGAAGATGTTAAATTGTAACTGATGACCAGGTCAAGTTTTGCTCAAGTTGTCTACAACTCATAAATCTCACAAACTTTGAAGTGAATCTACTTCTTTTTTCAGTTTAAACAAGAACAAGAGAATGTTCAGAGTGATATTACTTACATCCCTCTACATGCCAGAGTGACTCAGACCGAATTTATCAAGCTACTTTATAACAAAGGTGCGCATAAATTAAAACTTTTTTAATTCAATCATATGTTGGAGGTTTTTGCTGTTCAGTTTAACGCTTGTGAGTGTATGGATATTCTATTAAAATGATACTATTTGTATATATATGTGAAAGGTATACATATTTATATGTGGTACATACTTGATGGCCAAAGAAGATTGTATTCACTAATAATGTGGGAAATATAGCTTGGTGTGGTTGGGTGAGTAGGTGTCTTTGAAAGCCTATCTATGATTGAGGCTGTCTTCAGGAACAAGAAACTGGTATAGAGAAGCTGTAAGTCTACATCCTTATAATGGTACAATATTGGTTTCAGATATGTTTAGATGAGGGTCTAAAAACCTTTTCCCAACTTATATGTTTATTTGTATCTCAAGGGTCCAGGCTCACATTTCCTATTTTTTCAGAAATCCAGTCCCTGGCTTCTATATTTTTATTTCGAAGAGGTTTAAACCTCCTAACAGTGTTTTTGAAGTAGAGATTCCTGGATTGTTTTTGCTACAGGTATCTTGCACTTATAAACAATGCCACATTTTGCCACAAACTGAGTACAGGATATCAAAATGAAACTTAAATCTGAAATCATCTTCCTGTAATTTCACCAATTCCAAAATCGGGACCAACCCTCCTCTGCACAGTCACAATCATGGATGTTGCTGTCATCCGCATCCACCTCGGTCAATCCTTTCTCACTCACTCCTTCCTCTTTTCTCGCTCTCCTACACCTGTCTACCCTACTTGCAACACCGATCTCTCGATCAAGCATATCCTCTTAACCTGTCCCTTATTCCAGATCTCTCCTCTCCTCCTCCACTTCCATTTCTGATCTCTTCAAGAACAATCCCTCCTCTGACATCATCACCTTCCTCCGCAATAGCAACTTATTCCACCTGATCTAACGCGTATCCACACTCCTCCCTTTTCTATCGTACCATCCTATTCCTTCTTCATTTTTCTTACCTCTATTCGCTTCTTTATTATTCATACCGTCTTAAGTCTTGCACCTTAGTTTTCTAACACCCTTCTGGCATATTTGACTCATGACTGTCACAATGCCGTTAATTATCAACAAACAACTGTAATTTCTAGTCAATTTCTTCGGTGGTTAAATTTATTGTTCATTTGTAATATTATTATTTATTGTTAAGAAATAATCAATTAACTTGAAATCTGCAAACTATATTTTTAGATATTTTCATGACTTTTGACTTTTTGCATCTCATTCAGGTTTTCTTGTTCCATCAAGTCCAACAACCGCAATTCCAAAAGTCTCATCTCCCATTCTTATTCTTGACGGGATGGAGAAGGTGACAATGGCGGACGTGTTTGGCAATCTTCTTCACATCGCTGAGCATTCCAACTCAAACCAACCAATCAAAGTGCCTAATGTAGGAAGCAGTGGCAGCTTTATGCTCCATACAAACTGCATCATCATTGGGTGTTTGGACAAGGCAAGGTTAGTGTTAAAAAGATTAAGATTGGAAACAGGGTTTTAGAGTAAAAGATCAAATCTGCAATAGAGGATTAAAAGTGGTATCAGCAGTAGACCATAGATATTTTTATTCATACAAAAAGTCTACTTGACTAAATTACTGAAAATGGCAACTCCCATTCCATCTTCCTTCGATATCATCAATACTACTCTTTTGAACATTTATAAAGTGGAGCTTCAACATCATTGATGTTCTGGTTTGTTGCTTGTGACCCTTTGTACATCAAGGGATTGAATTAAGTAGTACGTCAAATCTGTAACAGGATTAAAAGAGGTATACAATGGTTAAGAACATTTAAGAATAGGTTTTTTTTTAATCTTCCCTGTCAAAAGCTTAATGCACACAGTTGCCGCTAATAGACTTATGAAACTTATTATGGATGCCCAAAATGTTTTTTCTATACCAATATTTGGGATTTTTTTTTTGAATTTAAATGGAAGACAGCAAAGTACCACCTTCTATTATGGTGATAATGATTTTTAAGTTGTTTTTTCTATGACGACCCTCTCCCCTATTTGTGAAAAGTAATTTTTTGAGTGTTAAATGAAAGATAAATTTTGTGTTTGCCTAGACCTGGATTGGATCTCACTATGCAACAGGATTTCAGATGGATACGTCTCCACTGGGAGCAAGAGCCAGTTCTGAGCATGCTCACAAAACATTTGTTGCGTAAATTAACCGATAAACTTCAGGGAAATTTTGCCGCTGTGGACGACTTGACCCTAAAGACAGTGACCTGGGTGTGCCAGGTGTGGCATCGCTTCAACGAGGCATTGATTCGGCTTGGGTTACCAGACCTGGTCATGGGACCAAGAAAATTCTTTCCATGTCCTTTTGATGAATACTTAGTGGGGTCAGTCACAAGGTAAGAAAATTATCAATTTTTTTGACTCCTTTGATGGGAATTAACCCTTTGCATATGATGTTATATGTATTTAAAATCACCATACTTGAGTGCGTATTGTTCAGAGGTGATCCACAAGTTGATATCTTGATACCTCTGGATCCTGCTGATAGAAGAAGAAAAAAAGGGAAGATGTAAAAGGCAAAAACAAAAGAAAGTAATTTGGAGAGTAATTAGTTCATGCTGAAAGTTTCTTTTCAACTTTTAGCAAAAACAAAAGTTAAATGGAAAGTACTTGTTTTGTGCTCAAAATATACATTTATTCCATTTTTAATGGACATGCCAAGTCTATTCAGGGCCAACTGGGGCAATCCCCCACCCCCATACATTTTGGAAAGAGATGTTATATAAACATCTTTTCAGCCACACAAGAGTGCGATTTTCATCCCATACTGGAACTTAAATATTTTCATGTCATGTATAAATATTAGTTACAATCTAGTTTTTCCCATATATACTGTGAGGAAATTAGGGCCCTTATGTCAATTTTTGATTGGATTTATGTTTGATATTTTTGGTAGGTGGATGTGCCTCTTGTGGAACCATTCCCTAGCCCCATCTATAGAGGAGGCCATTCAAAGAGGTAACATGGCCAATTCCATCAACGTGTCTGCCAAGCAAAGGGAGAAAGTTGCAAACACTGCCCTCTATGTCCTATTGCAGAAAGCGGTCTTTCCTGGTTGTCCCATCTCTGATGAAGGTAAGGAGCGATAAGTTAGTTTTTAGCTCAACTATTCAAAGAATAGTGAGAGCTGTTCTACTTGTCCTGGCATCAGCGATATTTCAATCTTACAATGACATAGGCAAGATAGGGGCCCTCCTAGGGTAGTAACCTCCTTTTTGCATTGAACCACTCTATCAAGATATTTTGAGGTTTGTAGTAAAATGTTCTGAAAATCTGAAACAAAGAAAAAAGTAATTATTTCAGCCTTGAGTGCTCAGTTAATTTTTAATCAAAATTTCTCCTTCATAGCCCTATAACTTACAAGCCCATGCTCTGTACAAGCTTCGAGTAGGTTACCCTTCTGACAGTTCTAGTTTAGAAGTCTACAGTTTGTGTCCATCTGCGACAAAAGTTGAAAAATTTAAATTGTACATCTCGTAGTACTGTCATATATCTCAAAAGAGGTTGAAATTTTACAACATGATTGTTGTTAAAAAATTATCACGAGGTAAAGTGTGAAAGAATATAAAGGATCAGTATTTGTTTGAAAAAGTAGTATAACTTTGTAACTACATTTGAAAACAACAGAGTGACACCACTGATGTATGATATCATGTTATAATAGTTTTGGTAAAAGTGTTTTGTTAACAGATATGCAGTTATGAAATGTTTGAACGAACTTCGGTTATTAAGTATGTACATACCCTAAAAAGTTTGAAATACAATTTTCTTATCGTATGTGCCAAATTCATCTATCTCTTCACCCAAATTTAGTCATGAATGTTTTTACAGAGAAAGAATATTGTCCCAAATATCTGTTTTTCACACAATTTGTGACATTTATTTACAGATAAAGAGGATTACTTGTCTAGTTTCCGAGGTGTAACAGCGACGCTTTCCCAGCTGAGCAGCACCCCAGAGGGAAACTTCAAGAGAAACAGAAGAAGCAAAAGTTTGGATCGGAACAGAACTAGTAACAAAGCAGCTGCAATGGCCAAGAGACAGCTACTGCAAGAGTATGCTGGAATAGGTCAGTTTGGGGAAAGAATCAGCTGTCTTTCTGCTCAACCATCTTTATATTATAAAAAACCTTATACTTCAATCAACCATAACCCCAAAACTTAGTACATCCAGTTTGATATTTGAAGTCTCCTCTACAGGGAACTTTTTTCTTCTTTTTTTTTATAGTTTGTTATAGCCTTTTGCAAAAAGCTGTGGTATTTTTTTAAATATTGCAAACCAAACTTGAAAGATAACTTTGTTCAGTGCAAACTATGTGGTATTTTCTTCAGTCAAAGGGGATATTCAACAACATTCACTCAAAACATTTTTTTTCTCTTCAATATCAGACCAAGGTAGTGGTCTCTCAGGTCATTGACCTATATCATTTTCCTTGTATCTTTTAACCAGGAAATTGACCGAACTTGTGGTTAATGCGAGAATCTGCAAAACGGTTGTTTTCTTGATTGTAGATTTCAATGGATGGTTTAGATATATTTTCATTTGTTTTTATTTCCGTCAGAGACAAATAGAAATGGCCGATCTTTTATTCCAAGACGCATCATCAGCGCCACTTCAAAATCATCCAATCCATCAGATGCAGAACTGACCAATCAAAGGTTAGTTTATTAATTCAACAGTGTGATGTCATATGTAAATATAGCGGTATAGTGGGATGTCATAGCTGCTATTTCCAAGACAGTTTTGATCTATTTCTATGAAAATAAAGTTTCATTTTAGTCTTATTAAAAATATTAGGTACAGAAACAGATTGGTAAAGTATGGTCTTGTTAAGTGCATGTAGGTCTATATCTCACCAGTTAAACATAAATGTTTCAATTATTAAGAAAGAGGTAATTAATTTTCAAAGAAATACACATAAAACTAGATGCAGCTATGACATTACACTTCTGGATCTGCACGTTTCAACACACATTTAATTTTTGAAATGTGATTTCTTCTCAACGGAACAAGCTGTCAACATGGTATTTTCATCGATTTCTTCTAAACGGAATAAGCTGTAAACATGGTATTTTCATCGATTTCTTTTAAACGGAATAAGCTGTAAACATGATTTCTTCTAAACGGAATAAGCTGTAAACATGGTATGTTCATTGATTTCTTCTAAACGGAATAAGCTGTAAACATGGTATGTTCATCGATTTCTTTTAAACGGAATAAGCTGTAAATATGGTATTTTTATGATTTCTTCTAAACGGAATAAGCTGTAAACATGGTATTTTCATCGATTTCTTCTAAACGGAATAAGCTGTAAACATGGTATTTTCATCGATTTCTTTTAAATGGAATAAGCTGTAAATATGGTATTTTTATGATTTCTTCTAAACGGAACAAGCTGTAAACATGGTATTTTCATCGATTTCTTCTAAACGGAATAAGCTGTAAACATAGTAATTTCATCAATTTCTTCTAAACGGAATAAGCTGTAAATAAGGTATTTTTATGATTTCTTCTGAACGGAACAAGCTGTCAACATGGTATTTTTATCGATTTCTTCTCAACGGAACAAGCTGTAAACATGTTTTTTTTTATCGATTTCTTCTAAACGGAATAAGCTGTAAACATTCTAATTTCATCGTTTTCTTTTAAACGGAATAAGCTGTCAACATGGTAATTTCATCGATTTCTTCTAAACGGAACAAGCTGTAAACATGGTATTTTCATCGATTTTTACTAAACAGAATAAGCTGTAAACATGGTATTTTTATGATTTTTTCTAAACGGAATAAGCTGTCTGTAAACATTCTAATTTCATCGTTTTCTTCTAAACGGAATAAGCTGTAAACATGGTAGTTTCATCGATTTCTTCCAAACGGAATAAGCTGTAAACATGGTATTTTCATCGATTTCTTCTAAACGGAATAAGCTGTAAACATGGTATTTTCATTCGATTTCTTCTAAACGGAATAAGCTGTAAACATTCTAATTTCATCGTTTTCTTTTAAATGGAATAAGCTGTAAACATGGTATTTTCATCGATTTCTTCTAAACGGAATAAGCTGTAAACATTCTAATTTCATCGTTTTCTTTTAAATGGAATAAGCTGTAAACATGGTATTTTCATGATTTCTTCTAACAGAATAAGCTGTAAACATAGTAGTTTCATCGGTTTCTCCTAAACGAAATAAGCTGTAAACATGATTTCTTCTAAACGGAATAAGCTGTAAACATGGTACTTTCATCGATTTCTTTTAAACGAATAAGCTGTCAATATGGTATTTTCATCACATTCATTGTGTACTTGTCCTCTTTAATGTAATTCTACATGAATAATTCATGGGAATACTGCTTAAAGAAATCAATGGGATTTCATGTTGTGTACTCTCCTTTATTCCCCAACCGCCATTTTTAGAGGTTCAGTAAAAAGCACTTGACCACCATTAACCTTTAATGTCACTCATGCACAGTAAATATAAATATTGAGTGGATAAATTGTTTACAAAACCAGTCAATCTCTGAACAATAAGTGCAGCTGGTATATAAATGTGTTCCCAAGGAGGAAAGTGGATATATTAAGAAAAAAGTTTATATAGAAACACATGATAGGACAAGAACATCGTATTATAAAAGTGTTTTTATTTCATTATTTTCACAGTACCAACAGCTCCAAATCAATCCCATCATCCCCGGCAGAGGAACGAGACCTCCTGGAAACCCTTCTTCAGCTGAATAGTGCGAGAGGCGAGTGTGGCATCGAGGAGCTCATCCAACTCCAAGATAAACTCTTTGGCCAAAACAACAACAGAAGATCCAGGTATTCTGTTCGCTCAGATGTAGAAAGACATAGAAACGGCAAATCTGAAGCAGATCCGTTAAATTCAAGACTGAGCCACAGGAAGTCTCTTGGAGCAATTCCTTCAAGGAGTA
Organism: Chiridota heheva; assembly: GCA_020152595.1. Lineage (NCBI taxonomy): Eukaryota > Metazoa > Echinodermata > Holothuroidea > Apodida > Chiridotidae > Chiridota > Chiridota heheva. The sequence goes on from JAIGNY010004509.1 coordinate 1,037,224, forward strand.
TCGCTAATTTAAAAAGTCCGGAGGAGGAGGTTTGGAGTGTGTGGGAGGAAACAGTGTGAATTTGCCGGCTAAATCTTATTGTCAAAAACACTTTCTTGAGACAATATGCATAAAATCTTAAGTTAAAAATTCTAACATCATGAAAATATTTTAACATAACTATCTTTTATTCACATCATAAATATGAATTGCATCACAAGTACTGACAATCATGAAAAACATGATTTGTACATGTTTAATCATGAAAAACATGTGCTGTACATGTTTAATCATTGTTTTACATGTTTAATCATAAAATATGTTTTACATGTTTAATCATGAAAACATGTGTTTTGCATGTTTAATCATGAAAACATGTGTTTTACATGTTTAAATCATGTTTAATCATGAAAACATGTGTTTTACATGTTTAATCATGAAAAACATGTGCTTTACATGTTTAATCATGAAAACATGTGTTTTACATGTTTTTAATCATGAAAACATGTGTTTTACATGTTTAATCATGAAAACATGTGTTTTACATGTTTAATCATGGGTATTCTCAAATTCTAATAATAATACTGTGAACTTATCAAAGTGCAAAAACATATCCACTAAAATGGTATCAATATATACCAGACGGCTGGCAATTAATTCATTGGCAATCTGCAGCTTTTGTACACTCCTTTTTATGGTCCAAAGCGATAATTGATTTGAAATTGAAATTGAATTGAAGATTTGAAATATTGACTTAACAGGATTTCTATTGAGGCAAAGTAACATCAACTTTCAGCTAGATGTACAAGAAAACAATTCTTTGTATATATTTACAAAAGTGTCTTTCTTCATATAATGTGTTTTAACAGTTTTAATGAAAGTTTCTTAAAGACTTAAAATCTTATGAAAATTGTGAATCACTCTGTGCATTGATCACCATGCAGCTAGCTACAAGCACTATGTACAAAGATACGTGTGCACACAACAGTATTTGGGAGGGGGTATACAGATTATGTTTGAGGGGGTAATTTCAATAATGGAAGTGTACAAAATTTATATGCAAGGGGCCAAAGAAAATTGTACAAGCCAAAAGTTTTTTCACCTCGTTAGAAAATATAACAAGTTAGACATAGTTGGAAATATGAAATTGTTCTGGAACGTTGATTGCCCTTTTTACCCTTTCCCCTATTAATCCACTACTGAGGATGCTTCTGATGAAACACTTTTCCTAACCGACTCATATTTTAATTGATGATGATTCTTATAGGAAAAAGGAGTTTGTGATCTTGCATTATTAAAGTGATTTAGTATATATAAGATGTGTTTAAGCATTTAGACCAAAGAAGTATTCAGTATATAGTATTTATGAAGAGTCAACTGCCAAGAGATTTCCAATTTGCTAAACTAGTCACATTGTTATATTAGGGATAGACCAGTGAAGCCTCTTGAAATTGAAAAAGAATTTGTCAAAATTTATGGAATTTTAGATGCAGCAGTTTTGTCCGTTTTGCAAATTGATCCTATTGTTTATAAGCTGTGTTCATGCTGGACATAAGCTGTGTTCATGCTGGCCATAAGCTGTGTTCATGCTGGCCATAAGCTGTGTTCATGCTGGCCCTAAGCTGTGTTCATGCTGGCCATAAGCAGTGTTCATGCCGGCCATAAGCTGTGTTCATGCTGGCCATAAGCTGTGTTCATGCTGGCCATAAGCTGTGTTCATGCTGGCCATAAGCTGTGTTCATGCTGGCCATAAGCTGTGTTCATGCTGGCCATAAGCTGTGTTCATGCTGGCCATAAGCTGTGTTCATGCTGGCCATAAGCTGTGTTCATGCTGGCCATAAGCTGTGTTCATGCTGGCCATAAGCTGTGTTCATGCTGGCCATAAGCTGTGTTCATGCTGGCCATAAGCTGTGTTCATGCTGGCCATGATCACTATAGAGGCTATCAGTTTTGATGAAAACACTTTGCTTTTGGATTGTTAATTATTATTCTTTTTAATTGCTGCTGCAACTGAGATAATTCTCTAAACAAAGTTATGGTAATCAAATTTTCTAGTGCTGCCCATTTTAAGTAAAAGGCAATAAATATGCCCATTTGGTACAAGTCTTGCACAATATTCTTTTTCTTGTTTGGTTGAAGAAAATGTATTTACTTCAGTTTACATGATGAGGCACTTAAGAATGCATATAATTAGTACTTTAACAAAACCAAAAAAACATGAGTTTGTTTCACTTGCCATCAAATTGTTCCTCTTATCGCACACTGACGAATGTCCTATTTAAGTGAAACGAAAATTGGCGCGAAATACTGAATTATTATTTTCGCATACTGACGAATGTCTTTGAAATTAATGAAGTAGATGTTGCTTAGAATATCCTTATTGCAATAACAATTGTAAAAAGATTATCATTTTCTCTGTCCAATGATATATAAAGCTATATAATATGTTTATCAATTTTATTTCACCAAGCTTCAAACTTTTTTGAACATTTGTTAGTATGCGAAATTAATCATTTCAATTTTGACAATCGTCACTACACAAATGACATTCGTAAAAGAGGGACGATATGACTGCTTTGCTTAAATTCTTTGTGTCTTTTGTAGCATTTCACCCCATATTGGGTTTTTCCATTATTTTTAGATGTTTTATCATTGATTTTGTTGGATTTTAGCGATCATGTTGTTTGTTTGATCATGTTGTAAGATTTGTGTGTATTCTAGATTGAAGTCATGGTTTTCAGTGGTGTATTCATTTGTTTGCAATATTTAGAATAAGATCATTGTAAGTTTTTAAATGAGTTTTGAATATTTGATTTTTGTATGTATTTAAAACGAAACAGTGCATTTATTGTATTCCAAGACAGGTGTGGAGCCATTTTTATAAGGTGGGGTTTTTGTAAGAGATACTGGGGCTTTATTGTTACTATAGAGAATTTGTAATATAGATTTGTCTAGATGAAAGAAGAAATTATTGATCTTCAAAATAAAAGTTTGTAAAAAATTAATCCTGTTATTGTAATTGTTTTTTATGTCTGATTTGTATTTATATAATTTGCAGTCAAAAAGTGAGAGCTTCTTTCTTGCTAAGACAAGAATTTTGAAATAGTACAGGTCTAATTTTTGTTCTTCGTGTCGTTGACAAATTACTGAAAAATTCAAAACAAATCAAATCATTGATCAATATGAACATTGATATAAAAGGTTTTCAGTACCATTACGTGCATGAAGTGACGACACTCATCTCCTTAAGTTAATCTTTCACACTCTTTTGATTTACCCTTGACACTCTTTTACGTTACCCTTGACACTCTATTAAGTTACCCTTGACACTCTTTTACTTTACCCTTGAAGTTACCCTTGACATCCTTTAAATTACCCTTGACAATACTTAAAGTTACCCTTGATACTCCTTTAGGATACCCTTGATATTCCTTTAAGTTACCCTTGATACTCCTTTAAGTTACCCTTGATACTCCTTTAAGTTACCCTTGATACTCCTTTAAGTTACCCTTGATACTCCTTCAAGTTACCTTTGATACTCCTTTAAATTACTCTTGATACTCCTTGAACTTACCCTTGATACTCCTTTAAGGTACTACTTTAAGCTACCCTTGATACTCCTTGAAGTTACCCTTGATACTCTTTTAAGTTACCCTTGACACTCCTGTAAGTTACCTTTGATACTCCTTCAAATTACCCTTGATACTCCTTTAAGTTACTACTTTAAGCTACCCTTGATACTCCTTGAAGTTCCACTTGATACCTCCTTAAGTTACCCTTGATACTCCTTTAAGTTACCCTTGATACTCCTTTAATTTACTCTTGATACTCCTTTAAGTTATCCTTGATACTCCTTTAAGTTACTACTTTAAGTAGATACTCCTTTAAGTTATCCTTGAAACTCCTTTAAGTTACCCTTGATACTTCCTTAAGTTACCTTTGATACTTCTTTAAATTACCCTTAATACTGCATTGAGCTACCCTTAATACTCCTTCAAGTTACCCTTAATACTCCTTCAACCTACCCTTGATACTTCTTTAAGTTACCCTTAATACTCCTTCAAGCTATCCTTAATACTCCTTTAAGTTACCCTTGACACTCCTTTTAATTACCCTTGACACTACTTTAAGTTACCCTTGACACTCCTTTAGGTTACCCTTGACACTCCTTTAAATTACCCTTGACACTACTTTAAGTTACCTTTGATACTCTTTGATGTTACCCTTGATACTCCTTAAAGTTACCCTTGATACTCCTTCAAGTTACCTTTGATACTCCCCTCAGTTACCATTGATACTCCTCCTTTAAGTTACCCTTGATACTCCTTTAGGTTACTCTTTATACTCCTTTAAGTTACCCTTGATACTTCTCTCCTTTAAGTTACCCTTGATACTCCTTCAAGTTACTCTTAATACTCCTCTTCTTTTAAGTTACCTTTGATACTCTTCTTTAACTTACCCTTGATACTCCTCTCCTTTAAGCTACCCTTGATCCTCCTCTTCTATAAGTTACCCTTGATACTATTCTTTAAGTTACCCCTAATACTCCTCTCCTTTAAGTTACCCCTAATACTCCTCTCCTTTAAGTTACCCTTTATACTCCTCTCCTTTAAGTTACCCTTTATACTCCTCTCCTTTAAGTTACCCTTTATACTCCTCTCCTTTAAGTTACCCTTTATACTCCTCTCCTTTAAGTTACCCTTTATATTCCTCCCCTTTAAATTACCCTTGATATTCCTCTCCTTTAGGCTACCCTTGATACTCATCTCCTTTAAGTTACCCTTGATACTCATCTACTTTAAGTTACCATTGATACTCATCTCCTTCAAGTTACCCTCGATACTCCTCTCCTTTAGGTTACCCTTGATACGTATCTCTTTTAAATTACCCTTGATATTCATCTACTTTAAGTTACCATTGATACTCATCTCCTTTAAGTTACCCTTGATACTCATCTACTTTAAGTTACCCTTGATACTCTAAGTTACCCTTGATACTCCTTTAAGTTACCCTTGATACTCCTTTAAGTTACCCTTGATACTCCTTTAAGTTACCCTTGATACTTCTTTAAGTTACCCTTGATACTCCTTTAAGTTACCCTTGATACTCCTTTAAGTTACCCTTGATACTCCTTTAAATTACCCTTGATACTCCTTTAAGTTACCCTTGATACTCCTTTAAGTTACCCTTGATACTCCTTCAAGTTACCTTTGATACTCCTTTAAATTACTCTTGATACTCATTGAACTTACCCTTGATACTCCTTTAAGGTACTACTTTAAGCTACCCTTGAAACTCCTTGAAGTTATCCTTGATACTCTTTTAAGTTACCCTTGATACTCCTTCAAGTTACCCTTGACACTCCTGTAAGTTACCTTTGATACTCCTTCAAATTACCCTTGATACTCCTTTAAGTTACTACTTTAAGCTACCCTTGACACTCCTTGAAGTTCCCCTTGATACCTCCTTAAGTTACCCTTGATACTCCTTTAAGTTACCCTTGATACTCCTTCAAGTTACCTTTGATACTCCTTTAAATTACTCTTGATACTCCTTGAACTTACCCTTGATACTCCTTTAAGGTACTACTTTAAGCCACCCTTGAAGTTACCCTTGATACTCTTTTAAGTTACCCTTGATACTCTTTTAAGTTACCCTTGATACTCCTCCAAGTTACCCTTGACACTCCTGTAAGTTACCCTTGATACTCCTTCAAATTACCCTTGATACTCCTTTAGGTTACTACTTTAAGCTACCCTTGATATTCCTTGAAGTTCCCCTTGATACCTCCTTAAGTTACCCTTGATACTCCTTTAAATTACCCTTAATACTGCATTAACCTACCCTTAATACTCCTTCAAGTTACCCTTGATATTCCTTTAACCTACCCTTGATACTCCTTTAAGTTACCCTTAATACTCCTTCAAGTTATCCCTAATACTCCTTTAATTTACCCTTAAAGTTACTCTTGATACTCCTTTAGGTTACCTTTGATACTGTGTTAACCTACCCTTATTGTGCCTGAGAGGTCAGATCATTTTAAGGTTAAGGAGAGAGACCAGGGAAGAATGAGAGAAATTCAAGAACACTATTTTATCTGGAGGATTTTTTTGGAAGAACTCAGCTCGAGAGAAGCTCTGGGAAGGTTACTCCTTAAAGCTACCCTTGATACTCATTTAAGTTACCCTTAATACTCCTTCAAGTTACCCTTGATACTCCTTAAAGTAACTCTTGATACTCTTTTAAGTAACCTCTGATACTCATCTACTTTAAGTAACCATTGATACTCTAAGTTACCTTTGGTATTTACCTACCATAACTTACCCTTGATACTACTTTAAGTTTCCTTTGATACTCCTTTAAGTTACTCTTTATACTCCTCTCCTCTAAAATACCCTTGATACTCTTTTAAGTTACCTTTGATACTCATCTACTTTAAGTTACCCTTAATACACCCTAAAGTTACCTTTGATACTCATCTACTTTAAGTTACCCTTGATACTCCTGTAAGTTACCTTTAATACTTATCTCCTTTAAGATACCCTTGATACTCATCTCCTTTAAGTTACCTTTTCTTTGTTTGTCAAATTTGAAGACGGAGAATGGAGCTCAGCGTGTCATGGTGACATTTTGACAAATTGAACATAAACAGATGTATTAAAATTTGCCTGACATGTGGCAGTGTATGAAAATGACTGATGTAGGAAGTCTACTGTAGAAGAGTGATGTCACAGCCTTACTTTCTTGATAGTACATGACTTCATGATTCTAATGAACTTAAGGTCATTTCAGTTCACCTTTTTTTTTCATTTTGCATAGTAACGCCTGTAAGTATCAGCCATCATAAATCTTTAATAACTCTTCTCAATTTCACCTAGAAATTAGAAAACCTATCCGCCAGGTGTAGATCGATTATCTGCGAAGGTCCCTGATTGTTAATAATATGGTGGCATGGCAGAGGATTGGATCATGCACCAGGGGCATGGGGAATCATTTAGGTAGTAAGTGGACAGAGACATGGGTGTTACATAAAGGGTGGGGGCCATGACAGGGTCTCAGGCATGTATTGCATAAATTCGTGAAACTGGTCATAAGAATGTGAGAGGATTGGGTGGCCCATTTAGGGAGTAGATGGGGAGGGGGTAATTTGTTAGAGTTAGGGTGAGTGCCACATCAAGGGGTGAGTGGCACATCAAGGGGTGAGTGGCACATCAAGGGGTGAGTGGCATGTCAAGGGGTGAGTGGTACGTCAAGGGGCGAGAGGCACGTCAAGGGGCGAGCGGCACGTCAAGGGGGCGAGTGACACGTCAAGAGAGCGAGTGAAAGGAAATGAATGGCCTAGGTCAAGTGGCACATCAAGGGGCCATCAGAGGAGTGGGTACCTCAGAGGAGTATATGGCTCATCAGATTGGGTGTCGTGCCAGGGTAGTAGACAACACTTGTGGTGATTGAACGTCATATGCGAGTGGTCAGTACATCAAAGAACTGGTTGGCGCATTAGAAGAGTCGGTGACATGTCATATGAGTGATTGAGTAGAGTGGCTGTATATCGGTATTTCAAGCAGGTAGCACTCAAGAAGAGCAGGTGGTATGTCAGGGAGTTAGTGGTCAGTTGTGAAGTGAGTGGTACATCAGGGATCATTGGCTTATGGCAGAGAATATGGGCTGTATGTCTGGGAATGGTTGGGCAGTTCAGGAAGTAGGTGATATGTCCAAGTGGTGAATGGCATGTCAGTAGGTTGGCGAGTACATAAGGGAATATGGGTTGTATGTCAGCTCAGCTGTGCATTGTGAGAATGGGCAGTTTAGGGAGTTGGTGGCATTTTGGAGGAGTGGGTGGTTTGTTAAGGTTCCCAAGTTTCAAGAACTCTTTATGCAGATGAAAACAAACATTTTATGGGTGGTGCAGTCCAGATTTGACACCCAAGCAATAAGAGGTTAAGCCCGTCCTGTAGTAGCATTATGAACACCTTTGTAGTAAACTAAATCAGGCAATACTTAATTCTTCCATCAGAGGTATGTTAGACAGTTAAGTTCCATTAGGTGTGACAAGAATTAATGGTTTCAGCAGGAAATGACAACTAGTGCTGAGTTCTCTTACAATTTCAACATCACCTTTGTAACCTAAAATAATTTAGTGCTCCTTTTAAGAAAAATCACCATAATCCCAGGTTATCATATTGGATGCAAAGTTCATTTTGTTAGACTACAAAAATACAATGATTGCAAAGTTATCTTATAAAGGAAAACTCAAAAGTAGAAACAATTTGTAGACAATAAGAATAATCTATTTCCGAAAATAATCTTATAAAAGCACATTTGATGTAGATGACTTAAAGAATTATTCTCAAAGGGAGATGACATTTAAATTCCAAGAGGGGAAAGGGGGCACTGGGTGACCCTACCCCAAGCTGACTTTATGGCCTTAACTTTTACATTCCTATAAACAACACAGAAAAAGTATATGACACCTTTTAAAACTAATATCACGGTATTATACTAAACACAAATATTATTCTTTCAAGTCTATTACCCTCCCCCAATGACTTCCAATACCACAGTAAGTCCACATTCATAAATCGCTGAATACTTTATCAAAATGCGCTTAATAATACCTGAATATTTGTATTGAAATATTTTCTGCATCACTCACCCAACTCCTTTTCATCGTTCTTATTTATTCTAATATCTTATAAATCTTTAACTAATGTTGTGTCAATATACTGTACCTTTAACTGAATAGTGTTAAATATGTCACTATTCCCATGGTTTTTTGTAAAATTTTATTTGAAAGAGCATACTTTTAGAGCCAATTTGGTACACAAATCAGATTGATATCATATTCCGTTCAGGAGATATGGATTTTTAACAATTTCCCAATTGCATTTTAAAGTTTTTGTACAGTATGATTAATTTGTGTTTGATGATGTCAGAGAGGCAATTCCATTCCAAATGTTTATTTATTTCTTTGAACATTAATTAGTTGTTAAAGAATTGAAGTAGGGTATATTTGCCAATGTAAAAAAATACCTAACTTTCATCAATTTATTTTTTTCACAGATTTTACTAATAAAAAAGGATGATAGATTTGATTAAAATACATCAACTTTGTGGGAGAATGTGTTGCTGTGATGTGATTCTTAGCCTTTTCCTATTCATTTATTAGCATTTTTTTGTGAACCTTAAAATCTAAATATCTCCAGGTAGGAATAACATATCAACATGATTTTTGTACTAAATTGTTTCTAAAAGTTTTCTCTTTCTTGTGAAAGATTACGAAAAAACATGGGAATATTTCTTTAATTAAGGGGTACCATGGTCAAATGTTTTTTTATATATTTATTTCTCAAATATCTTTTGATCATATAATCTATTTTCTCAGTGGGCAATTCTCATATGATCTCCCTTATCACACCTGTATCATTCGTATCATGGCCATGTTAAACCACCACTTAAATATTTTGAAAAGAATGTACAAAACAATAAATATTTCATTCTCTACAGTTAATGCCAGAATATTCTTTGGTCCTATAAAAGCCTGCATACACTATGGACCATATGCCAGAATATCCTTTGGTCCTATAAAAGCCAGCATACGCTAAGGACCATATGCCAGAATATCCTTAGTTCCTACACAAGCCAGTGTATACTATGAAAGTTAAAGGACCATATGCCAGAATATCCTTAGTTTCTATACAAGCCAGTGTACACTATGAAAGTTAAAGGACCATATGCCAGAATATCCTTAGTTCCTATACAAGCCAGTGTACACTATGAAAGTTAAAGGACCATATGCCAGAATATCCTTAGTTCCTATACAAACCAGTGTACACTATGAAAATTAAAGGACCATAGGCCAGAATGTCCTTAGTTTCTATACAAGTCAGTGTACACTATGAAAGTTAAAGGACCATATGCCAGAATATCCTTAGTTCCTACACAAGCCAGTGTATACTATGAAAGTTAAAGGACCATATGCCAGAATATCCTTAGTTTCTATACAAGCCAGTGTACACTATGAAAGTTAAAGGACCATATGTCAGAATACCCTTAGTTCCTATACAAGCCAGTGTACACTATGAAAGTTAAAGGACCATATGCCAGAATATCCTTAGTTCCTATACAAACCAGTGTACACTATGAAAATTAAAGGACCATATGCCAGAATGTCCTTAGTTTCTATACAAGTCAGTGTACACTATGAAAGTTAAAGGACCATATGCCAGAATATCCTTAGATCCTATACAAGTCAGTGTACACTATGAAAGTTAAAGGACCATATGCCAGAATATCCTTAGCTCCTATACAAGTTAGTGTATACTATGAAAAATAAAGGACCATATGCCAGAATATCATTAGTTCCTACACAAGCCAGTGTACACTATGGAAGTTAAAGGACCATATGCCAGAATATCCTTAGTTTCTATACAAGCCAGTGTACACTATGGAAGTTAAAGGACCATATGCCAGATTATCCTTAGTTCCTATACAAGCCAGTGTACACTATGGAAGTTAAAGGACCATATGCCAGAATATCCTTAGTTCCTATACAAGCCAGTGTACACTATGAAAGTTAAAGAACCATGTCAGAATATCCTTAGTTCCTATACAAGCCAGTGTATACTATGAAAGTTAAAGGACCATATGCCAGAATACCCTTTGGTCCTATACAAGCCAGTGTACACTATGAAAGTTAAAGAACCATATGTCAGAATATCCTTAATTCCTATACAAGCCAGATGTATACTATGAAAGTTAAAGGACCATATGCCAGAATACCCTTTGGTCCTATACAAGCCAGTGTACACTATGAAAGTTAAAAAACCATATGTCAGAATATCCTTAGTTCCTATACAAGCCAGTGTACACTATGAAAGTTAAAGGACCATATGCCAGAATACCCTTTGGTCCTATACAAGCCAGTGTACACTATGAAAGTTAAAGAACCATATGTCAGAATATCCTTAGTTCCTATACAAGCCAGATGTATACTATGAAAGTTAAAGGACCATATGCCAGAATACCCTTTGGTCCTATACAAGCCAGTGTACACTATGAAAGTTAAAAGACCATATGTCAGAATACCCTTTGGTCCTATACAAGCCAGTGTACACTATGAAAGTTAAAGGACCATATGCCAGAATACCCTTTGGTCCTATACAAGCCAGTGTACACTATGAAAGTTAAAGGACCATATGCCAGAATACCCTTAGTTCCTATACAAGTCAGTGTACACTATGAAAGTTAAAGGACCATATGCCAGAATACCCTTAGTTCCTATACAAGTCAGTGTACACTATGAAAGTTAAAGAACCATATGCCAGAATATCCTTAGTTCCTATACAAGTCAGTGTACACTATAAGAGTTAAGAACCATATGCCAGAATACCCTTAGTTCCTATACAAGTCAGTGTACACTATGAAAGTTAAAGGACCAGTTAATACCCGAATATTTGTTGGTCCTATACAAGTCAGTGCCCACTATGAAAATTAAAGGACCATTTAAGGGGCCACACACAGTCATCTTTTACAATCAAGGGCAATAAATTGAACAAATTGTTTATGAAGTAGTCAAACATTTCATTCTGATGTTATATTGAAGTTTAAAACACTGATAATTTGATATAGAAATGACTGGATTCAGACAAGGTGTGACATCACAACCTCACATTCTCAAAAGTCTTTCTACACATCACATTCTCAAAAGTCTTTGTACACACCGTTGGAATTTATTCTTCCAACTTTTGTTGCTAGGAGTATGTTGGCAAATTAGCCAAACATGATCTGTTTAAAGAAGCACTAGACTGAAAAGTGAGGGCACTGCTTTTTGCAAATTTCACAGATATATCATCCACAATAGATTGATCAACTTCATGCCTCCATAGCCCACAGATGACGTGAGGGCAAAGGTCACTTGAATATTCATATTAACCAGAAAATTGCTATACTGTTGCGTGCTAGATAAGCATTTAATTTTTCTTTTAACAATATGCCATCACTTTTCGGTCTAGTGCTCCTTTAAGTGACTGGGAATTACAAGTAGGTAAAAAAAAAAAAAAAAATGTTTTCACTTGGTATAAAACAGTTTAATTAATTATCAATCAGACATTAATTGTTTGTAAAGAAAATGAACACATGATCACACTTGTTGCATAACATTTCAATATCAGCTATTCATTAAAGAATTAGTTTAGCGGTCGAGCAAGTTAATATGAAAGAGGACTTTAAAATGGGGAAGTAAATTTTTCAGTATTCTATATTCTGTTAAGGTGATATTCAATTCAATTATGTCTCATTTGTGTAGAAATGACTGGTGTTGTAAGCCTACAGCAGAAGGTTGACGCCCTCATCCTCACTTTCTTAAAGATTGTTATGTATTTTGAAGAAAATTAATTTCATTTTCATTCTTAACTTATTTTTTTCTTTCTTCAACTTTTTAAAGGTAGTATATTATAATTACCTTAAGTACCACCAGATTCCATTTCATTGCTTCCCTGACATATCCAAGGGTTTTTAAGCTAAAAAATCTCAGGCGAAAATTGAGAATACATAAGAACTTTTAGGAATGTGACGTCACAACTGATTTCTGTCATTTATACACAAACGACACATAATTTTATTCTCCTTAACAAAATAAGAACCACCTGTTTGTTTCTTTTAGTCCTATTTCATAAAAGATTGACTTGTTTGACCAAGATTGACTTGTTTGACCAAGATTGACTTGTTTGACCAAGATTGACTTGCTTGACCAAGATTGACTTGCTTGACCAAGATTGACTTGCTTGACAACGAATGACTTGCTTGACCAAGATCGACTTGCTTGACGAAGATCGACTTGTTTGACCAAGATCGACTTGATTGACCAAGATTGACTTGCTTGACCAAGATTGACTTGCTTGACAAAGAATGACTTGCTTGACAAAGAATGACTTGCTTGACCAAGATTGACTTGCTTGACCAAGATTGACTTGCTTGACCAATACTGACTTGCTTGACCAAGATTGACTTGCTCGACAACGAATGACTTGCTTGACCAAGATTGACTTGCTTGACCAAGATCGACTTGGCATGACCAAGATCAACTTAGCTTGACCAAGATTGACTTGCTTGACCAGAATTGACTTGCTTGACCAAGATTTACTTGCTTAACAAAGAATGACTTGCTTGACCAAGAATGACTTGCTTGACCAAGATTGACTTGCTTGACCAAGATTGACTTGCTTGACCAAGATTGACTTGCTTGACAAAGATTGACTTGCTTGACAAAGAATGACTTGCTTGACCAAGATTGACTTGCTTGACCAAGATTGACTTGCTTGACCAAGATTGACTTGGCTTGACCAAGATTGACTTGCTTCACCAAGATTGACTTGCTTCACCAAGAATGACTTGCTTGACAAAGAATGACTTGCTTGACCAAGATTGACTTGGCTTGACCAAGATTAACTTGGCTTGACCAAGATTGACTGGCTTGACCAAGATTAACTTGCTTGACCAAGATTGACTTGCTTGACAGAGAATGACTTGCTTGACCAAGATTGACTTGCTTGACCAAGATTGACTTGCTTGGCCAAGATTGACTTGGCTTGACCAAGATTGACTTGCCTGACCAAGATTGACTTGCTTGACCAAGATTGACTTGCTTGACCAAGATTGACTTGCTTGACCAAGATTGTCTTGCTTGACCAAGATTGACTTGCTTGACCAGGATTGACTTGGCTTAACCAAGATTGACTTGCTTGACCAAGATTAACTTGCTTGACCCCTGAATTAATCCTTTAAAGGAACTCCAGAACAGAACTAGATTTGAAGCTGTTTCTTCACTGTCCATATCTCCTACTTTATCATACCATATGACTATGTGTGATTCATTTGAGTGACATAAAATTGGTCATTGAAGTTTTGATGTTCTTTCTCAATCCTGATCATCAGCTGGCTAGGTCCTTGGACAGGTGCACCTCTGTTCTGCTGGCACATCTTTCAAAACCTGCTCTATATGTCGCCCGCATCCTGAAGAATAAAAGATGAAGAAATACATGTCACTGCACTGCAATGATAAATATACACCAGGGCTGCAATTTTTGTTTAAGATATGTGGGGGTGGCGGGGAGGGGGTGCAAATAGTACTTCTTGGATTGACATAATCTAAAATCTCAGATGTCTGATGTTTTTTATGCTTTAAGACATCAAGATGTACACTACTTTTAAGGTATATGGATATGTAGAGGCAATATTAGCTAATTTGCTTTAAATCAATCAATACCAATACAAGAGACAAACAATTGATCACAATTAAAGGAATATTCCCATGGTTTTTTGTAAAATGTTATTTGAGAGAGCACCACTTCTAGAGCCTATTTGGTACAAAAATCAGGTTGATATCATATTTCTTTCAGAAAATATGGATTTTTATTTTGAAGTTTTTGTACAGTATGATGAATTTTGTGTTTGATGATGTCATAGAGACAATTCCATTGCAAATGTTTATGTATTTCTTTGAACGTTAATTGGTTGTTTCTGTATAATCAGAAACAATTTTCCAAAATGTTATTGAAGTAGGGTATATTTGCTAATGTATATAAATACCTAACTTTCATCAATTTATTTTTCTAGCAGGTTTTACTGATAAAAAGGATGATAGATTTTAATGAAATACATAACTTTGTGGGAGAATGTGTTGCTGTGATGTCATACTGAGCCTTTTCCTATTCTTTTATTGGCGTTTTTCGTAAACCTTAAAATTTAAATATCTCCTGGTAAACATAATATATCAAAATGATTTTTGTACTAAATTGTTTCTAAAAATCTTCTCTTTCTTATGAAAGGTTACAACAAAAACATGGGAATATTCATGAACCATTTTCCAGCAATTTGGGATCAATATATATCTCAATATTTACATAAATCTGTGATGTACTAATTACAGGGCAACCTTGATTTATTATTTGAAATGTCTTTCACATTTCCTTGAAGGTTTTTGAGTCGTTACCACTTCCCCCCCCCCCCCCTCCCCTTCTTCTTCCCCCCAATCATTTTGCAACATTTTCAGTAATTGAGATTTAGGAACAAAAATGTAATTAATTCCATACAGATTTTTCAAGCTGTCTGCCAAAACATACATCACAACTTAAGCGTAATTTTAATTAAACATTGATCAAAATTTGATCAACTTTAAAAGTGGAACTCTGATCCGCTCATATTTCAATACTCTTTCAACTAATTTTGTTACATGCAGGGGCATAAATACCAGGGGCTGTGGGGGGTGTTACACCCCCAAATTAAAATTAATTGCCTAAATCTGGTATCAGGTCCATACAAATTAGGGTTTACAATACAAAAGAAGACAAGTCAGACAGTTTGAAGCCAAATCACCAAGTGATAAACCGATTTTGATTTTTTTTTTTTTTTTCTTTTCAGGGATCGAGGCAGTTTTTTCTTTCTCAAATGTATTGGATGCTAATCTAAGGCCGTCAGTAAATCTTATATTTTACAACCCCCATGTCAAAATGGTCTACTAACGCGCATACATATTCATAGATAGACCTTTAAACTGTGACTGGTTTCATAAAACCAGCAAGAATTAAGAGACATCACAATCTCCCAAATTCTCTTTGTGTGGATGTAAATAATAACTAGATAAGTCAATTATTAGACACACAAGTAATCTTAGACTATTGCTTGAGATGTAAATGACTTTACTGGAGTTTAGCAGAGGATTTATTGGACATTTTGTGGTGATCATTTAACCGATCAACAATTGATTAACTGATAAACAATCTATAGAAATGATAATTTGTCGTTAAGTGAAGTAAACAAAAATAAACATCACTAACTGGAGAAGTAATTCAAACTTGCTAAATAAGTAAATTAATAACTAGAAGTACTGTGAATTACTTACTACCTAGACAAAGTATTTTCTAGGGAAACAAATCACATGCTGGAGAAGTTAATTACTTGCTTGAAAGAGGTAAATTACAGTACCTCCTAGAGAAGTTGGTGTCATAGACATAAACTTCAAATGAAGTAATGTTTGTGGACAGTAGCACTTTTGCAATGTAATCAATATATTGTAAACATGTACAATTTTGATTTTTGTTTTTGATTAAAAATAACTAAATACTTGATGCTAAAGTGTATGCTTTTCTACTGTATCAAAAACAGCAAAACAAGACATTTTTCAGGTGTCCTAGTTTATAAATCACAATAAGCTTATTTATCTTAAGACAATAGGATATAAGATTAAAACATTAGGCCAGCTAGTGTTAAAGGTTGAAAATGTTGCTTTTCTTGTTTTGATCGGATTATACTAATAGGGCATAATTTTAGCAAACTTAGCTTTTTTTCTTACTCTTGTGTTTGTATTATGTAGGCCACTGAAATAAGTATTTCTTTCTGCCTTTGGGTTGCAATTCATGTCCATTGATTGTTTGCAACTAATGCTACTGTAAGTGTATTTTGAAGCTTTATGCCAGTTCTAAACTGAAATATGTATTTTCCATCGTCTTATATTGATTGCTAATTTTTATCTGTAAAGGCTTACAAATTCTGACTCAAATGAATTTTACCTGGTCCCTTTAAAATACCCACTATTACTTTAATAAAACATTAACATTGCCAGTCTGAAACTGGACAGTTCATAGTTATAACTTTTTATTGATCCTCTTGAAGTATTTAATCTCACAACAGGTGGTCACTTTTCCTTCTTTTGTCTCCCTTTCTTCTCTGGCAATTAAGCTTGTCACTAATTGTAGTTACATTGGACAGGATATAATGGTGTTATTTACATTGAAATAAATGTACCTCCCTCTTTAATAGCACTAGTAATCATTTAATAACTACTCCAGTAATGTCAGTCTTTTATCTTCTTCAAGGTTATACATAGGGCAGTATTCTATTGTATATTGAGAGAGAGAGAGTTGAACACACAATTACAATGACGGGGTCGTCGCCTGCGTATTCGGTTATGATAGTACACATGCTATCACGAAATGCTTAATACGACCCGGACGAGAACACAGGTACGATGTACGGACAGACATAACATCGCCAACCAAGTCAATGTCCACGGCCTTTGATAACCAGTTGTGGTGCACTGGCGTGTCTACCTAACCCAGGCTTAAAACCAGGGCCTCGTGGTCTGTAGACAGGTATGATAACCGCTACACCACAGTAGGTAGATATTGTATATTGTCACTATTAGGGACTTATTTAGTGATGTGGCCAGTAGTGACTCATTGCCTTCAGATCTTGCTCAATGCTACACTTTTCAAAACATTTCTTGGAAGGAGATGCATATATCAGCATCAAGAATTTTTGGCCCTTAGACCCCTCCAACCCACACCCTCGATTTTCTCAAAATCAGGGGTAATCTACACCATTCAATGAGAGACACTTTACAATTCATTGACTAGCAACCAGCTATTGTTACACCATACACAACAGAGGTAATCTATAATCTATACTCCCTCCAACCCACACCCTCGATTTTCTTAAAATCAGGGGTAATCCACACCATTAAATGAGAGACACTTCACAATTCATTGACTAGCAACCAGCTATTGTTACACCATACACAACAGAGGTAATGTATACCTTCTTAACTGACAGCATCTTTCATAGTCTATTCACAGTTCACTTGTTAGCAACCAGCTACAGTTACACTGTACACAATAGGTCATTCATCTGAGGTTCAAGTCACATAACTACTGTTCAGTGATGCAAATCAGATTAGTCCTTGGCTGAGCCTAAATATAAATATACGTTATATGATTGGGAGGACTTTGTGCAAAACCCATGAATGATTGATGGACCATTTCTCCTAAAGATGGTTATTTCCTCATGGTGAGTCATTAACTGTTTATATGGACTCTTGACCAATAAAAGAAGTTTTTTTCCTTCAGATTTACACAACTCTGAAACTATAATGGGATAACCACATGTTTGGGTGGGAGTAATTATAATCATTATTATTATCATCATCATCATCATCATCATCATTACATTATTATTATTATTATTATTATTATTATTATTATTATTATTATTATCATTATTATTATTATTATTATTTTTCTTTAAGAGACACTTTCAGGATGCCATAGAGTAAAGTTGTATTCACAATGTAGCTGCATCATAATTCTAAGGAAACTGTAAATAGTGCACCATTTATTCATGTATTGTAGAGACTATAATTTATTTTTGATTTGCACCAGAATATTACTCTCTTGTATTCTCTGTTCATGTGTGGCTATGTTATCTTCTTGTTTTATTCTGTGAGCATAAGAATCCACCAGCATTTGCAGTCCTCATACTGTAGATGCTGGCTAAGCCCCCTTACTCTAGTTTTTCACAGATTACCATAATGACATTCTTATCAAATACACTAAGACAGCCATCTCTCTAAAGACCTTAAAGGATTAGTTCAGTTGTCAAGCATGTCCATCTTATATGAAAGAAGACTCCAAAAAAAAAAAAAAAAAAATGGTGAAGAAAGCATTCAAAAATCTTATTTCGATTAGGAGATATTCAAGTTTGAAGCTCTGTCTTATTTATGTATAAATGACTGGTGTATTACGTCTACTATAGAAAGTTGGCATCCTCATCCTCACATTCATAACAATTGTTAATGTACTTTAAAGAAAGTTTATGTACATTTTTTTACTATTTAAATTATAATTCCTTAAACTTACTTCAGGTGGTATATTATAATTACCCTTACTAGATTCAGTTTTACTACTTTTTTGTTTAAGCTACAAAATTGCAGGACAAAATATGATAGAATACATAGACTTTGAAGAATCTGAGGCTATGACATCACAACTAGTCTGATTTCAGTCAGTTCTACAAAAATGATACCAAACTTTCAACTTAAATATCTCCTTAACAGGATAATTTTTTTGAATGCTTTCTGCACTATTTTGTTTCTTTTGAAGTCTTTTTTTATATAAGATGAACTTGCTTGACCACTGAACTAATCCTTTAATAATACCAGTAATAGTACAATTTACACTACATTTAAAGAAATAGTTTAAGGCAATTAACTGAAGCGTAAAGTTTTCTTAGAAGAGGGAACTCTATCACGATCTTATCTAATTGTACTGTAATTGGTTATTTATGTTGCCAAGGCTACAGCAGAGAATGAAGTGATGATTGATGACTTATCACAAAATATCACATCACAAAATTTCAAATTTATCACATAAATGTCTCAAATGTCACTTAATTTTTGGCAGCTTTTGCACAGAATGTCACATCAGTTTTGCCTTTGTCACATTTGATTGGCATATAGATTCAGACATCATGACCAGTTGACCAGTGATACTCATAGAAAGGATCATTTGGTTATGTCTGCTTCATGAAAAATGGAATTCACCACTAAAATGCAACATCAAATTACCAATGAGTGTGAGTGACAGAGTAAATCATGTCACAAATTGTAATACAAAATTTTAATACATCTGTTTATGTTCATGTCACTATGTCATGGACGCTCCATGCTCTGGCTACAGGCAAAAGATAAAGATCCCCGTGACTTGCAATATAAAGTGAAAGTGGTTCATCCCATAGCTGAACGGTAAGAAGCAAAACAAAACTGTGTCAAATAAAAGATTTACCGACAGCCTCAAATTAGCATCCCATTAAAAAAATACTGCCTCCCTGTAAAAAGTTAAGTCAAATTCGGTATTTTAAACAAGCTGATACCAGATTTAATGACTAATCTTAAATTTTACCGAAAATCTTTTTTTTTTAATTGGGGGAGGGGGATGTCACTCTCCTCACCTCGGTATTTATGCCCCTGGGGATGCTGGCTATACACACATACATGTACACCTCAATACAACCTTCTTCTCAACCTCACATGTACTTTCCTTAATTAAAAACAAACAAGAAATTGCAAATAACTTAATAATAGAAACACACACCTTTCCATGTCTGCTTTCCGCATCTTTCACACGTCACTTTGAAACACATTATGATTTTTGTAAGTTTCTCGCACTCTTCGAAAATGGAGGTGAAATCTGAAATGAAACAAATTATTCAGAAATTTTAGTTTTACATAACATTGAGGCTTATTTGATAATCAATACATCTCTTTAAAGGTATATGAACAGAAATATTCTATTGCTCAAAAGAAAACTTTGAATTTCAATATTCTTGAAGTTTTCTATTTAGGGTCCTTTAGTTTCCAAGTTCTGGCTAATGTTTGTTTGTTGTTCAACAGCACCGCAACAGCCAGTAAAATGTGCCAGAGTTTTAATACATACAAAAGTTGTGATGTAAGAAAGAGATGATGGCTAAAAACTCTCAGTGTAATAATTCAAATTTCTGTCCTAATTTTCAGTCGTTAAGTATCATCAATTTAAAGGAATTGGTGGGCCAATTGATTGGTTGGTTGAGAGGAAGGGCAGAGGCGTAGGAAGTGGGGGGCGGAGACAGTTTCCTCCCAAAAGGATGTCACCTTCCTGGTTGCATAGTTCCTGCCCACTGGCAGTTGGGAAGTAAAATTTGGAATTTTTAACATTATTTCTCAAACGTTGAAAAAAAATCCCGAAAGTTGAAGAAAAATCTCCAAAATTTGGCAAATTTTTCCATTAGATAGAGGAAATTTTCTGAAAATCAAAAAACTGCCTGAAAATGAAAAAAAATTTAGGTGAAGAAAAAAAAAAATGTTCCAAAAATGGAACAAAATTGCCTGGAAATGAAGAAAATTCCTGAAAATCGAAGGATATTTTCCGGAAATCGAAGGATATTTTCCGAAAAATGAAGAAAAATGCCCCGAAAATGTTCATCATTTGAAATTGAGATGCTTGTAAAACTTTTAAAGTTTCTTCAACAAAAAGAATGCTGGGTACTAAGGAGAGCTATACTAGGCTAGAAGCAGTCATATTTGAAATAGCATGGCAGGTCCAGGGGCATAACTAGACCCTTTTTTCCTAATTTGTTTTTTTGTGGGGTGATTTTTTATTTTGCCCCCTTTCCCATGTCTGTCCCCCTTTCTTTGCATTACTTGTACAAAATTGCTCAAATCTAGAATACGTATGGGCAAAAATTAATGTATTTGGGTCAAATAATTACAAAAAATAAAACCAGATCTAAATTGAAGTCCTAAATGATACCCTGAGTTTGTTTGAACATTTTATAATAAAATCATAAAATGCTCAATTTTGACCCAAATTTACTCAAACAATTTCCAAGTGATGTCAGATTATAAACAAAATGTATGTGTTATTTAAAATGATACCAGATATTTGAGTTCGAGAAACAGCTCTCAAGATGCAGCAAGAAACATCATAGCACAAAATGTTGACAAGTCTATGGTTGTTCGTTTAATGTTATATTGATGTAATGTATAGAGGCAACATAAGCTAAACTTCTTTAGAATTCATTTAAAACCACCATGGTAGCAAAACAAATAAATCATAAAAATCTGTTCCACTTTTGACCATTTTATAGCATTTTTAAATCTCAGGCATCAATTTGCATATTTAATGCAATTTTTGTAATGTACTGTATTACAGGGTGACCTTTGGTATTCTGTTATTAATCCTCTTTCTAATTTTTTTAATGTCTTTCATTCTGTAATTCTTTGAAGTGGTGAAGCAAATTCTGACCAAATATTCTTTGCCACAGCCCAATCAAGTTCTAGCAGGAATAGAATTTCTCATCATTTTCAGTGGCTAAGAATTAGGAAAGAAATTTAAACAATAGAATAAAGATTTTGAGCTTTCAAAATTTTACATGGATTAAAAACTGATCAAACTTTGATCAGCAATAACTCAAAAATGTCAAAAACTGATCTGTTCAGATTTTAATACTGTTTCATCCAATATAGATATTGTCCATAAAGCTTTTTGGATAATCCACATTTATGTTCTTATATCACACGCCTTCGTTGTGGCGTACTCCCTTTGAATGTCCATACTGGCAGACGGCAAAATATTCCAAGAAACTTAAGATTATGCACTATGTGTAACCTACATCGTCTAGAGGATGAATATCACATTATGCACTATGTGTAACCTACATCATGTAGAGGATGAATATTACTTTGTGCTAGAATGTCCCTTCTATGAGGACATTTTTAAAGTTTTCATTCCTCAGTGCTTTTATCACCACCACTCATATGCTTCGTTTGAAACACTTCTAAGAATTACAAGCGAATCTTGAAGTTTAAATTTAGCCAGGTTCATATATAAAGCTCTTCAAAAGCGCAAAGAATCTTTAGCATAATTATTATGTTGTATAAATTGATAATTACTTTATTGTTCAACGATCCCATTATCCTTTTGTTTTTGGATATTCAGTTGTTTTTGATTACTTTTTTGTTGTTGATATGGGCATGTATTTTGTGTCTACATTCGTGTTTGTGTTTAAAACATTATTAATTCTTTTCTTTGATCACAAATTGTTAAATCAATGTATTTATATTTGTATGTAATAGGCTGGAGGCCTGAACATTGAATGAAATAATAATAATGACGACAACAACAACGACAATAATAATAACAAATAAACCTTTAAAGGTTAATATTATACTTTTAGTGTAATTCACAAGCAAATTACAATAACAATTATGCAAAATGAAAATAGCAAAATAAGAAGAGGAAGACTTACCAAAATGAACTTCCTCAAATTTGAACTCTTTGAGAAAAAACACCAATCACTTACAAAGAAATGCAGCAACAACCAGTTGTAAGGTACAGTACTGTACAATATGATACTTTCTCTTCCACTGAGAGGGTCACAATAATGTGCCTCAATTCGAGGCAAAGGCTTTAAATCAAATAAAGCTTTATCCAAATACTGAACACGGTGATCAAAGTAGAAGCAGGCACTGTAAATATCCACAATATTTACAACCAATCCTAAAATAGCATGAATACATTGCCAGACAAAAGCAAAACAAACTATTTTGAGTTACAGTATGCAAGAGAACAAATATTTGTACAGCCGTAAACAAAACGTGACTGAGGTTCCTGTGTTTTGATTGGCTGTTGAAAAGCAGACCTGAGAAGGAAACAAACACGAAGGGCAAGAACCTAAAAAGCAACAAAAGCATTGAATTAATAACTCTATTCAGCATTGAATTAATAACTCTATTCAGCATTGAATTAATAACTCTATTCAGCATTGAATTAATAACTCTATTCAGCATTGAATTAATAAGTCTATTCAGCATTGAATTAATAAGTCTATTCAGCATTGAATTAATAAGTCTATTCAGCATTGAATTAATAAGTCTATTCAGCATTGAATTAATAACTCTATTCAGCATTGAATTAATAAGTCTATTCAGCATTGAATTAATAACTCTATTCAGCATTGAATTAATAAGTCTATTCAACACAGGACTAAAATTGCATATGCAATTTATATAATATTTTCTATCATGTTTAAGTTTTATATTTTTATGACCCATCCAAATTAGATTATCATAACAAAATTGATGGTTTTATACCAATTACCAAATTTCAACAATTGAAAGCCGGTCAGGTTGTACATATATAGTATGGAAGGTTGTGGTTTCAAGAGGTATTTGTAACAAATAGAAAGCTTTTATTTATGAGCAGATTGAACTTCTGATATTATCAACTTATATTCACCCAATTTCTTCAGTATCTGGCAAGATTTAAAATTTGGCCGAGATCTTTTGTATATGTATGAAACTAACTGTATCTTGTATTATCAAGGTATTCAGATTTATCAATCAAATATAAAATAGGTTTATTTCTTTTAAATGGAATGCATGTTTTATTTTATGCCAACTGTCTGTTATAACTTTTCTATCTTTATATCAATTCGCTACCTCCATGTAGATATTTAAAGAAAAACAAAAACATTTAGAATACTCTATCTATGAAAGCTACACAAGTTTCCGTAATCAGTTTCTATCAAAAGAACATAAAGACAAGAAAATATTTGAAGTACAAATAGTAAATTATTGCTATGCAGGAACTTGATGACCATGGGCAGGATTTGCAGACCGAAAGTGTGTTGGAGGAGGAAAAAGGAGGGGGGGAAAGTTGGGAGGAGACAAAATCAAGCTAAGATTAAGAAAATCACCATACAAAGATATAAATTCGGAAAAAGTGAGGGGCAAGTGTCCCCTTTTGCCCCTCAAATCCTGCCTATGTTGATGACATAACCAACCTTTATCCTCATTTGATGACCACTGTACATTGACTACATAACATGATTTTGATGTAAGAATTGCCAAAATCTCCCTGCATAGGCACCCTATTTCATATACATATTAAGTTGAAATTGCTTTAATCAAAATCAAGTTTATCAATTGGCAACTTGGCTTCAAACTGTCTGAAGTCTAAATCATTTTACCGACCTGATACCAGATTTACCCACTTATCTCAATTTATTGCTGATGAGTCTCAAATAATAAGGAGGGGAGGGGTGTCACAACCCCACACACTACCAATTCACCCCTGCATACTGTACTTAAAGTATGATGATCAAATTTAAAAAAAATGCATCCTATTCAGCAGCAACTGCATCCTATGCAGCAGCAACTGCAAGGGCCCATACTCCATTTCCAAAGTATGTTGAAATTACCAGTTTAGCTCTTTAGTATTGCCACTGTACATCAGTCTGGGTATTCAGCTGTGCAGTCACTTACAAGTAGGCCTACCACATGATTGCACGTACAACACTGTCAATCATGCAGATAAAATGTATGTACTGTAAATGCCTCACAGGCCAATGACTTATTCCCAGGGTAAGTATTCTCTAAATTCAACGTACTATTTTCAAATCAGTGGGTTCCCTTTGTAAGTTTCATATGGTACTTATTTGAATTGTTAAGTTATATCTTATTTATTTTTTGACTTAAAATCAGTTTTGCTTTTAATTTTGGCAGTGATGGCCAAACAAAATCAAGGCAAGAGCCATGGGAGAGGGGCCTGTGGGCATGTGCACCACCCCCAAAAAAAATTCAAAGCGTTTTCGCTAATATGGCAAAAATAAAAAATACAGATCTTATAAGCAGGACAAACAACCACTTACCATCAAAAAACTTGGGCTACGGGCCTGCCCATAATATATAGGCAGGTCTGGTCAGACTTTTCCTCTTTATTTTCTTTACTCTAAAAAAGTAATTGGGAACAAATTTCCCATATCAACCACTCCATCATGTGGAAGTCCAGTAGGTGTACCTGCAGGCTTGAGTGAAGTCCTTATTGCGTGGTTGAGTGGGTATTTCAATTTGGATAATTAGTCTATTTACTTGCTACAGTAAGTTTGTTGTTATGAATTTGTAGCTGGAACAAAATTTAAAGCACTGAGAAAGACAAGTCATGTGCAGAGCAGTCAAAGAATAGAAACATTTCTATAATAGAAAAAGAACCACAAAGGCACCCATAAATATGGTTACTGTATTTTTAGTCACCAAGATTCAAAATTTAAAATCAAATTCATTTGTCTAATATCTATAATAATTTGTAATGTGTATTAATGTGTGTCAATTACAGAGCCTTTCAGAGTGAACTATCATATTCTAAACTTGAACCTTTTTTTTTATAGGCTTCCATAAACATATCGTTATCAGCCTTGAGTTCATGGAATTGAAACAGCCTGAACGTGACTTTGAATATGACATGGCATTCTTTTCACTTGATAAACACTCCAGTCACAATGACAGTTCTATTTATAGTAATGGCAAACAATCATAAAATATTGACTTACAAATTTGCAAAAGTGAACTTTGTTGGTTCGTACTTGCAATCAATTTCTGCAGATAATACAGCAATTGTATATTTAAGAAGCACATATCGATATCTTATCATTCAAATAAATTCATCAATGAAGAGGGTGGAACGTGACATATTTTTTAATGATAAACACTCTACTCTAGTCACCTGACAGCTCAATTTATGTTTCAAATCAGGGGGATGATGGAATGTATTAAATCATCAGTATTTGACATTGAAAATGGCCCAGTTCAGATTTTTAAGTAAGATAAAGGGTTTCCATTTTTTTACTTTTTTATTAAGATATTATGAATCAGTGGTCTACAGAATGGTGCTTGGTTTATGTGGACAATTATTATTATCTTTTTCTGGGGAGGGGGAATGAAAGTTGAGGGGCCAATGATTTGTGGGGGATTTGGGATTATTATGTATTTTATGTTTAACTTCATTAGGTGTACATATTCTTCACTTAAACACGAATATTAGTTCCGAGAATATTAAAACCAAAACCAATGATCAAAATGCCCAACTACTTTTGGGCCATCTTTAAAATATTTATATTTTCTTCTGTAAACTACATGAATCTTGCTAAAAAGTTGGGGAACTGCAAACAATTTTTTAGTTTACAAGACTTTTGAATTAATTACATAAAATTGAGGTAAATAGTGATTCCCAATATAATCATCCAAATTAACTGGAAAAGAAATAGGATACTTTTATATGTAGCAGTCCTTTACTCAGCCTCTCCTTTCAATCCCTCCAACCCACTACCACCCCCACCCTAAAGAAATAGGATACTTTTATATGTAGCAGTCCTTTACTCAGCCTCTCCTTTTAATCCCTCCAACCCACTACCCCCCCTTCCCTAAAGAAATAGGATACTTTTATATGTAGCAATCCTTTACTCAGCCTCTCCTTTCAATCCCTCAAACCCACTACCACCCCACCCTATAGAAATAGGATACTTTTATATGTAGCAGTCCTTTACTCAGCCTCTCCTTTCAATCCCTCCAACCCACTACCACCCCCACCCTAAGCCTCCCACTGATCTCTTCAGTCTCCCCACCCATCCCTTAAGGCCCACCCACCCCTTCCTCAAATACCTCCCAGGACCCACACCTCCCTTAAGTCCCTCCCAACTCCTTCAAAGAGCATTACAATGGTTGGTTTGGTTTGTTGATGTTTAACGGCACCGCGACAGTCAGAGTCAAATGTGCCAAAAGAGTGTTAATAAATTATGGTGTAAGATTTAGGATAGTGAGGAATGGAAGGTTTGTAAGATAGAAAAAGGGAGAAAAACAGAAAGAGAAAAAACAAAAAAAGTAAAGTTAGGTGTAGAAAGGGGGGAGGGGGAAGTTAAATGTGGTGGAAGAGGTTGTTGTTGCAGAGGAAGTTGATGATGTTTGAGAAAGAATTGTTTTCGAAAAGGTCCGAGATTGAGGATAGTGAGGAGAGATTTACAAAACAACCATACGGTTGACAGTGTGGAACAAGCTATATAGAATTTGCCAAGTTTGCCTGCCTAAAATCAAGCTGCCACCCCAAAATTATGGGACTAAAACCACAAGCAGTTTCAAAGATTCGAAAAATATAACTAAGTAAACACATGAATTATTGGGCTATTTTCCAATAACTTTTTTTCATTTTATTCAATAAAATGAAAATAAATCTTCACCTATATAAAAGTGAAATGTTTTCATTTCTAAAATATTCAGAATCAAGGTTGAGTGCACTAAAATACTGTATAAATAGCTTTTATGAATAAGTCAAGTTCTAAAGCTCTGATAGGTAAAATAAGAGATCATTTTCAATATTAAAGGAGCACTATAGATCAAAAAGTGAGGGCATATTTTCAGAGGTCCCCCAAAACTCTAATCATTATCTAGCAGGCACGGTATATAGAGTATCAAGTCTCTGGTTAATATGAATATTCAAGTGAACTTTGCCCTCAAGTCGTCTGTGGGCTATGGAGGTATGAAGTTGTGGATAATATACTGTATCTGTGAAATTCGCAAAAACGAATGCCCTCACTATTCGGTCTAGTGCTCCCTTAACTTACAGGATTAGTTCAGTGGTCTGACATGTGCAGAAACAAATTTTAATTCTTTTCCCTTTACCAGAAATCAATTTCTAATGATGTTGAAAGCTTCTTTGAAAATGACTCCTGTATATAGAAGTGTGTTACCACCCTTACTTTCTTAATAATGTGAATGGTTTTTACATGGGTGGGATTTTCCTATTGCAAGTGTAAGGAGTGGGGAGGGGGGGGGGGGTAAAAAGTGGAAGGTAAAGTCACAACATCACCCTAGCTTGATATACCAGAAAAACCGTCATACAAAACATGTAAATACAGGAGAAAGAAAGTGCTGGGTACAGTATCCTGGCTATGGTATTAGAGTACAGTATATTGGTATTTACAGTACTTGATTTTCTTATGGTAAATCTGAATAACTTGACAGTGAACAAGGTTTGAGGTAGCACACTGTTAATACGTAAGACAACATCCCTGACTCTGCACTTTAAAAACTACAGACTGTTCAGAACTCTGCTGCCCGGCTCATAATCCATACATTCCGATATGATCACATATCACCAGTTCTTCAATCACTTCATTGGCTTCCAGTAAGACAGCGATCAGCATACAAGCTGGTCCTCCTTACTTACACATCTCAACACTCTCTTGCTCCTGGATACATTAAGCAGTTAATTCCCCAATACCATCCTCAACGTCAGCTTCATTCCTACACAAAATGTCTTCCAGGCTGCCAATTATCATCCGAACACAAAAATGTTATGGTGATAGGGCCTTCATGATCTCTGCTGCACCTTTTCTCTGGATCAATCTACCATCTTCAATTCTCAATGCACCATCTGTTTCAAACATCTAAAAACTTTCATACATACACCCATACTACAGACCCCTAGCTTGATTTAAAAAGGGGCAGGGTGCTAGACTTGTTGAGGGGCACATTAATGCGCGCGCGAACCGCTGCGTCTTTTCGGCATGAAGTCCCCCTTAAGGCTCAATCCCATGGTGAAGAAGCTCTGGGATTTTAACTATAATCATACCTCAGAATGAAGCTATTCTGGTTGATAAGGACCATTCATGGGCCAAACAGGACAATTGCTTACTATGCCTATCATTCTGTGTTCTGTATCCATGTAAGGTATTCATTTATGAGCTTAATTAAGATGATTAAGTTTAAAAAAAATATTTTTACTTTATTTTTTCTCATGAGGGGCAGGGTGGACCCTAGGGGGCAGGGCAGACCTAGGGGGAAGGGCGGACCCCAGGGGCAGGGCGGACCCCAGGGGCAGGTGGACCCCAAGGGGCAGGGCGGACCCCAGGGGGCAGGGCAGACCCCAGGGGGCAGGGCGGACCCCAGCGGGCAGGGCGGACCCCAGCGGGCAGGGCAGGCCCACGGAGGGGCAGGGCGGGCCGCCCCTGTAAAACAGCAAAGTTTAATAGGGGTCTGCATACATACACACACCAGCATGACTGCATAAGTTCCTTATGCTACTAGTATCGGAACCAAAAGTAAAGCAAACATTAGGTGAAAGGGCGGATTGCAGACACAACTTTATACGTTGGAAGCCACCTTGAAGTTTGTCTGGAATGTTATGATTGGAGAGGGTGGAGATGATCCTGTCTTTAAGAATAAACTCCATTACCTTGCAGAGTGAAGTGATGCTTGATGAAGTAATCTTGATAAGCTCCATACTAGCATGAAATAAGGCTGGAAGTGGACGAACACCAGGTTTTCACCCTACTCTTTACGAGAAGTGTTCAGAAGACCAGGTAGGGTGTGACTGTCCTACCATCTGGACCGACGGCTTAAAGTCCCCTCCGAAGGAGGACGACCGATATTCAACCATTGCCCACTTCTCTCAACAGCTGAATGAGGAGTAGGAGCTGCAAACGGCATACTTTTGCTTTGATCTTCGGCTTATCGGTCTGCATACACGTAGCTGTGGAAAACTTGTTAAGTCCTGACCAAGGCTTAAACTGGGTATCTCCAGCATCTCAGTTGGGCGCTCTACCAACTGACTTACCTA
Organism: Chiridota heheva; assembly: GCA_020152595.1. NCBI lineage: Eukaryota > Metazoa > Echinodermata > Holothuroidea > Apodida > Chiridotidae > Chiridota > Chiridota heheva. The sequence continues at coordinate 1,066,959 of JAIGNY010004509.1, forward strand.
ATCCTGATTAGCTTGATACCCTTGTACTTTATTGAGTCAGCGGTGTTTTTGTTATTCCTTCTGTATATGGGCGAGACGTGCCAGTTTTCAGGAATGTGTCTGGTGGCAAGGAAAGAATTGAAGGCTATGGAAATAAAGTACACACCATTTAGTTAATTACTGCATAGTTAGGATGAAATTCAAACAAGAGGATTCGACTTCTCTAGTCTAGTGTTAAAGTGTGACAACGTGTCCTGTGCCACAAAATAAATTGGTCACGCAAGCCTATAGACCCGGCAGTCTGGCCTATAACATTTCGGTTGAAGCTATAGACCCCGCTACCTGGACTGCAGCATTTCATTCAAAACTATGGACCAGGCTGCCAGGTCCATATACATTTCATTGAAAAATATAGACCCACCCACCTGCCTTAGTGCTCGCCACTTCGGCGTGGGCCCGCCTCAGTGCCCCTGGTGGGATCCAGGGGGCAAAACGCCTGGGTTTAAGCAATTTAAGGGATAAAAAATGGCCTCTAAGAACACCTATTAATTTAGTTGCATGTTTTTCTTTTAGGGCTGAAATCAGATTAACTCGCCAAAACTCGCTATTATTCATAGCACTTCAAGTCATGCAAATAGGCATGACGTCAACACTGTCAATAACATAGATATGAAGTGTTCCGAAAACGATTAAGGCAACATTTATTGTGTACTTGACATCCTGCTAAAAGCCTTCCTTGCCAACAAAAGAATCGAGGCAAAGGTTTGCTTCGCTGTGGCTTGTATTACGACGTAATAACATTTTCTTCCGCGTGTGCAACTTTTCACGAGGTAGCAAGAAATTGCAAGGCAATGATAATTTCCAGATGGGTTGAGAAATATCTAAAGCACAGTACAGCACAGGTCATGAACTACGTGAATTAGTGGTTACCATGGAAATTTAAGCTAGTTGTAGTGTTGTGTAGTGCCTAGATTCTTGACTCGTGTAAGGATTGACATTTAAAAAAAAAAATATACCAAAGCAGGGCCAACAATGGGCTCAAGAATACTTTTTATGGGGACCAGTGGGAACGACAGTGCCCCCCACCCCCTAATATTTTTCATAAATATTACTTGACCAACAAAAAACAAAAATTGTTCCTCTACCTCCCTCAATTTAAGATTTTCGAATTTTTTCAAAAGATGGTGTAATACTTTTTAGTCGAGGGTGGGATTGTAGCTCAAGCCATTGCACCATTGTTTATTTTTATGATTTTTTCATTTTCTTCATGCATTGTGGGTTGGGGGCCTGGGGGTGCGTAGCCCCGGCATTTTATTGCTGACTTCTCGACAGTTGGGAATAATTCGAAAATTTAATTTCTTATTAAATTGAATGTCACACCTACGTAACCTCAACAATTGACCCAGATCGGTTAACATCACCCATAGTCACACATATCATTTTACACAAATAGGCTTAAAACTTTTGTTACAAGCATATTTACTTAATTCAGATTTTACTATTAATTAATTTTTACTGCAAATATCCCACAACTGTGGATTTCTAAGAATATACTGAATATACCCCCCCCCCCCTTCCCTCCCAATAGGTTGTGACATTATTAAAGAAAAGAAACAATTTATTTCAATGTATTGATTATATCATTCATTATTAATTCGTTGAACACTCATGTGTCTTTGAGAACGAGGTCATAGCCCCATTCATGGCACCATTACAGCAAACAACTGTTCCCAGGGACGTGTGATTAGATATTCCACACGCATCCCAACTTTGAATCGCAGGGAAGGTTACATGAGCGAGCAAGAAATTTTTCGTAGTTGGAATATTACACTTAAAACACAGGGTTGATCGTATCATTTTAACTTTTAAGTTACGATTTAACTTGACTTTTTCTGTCATAAACAACTTAGTATGGAAGTACTATGTTTATCGGAACACCAGTACGTAATACTTGTTTACTATACTACCGTCGATTAGCAATGAAAACAATGTCTACGATTGTTTTTGCCTTAGTTCCTTGCAACCTGGTATATTAATAGCACATGCTACTTTTTATTTGCAGCTGAAATGCGTGTTTTGAAATGATCACGGTAGTGATATATAAACAAATATTACGCCATGGATGACAAAATTGTTTAGAAAATAATCATATTTTATTCAAGTGAAAATGGTCAATTGTATATTGAAATTTTGTTCCCCAATGAAAATCTGTTTTCAGCCGAACAAAAGGGCAGAAGGGAGAAATGTACAGCACGGCTTTTGTATTAGTTCTACAAGTCGTGTGTGCATTATCAGCCCTGATTTCAAGAAAATGGCTGTGTAAAAGACGGCGGCACAGCAAATGATTTAAATTTGGGATGTATTGATACAAAGGGATGGGTATAAATTGAGAGGTGGGGATGTTATAGGTAAAGTCTGTCAAGACACAGTTGAAACTTCCCAATGTACTGTAATATGATGAACAATGAATTCATGCCATGAAAAGAATCCAACAATCAATTTTCTGGACTCATTGAAAATTAAATCAAGTGGCCTCTACTCTCAATGGAATAAGAACAATTGGTTTCTGCCATGAATGGAAAATAATGGAATGTGAATTTTAACTGAATGGAACTCAAACAATGAATGCTTAGCCTGAATGAAACTGAAAACAATGATATGACCTTGGAAGAAATCAGTCAAAAGATAATCTTTAAGTGTTCAGAATGCAAATGATTCAAACATGTAACTTAGTTAGGCCTACCCTATATCAAAACTTGGGGATGAATCTTGGTGGGTCTACTGTACGATCAAATAAACTTTTTTTAAACTAGGGCCTATATTCGAGGGATTTTGGAATTGCCAAAGGGGCAGAGGTATGCGCTTTACAAAGTGCTGGTGTTGTTGTTATGTTAATTTACATCTTTGTGCAAGGGACTATATAACGTTAGATCCAGACATTTCTGCAGACTCTGAACTAGGCCTAGTGAGGGCAGTGAGGGAGGGTGTGGGTTGGGTCATGAAAGAGTTACTGTAGGCCCCTACTACTAACAAATACTTAGAGCAGGGAGTTGCCATCTAAATGGCAACTCCCTGCTTAGAGTAGGCTCCACTAACTTAAGCCTAACGTTACTCGTTAGTATTGCGTACTCCTCAAATCCTAACGTTAGCTAGGCGTATTAGGCCTATCCCACAACACTTTTTGACACTAGGCCCTTATACTGCTGGTGGCGTGTACAGCACAGGTGTTCCTAACGTTATGGCAACCTATACGCTTATTATATATATAGTAAGCGTATAGGTTGCCATAACGTTAGGAACACCTGTGGTGTACAGTGGGTTATTACACATTTCAAAGGTGAAGGTGTGTTGAACGTTACTTCGTTATTTTACCATATTATGCACCTTTCTTGCTTGAATTCTTAAGCGTAGTCCTTTGAAGTTAAAATGACAAAATCAGAAGACCCTTTATGTTTTACTTCATGCTTGTTCAAGTTGTTGTGGCCAAAAAGTTTTTCCCCCAAGCTTTTGAGAAGATCTTCAACCGAGTGTCTTTTTATGACGTCAATACGTTACGTCAATAGGTTAAATTATTTTAAAGTTTGGCTTAGGTTTAGAAAAGGGTATGATGTCATACGAAGGACACCCGGTTTAAGAATCTGTCGGCTGCCACCTGACCTCTGAAGTTCGTTGGAAATTTGAGCCACCCCCTCCCTCCGTCTTCCAGACAATTAAGCTGTAGCCATCCAGTAAATTTGGTCCCCTCTCATAGTAAAAACGGTCCGCTAGGAAATTTTGTCCCCCAGACCATAAAGTTGTAGCCATCCAGTAAATTTGGTCCCCCCATCATAGAAAAAACGTCCGCGCTCCTTAATCCAGGATGCAATTTGATAGGCGACAACTTTGATGACCGATGATAATGTGATGTGTTTTGAAGAAAGAGTATATATAAAAAATTCAAATCTTCAATTTTAGTTGTCTACATTTGCTCGAGGTGAGAAAAACGTAGAAAGTTATATGAGAGTTGAGTCAGTATTGCCATACCTTAAAAATCCAGATTAGATCTTATGAGTTTGCGAATTACCCAGCATGGGTTATATGTGATTAGTATCCAGTCTTTGCTGCTGATCTCTTTGCGTGAAGGTGTTGGATTTTATCTATGGATTTATTACTGTGAAAAAAGTACATTGTAAAGAAAAGGTTATCAGCTTAATGAAGGAGTGATGGCAAGTGTATTCATTTCCTTAAATGATGTTTGAAAAAAATGGGCAATAAATAGTCAAGAGGACGACCGAAAATATTGACATTGTCGATGTTATTTTTTTTTACTAATATTGATAGCAAAACAATTTAGAGTACTTCAGATTAAAAAGAGTTCCATGTATGGGACTGAATACACAGTGATGACGCAAAAAGTTCAATTTCACGAGCGTAAATTCCTTCTTCTCCCTTCACAGTAAATCTCACTGTCGTTTTGCGTATAGCACGATTTTTTTCCTTTAGTGTACCCCGATAGGTACTGCCCAGATCGAAAAAAAATATGCTATTTCTTTTTCACCGAAGTGCTTACTGGAAGCCATTTTCTGTTCGTGGGAAAAATTCCACGAGTCAGCTGTATTCCGTACATAAATATTACTAACTTCGGTTTTAGCTTATCACTTCAGTACACACAATTAATTGAAGGAACCGTACAGACACACCAGTATATTACCTAGTAAAATCAGTCCGTGGGGACCAAATTCACTAGACACTTGTTAGGAAATAAAGACCGGGTGCCCAAATTTACGGGGGGCAAAACTTACTATCACACCGGCCGGTTATTTTTATGACGTCAATTTACATCTTTAGGCTAGGATAGGTTTAGTTTTCTATTCACTTAGCTAAAGCCACATCACATCCGGGAGATGACGTCATTTTCTGAAGCGAAAACAAACCTTTGCGCGATACACGTGGGAAAGTCCCTATGCGTGTATGGCATGTAAACAAACACAGCTGATCGCTTTGTTTTCACTCCAGTGCGGGTGAATGCGCGCGGTTGCTATGCGGTTTGATGACCTCAGGTCATTCCAAGCAAGTGAATACTGAATTTGCATATGACGTCATGTAAAATTAAGACTATATTAACGCCTTAACTTAAGGTTAGGGTCCAGAATTTAAGCCAATAGACAAATGCAACAGATGACGCGTTTGATGCAAATTTAGTATAAGTGTCTCAATTGCAAATAGACAGCTCCGTGTCACTCAATGTCACTCGAGTTGTATTCATTTGGTAATTGGACACCCAGGAACTTCGTGACCCGAGATCATCAGACCGCATAGTAACCGCGCGTTGGAGTGCGGTGAAAACAAAGCGATCAGCTGTGTTTGTTTACATGCCATACGTCCCGCACACAATGAACACATACGGACTTGCCCACGTCCATTGCCACGTGTATCGCGCAAGGGTTTGTTTTCACTCCAGCATATGACGTCATCTCCCCGAAAGTGACGTGCCCAACCGATATGTGTCAGAAGTAATAAAATATAACCTAGGAAAGGTTTTTTATAATTTAAAACCTGTAAAACCAATTCAAACAGTACACAAGTTATATGAATTTTCTTTAAAATATTTAACAATTTTTAAGGAAGTGACGATGAGGAAGCCAATCTTTCAAAGTAGACTTACTACATCAGTCATTTCTACACAGATAAGAAGAAGTTTAAACTTGAATATCTCCTTAATGAAATAAGCTTTGGAAGTAATTTCTTCACCATTTTGTTTCTGTTAAAGTCCTCGTTTATATAAGAGTAACTTTCTTGACCACTGAACTAATTCTTTAACCAATGTTTAATGATTAAAAATTGCTCATTATGGCAAAAGAGACATATTAAAAAATAAATATAAGAAATCAAATATGAAATAGGTGATTATGTGGTGATTAGGCTTGTATCTGTCTGACTTTAAACTCATCTTTCACAAAATTAATCATAAGAACCCTTTACACAATGCATTATGCAACTAATAAATATTTAACAATTATAAACCTAATTTTCAACTCTTCGACCATAAATTAACATCACACCAAAATATACGTCATCCAAGTTAAATCTTGCAGGCATGTCACATATAAAAGAAAGAATGATCTCATACTATTTTCTGGAGCCAAAATAAAACAATATGAGACAATTTATTTTGATTACAACATAGACTGTACTCGCATATTTAAATGACTTAAAAGGTATATGGACAGCTACATACATTTTCTCTTTCATCTCTGATTCAGTTCTAATTGTTGATTGTAGGTTTGGCTAAGTTCCTAAAACAGTTCCTAAACAGCTAAAACTCATTATTAAAATCAACTAATTTCTTTCAAACAAGATGGTTGAAAACCAAAGAATTTACAAAAGAAATGAGACAGTGAGAGAGCTATGTCCAATGTTACTTCTACACTGTCCACATATCTTGAAGTGGGTTAGGTTTTTGAAGAGGAAATTATCAAAATATGTTTCAATTCAGTCCTTTCAATTATCTCCTCCACTTTGCAAAATGATGAAAATGAAATACCAACATCTTGTGTTCTGTTTTGTGTTCATATGCTTACTTTATCTTTTCATATTACAAATTGCTATAGACATTTTTGTTTTTCACAAAATGGGTTTAGATACTTGTAACTGTTTAAGTTAAATATATCTAAAATATCAATGTAACTAACAAAACATGATTTAAATTTCAAATACTAGAGGTGTATGCAATTTGATAGTTATAATATCGAGCATTTTCCAGATTTACAATAACATTATTATGTGATGGTATTTTTGAACAGAATGAACAAGAACACAATATTGAATTGATTTAATGGCTTGGTCCGTTAATAAGACTAAAAATTAATCAGAAGTTCAACAAAATCAATATCCATCATTTCAAGTTGGAAACCAGTTTTGGTGGTAAACCAGAAATACTTAAAACAGATCTAGACCACAAAGCAAGGGTTCACAACAAAATAGAGAAATCTTATTGAGTGCATGATGAGCATGGAATTAACTCCATGCTCATACTCAAAAGTCACAGGGATTGAATCTCAGCCAGGGTGCTGTGCTGTATCCTTGAGCAAGACACTTTATCCCATTTGCTTTAGCAGTTTAGTTCACTCAGCTGTGAGATGAGTACCAATTTTGACTGGGAAATTACACCCGCGGCGATAGACTGCCCCATCCAGGGAAGTTCAAGAACTCTTATCCGCTTAGCACCGTGGAAACCGTATAAACCCTATAAGCTTGATAGGATCAAAGAGCTTTCACACAGCTACATGTGTGGAAGCTCTTTGATGGGATCTAACTTTTTAACCATGCAGGTAGAAAGAGACCTCCATGTTTTAACTAAACTTTTTTTCCATTTGATGTTAGCTTGGAAATATTCCTTACCGTAAAATACAACTAAATTTGCATAAAATGTTCGCCATTATTCAACTGTAACATAACTTTCAATGAGATATTTAAAACAATTTTGTTATTCACTTCAAGCTATTCTTTGGAACTGTCATGAAAGGATATCACAAAGGGATTAAAAACCTGCTATACAAGCTTTAATCCAATAAATAGATAGATACTAACTCTTCATTAACAAGTCTTTTCTTGAGTCTTCTTCGGTATAGCATACGGCTCTGGTTGAAAAACACCATTGTTTCTTTTATCATTAACTCTCATCAAGCTGTGAACGAAGAAGATAAAAATTGAAAGGTGAAAACAAAAGTAGTATGTAGGAAATACATAGGAATTTTTCGCTTTGGAGATACATTGGATTTGGGAGATAAACCGGACGGCCCATCACAAAATCACAAGGGCCGTCCGGTTTATCTCCCAAATCCAATGTATCTCCAAAGCGAAAAATTCCTATGTATCTCCTACCGACTTTGTTTTTTCTTTTCTTGTCTTTCTTTATTGAATCATTTTGTAAAGTACAGAGAAACATCATTTCTGTCTATGGTTTTTTATTGCTATTATCACAAAAACACATCAAGTTTATCAAGCACACATCAACTTTTGAACAATAAATGTATGAATGCAACAAAAATGTGAATACAAAACCCACAGCAGATTTAGTCTATACTATTTCATTTCACAAAATTAACAAGGTAGAACAAAAAAATCATAATACGATATACCTATATTTTGTAAAACACACTTGAAAAGATAAAAGTTTTGTCACACATGCTAACATAGGAATTACCTATAAACTTTACAGCGAGAAACTAATGATTCGTACATAAACATATAGATCTTTAACCTCACTACTCATTTTAGGTTTACCATACGGTGCGGAGCGACTATTTCATAGTTCCACCAATTCATTTCAGATTCTTAGTTGAAAATCTCTTATTTCTTTTTCACCCACTGGAATTTGAACTGAGGTCTTCTTCTTCTGCGTAACTGCTTCTCTCCCACTAATTCCCCCTCACCTTGGTTAATATAATCTTTACAGAAAACATAAACTGTATTCAAGTTTTCTTTCTCAATAAGCGGTAAGTCTTTTTCCACCAATGTCTTAAATTTTATATGCTTTTCCTCTATACCTAACACGAGTTCATCAATACGATTTGGTGGGGGGAAATTGTTAAACCACATAAGATCTATCAAAACTGGATAGTCGTTTGCCTTGAGAAATTAATTCACTTTTGGATCTAAAGATTCCCATGTGTGTTTCACGCGTGCAGCATACTGAATGTTTAATGTTCTCCTTGCATTTTTTCAACTTGTTTATTTGGGTGTTTCTAACTTACATCATTCCTCAAGAAAAATCTGTTTGCATCCTGATGCATTGTCAAATACTGTTTCTGCAAAGAAACCTCTAATTCCCAGTTAATTTTTTGCCTAAAAAATTCAAGAAGAAAACGAATTTGTTCTTGCTCGATGAATTTATTGTCAAAATTAATTGACACATTGTCATTATTATGTTTTGTAATGCTACGTACCATGAAATCTTTGCGTGCTTGTTTGGCTTTATTCATCTTCTTGTTGACGTTCTGACCACGACCACACAATATCAAACGCAAGATCTTTCTGAGGTTTTGCAATATTTCTCAATGTTGTTGTACAACTTGAATCAAGCATAAACGTATAGCGAAATAAACAGGGAAAAAGCTTTGTATGCTCTGAAGCATTCCTTTCAAATAGAAAATACCATGCAATTCATTTTGTAAAAATGTATCAAATCTCACTATTTTGTGGCAGCGTGATTGAATAGTGTTTTGTGAAGGGTTAAAAATCAATCTCCTGAAACCTTGTAAGGATTTTCTGTCATATTTGTTCTGTAAACTTGAAATACATTTAAGAAATGTTTCATGTGTTAACAAAACAGTTTTAAACTCCTGTTCAAATTCAACTAATACATGTTTAACAAAAAAAATAATAAGCGAGTGTATTTGAGGCATGAAGCGCGCCAACAATTGGTCTATTTAGACCATTTTTGACCACCAACTTGTCTATTTGGGACAGACTTGCGTATTTGGGGCATGACGCGCCCCATCAATTTGTCTATTTGAGACAAATTTACGTATATTGGCCTATTTTTTTACCACCAACTTTTCTATTTGGGACCGACTTGCGTATTTAGGCATGAAGCGCGCCATTTATTTGTATATTTGAAACAAATTTGGGTATTTGGGCCCATTTTTTCATCCCCAACTTGTCTATTTGAGACAGACTTGCGTATTTGGATCATAAAGCGCGCCATCAATTTGTCTATTTAAGACAAATTTACGTATATGGACCCATTTTTTCACCACCAACTTGTCTATTAAGGGCAGACTTGGGTATTTGGGACCGTGAGTTTGCGTATTTGGGCTTGAAGCGCGCAATCAATTTGTCTATTTAAGATACATTTGCGTGTTAGGGCCCATTTTTACACCACCAACTGTCTATTGAGGACAGACTTGGGTATTTGGGGCGTGAAGCGCGCCATCAATTGGTCTACTTGGACCATTTTTGACCACCAACTTGTCTATTTGTGACAGACTTGTGTATTCGATTCGGAGTATGAAGCGCGCCATCGATTTGTCTATTTGAGACAAATTTTACGTATATGGACCCATTGATTTAGAATTTAGCTATAATCCTCTCACCTTTTCATATTAATGGGGATTACTCTTAAGCAGGACCAAGGGCGCATCTACAGGAGGGGTTTCTCGGATCAGAACCCCCTCCTTGCAATTTTCTTTACTTTGGATGCAATTTTTCTTCAATAGTCGGTAAAATTTGATCAATTATTGTGAAATGATATCAAATTTCCAATGATTTTTCCAAATTTTTCTTCAATTTTGTGTTAATACTTTCCCTATTTTTCCAATTGAAAGAAAACATGCATTAGGGAAGGTAAAATCCTTCCAGGGATTACATTTCCCCTGCTGCCAGCTTATATGACTACACTCTTGTGCCAATAGGAAGTTCCATTAATCATAACAAACAGACAAATTGCTCACAAGACACATTTTTGGCTTGGTCCCTCTGATATTTTATCCTGGCTCCACACCTGGTTATGGTATTAGAACCAGGCCAGACTAGAGGCGGGGGAAGGGAGAGGGGGGTTAAGGAGAAGAGTTAGGGGGAAGGGGACAGTTGGCACGGGCATACAAATTTCATGGGGCATATTTTCAGGGCGAACATTTGGTAAACACTGTTGATATTGAAAGGAGAGTCAAGGGGATCCTTTAACACAAAACCTTACCACCAAATTGTAAAATATAGTCAGTTCGTGACGGTCAAAAATATACGAGTGGTTTGAAATAGGGCCTATATTTCCCATCTGGCCCGGACCTATTACCAGCTCTGCACGGCCCTGGATGGAACACCCCCCTTGCCTTCCCGCTCTGCCCCCAAAAAGTTCCAACATTTTTCATTACTTTAATAATAGCCAGAACCCCCTCCTGATGTTGCTAACCATCCTTCCCAAAATCTGTTGACTTCTTCACATCCCTGACAGAGATCTGTCAGTTTGTACAGCTGTAAATTTTACACACTGCAGCAGAAGATTTATTCGTGTTTGAAATATAGGGGTAAGTTTGCTTCTGCTATATGCTGATTTTCAATTTGTTTAAAGTTTACTTTAATTTCTCATCAGTGTGATACTTACAAGCAATTTTAATTTGTAAGTAACTATTACCATTTCCTTTGTAATATTTTTACCATATTTATGTTTTCTATATATTAAATTGTCAACAGTATTATTTTTGTAATTGTTACATGGGTTCGTGGTTTTATCTTTAATTTCATTATAACTTATGCATTATTAATTTCCTCATAGATAATCAAATTACAACGTTACAATAAGCTTAGAAATAATTAGAGTTTAAATATTCTCAATACACACTAATTTTTAATTATTGCCGGGAGTCCTTGCATTATACCACCCGCCCCTCATGTTCAATATATACATGGGAAAAAAACAAACAACTTATAAAGATATCACCGCAACCTTTGGCCAGAGGCGTATATGAGCGGATTCACCTTCACGGTTGCATGTTTTCTGCCCGGTTGGGAGGTGAAATTGGGAATTAATTAACATAAAAATGAAAAATGTGAAAAAAGACATTTTGGGAAACTTTGCAAAAATTGCAAACATTTCCTGAAAACTGGTCAAACATTCCCAGAAATGTTGGCCAAAATTTCCACCAAAAAGAATGGCAAACCTATTGCCGAAAACCGGCCAAAATTTTCCGAAATTTTAGATATTCCTAAAATAAAGGAAATGTTTTCAAAAATTAAGAATTTTTTTCGAAAATTAAGGAAAATTACCGAAAATGAAGAGGATTTCCTGATCTGCTGGTAAGCAACTTTTGATGGGAACTTAATTTACCAGTGCAATGTGTCCACTTGTGACCGGAAATTTGGGGATTCCCATCTCCCCCCTCCCTGAGAGGTAATCTTTCTTACGGTCCTGCCTTTGGCCTGGTGTGTACTAGTGTAGATGATCCTATCACAGGGCATCAACCCTGGTTGATATTTTTGAGTTTGTTTTCCATCATCATTCTAAACCCTCTGAAAATTGATTCATGCAACTACTTATCTGCTTATGTCAAGTAAGTATTTAGATCATCTATTAATAGAGTAATAATAGCCGTAGTGTCTAGATCTGTTGAGTTGACCACACTTAAATATTTCCCACCACTTACAATTTGTCATTGTCATCATGTTGGTTTTATCCTCATTAATCTAAAAATGAACTTATTCGACCCTTCTCCATGAAGATTTGCCCTACTAAAGGTAGCTTTCTGCGGTAATGCCCTTTTAAAATGCAAATGGTCAATGAGGGATGGCGGTGATGAGGAGTCCACTTTCACCTTAATCTATATGGTTCATGATGTGACCTATGAATATGGCATTCATTTGGATATCATTATGGGGGTGGCTTCAACTTAGATTAAACTTTTGTTATTCGGCGAAAAAATATAATGGGATTCATTCTGCTTGGTTGAATATTCTAGTCAGTATATTTGATTGGGTAAAAAAACTTTTATTTCATTTAGTGTTTAGTACACAATTTTCGACATCTAAAATGAAGGGAGAGGGTGGGGTCGGTGGCGGTTATATGTGTTTACAACATATTCTGATTTCAGAATAGTATGACCAATTGCATTACTAATTACAAGCTACTTCAGACATTTTGATACTTTTCATTCTTGATATTTTGGACTTAGTTTTCCTTTTTTGCATTTACATTCACTTTAATATTTTGGCCTTCAATATTACAGTCCGATTGAAGTTATATAATATTAGTTATTAGGGTTATAAATATTAAAAATAAGTATAAGTTACTAAATCAAACTAGGTTGTGCATCCTTTATGCAGTTTTGTGTGAAAGAGAGAATATGCACATTAATAATTTTTAAAAGGTGAAACTGATTTGCAACCAAGGGGTGTTATGCTTATTTTGTTTTATTTGAAAGGTATAAGGAGCAATTAATGATTATTATGTTTTTCTTGTATTTTGTTGGTCACAGAGTGAATATATCTCAACTAACCAATGTAACAGATATTGTTGTGAATATGCAATCTGTATGTAAAAGGCTGTCTTCAAATTCGGTGATTTGATTTGCATGACCAGTTATGGTAGGAAGAAAGGTTGGTGCTACAATTGCTTGGACAAGATGGTCCTTGGCACGGGCACAATGCTCTTTAACACCAGAATTGGAATTGAACCCACAGAATAACTTAAGCACTGTATATCGGCAACTTAGCCAGTTCTAGTCTTTAATATACTGTATCAAGCCATATGGGTGACATACAGTATGGGCAGGGGCGGACTGGGTCTTGCAACCGGCTCGGGCATTTTTCACATGGACCGGCCCATCATTCATTGACATGTTATTTATATATTAATTGCCATCCTGTGGGTAGGTCTGAGTGGAGGTGGTATTTTTTGAAGTTAAGGAATGTCTACATGCAAAATGGTGCTATATTTCTGAATTTTAGGTCACAATAATCCTTTAACAAAAAACCCAAAACTAACTTTCCATTAATTTTCATTTCTCACATTTCACACACATCACGGATTCCGTCCGAATGACCGACCGTCCGACGCTTTGCCTGTCGGGCGCGCCGCGTGACTTGTTGAATGGGTGTATACAACAACTTGAACCACCTTTCAATACACAGTCTAGACTAGACTCCTTCTCAGAGATTTAGCCATGGCCCGCGGCGCGTTCTATTAACTTTTATGAAAAAGAGCTGTAATTTTTTACCGGTTCCCCGGCCCACGAGGCCACCGGCCCACCGGGCATTGCCTAAATGCCCGTGTGGCCAGTCCGCCCCTGAGTATGGGTCATAATGGACATCTAACACATTTAGAGCATGGAATTCTGAATAAAAGTCTTTACAATTTGTAAAAAGCTTACTTAATTTTCAAATTATGACTAAACAAAGTTCAAAGATTTGCTAATTTGTGTGTAATTTGTGATATGATAAAAGAAACACATCTTAAAATCGTTATGTAATTCTTTAAATTATGTTCTTTAAATTCAGTGAATTGTAAATTTTAAAATTTCGTTCTAGATATATGATTCCAGTTATAACCAAGTCCTACAAAACATTTGACCGAAGTCCAATGCTCTAATCCAAACAACTTTTACAGAGGAATAAAAACAATGGTTTTACAAAAGGTAATGAAGGATCCTTCCCCCTTTGATGTCACATATTATTGCGCAATAACAGCTAAAAATTAAATAAAGTACTGAAAGCATTGGCGATGGGTTCGATTCATAGTTGTCATTTGTGTAATTGTTCTTGTACATTTTATAGACCTTTTTTTTCTTAACATGAAGATTATAATTAACAATTTGGCAATATAATTCAAAGTTTCTGGTCAAAACATTGACTCAAATCATGACAAGACAATCTGTAATTGTTTGGGAATGTCATACACCACTGGGACTAATAGCTTCCCATTTAACGTTTGTGACTCTCAGGAACAGTGCACCTTAGAATGTCTCATCATAATGGTCCACCCATTATCACACACACACACACATACACACACACCCACTTGTAGTATTCGATTCAAAATATCATATACACCACGATGTTCATTTATTTCTTAATTTTGGTCCACTTTAAGGACTTTTGACAATTAAACAATGATAACTCATCCTACAATTAAGAGTAAATAATACATAGAAATAATCTCCGTAAATATATCTTATAATTTGTGCATTTTCCGAAAATTGTCCTTTATCTCACACTTTACATGGATTTTTTTTTTTTATTAAAACGAAAAAAGAAAAATAAATACATCAAGAACTGTAGAAAACTCTTCAAAAAGATAAAAACTGAAAGAAGGTATCGTAGACTATTTTGCTATTGCGAAACACGATCAAAGGAAGAAGGAGTTAAAGATTTGCAAAGTTTTTCAACTTTCGGACAGTTCTAACAACTAAGAGTCTATAAGTTTTTGCTGTCTTAATGGTTTAATCATATTTCAAATCAATTAAGCACATGTTGTCCCTCTATACTGTCTATAGTCCTTTAAGTGGGCCTAAAATAGAGTCATCTTTGTTCTTAGACATAGATTATGCAATATACAATATTTCAGGGCTAGGTCAGGCTGTTGATTTTAAGTGAGACATTGTCCTAAATGATGGAGTCTCTCTTTGATATTAATTGAACAGACATGACGTGTTATCATGTGTTCTTCTTTTCATCATTTTATGATTACCTGGGAAACCTTCGGAGACTGAGGTACAATTTAATCTGGGTTAAAGGCTGGTGGAGCAGTGATAATTGGTTTAGAAACTGTTTTCCCCCATTTATCATGACTTCTTATATTCTTAGGTTTTGTTTATAAAAAGCTGGTCAGTAAAGTCCTTTTTTTATAATATAGAATCAGTGTTTTTAACTATTACTTTAAAAACCAGACTCCAGAGTGCTGCCATTATAGACCATCTGCATTCTGTCATCTTATTCTAGTTCCTGAGAATAGAATTGGAACTTTATGACAGTTTGCTTAAGTGGTTAAGACATCAAGAATTCTTTGATTTGTCTTGCTATAATAATTAATAGTCTGGTAATATGGCATCAATCAAAATTGTGGTTATCTGCAGAATTTTGCCATGTACCCTATCTTGTTGATTTGGCAGTTTCTAACTTCTGACCAATGAGATGGCTTGTAACCCCTTGCATAAATTAATATTAAGTAGGGTTTGATATCAAGGAACGTAATTGGTCAATTGTAAAGAGAATGAGAATAGTTACAGAGGATAGGAGGTGACACTTGATACCTGTTGTTGGTGGGGTTTGTTCCTGATGGTCAGAGTAGGGAGTTGTGGTCCTTGTCAGAATTAGTATGCTACATGCGGATGCAAGAGTTGGACTGTTTGGATGGATCACTATTGTTGGTATGTTAATTTTCCATTTGTTTGTGAATTATTAGATAAGGTGATAGTTCGCACTTTTTAATGTCCTAACTAATATTTCCCAACTAATACACTTCAGTACATATTCTTGTTGGAGGGACCATGAAAATGCCACTTAAGGGACCACTTGTCATAAGCTTGGTTGTTTACTTTTTTATTTCAATTACTTTTGTTAACCTTTGGAAAATGTTGTTATACTGCAGTATAGGTTGAGAAATATGGACAAACAAAACCGGGTCCATTTTCCTATGGAAATTGCTGGATATGAGTTGCGGTAAATAAGATACAGCTATTTCTTGGATCAACAATATCTTTATGACTTCATCATTACAGTCAATGGCTAATATTAAGTTAACATTTTATTTCAATTTTTCCGTCTTAATTTTCATTCATTGAAATGATAGGAATATTGTTAGGAAAATATCAAGTATTATATTCATTTAAAATGATGTATTATATCAAATATTATATGCCTACTGTCTTAACTGGAATGATACGTTTTGGATAGTTTTCATACCTATTAAAGTTCTGAGTGTGTCATAATTTGGTGCAAATCCGGCATGTTTTTCATGAGGTAATAGTATAGTAAGTTACTCCCCCATCTAGAAACCATACTTTTATTTACCTTTTGAAGGCAATCTTCATAAATATATGGACAAGATTAACATTTACAATTGTATAAAATTGTCAATGGAGGGACCGGATGATTATCTGGAGGTTATTTTTTTGGAAAACTTTAAAATGACAACTATAGGTAGTACATTAGTATTTTTGTTGAGCACTACCACTTTAGACCACTGATTTTTTTTGATCAATTGTGCACATGCAAAATGAACAGAATGATTTTGTTCTGTTCAAATTGAAAAAAAAGAAGAAAGAAATGTATTGTCTATTAACTACTGTATGTTATAAACTTACCTTTCCAGTAATTACATTTGTTTATCTTTGCACTAATGGAAATTGAGACAATATAATACTTGAGTGTGGGCTTATTAACAGATTAACGCCAAGTTATTCATTATGAACTTAATGCACAATCATTCATGAAGATTTATTTTTATTTAGAATCAACGTAAAAAAGTAACAGGTATTTATCACCTTCTTTTAGATTTATTTGTTCAGAAGAAGAACACCATTTTGTGATCATTACATTTGCCTGGTAACTTAATTTTGCATTTATTCATAATTTATTACAAGAGCTGTCATATAAGATTTATATGTAATAAAGAGAAACATAGATTTGCTGCAAATTGTCCATTAAAGACAATCGCTCGCCTCAAGAAATTCTTTTTAAATTTAAACACTAAATTTGTCTTATTAATATTCTATTGACCAATCACCGATCACCTTCACATTCATAACATACGTAGTATCGATTTAGGTAAAATTTCACACGTGCGTAGTGTGTAAGTTCAAGCCTCGCTGTAGGAAGCAGCTGATTGTCACGTCAGACAAAGCATGGCCAGATTTATCCGCGTTGTTGTTATAAATTTCTTGAGCTGATCGATTTCCTTGAACAATTTTATTCATCTGAAGTATTTCTGAAATTTTGCGTAATAAATTCAGAAGCTTCTTCTACATAAAAATCACGAAAGTATCATATAAAATACATTTTACTATAAATTTTAAAAGCTGTTTATGAGTCAATTTTGAACTGATTGATATTGATGATTTCTTTTGGTTTCTTAATGCATTATAATGGGTTTTCAGGATAATTTTGTTCTGCCTATTTTTGGTTAGGAATTGATTGCATACATGAGAGAAAACATGAAGGGATTACACAAATCTGGCAAGTGGGAGTACTATTTTAAACCTGCAATGGCATGCATAAAATTACATCGCCCGCATGACAAGTTTAGTGTTTGGAACACATAAAAGTTTACTTTTGATATCAACCGTTTAAAGCTGAATTAAAAACTGTAGAATTATTCAACATTATTTCCAAAAACTAAATTCGCAAGAGTGCAAAAATTGAAGAAATTAAATGATGATTGTCCCTTCAGACTTTAGGAATAGCATTGCAACTTCGATTTATTTAGCTATGACTGATCAAACTTGCTAATTTATTGACATATTCAAAATTTCCTTAAGTTTACAAGGTACTTATTAAAACGGGTATCAATTCAGAATTAAACGGTCTTTATATTTTGGAAATAGTAATAACAGTTTTAGGTTTAAAAATCACAAAAGACAATAATCACCAGCTTTAAAACCCTTTTTACTGTTTTACAAACCTTTAAGATTTAAAGGCCAGTTGTCGTCTCTAACGTACAAGGTAAACGAAATTCAAATCCTGTGTTTTGATTGGTCGAAACACAATGGTACAGTGTGTACTTACATTGATAGGCCAATCAGTATCGTTTTGGAATAAATTGTCGCCGCCACATTTTAATCAGGATAGATGGTCTTTAAACCACAATTACCGATTTTTTTTATAGCGCATTTTATCTCAAAAGTGTAGCCTATCTCACAGTCTCATTATCATCTTTCATGAAAAATTAAGACGTACATGACTTGAGATGTATAATCCAACAATTCATTAATTGATTAAAGTATCGTACTATAAGTTTAATTAATGAAGCCTTGAGGATGCATATTCATGTTGGAAGAGCTTCTAATGTATTGTAGAGAAAAAAAAGGAAAGGATTAAAGGATTAGTTCAGGGGTCAAGCAAGTCTATCTTATATGAAAGAGGACTTCAAAAGAAACAAAATGGTGAAGAAAGCATTCACAAATTTTATTCTGTTAAGGAGATATTTAAAATTAAAATTTGGTATCATTTGTGTAGAAACGACTGAAATCAGACTAGTTGTGATGTCATAGCCTCAGATTCCCCAAAGTCTTATATGTATTTTTTCATGTTTGAATTTAGTTTGCATATGTAGTTTTGTGTTATGTATAATAAATTTAAACAAAGTGGATCGTGGCTTACATGTTTTAAATGTGTTATATAAACTAGAACATCAATGATGTAGTAACTCAACATATATATTGAGGTGGGTATAAGCATATTTTTGTCTGTCAAACTAACTGTGGTGTAGCGGTTATCATACATGTCTATAGACCACGAGGCCCTGGGTTCAAGCCTGGGTTGGGTAGACACGCCAGTGCACCACAACTGGTTATCAAAGGCCGTGGACATTGACTTGGTTGTCGATGCTATGTCTGTCCGTACGTCGTACCTGTGTTCTCGTCCGGGTCGTATTAAGCGTTTCGTGATAGCATTATTACTATCATAACCGAATACGCAGGCGACGACCCCGTCATTGTAATTGTGTTTTCACTCGTCGTCGTCGTCGCCTGTTTTTGTTGGTGAGTAGTTAAAAGTTCGGGCGCTTCTTGGACGTACTTGAGAGGCACTTTTCATTTTTTTAAAAGAGGCACTTTTGTCAGTTTTCGAAAAAGTGGGGGAATCTTGCCTCCTGACCCCATGGTTCCCACTTATATGGTTTGAGCATATGCGGAATTTGAGGGGAGCAAGGGGCACTTCCCCCAACCTCACTTTTTGTCAAAATATATACTTTTGTATGGCAATGTGTTGTATTTTAGCGTGATTTTGTAACCCCCTTCCCACACACACACACACTTTTGACTGTCCCCCACTTTTGGTATGCAAATCTCGCCTATAGGTTTGAGATTGGGGAGCCAGGACAATGTTGAAAATTACTCATCTGGCAAATAGGTAGGCCTACTAGGCTTGTTTTGAAATTTCCTGCATACAAAATCATTGGGGGCATGCCCCTCCCACCACGGTCCTCGGTGTCGGTGCCCCTGGTAGAATGACTTTTTTTAATTGTGTGTCAAAAAAATACTAAATGTATCAACAACTTCTATGTATTATGTAATATTTGTGAGTGAGTGGATTTCTATTTGTTTTTAAGTTTCAATAATGACGTGAATAATTTCATATAAGTTTGAAAAGCGCGCAATCCAGCACCTTAACTTTCAGAAAGGCACCTCCTGCCCGGTCCGCCATCAACTTTCAAAAGTGTACCTCCTGCTCGGTCCGTCATCAACTTTCAAAAGGGCACTTCCTGCTCTCCTTACTTTAGGGCAAGGGCAGTCCCCCCCCAACCCCCATCCCCACCCCCTCCTCTTCCCTCCCCTTGCCGCCGAGGTTCCGACATCGCTGTAATGCGCAAAAATTCCCATGGGCCTAATTCAGGACTCTAGTTGCCCACTGCATAAAATGGAGCTATGAATATCGTTTGCATATGTGAACATTTTTTTTAAGCAAGTCTACAAAAAATTATGCCTCAACAGCAATATGATGCAAGTTTTAATTACAATGTCTCCTTTGAGGGAAATTGAAATCATAAAAAGACAAACTAACAGCAAAATACTGTATGTATAAAATCAAGACGGATTTTACATCCTTGCAACAAGACATGAATTAAGTATGGCATATCTTCCTCCTATTGCTAGTATATTAGCCATTTGGGGGAAATAATTAATTATCGCAATTAATGAATCATAATTAATCAATGATAGCATCACACAAGTACACTTTCAAGTGGCAATCAATATACGAAATATAACTAAACAGATTTTATAAATTAGATAAACGCTGCAAAAATCAGAACGAATCAAAACGAAAATCTGGATTTGGTGCTAGCCTTGCTTTAGCTCAAAATTCCTTAAAAGGTGTTGAGTTAAAAACGTTAAATTCAGAGCAGGAAAGGTAACATTTGGAGGGAGGGGGATTTAGAAATAACAACTTCTGTTTGTTGAGTTACTGATTAAAATTGTTCATTTACTAACTTATTCAGAATTTTCTTAAGTTTAAAGAGGGAACAGAGCGTGTGCGTGTAGATGTCTGTTTAAATTATATTTGTCTTTAAAATATAAAAAAAAAGATTAAAAAAATGAATAAAAAAACTATGGTACTTTGGTCTCAGTTATATTTGAGATTGGAAGCACAATTTTCGACAGTTTTTAATTGAATTAAGGACAGATACCTTAACATGTGTTCACTTTGCTTTCATGCAGAATTGATAATACTTATCTGCTCATGGCGTCGGGAGGAAACAATCTGTATACATTCTTAAAGGAAAGAGTATGACGATGATTTGATTGATAACATGAAAGGAGAAAAGGTAAGAAATTTCTTGCATATATATGGAGATGAGTCGTTGCAAATATTTCACCAAGGTATTTGTTACACCGAAGGTGTAACTTCGAGCGCAATACGCTCGACTTGTCGGCGTGAGGTCCAGGGGCCCGCTTAAGGACCCCTGGTGGGGTCAAGGGCGAAGCCTCGGTAGGGGTCCAGGGGGCGAAGCCCCTGGAAGCTCTCGCTCAATTGACATTTGAAGGACAAAAAAGTATGTCACAACGGATAGTAAGAAGGTGTATTATACAAATCTAAATTCATGTCAAAAAGAGCTATTATACACCATACACAAAATCAAAGCGCAAAGCGCTCGACTTGTCAGCGTGGGATCCAGGGGCCTGCTTAAGTGCCCCTTGTGGGATCCAGGGGCAAAGCCTCCGGAAGCTCTCGCAAAATGGGCATTTTAAAGGCAAAAACGTATATTACAACGCAGAGTAAGAGGGTGTATTATACAAGTCAAAATTCATGTCAAAGAGAGCCATAATACACCATATACAAAACACAAAATCATGAAAACACATAATGTGGCAATATAATGTGTTATTGTTTACGTTTGTACATGGTTAGGTTCATCGTCACTCTTTGAAAAATAGGGTTGTCTAAAAAAAAAAAGTTTTCAATAATTTAATACAAACTTGTGTAAATGTTGTCAAACTTTTAAAATGAGCTTGTTCTGTATCACGTGCACTCAGACATCCACCCCTCTCCCTCTCTCTCCCCTCCCCCTCTCTCTCTGTCTTAGTTCATGAATTTAAATACAAAATCGCACAAATATTTAATATATTATTACCGAAGAACCTTTTTGTTTTCTTTTGAGAAAGTGCCCTTAGTTGAAATCTAAAAACATAATAAACAATCTAAACCGACGGATTAAAATCTGAATCGACGGATTGAAATTTGGGGGCGATCTCTCCCCCCCCCCTCCTTCCCTCTCTTCTCCCCGTCCCATTTTTCCTCACCCCCAGGGCTTCTGGCTACGCCGTTGGTCATGCATATTGCCTAAGTTGGCATCAGAGGCGTAATATAAATTTAAACAATCTTGAAAAAGTGTTGTCAACAGGTTCTTATTGATGTATCATGTACATGGTGGGCATGGCTGACGAATATATGTTATTAAGCATATTTCGTAATATGCTTCGCAGTGCCAGTTAGTATAAATCAAATAACAATGAAAGAATACATCTGTACATCGGAACCACTAAAAATTTTGGTTTTCTGGTTATCTTTTTAGGTGGACGAAAATACAATTTTGCTAATGAGTGAAAACGAGCTATCAAAGTTCACCCCAACTATAGGTGATAGAATTGCGATCAAAGACTTTGCAAAAGCTCAGGACTGGGTCCCAGTACCAGTGGCGCCAGCACTTTGAGAAAGGGAAAACGTTTAGAAAAGCTTCGTAGGAAACTTAAAATGAAAAGAAAACTTGCAGGGAATGAAGCTATTGGCGAGGAAGATAGTGAAGACGGATCGCCATTGGACAGTCGATCCTACAGTTTAAAAGGAAACAAAAACGCCGAGAAAACAAATCGCAAAATTGACGTCGGCAGCCCATCGATTTGCTTGGTTTTGAGGTAAAACCGCAGACGTGGCATTTTGGTCTCATCGTATAATTGCCCCACTGTTGTGCCGCCTGCTGGAACCTTTTTTCCATCGAAAGTCGGTTATTTCCATTTCAAACTTTGACATAAGCCCTTTAGATGATTCACCTTCCTTGAAGAACAAGTCTTGTGATATTTTGAGTACATTTTCGGCAGTATGTGTTTTGGAGACTGTGAATTGCTTTGTGCCTCCACCCTGCTGTTCTCGGACTTGTTTGTAGGTGCCTGTCGTGAAATCACAGTCAAGCCACCCGACCTTGGGTATTATGGTAAAAAACTAGCCAAAATTTCCCGAAACTTCCTGAAAATGTAGAAACATTTATGATAATTGAGGGAGATTTGCCGATTTTTGATGGAAAATTAATCTGCAGTGCAAGTTTTCCATTTGTTACTGGGGAATTTTGTTCCTGCCCCCCGAGAGGTGACACTTCCAACGCCCCTGCACGTATACCCTCACTTGTGCTACTTTGATTCTATAGGAAGAATACATATATTAACCAAAAACCAAAGGTTGAGTGGTTCCGATGCCTTATTTTTTAAGAAGCTGTGCAGGTGGAATGGTGGACTCCTATTAAATGTTACTTAAATTATAATTAACATCTGAGGATATTGAGATCTGCTTAATTTCATTTTGTTAATCAGTTAGGGCCCCCAGTGAGACCCATTCGAATTTCAAGTCAGCATGTTTTATGGCATCTTCCTCTACAAACATATTAACGTTGAAGAGTATAGTCATATAAAGCAGGTTTCAAAACAATAGCAACTTTGAGCCCCAGTTGTGCGAATGACTCTTTGATGTCAATTTTCCCACTATAGTTGTGGGAATGAATCTTTGATTGGTAAGTGCTATTACACTATAAATATCTGTGTTTAAACTGACAAGTTTTTGCATTGAGTTTTAAATTGTAAATAGATATATTGGATATTTTACATCCAGTCTTCACTTGAACAGTTAAAGTTATAGAGAGATAATCCACCTGTGAAGAACTGACGGATGAGGACCAGGACCAGGGACATATAACTTGGCAATGTCATGATATGACCACTAGACCAAAGTATTTGTTTCTTTTTAGTTTTTAGATAATTATACAAAGTCACTAATGATGACCCACCCGTGCAGAATGCTTTGCAACTGTTGCGAGTTTTCAAGCCTTGAGAAGGAATGCACTTCAAATGCAATTTAAAGGTGGCCGTCTTGCCACTGTGACCATCTATTAATTCATTTAGGATTTGTCCTTGCGCAAGACTGCTTTTATAGACAATAAACAAAGAAACTTAGGTTAATGAAAGGGTAGTAATTCACAACAGTATAAAAGAGATTAATTTAAAAGAAATTTTCAGGTTGTGGATATATATCTTTAATTTCAAAATTAAATTAATTAATC
The DNA here is from genome assembly GCA_020152595.1 of Chiridota heheva. Taxonomy (NCBI): domain Eukaryota; kingdom Metazoa; phylum Echinodermata; class Holothuroidea; order Apodida; family Chiridotidae; genus Chiridota; species Chiridota heheva. The sequence goes on from JAIGNY010004509.1 coordinate 1,090,891, forward strand.
AAATATGACATTTAACAATATAAGCATGAGCACACTATCTAACGACATAAGCATGCCACATAAAAAACAAAACTGACATACATTTGTATGTCAGTATATTTACTTATGAAGATGTATGATATCGGCACCAAAACAATAGGGAGCATCTTTGAGTCATGATTAATCAATGTGTTAAATATGACATGGCACTAACTTTACAAGATACCGTGTTTACAAGTTATTTTCAGTAAAACCACATTATGCCCCGCCTACAATTCATATCAGTGATTTTGAATATTTCTTATAAGATAGGCATCTACACCAACCCTAACACCTTAGCTATACCAACGATGATGCAAAACAGTTTTATGGTCATCAAATTATGAGCATTTTAAGATTTTGCATTAGATGTATTGTTGAAATTTGGGCGTATAGATTTGCCCCTGGCCGTGTGATTTAACTTTGGCTGTAAATTCTAAAGTTGGCCGAATTTGAATTGATACTTGGCCGTCAGTTGCAAAGTTTGACCGTGCAAATACAAAAAAGGGAACACAATTTGGTCGTTTCTATTAAGAAAAGATATTTCCTAAGAAAAGAATAGTGTAACTTTTCCACTCAAATCAACATTGATGACTGCATTAATCATTGGTCGGCGTTGCTGCAGCCTATTAAAATTGTCGTAAGTTCATTCACTATGGGACATTGTGAAAAAACATAAATAAACTTGGTGTTCGTTCTGTTACATTATTCAAACACGTTCATAATTACTATCATACAGTAAATTAACATACAAAATATGTCGGCATACAAAAACGTTATGAAAAATCAAAGAGCTTTGAAAAAATAAGAGATAACCTTTCTTTATGGGGTGATTATTGCAATTACGTGCAGGATACATGAGTATCATTGTTCAGTATAGATCAATATAGGTATTGTTATACTTTTTTTATATTTGAAAATCTTGTTTTTGTGACTTATCATCGAACAATAAAGATATCCCAGGAGTTTAATAATGAACATAATAGACTCCCCCTTCCCCACCTGAAAACAGATTTTGTTCTTCATGTGTTGTTTCATTATTTTAATAGGCTGGCCCAAACTAAGAAATACCCCCTCTTCCCCTACCCCCCTCCCTTCATTCAACGTTCGTTTTGCATTCCTCACTATTAATGATTTTCGCAAAGACGTACTTTTATTTTGGGGGCCGGGTCACGTGTTCGGCGTTTATTTCTTCGATCAACAAAAAAGCACCATGGAAAGAAAGAATGTATTTATGAATTATAATTTTTACAGACTGGAAAAAAATAAATAATAATAAATAAATAAATAAGTAAATGAAGAAGACAGGATGGGGCGCAGTAAAAATATCTATTTGAACGTGTTATTTTCATGCAGAGGTTTGGCCAAAATTTGAGTTTCTCAAACACATTTAGCCGATTTGGCCGTAAGCCATGCGATGGTTTATGGAACGCCAAGTAGGCAAAAACTACTTGAAAATAATTAGGCGGTCGAATTTGTGAGGCGATGATCAAATTTGTGAGGCGATGATCGAATTTCGTAGTCGCATTTGTGAGGCGATGATCAAATTTGTGAGGCGATGATCGAATTTATGAGGCGATGATCGAATTTATGAGGCGAGTTTTTTGAAGTGATGATCAAATTTAAGAGGCGAGTTTTTTGAAGTGATGATCGAATTTATGAGGCGAGTTTTTTGAAGTGATGATCGAATTTATGAGGCGAGTTTTTTGAAAAGATGATCGAATTTATGAGGCGACTTTTTTGAAAAGATGATCGAATTTATGAGGCAAGTTTTTTTTGAAGTGATGGTGAAAAAAAAAAAACGAGTCGATGGTCTAACCATGGAGCTATTAACTTAGAAGTTAATAGCTCCATGGTCAAACTTATTGGTGGAAATTAAACAAGTCGGTGGTCGAATTTATGCAGCGATGATGGTTTATATCAAGTGGTGGTATAAAAGAAATGAACGCGGTGGTCTATTTTTTCTGGCGTTGATTGATGTGTGGTTTAAAATGAAACAGGCAGTGGTCGTATATATAAGACGATGTTATTTTTTAGGTGGAGGGTATTTTTTTAGGGGCAGTGAGTTGTAAACGGTTAGAATTTTGAAATGGTAGTGGCTTTTTTTGTGTCGGTGGTGGAAATGTTTGGTAGTGGCTTTTTTTGTGTCGGTGGTGGAAATGTTTGGTAGTGGCTTTTTTTGTGTCGGTGGTGGAAATGTTTGGTAGTGGCTTTTTTTGTTCAACCCTATTTATAACTTATAAGGTGTGAGTAAATTTTATGTTGCTGTAATAGAGAATTTAAACAGGTGATTTTCGTTCAGCAGTAAGCTTATTGTTGTTTTTGATAATAAACAACGGGCGGTGTGGGCAAAATATTAACAGTGTTATAACATGTGGAAGCGGTGATCATAATATAAAAGGAAACAAATAGGTTCACCAAAATTATATTTGCGTGTTATTTATTTGATGCGTGTGGTGGTAACTTACGTAAAAACTTAGTTCATGGGTGGAGTAAATTTAACTGGTATAAAAGAGGATAAAAAACACACACACACACACACACACACACACACACAATTGAAACAGTGAAGAAGGTAATCCAAAATCCTAGCACTTTGATATCTAATTGAAAAAATGTAAACATTTGTGTATTAAGCGGCTGTAATCAGACTAGTTTATGTCATAGGCTCAAATTCCTCAAAGACTTAATGTATTTGTTCATTTTTGTCCGTGCGCAATTTTGGATAGGCCCAGTGGCGTAACCAGGAGGGGTCGAGGGGAAACCCCGCAATATTTTAGTCCTTCGGTTCAGGATGATTGCCGTCGGTTTAACAAGCCTTGACATTTCAGGTGGTTTCTATGCTTTTAAATTTTAAATGGGCATTTTCTCAGAAGAAAAAAAGGTTTTTTTCGGCAATATTAACAATTTGTGCGATTTTTTATTCAAATACATCAACTAAGACACACACAGAGTGGGAGAAACAGATAGAGGGAAAAGTGGGTAGCAGAGTACACGGGATACAAAACAGGTTCATTTCTAAAGTTTGACAACATTTACACAAGTTTGTAGTAAATTATTGAAAACCTTTCTTTTAGCTGTTTACGCAACCCATATTTTTTTATAAGAGTGACGAGAAATGTGATTATGTACAAAGGGGAACATTATACGTTATCATCATTTTGTGTTTTGTATATGGTGTACTAACTGTAGGTCTCTTTGACATGGATTGTGAGTTGTACTATGCGTTGTGGCATAGGCCTACGTCTTTGACTTTGAAGTGTCAAATTTTGCGAGGGCTTCCCAGGGGCTTCGCCCATCGACTTCACCAGGGGCCCTTAAGCAGACTCCTGGACCCCACGCCGACAAGTCGAGCGTTTGCGATAGAAGTGTCACCTCAACTACGCCGCTAAATATCGGGCTGTTTCAGTTTAATTCTCCGCCCTTCCCCCCCCCCCCGTTCCCCTCCGTCCAACCCCCCCAATATGAAAATCCTGGCTACGCCACTGGATATTCTCCTATGACAAAGCCTTGTAGAAACCGTGGGATTAGAAGGGATTCTCTTCGATTCTATGGTAGAACAGAATGTAGTAATGTTTTTGTTTTCCATATATTTTTTATAGTTTACCATCTGGAAAAACATGGAATAAACACCAATAAAATATATATCACGTAGTGATAATACAAATTAATTTTCAAAAAGAGGCCTATCTTCACCATAAATTTTCCATAATAGACTTATATTTCCCAAAGAGAGGTTTATACGGAGATAATACATCACTTTTAACTTGAAAACTCTTCAACGGGAAAAAGATTTTTGAATTTTTTCTTCCGAATTTTGTTTCTTTGTTATATTTCATATAAACTGGATGTACACTTTTGGCGGCAGTGTGGATTCTGCGGAATTCGAGCGAACACTGGCTCTTCCGTTCAAAATACTGGCGGGAAAATGAATTATTATATAGCACAAGCACAATGTTCATTATGGCATGTTGTAATTGAACGATATACATAGAGTGGTTCTTGTTAAGTCACGCGGGTGGAAATATGTTGTACTTTTACTTAGTTTACGGTTTAAAGGAACAAAAAGATAACAATAAAAAACTTATGTACAATTTGTTGTAGCAAAGGTTACAATTGTTTTATTTTCTGCAGTTGTTCCATCAGTCTATTCTTTTTCTGTATTCACTTCAAATACATTATCATGATTAACATTTTTGTTTACTAGTTAGCTGCTACCTTCTTTTTTTTGTATACAAATGTATTATATGCAAGACTCGTACAAAAGTTTTATTCCCAAGTCCCATTTTGAAAATCAAAGCTTATGTTGTTGTTTTTTTTTTGTGTTGAACAGCACGGAAAATAATATTATCACTTGAAAACCAATAAGTCTATGCCCAATCCCATTTTTTGTATGGTCCTAATTTAGCCTGCCTTAAAGGTTTATGGGCGGATGCAACTTAACTTATTGTTTTAAAAACAAACTAAATTTGCTCAAATTAAGCTACTTTATAGCTTTATGAAATTTTGCAAAGATATGCAATTTTGTTATGTTTGTGATTGTATGAACAGGCAGGAAAGTCAATTTGGTTATATCAATCCTTTATTAATAACTACTCATTTTTGTCAATTCTGTATATTGAAACCAATGTCCAACTTTGATTACTAGGTTATTTTCAAATTCAAAGACTTAACTCGTAATTTATTGTTTCAATATGTGGTTGAAAGCTAAAAGAAATAGTGTCAAGTAATATAAAGAAGATGTTTGATGATATTTGTGGTTTCAAATTTCGTTAAAGGAGTGTGGACATCTACAAGATTTAAAATAAGAGCATAGAAATCTGATTATTTGTAAAAATCTTATTTAGTTTTCAAGTTAGGACTAAACAAAGTTTCAAACTTTAAATTTTCTGCAGAATTTGTGATATAGTAAGTGGAACACATATCATAATCTTTATTAATTTCAGAATGTCTGTTCTAGCTCCATGACGATTCGGGTATAATCCAATGCGGAAAACTTTTACCTGAAGTACGGGTATGATCCAATGCGGAATACATTTACGCGAAGTCCAATGCTGTTTCTTAAACAACATTGACAAAAGGTTATTCAGGCTTTTGTAAAAGGTAATGAAGGATCCTTCACATTGATGTTACACATTATACAATAAGAGCTAAAAACTAAAAGTGATGTAATTTGGTCATTTTTAGCCAAATTTGATGTACTTTGTTGCTGTTTTTATGGTTCAAATCATACTTAACCACTTAAACCCATGTTGCCTGCAGCTGTCCATAGTCCTTTAAACATTAGTGTACAGTATTCTAATTCTTTATTGGATGTATTTTTAATTGGACAAAGTTTAAAACATAACATCATTTAAAGTCATACAGGAGACATATACAACATTTTTGCTTGCACGGACATTTTATTGTACTTCAGAGAAAAAACACATTTTTACAATAGAATTATGCAAATTTATATAACCAATAGTTTTGGGTAGGAATAAATGAACAAGAAAGAAAATCTTTGCTATTACCAATTTTTCTTACGATTTAAGAATTAAATCCATCATAACCAATTCTTTACTGATACTTTAAAGAACTGTCGGAAGGAAAATATGCGCGAATATTCAAAGCTAGTATAGAGAATGGGCTTATTAAGGGAAGTATATCGTATAGGGGCAGATGTTTTTAAATTACTCCAGCTTTGCAAGAGGCACTGGCATTTTTATTTGATTTGTTAATTTCACATTTTACTACAAGCTTCAAAATATCTTTTAGTTTTCCCAGTTATTCAAAGACAAAAAAGTTCAAGGTTACCTCATCAATGTAGTAACTCATAAAACATGTAAAAGCTAACAGTCTTACACCTTTTAGTTATAACAATTGAACAACAAAGAAAGGAGAGGCCCTAACTTGCCATTGTCAATAAAAGAATGTCATTAAGCCTTTCCAACATGTACCTCCCCTACACATTCCCGTATCTATATATAATACAGCTTCCAATTTAAGATTAGAACGGTAAATACTGTCATGGTTCGCATGCCCATGCAAATTGACACTCATGTTATATGACCCGGCCAACTATAAAAATGGCATCTCACACTACATCCCACATGGCATCCCATGTCCCACATGGCATCCCACCCTATGTCTCACATGATGTCCCATAGACTCCATAAGAAGTCTCATCTTAGCTATCACAGTCCCTGATTGAGCATACTATGTATGAAAGTGTCAGTTCATATAATAACTTATATGCAAATGAGTTGTTGAATAAGAAAAAATGGTGGAGTCAAATAATTATGCCTGATATAGCCCTTGATGTATACAACATGGTAAATATTATATCATATGTCCCTCATGGCCCCCATCCATATCCCACATGGCATCCCTCCCTATGCCCATATCTGGTCAGGTAATAATCTGTAGCAATTTTATGCAAATGAGCACAATAATAAAGGTGGAGTTTAAATATCATGCTTGATACAACTGTTGGTGCCCAAATCTTTTGAAGAATTTTAAATCTCAAGTGCTACAAGATAGACTTGAGGATCTCTGAAGAATATTGGAAAATTATATCATTTTACAGTTATCTTCTAAATAATAATAATAGCTGGTGCTTATAAAGCGCCTTTAACTCAGAAGAATCTCAAAGCGCTGTACAATACAATACAAATGGAAGAGAATAAACAAAAACTTAAAATTCATAAGTTACAAAGTACCGAACATTAAAATTTAAATGCATACTTAACATGGAATGCAAATTTAAAATGGAAATGCAGACTTAAAAACAACAATTATGTAGAAATAGGTGTAAAAGAGTAAAAATGATTATGGTATATACAGATTACAAAAATATAGATCTAAGAAAATATCAAATGTATTGTAGACTTTTTAAGGAAACTAGTCATCAATCCTGTCTTAAGTATCTCTGAAAAACTTTAACAATTTATAAGGAAATTTTAACCTTCCATAAGGATATTTGAAGAAACTTTTAACTTTTTCTGAGGAACTCTGAAGAAACTAACATTTTTTAAGGAATTCTAAAAAAACTGTAACATTTCAAGGAAATCTCAGGACAAATCTGTGGACGGCAGGACGGACGTAATCGCCATTACATAGCTTCGCATAATGCTTTGCATGCGAACCAAAAATGTGCCGACCAAAGTCAAGCAACAGAAAAAATGTGCAATAACATTAAAGCAAAAATTATGCAAAACAATATTCCTTAACGTATGACAAACTAGACATTGGAAACGATACAAATCTCCCTCACCGCTAATAATGCATATTCCAGAATATCCCACATTTCAACTTGTCCCAAATGCCATCCCATACATATACTCAATGAAATCACAACTGAAAAACATATATATACTCTGTCATTATACCACTTACATGACCCACATGCCATCACAAATAAAATCCAGATGATACCCCACCACATGCCATTCCACTCTGTTCCTCATGTCGACCCACTATTCCACATCCCAATCAACTCTGTTCTACATGCCAATCCACCCTCCTGTCCAATATGAAAATGTATCCTGACCCATGTCCCACCCTGACCTACAACATACAATTACTAACCCTAAGCTTTTCAATAAACCATCACATCAAAATTCTCCATACAGAAAGCATCTGCTTCTAAGATTGATGTATAAAACACATAAATCTTGATGAATTAACTATCTAAAATAAAAGATATTCAAATTCAACAGTTAGTCCACAAAAAGTCACAATCGCATCATGCATGACAAACTTATTTTAAGAATTCATTATGAATGCCTTTTACTATTCATAGTACACTTCAAAAATATGGCCACCATAAAAATAAATTATTATTGATATAAATGTCTAAGAACACATTACAGCCACCATAAAACCATCACATCATTCAATATTGAGCAACTTTCCAATATCACTGTTAAACCTTTAACTAAAGCAATTTATTACTCAACACAAAATCATGGAGACATGTGATTAAATTTTTTCATAAAACATTTGAATGATCAGGTAAAACTAGAAATATAAAAGCATTTGACACTTTTCCTACATCTTTTGAATAATTATAAGGTGAATAAATAAACTAAGAATATATGTAAATGTTACTTGATTTAAATGACAAACCAGATGCCTTGTTTAAGTCACCTAGAACAATTGTTCTGGTTTACAACCTCACCTCATTGATGCACCTTTTAGATTTTGATGAGGTTTATAGCATGATTTCAACTACTTCAATTTGTATTTTACAAAAACGTTTTAAATAAATATATAAAATTCATCATTAGAAATAAACAGCAATTGTCATTTAAGTAGTTGTCATATCCAATATATGCAGCTTATCTTATTGTACTTTAACATGAAAAGAACTTTACAAATTACATGATTAACTATAAACCAGAAAAGTTTAATGCATTGCATATCATTAAATATGCTAAATAACATATATTCAATGGCCATACTTACAATAAGCACGACATAATCATCAAATGCATTGGAGCATACAAACAGACAAAAGGATTATCAGTGTACCTACCATATGCAATGTATCAAATGTATTGTCCTTACATTAATTACTGTGTTTTCAGACAATTTTCAGCAAAACCATATTAAGCCATAAACAAACTAGTATGAATCAAAACAGACATGTAGTAGTAAAAATATAAGCATTTGAACGATTTTTTATATAAAGCCCTGCCTTCACGTTGATATGCATTAACATCAAAAACAAAAGGTCCACTAAGTTTTGTGGTTCCAATGTTTTTTTCTTTCATAAACTGATTTAATTGCAAACCCTTTATTAACTGTCATGTCATTGCATGTCAGGAAATGTTGTGTTCCAAGATATGTATCCATAAGCCATGATCATTATGGCATGTTTTAATTAAACGATACATATTGTGATTGTTGTTAAGTCACGCGGGTGGAAATATGTTGTACTATTTACTTATTTTAAAGGAACAAAAACATAACAATAAAAACTTGTTATGTACAATTTCCACCCGGCTGACCTAATATCCCAACTAGAACCAAAAGGTTTGGTTCTTAACCAACCAGAACCAAAAGCCACACCCACCATGCAGAACAGTAAACATATTGACAACATAAGCATTTGTACAATAATTAACGACATTATCATAGTTAGTACAATGTAAAAACAGTTATTCATTTATGACGCTTGTGTGTGTGACTCAACAATGTCTATGGATCGTCCACATGGCTCAGAAGGTATTGTCTGGCAGCTGTATAGTAATCCATTTGATCTTCTGGAGTTGCAAGCTGCTCAACAACTACTGGAAAGTGGTGTATAAAATCATGCTCCAAAGTTGCTGATAGAAGATTAGTAGTTGGGACGTCAACAGTCTTATCATCATCACTTACACCGGTACCAATTTCCATACCATATTCACCAATTTCATCCTGTAAAAAAAAAAAAAAAAAAAAAAAAGGTTATAATAGTAAAAAACAGTAGTGAATAATTGTCATCATTTGCATTCATAAAAGGTTTTCATGTTTTCATTAAATAGTTTTTAAAGATATGAAGTTAGAACAAGAAAAGAAAAGGTTTACGTGCATAATAAGGATTTCACTTGCAACTATTGTATAATAAATGTTCTTAAACAATGGACTCAAAACAACAATGACAACCAAATAACTCAAATGTACTTACAAGAATGGAATTTCACAATTAAGTAAAATTAACCAGATATATCCAATTAACCTTTATGAATCACATAGATGTCTATGCAATAGGCCATGCATGATTGCGGATATAGGGTTTGTTTGCCCCACCTAGGTACTACGTGGCTGTGGTTTATTTCCTAATTCAGAAACAGCAATTTACATGTAAAGACTCGCTAACAACAGAAACATTTCAAATATAAAACAAAAAAAGACAAGCATTTACTAAAATAAGAGGATTTTATTACACAAGGCCTACTCATGAATATGCACAAGATGGGGTCATTGGATAATTTACGCACCACTTATGGACCTGAACTGTCAACGGCATGAGTGGGAGAAGGGGTGTAGGGGGTGGGGGCTCTTTACTTGATACTTTAAGTGGTATTAGTGTGCAGCCTGAAAGGTGTTTTTCTTTCTTTCTCCGAACAGAGTAACAACTGCTTTAATTTTAGTTTATTTGGGGTTAGGACAAAATTCTAAGCAATTAAAAAAAAAAACAACTGTGGATTGCTATATTGTTTGGACAAAAAAATTGTATGTAGTACATCCACCGAAGCCATATATGCAGTAATTCACTTTTACATACATGTATTTTAAAATTATACAATTTTGACACATGCGGTATCGAATACTCAACAAAAATGGAAAAGCAGCATTTTTTGGGAGCTACATTATGAAAATGGTGGAAATACGGCTCCTGTTCAGGTGACATATGTATATATACCTCACATATGAGAGTACAACCCCCACCCCAAAGGACTCTCACCCATACTAAACTGGCTACCATATCCAATAATAACTGTCCCTCCAACACTCCTCTCTCTGCACTTCCCTATCTGATATCCTATCTTCCCTTCACACTTTCCTTCCCTCATTTAAAAGTGTATATACTATAATAACTCCCAACAGATGTTTCACATCAATCTATCAATAAATAATCAACAAATTAATTCATACTGTATGTCTTTTAATCTTTATGATATACACATACACCAAGCAATGGCTAAAGTGTAACAATCAGAGGTAAATGAATGGAGGCTATTTAATTTATTATTCAAGATCAGGCATTGTTTCCTCTTCCTTTTCAGGACAGGAACCACATGTCTTTCAGGCTTTCAGAATTAGCTTAAATATATATCTATATATCTATATATATATATATATATCAATATCTATATCAATATATATCAATCGATATATCAATATATAATATATATATATATATATATCTATATCAATATATATCAAATCTATATCAATCGATCTATATCAATCGATCTATATCAATATCTATATCAATCGATCTATATATCAATCGATCTATATATCGATCTATATCAATCGATCTATATCAATCGATCTATATCAATCGATCTATATCAATCGATATATATCAAATCTATATCAATATATAAATCGATCTATATCAATCGATCTATATCAATCGATCTATATCAATCGATCTATATCAATCGATCTATATAAATCGATCTATATAAATCGATCTATATAAATCGATCTATATAAATCGATCTATATAAATCGATCTATATAAATCGATCTATATAAATCGATCTATATAAATCGATATATATAATATCGATATATATAAATCGATCTATATCTATCGATCTCTATCGATCTATCTATCTATCTATATCTATCGATTATATATATATATATATATATATCTATATATATATATCGATATATATCTATCGATCTATATCTATATATATCTATCGATATATCTATCGATCTATATCTATCGATCTATATATATCGATATATATCTATCTATCTATATATATATATATATATATATATATATATATATATATATATATATATATATATATATATATATATATATATATATATATATATATTTTTATATCCCAGGTCTTGTTGTAACTGTAACTAAATAGAAATTCTGTTTGCACATGTTGTTTTAATATGAAAGATTTGGACACTTGTTAGGGTTACTCACACAAAACAGTTCTTTTCAGGGCATCACTACAAGGAAACTTAAATTATTCAAAACTCGGGACAGATAATAGCTTTTAAAATACAATTAAACCAAATTTATTCAGACTAAATGGATATTCCCATAGGCGAAGATAGATGGTGAAAACTGCACACATAATTCAAAATAACATTAAAGAAACTGTGATTTTGCCTCTTTCATGATGCACCCGAATAAGAATAGAAGATTCTTTGTGGTAGTATCATATGGAACTTGCATGTAAAATATGTATTGTGTCAATATATTTTTTTGATTATTTATATCATATGGCAACAATATAACCCATCAAATCACGAAGAATTCAAACTACCTCTGTTTCGAGTGTGTCAATGGGAAATCCATCCAAAGCTCCCGCCATCCACAACTGTACAGGGTTCCTGTTCATGGCTGTTCGAAGTTTATGGCACATGTATGCTTGTCTGAAATTATGGAGGTTAGAATTGATGATTGGCAAAAAAACATGGTGCAAACAATATAAGTCCAAATCATTAAGAGGATCCAGACACCCTTGTTGCTCCAGTTGGTGAAACACATCATAAAATTTGCGAAGACAGCCCTGAAACAAAAACAGATGGAAATTATTATATGCTTCAATTATAACTTTTAATAGTGCCTAATATTTAGAAAGAATTACTTTTAGAAATTATCATTTGAAAAATAACTATTTTGTTTCTTTCATATTAACCGATGCAGCCATATTTAATACATGCACTATATAAAGGCAGGTTTGGTTGAGAAATCTTTTATAGTAGCTAAAGAAAAATCTAAATCCACATGAGTCATTAAGCTCATAGGTACAATGCTTATCCCTGGTTTACATGGCCCAAGCAGATGGGAGTACATGACCCCCTCATCCAATCAGACAAGACGTCAGTTCATCACAAAAAAATTCCCAGTCGTGCTATTACTCATTGGACGTGAGTGGATTGAGAAAGTACAGTTAATACTCATTTTATTGCAATGTATATCACAAGTGTTTTGGTAATTGTTCTTTAAAGTGCTTTGTATCTCAATGCATTTCTGATTTTTAAGACATCTACAACTGGCAGGGTTTTATTTTTCTGTTTGGGGTTGTAATTAATGATTTTCCTTTTCACTATTAACAGTGTTGATTAGTTCTTATATAGCGTTCACTTCCACACAACAAGTATGCAATCAGAGGTACTTTGTATACATCATATACTTACTTGGTAGCTTCTACCATTACCTGGGTCCTCACACTAAAAAAAGCGTGATCCCAAAAAGTTTCCTTTTCTATTGATTAACGTGATATGTAGCATTAGACCTCAATGCACACTTACACGTACTTGCCTTTAGCTTAAAGCTCATGTAAGTAACCAAACAATTATGAATTAGAAATTAATTGAAAATAATTAGGAGCTAAGCCATTTGCAAAATTGTAGGACATACATAATAATCTAAAAAGTAATATTGAATTGATTGGAAGCCAATGCAAATCTTTCAAACATTATATTTGGGAAAAGGTTTGCGGCAAAATTTTGACAACGATGTAAATTCATTATGCATGATTTGGGAAGGACGTATATAATAATGTAATACAATAGTTCAGTCAAAGATGACCAAAGAAAGTACCAACTGTTCAAAGGACTTTCTATTTTAATGGCTACGTAATACCCTTAAACGATACAAAGTTTACATAGCACTTCTGCATTTTTCACTTATGTTTGTGGAAGGATAATTCTGCATCCGTCCGTACTCACAAATATTTAACACAATTGCTTTTGTGTATATGTACAGCATTGATATTAATACTATTAGTAACATTTTTGTAATTTAAAGTATACTGGCAAATTTCATAACTTAAAATGTTATTATTATTCAACTTTAGCCTATTTTCATTCATTAAATAAAAATGAGATTCTTTTGGCACAAACTTCAAGATCCTTAGTACAATTTCTCTCTTCCTCAGGGCTATTTGCTTTGAAAAAGCCTAATTGAGAACTGGTGGCAACGTATCCCTTTAATGTACTTGCATACAAATCGTATGCAACAGGGCACCCACAGCTCCCTTTGGGGGACGGAGAATGGAAAAATTAGGCTCTTCGGAAAAGGTACCCAAACCTATATTTTGCTCCCTTGCAAATAGCTGCGACAGCAATCTAACCCCATTCCTTTTACCCCCAACTGATTATGCAGTACATGTAGGAGGACACTACTGATCGACAGTGACAAAAGCAGCCAAAAAGATTGAGTAATAATAATGGTGTAACTCTTTAATTATCAACAGTAAGCAGCAGATCATTTTGTAATGATTTCAAAATTGTTGGTACTGTATGATTATCAGTTGCTCCTGTTAGATATGAAACTTCTGCAGGATATGGTTTAAACAACAGTACGGTTTTGTAGTTGTTTAAAATTTGCAATATCTCAAATTATGTGTATTGAAAATTGTTTTTTACTTTATATTACAAAATATTATTGGAACCACATAATTATTATTATTATTTTTTTTGCATTACTCCTGTATAATGGTTATAGAGTAGATGCAATAGCCCATTGACTCTTTTCTGTTGTTGCATCAACAGGAAATTTTTAAGTAAGTGTACAAACAACTCACCCACAAAATTTGTAACCCTCATATGTGCCAAAGTCCCACAAATTTAAATCACTTTTATCCTTAAAAAGTGCAAAATAATGTTCGCTTACTCAGAAAACATCTCGCCAGAGCCTTTCAATCCACTGATTGTGGACACTTCTACCAGTAATTAAAGAGCCACGACCAGTTCCCCTTTCTTGAAGCATATACGTGCAAACGTCAACATTTTCCCCACCATGGTCAAAACGTACACGTTGAGGTAGACCAAATGCTGCAACCCCGGCTCTGAAACACCTGAGAACTGCTAAGGCTTTGTTGTCTCCGTTGCATTGAAGAAATACCGGAATTCGGCTAAATTCATCGATGTGCCTCCATGAACCACTAATCTCCACCTACGAGTGTTAAAAAAGAAAGAAAAAAAAATATAAGTGCGCCTATCAAATATATACTTTATACAAATAGAATTTAAGTAATGTGTAAAGTGAAGACATCTCCCACAAATTCATTGCCCACTCTACACCAAGTTTAATCCACAAATCATTTCTTGCTAAGTTTTGATCTGTACTGATCATTAACGTTACGAACACTTCAGTACTACCTTTTGAATTCATCCAAGCCCATATCATAGTTTGAATTTTATTTACACAAAGTGCCTGTTGTTTAAAACGTTTTCAGGCAACATTAACATTCCTTTTTTGTTTTTCTATCATTAATATCGTAAATCAATTATTTTTATTTCTTTGATACCAGAGACCACTAGTGTGTAACCATTGTCATTGCAGTTTACAAAATATTGCACTGCAAAGCTTTGGCGCTAATTAAGAAGAAACTAATAGTCTATGAGCCAGAAGGGTGCATTGGTATAAAAAAGAATATCAAACACCCTTCACACCTTACATGTACATCTACAATCACTGTCAAAATTATTTGGAACACTTTCTTCCTCTACTACCCCTCCTCACTGTTAGTAAAAGTTTGGAATGAAGAACTTAGCTTCTTCCTTTTGAAAGCAACAATCATGCCATCATTGAAGCAGGGGAGGGAAAAAAAGGTGCTAAGTATTTTGTCGCTGATTGTTTGAGTTTTGGATAGAAAAACATAGCATATTAAGAGGTGTAAGTGATGGTTATACACGTTTTTATTTATTTACCTATGATATCACTCAGGTTTCGTGATAAGACTTTCAATTAGTCAAACATGAGCTACATATATTTATCAATCCTTCATTTGATTACCAGTGATATAACTGAAAATTTATAATATGTATTCTTAACAATAACAATGAACTTGTGATGTGATGCAAAGAAAATTAATTACATGTATAAATAAGTAATTTTGTAATCTGTCAGTCCCCAATTACTCCTAAATTCGTGTGTAATACGACTCCCTCCTCGAAGCATTACGTCATGCAATCCCGACATTAGTTTGCATTGCGTCCTTTAATTATTATAACATACATACCCCACCTTATATTTTACAGGAAACACAACTGTCTGTAAATGTCTCATTTGAAATGCCAAAATCTGCAGATTATCTTAATAAACTACATAAATAAAAATACATACAACCATCATTAACACATCTTAATACACTATATGAAACACACACAATCACAGACAAAATTATATGGCACTTTTCCTCCCCTACCACCCTCTTCAATGTTGTTAGAAAGTGTAGAATAAAGACTTTAGCCTCTTAATCTTTAAAGGGTGTCATGCTTGTACAAAAATATTTATCAAGCATGCGAATATAAAGACAGTTTAAAATGCTACCTGATAAGCTTGTGATTCCCATCAATATGCCAAAGTGTATTTGGACCAGCGACCTTATATTGTCGCCGCTGGAGTGCTCTCCTTCTCCTCGACTCAACACCTTCAGGATCTAATTTCCTAATGCTGCCATGAAGGCGCTTAATTTTGAGACCCATACTCTCCACTAAGCCATGTACCATCTTCTCACCCCAAGTCGGATTCTCGGTGATGATGTCAAGAATAAGTTCATCCAATTCGTCATCTGCTTTGAAATAAAGAAGAAAGTAATGATGAAAAACCATAAACCAATGGACCATATATATTTTTTGGTCACACGGCTAGTTTACATGTGGGAATTGTCTGAACATTATCAACATATCTCAAGGAACTGTACTTACAACAAGTTATGATAACCTTGTTCCACTAAGTTGTAACTATTCAAGTAGGCCTACTGCCCTCCAAGTAACTTTAACATTAGTGTTAATGCCACCTAACTAAATTGGATGTTTATCTCAATAGCCTAACGTTGGGTCTAACTTAGCCTGGGTCTAACTCAGCATACCACCAACAGTTAACGTTAGTTATCCCTCATAATAGGCAACCCGTCTCAAGTATTTCACTTTCCCACTGAAAGTGTACACAAAATGTCCCAGTGATATTACATATCGACATACGTACACGTGGGCAGCACAGTAACTAACGCTAGGCCTACCCTACTGTAATATGGTTGCATTACTCACATTAGACCTTAGATTGACCCTTATAAATATTGAATGACTTGGAAAAACCTTTTGCATAGTTATCTCCCCCTGACACATCCTATTTAAACCATCCAGCATGGTTCTTGACATTTTTGTTGTTGTTGGTATTGATGTGTAACATGCATTACCACAAAACCTATTTAGGAATAAACAGTATTCTGCCTCCTCAGCACGGTCTGTGTTTGTGGGTTGGGCATGATTATAGTTCTAATTTGTCACATTAACCATGATAATCACTGTATTATTATGCTGCGTTTTGATGATAAATATATATATATATATATATATATACATATATATATAAATATATATATATATACATATATATATATATATATATATATATATATATATATATATATATATATATATATATATATATATATATATATATATATATATATATATCTATAAATATATATATACATGTATATATTATATATATATATACATAAATATATATCTATATATATATATATATCTATATATATGCATTACTATATATAAATATATATATATATATGAATATAAATATGAATAAATATATATATAAATATATATATAAATATATATATATATACAGATATATATAGATATATATATATATATATATATATATATATATATATATATATATATATATATATAAATATATATATATATATATATATATATATATATATATATATATATATATATATACAACCATGTAGATAAAAGAACTCCCATGATACAACTAATACAGTAAAATTGGAATGAGATACAGAGAGGAAGTATAAGATCAGTGAATCTTTTAGTCCAGTTTAAAGAATATTTCACTTAGCCTAGACCTAATCCCAACATTGCTGTATCATAGTATTTTCCACATTCATTAATTGAGTTTGAGTTAGAGACCGCCACAAAGACTTGAAGACGCCACACTAGGCCCCTAGGCCTAGCCTACCAACAACTTACAATACAACATAACAAAACTAGTCTGAAAATTAAAAAAACACCAACCACTCAAATTCTGCCACCTGTCCTCTCTCCGGAGTTGGTACTCCCGCAAATAGTTTCCAATGGTGCGTTCAGACACATTGAAAATTCCAGCAAGTTCTTGTCTTGAAAATCCAATTTCACAAAAGTACAACAGTTGATCACGGGAAAGATTTATTCTAGGACGACCGCCAGCTGCCATTTTGAACAGAAATTAAAACAACGTCGAAACATAGACTACTGACTGTACATACATAAATAGGCTTACAACACTACTGCCAAACAGCTGATAAACAATGAACAGCTGATTCACCGCCTCGTGTTTTTACCACCACCTAAGTTTTCATCGACTCGAATAATTTATCAACGCTTGAAAAAATCGCCTACCAAATTCAATCGCCCGCTAAATATTTTGTTACACCACTAACAAAACATCGCCTGATAAATTTTTTACCGCCTATGATTTTTTACAATGCTTCTATTGTTTTTCATCGCCTCACATAAATTTGACCGCCTGTTTATTTTTCAACTAGTTTTTGCCTACTTGGCGTTCCATAATGGTTTGCCGTGAAGCTCTTATTGTTGACATCTAACTGGGTACGTAACGTATGTCATATCGCCTTGACAACTCCAAGCCGTAAGGAGAAAACGCAAGTCGGGGACTTTCCTGGTTTTGGCGAAGTCAGTCATGTTGTCTCTCTGTGCAACAGTAAAGGTGAAACGAAGTTCTCTTTAATGATTTTTCACTGAATTGTATATTTCTTAAGGTTTAATCAAATTAGCTGGAAAGATAATACTAAGGTTATGTCTCATACAACAACAAGTGCTGTAATTTGACCTGTACCATTTCTGCGAAATAGGCCTAACTTTTGTTCATTGTGTAGCGTCGCCGAGTCTTTGTGGCGGTCTCGAAACACATATTCAAGCAAATACTGTATAACACAGCAATATTAGGATTAAGTAGAATATATTTTGAGCTACATGATTGACTGATCTGAGACTTCCTCCCTCTCTGAATCTCAATCCAATTCTGCTCTACTTACAGCTAGTTGTATACATTTATTTATCATCAAAGCACAGTATAATAATACAGTGATTAACATGATTAATGGGACAAATTAGTACTATAAGAAAACGAAATATACGCCTCTTAAGATTCACTTCTTTATTGCTTGGATGGCGTGGGGTAACTGCCCAACATCTTATTAAACATAGATAACGAAAACTCTTCATAAAAGCATTAACAAAAGGAGTGTGTGGTAACAAAGAGAATAAGCCTAGTTGAAATTCCTAACTACAGAACTGAAGTATGATAAAGAATGCTGTTAGAAAGCTGGTATGTTAATAAACTAGAACTCCCGCTTAACTGAAAACCCTTGACCTTAAAACTTAAGACCAATCAAATACAAGAATAAAGTTAGTTTTATAAGTCTCTAGATAAATTAAATAATCACTCTTACAGTACTATTATCATGTCCAAACCCAGACCAGGCCAAGACAGGCAGAATACTGTCTATTCCTAATTACTCTTTGTGGTCATGCATGTTGCACACCAATACCAAAAATATTTTAAGTACCAGGCTGCTGGATGGTTTAAATAGGATGCGTCAGGGGGACAAAAGGTTATTCCAAGTCATTAACTATTTATAAGGGCCAATTTGAGTCTAATGTGAGTAATGCAACCACATTACATTCGTAAATATTGGCACTAGGTCTAGGCCACAGGTGTTCTTAGCGTTATCGCAACCTATATACTAATTTTTCTCTCTCTTTCTCTCTCTCTCTATATATATAGGCCTATATATATATATATATATATATATATATATATATATATATATATATATATATATATATATATATATATATATATATATATATATATATATATATATATATATATATATAGGCCTATATATATAGGCCTACATATGCCTATATATATATATGCCTATATATATAGGGCTATATATATATATATAGGCCTATATATAGGATATAGTGGACTATATATATAGGCCTATATATATGGGCCTATATATATATATATATAGGCCTATATATATATATAGGCCCTATATATATATATATATATATATATATATATATATAGGCTATATATATATTTATAGGCCTATTTATATAGGCCCATTTATATAGGCCTATTTATATATGGGCCATTTATATATATATTTATATAGGCCTATTTATATAGGCCATATATATAGGCCTATATATATAGGCCTATATATATATATATAGGCTCATATATAGGCCTATATATATAGGCCTATATAGGCCTATATATATATAGGCATATATATATAGGCATATATATATAGGCATATATATATAGGCATATATATATAGGCATATATATATAGGCATATATATATAGGCATATATATATAGGCATATATATATAGGCATATATATATAGGCATATATATATAGGCATATATATATAGGCATATATATATAGGCATATATATATAGGCATATATATATATATAGGCTATATATATATATATATATATATATATATATATAGGCCTATATATATATAGGCCTATATATATATATATATATATATATATATATATATAGGCCTATATATAGAGAGAGAGATTAGTAAATAGGTTGCAATAACGCTAGGAACATCTGTGGCCTAGGCCTAATTAAACTTATTTGTTGTATACCCCATTCCAGGCTTTTTACTTCCCCACTTATCTGTTTTTTTCCCCCTTGTGGGCTGATGTTCACTGATTTCTGTCGTTTCTGATTTACGGTCTGACGAAGTTATTCAAGTCATATGCAGCAACGTTATACATTTAATTCTAACTGAGTTACGATGCTGCGCGACGTTTTCTGGGCTGAAACTCTTTCAAAATTTCTGTCTTTCGCATCTCCAGCTTTGCATTCAAACAATTCGCCAACTTCTTTTCTATGTATTAACGAATAAAAATTGCACAAAATATGATCCAGCGTAGGTAAGATCAGATGATTCTTTACACCTTCTTCACACTTTACAGCATTGTGTTTGTTCTGAAGATGTCAAAGTTCAAAATTGATAAGTCATTTGACTATTGCTTGATTATAATTGCAATGGTGTTTGCAATTTCTTTGCAGGGTCTATTTTGAATTTCCGTCAGATCATGGAAATACAAGTAGAAGAATAGTTTCAATTATGCAAAGAAATGCAACTACTTATCATTCACTTTCGTTAAAAAAGCTCTAAAACAGAAAAAGTTTGAACAATTATTTGCTGATTTTAAAGATGACACATAAATACCACCCATAGAAATTTTTCTACCTATTGTCCCTGAGTACAAATGCGCACGTGCATGCGTGACACTCAAGAACAGTTTGGAAACATGGCGTCCAACAAACTATTGGTGGATTTTACTTTGGTAAACTTGCTCTGTAAAAACAACTAAAGAATTTTTTTTCTGGATAATTAAATGAAGAGGCTGAAATCCCATCAGACTGTGCACAAAGGAAGTGAACTGAGTTATCACATTTTATCGCAAGTGTGACTCAAATTGGAAACACGGTTTCTCAAATTGTTTTCAAATGTAAACAAAAAGTAGTTTCTACATGCTGAGCCATGCTCTATTGCTCTTCCAATGTTATTATGGAAAATACCGTACAAGAATAGGGGGTAGTCAGGACATTGATGAAAAAGTAAAAGTTCAGTCAAATTTGATGAAATAAAAGAAATACGACACGAGTTTGTAAATAATAAAAACTGTTAAATTTCATGTTTAAATTAGACGTGTGCCACACTCTTGTCTTATTAACTAACCGATTTACCAAATTTGTGGTCGATAGTTTTGTCTTTTATTTGAAGAAAGTAAAGCAAATTTATACGTTTCCCGTTTTGAAGTTGTAGTGACTAGGATTTGACAAACTGAAAATAATTGTTTAAAGTCCATTAACAAATTGAAAAGAAATTTCTTCTAAAGATAAAAATTGTTGTCAAACAATTTACCACAGATTAAAGCAAATCTCATCAAGGATAGTGATCTTTACTCTATTTTCATGGTAAATCGTTGGGTGGCGCTGGTTCAGTGAAATAATGCAGCTTTTATATTAACTTCCTGTTGCCAAAGTTTCACATTTTCTCCCCATTATCGACGGACACAAATTTTCATAGCAAAGTATAACACTATCCACATACATTAAAATGCCCCTCAAATCTTTAGCAAAAAATGCTTGTGTTTGCTACATTTTTATAGACAATCTTGGACAAAACTCGTTGGGAACTTGGGACACCCCCGTTCTCCCGTTCAATCAATCTTGGTCATATGGGTAAAAAATGTTGATAATTGCTTTCCATGTCTGCATTTTTTAGTGAAATATTTTTGCCAACATTGAAAGGGGGAAGGGGGGAAGGCGGGCAAGATTACCTGAAAAATAGCTGTACATTAAAATTCAAAATAACATGCAAACTTTCTGGTAAGTGTCCCAACAGTTTTGTCCAAGATTGTAGGCCCATCTATGTCTTAACTTAAAGTTAATCAAACAGATCAAATGTTATCATTACGGTCAATGGGAGAAAATTGATTTTTTGTTGTTGAGAAAATAACCATCAGAATTTCCCGCAGCCTTCAGAAATGAAAAAGAGAATTACTTTTTACTTCTAACCCCATCTTCAATTTTCAACAACAAAAAATGATCTCAAAAAAAGTGGTGCTGTTAAACATCAATAAACCAAACTAAAACCAGAAAATGATCTCAACCCCTGAAAAAAGGTGCTAAGCATTGGCAATAATACGCGACTTTCCACTTTCAGTAACCTCAAGGTCAGTTTGGTAATGTTCGTTCGCAATGCACAGTAATGCATACATGTAGGCTCGGATTGTGTGAGTCTTCAAAAATCATCAAGAACTCTCTTTATCACTCACCTAAAAACACGTAAAACATATTTTGTGGTAGAGTAATTTTATGCACAACCTTCTGATTGTTAATGTTGTATTTCCTCAATGGAAAATGTAGCTTTGTTAGCTCAAATGGCAAATTTTGCATGAATATGTCCACTTAATATCAGACTCGGCTCGTTTATGAATTTCAAATTATACTGCCAACTTTGTGTTTCCATAATGAGTAAAAAATTAACAGAAAATCCCAAACTTGATTAAGTGGTACTAAATATTTATTGTTGTCATTTAACTTCTAATTTATTTACTTTTTTTGCATGAACAAAATTGTAATAATTTATTTTATGTACAGTAAGGGCACCACATTCGGATTGCCCTATGGCTACTGTGCTGAAGGTAAGCAATCTTAAACTGAGTGACTTTGAACTCCGATTTTTTTCACAGACAACAATAAGGCCTACAACAAAAAGTATCTTAAGTGCATGAAAAATCACAAAAGTTAATCACAACATTTAATTGGCTAAATTGCACATATCGACACTAATCTGTTAGAAAACCATCTCACCTGCCTGTTTAGTGTGTAAGGTACATGTATCATGTGATCAGAACTTCTGTACCGGATTGACCTTGTGGTCACTGAAAATGTGAAGTTGCGAATTTGCAATTTGCTTCCATGTTCAGTAACTTGATTTTTTACATTTAATTTTATCACTTAAAATTACATAATGTTTCAGTTAGGTGTAGAAAATAATTATTAATATTAAAATATATTTTTTACTTTGATAGTAGGCCGAAATGATTTAAAGTAATTTTACATTTAAAATGTCAAGTTGCGAAAACAAAGTTACTGAATATAGATCAATGTTTAGCCCCTTTTTCATGGGTTCTGATTAATGTTTTTTTATGGGTTCTGATCAATGTTTTTTTCATGGGTTCTGATAAATGTTTTGACAATTTTAAGATGGGGTAAATGTAAAAAGGAATGCACTTTTTATTTCTGAAGTTCTCTTGAAATTCTGTTGATTGATTTTCTAGAAATTGTAAAAAAGCTAGTTTTCTCCTGTATGGTCTAATAATGCGTGGGTTTAGTTTCGGGTAAGCCCTAAAGACTAACGTAAATTTTACTATCGCTCAGTAACTTGAGATTTGATCATTTTGGTGCAATCACTGCTACTGAATTATTGTATGTTTATTAAAACAACAAAAAGTCATAAAGTAAAATGAAATATCCACAAAGAAAGGCTGATTTATTTTTGCTGCTATTTTTGTTGTAGGCTACTAAGTTTAAGGCTCTATGCCCTTTTAATTATTGTTGAAATAACCATTACACACGTTATTGTTACTTTATTTATGTTTATTTATGCTTGAAAGTACTTTCTTTCAGCTTGGATAAATGTTTCAATGTTAATATTTTCAAAGATAACCTATTACACAGTAAATGCTCATTGCATTTTAAGATCGAGTGATGATTAAATTACTCCTTGAAACTCTTCGGAATAGTTAATTGGACCAAGGAGTTGGTAGAATCTTGTAGCTGGGACACCACCAACCCCCTTTATGAACAGTAGACCCTAGGTCTTAGAATCTCCTTGCTGGGACACCAACCCCCTTTATGAACAGTAGACCCTAGGTCTTAGAATCTCCTTGCTGGGACACCACCAACCCCCGTAATGATCAGTAGACCCTAGGTCTTATAATCTCCTTGCTGGGACACCACTAACCCCTTTAGGTCATAGAATCTCCTTGCTGGTACACCACCACCCCCCTTTATGATCAATAGGCCCTAGGTCTTATAATCTTCTTGCTGGGACACCACCAACCCCCTTTATGATCAGTAGACCCTAGGTCTTAGAATCTCCTTGCTGGGACACCACCAACCCCCTTTATGATCAGTAGACCCTAGGTCTTAGAATCTCCTTGCTGGGACACCACCAACCCCCTTTGTAATCAGTAGACCCTAAGTCTTACATAAAAACTTAGTTAAAAGGATCTAAAGGAACTATTCCAATATGCACACATCAGATTGCCACGTGTTCATGCTATTACTTCAAATGTTAAAGTTTAATATTGAAATCCTCGCATACTGCTTTGATGTTCATGGATTAGTTCAGAGACCCACTGACTGATTAATATCAGAATTAAACCATTCAGTTATATTATGGGAATATTAATTATTTCCATGATAAAACAGTTCAAAATTTAAATTCATATTAAAATAAGTACAAGTTTTGAAATTATACTTTGGAAAGAACTTATTTTCTTAGAAGAAAGGTAAGTTTAAGAAAATCACTTTCTGCCATAAAAACCATGTGTTCCCGCCATGTAGGAAAGGCTTAGTTTTATAGCGGAAATGCATCCCCCCCCCCTTCCTTCCGCCCATCCTTCCTCCTCCACTCATTAAATCTTTTTGTATCAGTTAAATCTTAAAATAATGTGCTCTTGTACAATATTGATACATTTAATCAGTGAGAGTGTACACACTTGGCAATAGTAACTTTCTCTTAAACTGGACACACAAAAAAAGCAGGTAGAGCTGCTTGTACAAAGACTAATTTTTTTAATATATTTTGAACTGGATAAGCATCAACTGGATCTAAGAACTAAGTTAAGTATCAACCAGGAAAGTTTCAAGTAAATAGGTACAGTATTAGTTACACTTATTTTCCAGTGTTTATCTCAATTTTATTTATGTGAAATATAAAAAAGAGGAAAAGAATTGTTGCTTGATTGTAAATATATTTTAACAATATACATTTGCTAAAATGATGTTTACTGGTCAGCTATTAATGACATGATTTTTTAGTACATAGTCCTCCTGTCCATTCATTTTCAGGTTTGAAAAATGGTTGACTCTGAATGGTCAGACTATGGTCTAAGGCGACTATTCAATCCAAGCAGCTGTGAATTTTTACCGATTGAAGACCAACTCAAACTGTACAAGCCCAGAGATCTGTACAAGAGCAAAGTATTTGCAACAGCTACAAGAATATGGGGGCACAGCAACAAGATCCGTAAGCGTATCTTTGTGGCGGAACAAATGATAAAAAATACAGACCACGGCATCAATGTTCGTGCAACAACAGCTCCATTAAGACCTAAAAACACAGCAGCTTATGTTTCACAGGAAGAAAGAATATTAACAGACAGGGAGAAGGAATGTATTCACAAAGAGGTAGATATTTCACTTCTTGATGTGAATATTTTATTTTTAGAGGAGCTGGGGGCTGTTAAGTAAGGGTGTTTGTTTTTGTCAATTTATGTAGATTTTAACCAATATGAATTCTATTACACGGTCTGTTTTTACAGAAATGTTCACCTATCACGCACAAGCGAACAATTACCAAAAGTCAATGTGCAAATTTTGAGTATTCACGATGGGATTTAATAGCGTGTACGATATTCCATACCGCTGGGTACAAGAAATATATATGATTTAGTGTGAGACTTGTGTTAAATACACCCTCACTCTTCCACTGCCAGCTCCTTTAAGGGTAAATTTCTCCTCCACAAAGTGAGGAGTTGTGTCAAAGGGAGTTGGGCATGGGGCACTAGCCCCCCCAAAAAGCTTTACATGTTAATCAATATTTTGTGGAATGAGGAGATTCTATTTGGGTTCCCGTAATTTAGACAATAAACGTAAGATTTCTGACTAACTCAAGGAAAATGTTGCAGCCATAAAACTTTGTTCCTCTTTAAACCTGATATTAAAATGCTAATGAAACCCTTTCTTGGTGATCATTTACAGGAGCTGAAAGCAAAGACAGCTGACTATAAAAAATGGTTGAAAGAGAGGACAGCTTTACGGGAAGGTTTGGAGAAGATGGGATTGCAGGAATCCTGGCTTAAATCTAAACCTGATCCGACACCGTTGGAGCTTCGTGTTCTGGAAAGAATGATTCAGGAAAGGGTAAACAGAGCAAAACAAAAGGTATGAAATAATTTTATTTTTCTTCATCAGACTCTAAGAAAATTACAAACTTATAAATATGATACATTTGTAATTTGATGTTTTTTTTTTAAATGGTATAATTGGTAATGATATGACCCATGGGGCTTCATTCACCAGAGCTTCACAACTGGTTTATCAAACGATTGTGGACATCTCTAAACCTTAGCTACTGAGTAAGGGATGTAAAACACCTATTGTACATACCTACCTACTGATATGAATTGTATTAAGAGAATCAGGACCACGGGTTACCTGTAAAGGAATGAAATGGCTGTTTTTCAAGGATTGATTTTTCAGTGAAAAAGAAACATAAACCAAGGTCTATCTGATCTCAAATACTGTTTTACAACCATTTGTGGAGGAAATATTTATACCTTTTTTATTTTTCTGAGGCAGCATGATTTGGGCTCTTGACTCTTGATGCCTTTCCCTATTGTACTATAAGTTTCTCATCTACAAAAGTCAAAGCAATCAATTTCTCTTAGAGATATCTTTATAGAAAATGCTCATGTTCAAAAGGTACTGGGTTCCATTCCCATTGTGAGTCTTACATTGTGTCCTTGAGCAAGACACTGTACTCTACTTGCTCCAGTCCACTCGGCTGTAAAATGAGTACCAGCAGTGCTGGGGAGTTAATCTGCAATGGACTGGCGTCCTGTCCAGGGGGAGTCAGGTACTCTCATCCACTTGCGCCATTGAAACTAGGAATAAGCACCGGCTCTATAAGCCTAATGGCTTGGATGGATTTAGCCTTAGCTAGGTCATTGAAAATGCTTCTGTTGGGAAGAATATGTGGAAGGTTAAAAAGAGGCCCTCATGAGTTTCATCAAGAAATTTTATCCCTTGGACTCCTCCAACCTGACACCTTGGTTTTCTCAAAATTAAGGGTATTCCACACCTTCAACCTGAGAGCCTCTTACAGTTCAATTGCCAGCAATCAGCTATTGCTACACCATACACAACACAGCACCTTCTAACCTGAGAGCCTCTTCACACTTCACTTGCTAGCAACCAGCTATTGTTGTTACACCGTACACAACAGGTCATTCATCTGGGCTAAAGTCACACACCTCCTTTGCAGTGAAGTGGAACAGATTAGTTCTTGGCTGAGCCTAAAAAAAAATGTGTATTATATGCATGCAGGAATTTGTGCAATGCCTATGAATGATTGATGGACCATTCAAACATCATGTGAATTAGTTGTGGGTTGATCTGAGCATATATGTTATTAGTGCTAATCTAACCAAGAGGAAGTAGAAAGATGTAAGATACGTAAGAAATATATATATTTTTGTGCCTTTCTCATAGTTTTATTGTAAGTGAAACAATGTGAAATTCAAAGACTAAATGATGGACACTGTGACCTCATCTTAAGAACAATTTTTTGAGTTCTGGAGAAATGTCAGGGCAGGGTTGGTAATGAGGTAATAAGAGGTAGTGTAAGAATCATGTTAAATTTAGTATAAAGGAGCTGGATGGGTGGAAAGGAACAGGGTGGAAGAAAATGGTCAGAGGAAAGGATAAAAGAAACAAGATCATCTTCTCTCAAGTAACCTACATGTAAGTTGCCAGCTTAACAACATAACAAAATGATGAATGTTGTTTTCTCACTTGTTTTTATTCTGACAGGATATCAAAGCAAACGTAGCTTTGCAAGAGTCTCAGGTATTAATGTTTGTCAAATCTTGCCTTGATTGCTTATATGTGCACATGTAATAGTCTTATGCCTTATGTTCTAACCTCAGTTTGATGCAAATCATAGTTGACTTGTGTTTAATTATTTTTGATATTTTGCACCATTGAAATGAAGCACCATGCAGTTCAACTCACCTTTCATATTAATTAACATATTAATCATTGTGGGAAATCTGCATAAAGTGGGAAATCTGCATAAAGTGGTAAATTTGCATAAAGTGGGAAATCTGCATAAAGTGGGAAATCTGCATAAAGTGGGAAATCTGCATAAAGTGGGAAATCTGCATAAAGTTCAGGCAGACGTATCACACAGAAGAAAGTTTTTCAAACATCTTTGGACCATTGTGTTTTTATTAAATTCTTCCTATAATCTTGAAGTTAAATTTGAAAAATGTTTATTTTGACATTGCTTGTTGCGGAAGCATGCTGCACATACTGTACTAGTCGTGAGCGAGATCTTCTTCTCAAGATTGCCACATGACTCATGATTTAAAAGGGGGTGGGGGGGGGGTGGGTGATGGTTTGGGGTGAGTGTTTAAGGAGAGTGAGGGTGAAATCTAAGATCTTCTGATGTGAAGGGAGAAGTCTACAAAACAATGGTAGTAGCTTGAGCTACTGTAGATTGATTGTTGGTCATCATAAGATCTCCATTTTCTTAAATCAGTATATATTGATCTTTTGCAAAAATGGTGTGCAAGAATGCAGCTCTATGTCATTCCTAAAACGGAATAACTGAATTTTGTCTACAATGGTTACCAGAGATGCACGTACAATTTTCTTTTAACAATGCAATGGGTCCATAGAAAGCTAACATCATTTAACTTTTCACTAACAGCAGCTCTCAGGCAAAAATTAAGGAGGATTTAATTGTTTCTAATTTTGAAATTCTCATTATATTCTCTTGTTAGTTGCTTGCATCATTGAAAGAAGGATTTAGTATCCATAAAGAAAAATTATTTCAATATTTATTTAGGGAAAATAGGTGTAGATCCTGAGGGGATGGGGTATATATACCATGCACATTGAACCCTTATACATAACATATTTTTGAACAGTAAAACCTGAAAAATTGCAAATATCCCCCCTCCATTTTGGATGGATCTACACCACAGGTGGGGAAGATAATCAGTACTATTAAAAGCAAATATCACTGAATATTCTCAGGACCCCAGAATAATATAATTCTCACCTGTTGGCTGAGTGCTTCTGTAAGTTCAACATG
This sequence comes from Chiridota heheva, assembly GCA_020152595.1. Taxonomy (NCBI): domain Eukaryota; kingdom Metazoa; phylum Echinodermata; class Holothuroidea; order Apodida; family Chiridotidae; genus Chiridota; species Chiridota heheva. The sequence goes on from JAIGNY010004509.1 coordinate 1,120,391, forward strand.
TTATTATCTCAATCTCACAACCTGTTGGTACATAGGTTATAGGTTGATAACACAACTGCGCTCTGTTGCATCATGGTTGCATTAGGCAATCTTACATGCAAATCTTCGTCAGAATTTATATTTAGAAAACTCAAATTGCCCAGTTTTGACTAACATTGACATGTTTTAATCTATTTAGTGCAATGCATGGTATTTTTACAGATAATTTTATAATGGAATGTATAAACTACAAACCCATAGTCAACTTCCTTGACTCTATTATGACTGGCAAAAAAGGCAAAGAACAAATGTTTTAGAATAGTGGCGATTTAGATTTAGGAAACAAAAAGAATGGTGGGTCAAGTTAGCTTTAAAAAAATGATACATTTTTGCTGCTGATAAGCAATAGAATGGATTATTGTTATCAAATGTTCCAAGTGTTGTTGAATTTTGTTAGGGGGAGGAAGGGGGGGGGGATCACCCTAGAGTTATAGTTGTGCATTTGGTTTTGTTTTCATTTTCTTTTTTTTACCATAAATATTTGTACTCCTATGCTTTGTCTTAATTGTTCTCATGTGAATAGCATGTACTGATTCAATTTTACTTAGATGTTAGATCTACTGTAGGTATGTGTGCAGCATATTGCAATATTCATGTGTATGTGTGCAATTTATGCTGATTTTGAAAGAATATTCCTGTGGTTTTTTGTCAAATTTTATTTGAAAGAACATACTTTTAGAGCCATATTGGTACAAAAATCAGGTTGATATCATATTCCGTTCAGGAGATATGGATTTCTAAAGATTTTTCAATTGCATTTTAAAGTTTTTGTACAGTATGATGAATTCATATTTGATGACGTCATGGAGGCATTTCCATTGCAAATGTTTATGTATTTCTTTGAACGTTAATTGGTTGTTTTTGTATGACTAGGAACAATTTTCCAAAAGTAATTGGCAATGTATATAAATATCAAACTTTCATCAATTTATTTTTCTAACAGGTTTTACAAATAAAGAAGGATGATAGATTTTAATGAAATACATCAACTTTGTGGGAGAATGTGTTGCTGTGATGTCATACTGAGCCTTTTCCTATTCGTTTGTTGACATTTTTTGTGAAGCTTAAAATTTGAATATCCGCTGGTAGGAATAACATACTAACATGATTTTTGTTCTAAATTGTTTCTAAAATTGTTCCCTTTCTTATGGAAAAAAATGGGAATATTTCTTAAAAAACAAAGGAATATTCTTTTTAAAAATTATGGGAATATTCCTTTAAAAACATGGGAATAATCCTTTAAAAGCATGGGAATATTCCTTGAAAAACATGGGAATATTTCCTGAAAAACATGGGAATATTCCTTGAAAAACATGGAAATATTTCTTGAGAAACATGGGAATAATCCATGAAAAACATGGGAATATTCCTTTGAAAACATGGGAATATTTCTTGAAAAACAGGAATATTTCTTTAAAAACATGGGAATATTCCTTGAGAAACATGGGAATGTTCCTTTGAAAACATGGGAATATTCCTTTAAAAACATGGGAATATTCCTTTAAAAACATGGGAATATTCCTTCAAAAACATGGGAATAGTCTTTTTAGGAGTGGTGTGTATATGTATTTCTATCGTGCCTTTTGGTTCCCTATGCTCCATGCATACCTAGAGATAAGTGCTTGATGTCAACATGTTTTGATTTGTTTTAAAATTATAAACGTTTTCAATCAAAAGTTTTTGTAGGAGCAAGTGCATGCAGCAATAGTTTTTTTTCCTTTTCAATTTTTAAATAAATTTGATCAATAATTGCTTGTTTTAAGCTTTTTTCAGACTTTAACATGCAATATATTTTGCAAATTTGTGTAATATAAACAGCAGGCTTGTCACAATTGTCATTGATCAGTTTGATCTATAGATATTGTCCCCTCCACTAATAGTGCCTTTGCCATTCCAGGTCAAACACAACCCAGCAATTCCTTCCAAATACACACAAAATATATATTATCCATAAGGAAACTGCATTTATTTGTATGTACAGTACAGTGAATACACCATATTGCAGGCCTGTAGCTTCAAGAGGGGCAGATTCTCCATACCTTTGTGTTATATTTTCTCATTTGATTTTATACAAGGAGGACATACCTTTGCAGAGGAAGAAAGAGGGGAGGGGGGGGGGAGGGGCACGACCATATGACCCATGTTTGCTACATGCCTGCCATTTGATGATTTCCAAGGGTAAACTTGAATATTTAGAAAAACTTTGAAAATGCAAGAGAAAATAAGTTGCCAACCAAGTACTTAAATCTGTGTACAGCTGTCATAAAAGTAAATGCAAAAATAAATTAAAGTAAAATAAAATTGTAATCTGAAAAACACAGTTTTTGGGGACAAGGAGACCGGAGCTGGAAAAAACACAATTCTGATTCTGGCGGTTATAGCTGTGGGAAAATCGTGAATTCGTTGGAGAAAAATAATCTATTTTTAATTTCTTGAGTAAACAACAGTATATGTGGTAAATATGTGCTCTACAAAGTTAAAAATGTCCCCCATGTAATTGTGTGATGAAGAGTAAATTGAATTGCAAAAGAGGGAAGTGTATAAAGATGTATTCAATACATTAATATTATTTCTGTCATAATTTTTTTAGTGAGATTTTTTATACCTTTATTCAGAACCGTGGGAAATTTTATGAATAATTCCAACTCTGTAGGAGACTTAAGAATGGTTAAAATAAGCATGGCATACTGTAGTGTAAAGGGTGATGTTGAAATTGGGGCAATTCTGTGGTAAACATGTTTTTTATAAGCAGGATTAGGGGTTGCAACAGGCATTATTCCCTCCACTTTTTTCCATATTTATATCTTTGGTATGGTGAGTTTTTGTATCTTAGTGTGATTTCATGATTTGTCTTCAACCCACTTTCAGTAGTCATTTTTTATTTTGCGACTTTGTTTCCCCCCCACTTCTTTCTTTTCCCCCTTCCATTTTAGGTGAGCAAATCCTGCTTATGATTGTGCTAAATAATTATCTTGTTGATTATATAACTTTTATTTTGCAAGGTGACAAGCGAATGTTGTATTTCTTTTCTTATATTTTTTTTAATCATAGATAAAAGCAACTAATGTTTTACAAGAACAGCAGGTATTGATTTGTAATATTTTCTGTTTTGGAAGACTGCTTTTGTCTGCAAAAGTTCTCAGTTATTTTATTTTAAATTGATATACAAAGTAAGATTGGTGATGGTTGCAACATTCTTTATACTCACTTAAAGACACAATTAGGTTCATTACAAAAGTATCAGGTTGTACATATTAGAAGGTATTTCTGATATAGCCTCCTAATAACTTTTGAATTGGTGACAAAGATGGCATTTTCTAGCAAGTGAAGGATTTGCTTGTATTGCTTGGTGATAAAGTGATTATTGAACAGTAAGGCAAGAAGGGCTAGATGGAGGTCACTAAATTGCATCCAGACTGATGTTATAACTATGTAATACCTTTTTGTCATCATAATCCTATTTGAGTGGATTTCTAGAATTTATTGGCAATTTCACTACCTAGGATCTTTATTCCAGTATAGCAATCTGATATTCATCAGGCAACAGTATCATGGTAAATGGAAATGTCACCAAGTTAAAGGTCAGATTTCAGTGTTGAATTATAATGAACCAATTACAGGACAGTATTTGGAATGGCATTATTGATATGTGCTGGACCCTTGAGGAATAATTAGCTTGAATTGCATCGTTTGGTGACATTTTTGCATTTTTGATAACTTTTTCTGTGTCACCAAACTCGGCATGAAGCATGATATGGTGACAGTTTTGTTTTTTATTGGGACAGGAGGGAGCATAGAGAAAGGTTTTCTTTCGATCGGGAAATTATTAACAAACAATTGAAGGAAATTTTTGTAAAATCATTCAACGTTTTGGTAACTTTGACAACATTTCCTAATAATTTACTGAAAGTTGCCCCCAAAATGAAAAAAATTTCCCAAAAATTGAAAAGAGATATCCCAACCATTGAAGGAAAATTTCCCAAAATTGCAAAAATAACTGCACAAGATTGAAACAATTTTGCAAAAATTGAAAGGGCTATAACAAATATTGAAGGAAATTGACCGAAATTTTAAAAAAATCAAAGAAAATTCCTGAAAATTGAATAGAAATTGCCCCAAAATGAAGGAAATTCAAAGAAAATTGACTGAAAATTGAAGAAAATTTACCTAAAAATGAAAATACCCCAAAATGATGAAAATTCACAATAGATTGAAGAAAACTTACCAAAAACAAAGAAAAATAGCCTCAAAATGAAGGGAAAAATTAAATGAGAATGAAGAAAATTTGCATAAGATTCCAAAAGATTTCCCAAACATTAATTAATTTTAGCAAAAATAGTAGTAAATTTACATAAATATTGACTTAGAATGATCTCATGGTAAACCATGGCCCCTTCCCCTCTGAATCCATCCCTGCCCAATAGAAGTTACTTCCGGGGTTATTTCATTGCTTTACAGAAAGGTTTTAAAGGTTTGTGGACACGTTTAAAAAGTTTTTATTATTATTATATTTTATACAAGGAGTATACAATTCTGATTAATAAGCTAGTTGTCAATTTGACGGAACTCAGTGGCGGCACCAGGATTTTGTTGGCAGGGGTTTACAGATGTAAGGGGAAATGATTTCTCATGGGTGGAAAATACCTTTAGATCTGAAAAAAATATGTCACCTATGCAAAATTTTCTGGGGGTCAAGAAGGGGAAAAGCAATATCATGGGGGAGGGAATGCCATTCCTTGCCTCCCCCAAAGGTATGACCACCACTGATGGAACAGAGATCAAAGGTTGAAGCATTTGGGCAGTGCAACATTGACAAATAGTTACAATTGCTGTGATTTACATGATTTGCTTCCGGTCACTACCACCAACCCAGGGCTGTCATCACAACATGTATGTTCTCCTTCCCTGCATATTCCCAGTGTTCACATTAAGTTGCGGGATTCCAGTGCATGTTATCAAATTCCTGCTCAAAAATAAGAGAAAAATTCCTGCAAAAAAACAAAAAATGCCCAAACAAATGTCAGATTTGGCTTTTTTTTTTTGGGTGGTATTTTTGGCCACCTTTGGTTTTTTGGGCCTTTTTTGGTATTTTCCAAAAAGAATTCCCGCACCCCTATTTTTAAAATAGTAAAATTTCCCCCAAATTTTGAACCTTAGTATGAACACTGCATTTTCAACCTCCTGTTACTACAGTAGGTGTGGGAGGTGGAGGTTTAGATAATTGTCCTCTAAATGATATATTTTTCAGGCAAGCTTAGAAGTAAAAATTCGGGCAAGATTAGTTTGTGGTAATGTTAAAGGTTTGGGCATTATAGTGTTCACCATGGAACTAAGTGAAATATATTTGTCAATCTTCAGCTCATCTTTAAAAGAATTTGTGATCTTGTAGTGATATTTCTACATGGTCCAGTGGTTGCTCTCTGTTTAGATTTTAACACATAAAGTATTTGTTATAAATGTTTGGTCAGGTCCATAATTCTCATTCAGAAAGGGGAATTACATGGCTTCTTATCTAACAAGAAGGAAAATTTTACCTAAAATGTACTGAATTATTAAAATTCTCTTCAAAAGTGAAGGGTAGTGGGGTATGTCCCTTGGGAATTATGGCTCAGATTGTCAAGGCAAGTTCTATTCAAAGGGAACCTGAACATTAGTATCAGATGGGTACGTGTAATTTCTTGACTATCATATACTGTAAACTACTTCATCACCACCACCAAAATTCACAATCTAAAAAGGTCATCTATTGACTTGAAATATTGATAACTTACTGCATGATTGTTTTTAAAAACCATGATGTGTTGATTATGTTATTATTACATTCCAAAATGTTCTCCAAAATACTTCCAGGTGAAGGAGAGATAAAGTGCCTTAGAAGCATTGACTCTTTAGATAGGGGATTTTGAGCTAGAAGGGTTAGAAATGATAATATTTTTCAAGTAGTAGCTTCTAGGGAGATAAACACTGACCCATGAGAGCAAAGACCAATTAAAACCTTATTTTAGTCCAGATTTTGATAAGCAAAATTGTTAGGGGAGAATTCTGTAGTCTGTGATGGATATAACGTTTGTAGAATTGCCCACTATAGATCTGTTGGGAACCAAAACACATCTGTTGGGGACCAAAACACATCTGTTGGGGACCAAAACACATCTGTTGGGGACCAAAACACATCTGTTGGGGACCAAAACACATCTGTTGGGGACCAAAACACATCTGTTGGGGACCAAAACACATCTGTTGGGGACCAAAACACATCTGTTGGGGACCAAAACACATCTGTTGGGGACCAAAACACATCTGTTGGGGACCAAAACACATCTGTTGGGGACAAAACACATCTGTTGGGCACCAAAACACATCTGTTGGGACCAAAACACATCTGCTGGGGACCAAAACACATCTGTTGGGGACCAAAACACATCTGTTGGGCACCAAAACACATCTGTTGGGGACCAAAACACATCTGTTGGGGACCAAAACACATCTGTTGGGGACCAAAACACATCTGTTGGGCACCAAAACACATCTGTTGGGGACCAAAACACATCTGTTGGGCACCAAAACACATCTGTTGGGGACAAAACACATCTGTTGGGACCAAAACACATCTGTTGGGGACCAAAACACATCTGTTGGGGACCAAAACACATCTGTTGGGGACCAAAACACATCTGTTGGGGACCAAAACACATCTGTTGGGGACCAAAACACATCTGTTGGGGACCAAAACACATCTGTTGGGGACCAAAACACATCTGTTGGGGACAAAACACATCTGTTGGGACCAAAACACATCTGTTGGGGACCAAAACACATCTGTTGGGGACCAAAACACATCTGTTGGGGACCAAAACACATCTGTTGGGGACCAAAACACATCTGTTGGGGACCAAAACACATCTGTTGGGGACCAAAACACATCTGTTGGGGACCAAAACAATCTTCACACATGATGTTTTAATTGATGAAATGTTAAGTTACTTTTTGACAAAAAAGACAAGGGCCAGGAATCCTGTCCTAAAAGACGTTGGCAGTCCTGCTCACAGAAACCCCCTTCTTTAACATCCATGCAACTACTACTCACAATCTACTATGATCTCTGCCACTGGTGTAGCTTGGTTTTGGTAAGACAACACCACCAGTTCCCCTGTACTTTGTAATAACATACTGATGATTGCAGATTGGTAACACAACACTACTAGTTCTCCTGTACTTTGTAATAGCATACTACTGATTGTAGATTGGTAACACAACTCTTCCAGTTCCCCTGTACTTTGTAATAGCATACTGCTGATTGCAGATTGGTAACACAACACTTCCAGTTCCCCTGTACTTCGTAATAACATACTGCTGATTGCAGATTGGTAACACAACACTACCAGTTCCCCTGTACTTTGCAATGACATTCTGCTCATTGTAGATTGGTATTAAACATAATACTACCAGTTCCCCTGTACTTTGTCATAACAAACTGCTGATTGCAGATTGGTAACACAACACTTCCAGTTCCCCTGTACTTTGTAATAACATTCTGCTGATTGTAGATTGGTAACACAATACTACCAGTTCCCCTGTACTTTGTAATACCATACTGATGATTGCAGATTGGTAACACAACACTACCAGTTCTCCTGTACTTTGTAATAACATACTGATGATTGCAGACACAAGATCTTCCATTGTTGATGATAGTTGAAAATGTTGGGTTCTATTCTAGCTGTCTGAGTAACCAGAGGAAGAGAGAGGTGGGTCGGTGGGGTGTGGGTCAGACAGTCACTTTTCAGAAATATTTGGGTCCCTTAGACCCTCACTTTTTGAGAACTTTCTACATCACTGACTAACTTGACTTGCTAGATGTTTAGTTTTTAGTGATTTAACACACTATTATCTATCATCTAGCACACGCCTGGCTGACTTCCTATTTTAAACAGCGTTATCAATCAGTTATAATCAATGGTGTGAGCTCTAATGCAAAACAATTAACATCAGGTTTCCCACAAAGCTCTGTTTTGGGACCCTTTATGTATCCTTTGTATACATCCCCAATGTTTAGGATAGCCAAGAAGTATGGTATTGAAATGCACATGTATGCCGATGACACACAATTATATGTGTCATGCAATCCAAATGAAGCTGATGTTACATTGCATAGGCTTGAAATGGCTGTAAGTGAGAAAAGATCTTGGATGACAAACAACTATTCGAAGTTGAATGACTCTAAATCTGAGTTCCTTATCATTTGTAAAAGAAACACCAAAAAAGCTTTGTCACACATCTTAAAAGTACAGATAGGTAATACTTATGTTAAGGCCAGTCATTCATCACGCAACATCGAGGCAATGTTTGACTCTGAATTTAACTTGGTTCCACAGGTAAACAGTGTTGTTAAATCTTGCTATTCACATCTACGTCAAATTGCTCATATACGTCAATTCCTTACTTTAGATGCTACCGCCACTGGTTAATGCGGTCTTAACATCTCGTCTTGATTATGTTAACAGTTTATTAATTGGCCTTCCCAAATGTGTTACTCGCAAACTTGAACTTGTGCAGAATAACAGTGCTCGTCTAGTTTACATGAAACGTAAAAGAGACCATGCTACCCCACTTTTAGAATCCCTTCACTGGCTCTCAATTAAATTTAGAATAAAATACAAAATCAATCTCATAACGTACAAAGCCCTGCATGGTCTCGCACCCTCTTACCTGTCTTGCCTCCTTGAGACTTAAACCCCGAACAGGTCATTACGATCATCGTCTCTTTAGTTTTTGTGTGAGAAGAAAACCAAATCCAAGGCAGGTGACAGGGCTTTTTCTGTTTGCGCCCCCAAGTTATGGATCATCTTGCCTTTCAACATTAGATCAAGTAATTCTCTGGCCACTTTTAAAACTGCTTTAAAAACTTATTACCTCAAGCTTGCTTTTTATTCGTAGTCATGTATCTTACTTATTTTGTCTTTAGTTTTAGTGTTATATTTGGCTTTTATCTTTTATGCTATCTTATGTTTTATTTTATTTCACTTCATATTTAGAATTTACTGTTAAGCGCTCTAAGCAGCCCTGTTGATTTAGCGCTATATAAGTTTTACTTATTATCATTATTATTATTATTATTATCATGCATGCATTCTGACTATTCTACTTTTTTGCTTCATTTAGCAGAAGACTGTTTGTGTTGAAAGTCTGGTTGTTCCAAGTGTTGGTTCTGTGCCAGAAAGTGTCAAGTTTATTCCACGAGCGCTTGACATTATCTTCAACCATCTTGCCGAACGGAAGCTAAGGCTTCTTGACTTGTTTGCTCAGGCTGATAAAGACAAAAGCTGGTCGGTGTCAAAGGACGAATTCAGAAATTGCATAAAAGAGGTAAGTACTGTAAAAGAAGTTAATTTTAATATATTTATTGTTTTGTAAGTTACAGTGTTATAAAAAGTATATTTGTCTTATTGACACTTCCATGATGCTATTATACTGATTAAGAATATATAAATATCTTTTTTTAAAACACTGTTTCCCCCACACTTTCTGAAGGAGAATTACGGCCCTACCTTTGATGAAGACAGATGACTTTCTTTCACTTTCTGAAACAAAAGAAGAAGCTGCACTTTCTAAAGGGGCATTTACCCATTCATCCCTATCAGATCTAATACATGTCTATGACCCTTGTGCTCCATGCAAAACTAACATTAAAGGTTTTTCCCCTCATTTTAGGAAAACCCCAAATAAGATTAGCAGGTGCAGGCTTAGTGATCATAACTTTTAGGTTTTACAAATCAAGCTGACATCAACCTGTCCAATAAGCATTCATGTGTTCTTTTGTGATTGTCTTAGAGGAAAATATGTGCCCTGAGAAGTTTTTGTTGTGACTCGTACTCAAGAAGTTATCTCATCTCTTTCTCAGGCAGAAATTCCAATTTCTGATGAATTACTGGAGGAGCTTATGAATCACCTTGACAAAGATATGAACCAGGAGCTAGATTACAGAGAGCTCCTACAAGGCATTAAGGACTACAAAATGGAGGGCAGGAGAAAAAGCAAGGGAGCAGGTACAATGATTTGATCTCTACATTGTTTTTCCATGGAATTACCATTTTAGAAAATGGTGTATTCCCTATTTTTCTTTCTTAGATAGATTTTGCTGTATTGAAGACTCAATGATTGCATGCTAATAAGACACCAAATCACATGACTCCATGGGTGTGGCCAGGGGCATCTACTGGTGGTTCAACCCCAACGGTTTCTCAAAAGTCCAGAAATTTTCCTTAAAAGTACCAGATTTTGAGGCAATGACAATTTTGTTTTGCTCTCTAGTAGAGCTGTGAACGTTTAGGGATTTTAGTAAACGTGTACATGCCCAAAAAAGCGAGGGTGTATCGTGTACACGCGTTTAGCACCGTAATCTTCGGAAATACACAAAATTGCTCCAAAACTACGAGGCGAAGTAAAAAAAGATCCCGCAACCAGTATGGCAAAAGTACTGACTCCATTGCCCAAATAGACGCAGAATTTTGCTTTCCAAATCATAAAAAGTTTACTTCTACAGTATAATTTAGAAATTTTATGGAAAATATGCATGGAAGTTCAGTTTAGAAAAACAGATAACTTCCTTTCAATGTCATTTAAACTCAACATCGCGTAACTTTTTTGTCCTATTAGCTACGGCTTTCAAAGTTCTTCTGTGAAAATCTTGCATACTAGGCCTATGATATACCTTGCCGTAAAACATTTCAAAACTACGCCACCACCACTAGGAAGTTTTAAATATCAGTCCTCTCGAAAAAATGGCCGCCATCTTTGCGATGCATGCAGAATTTCAGCTTTGTTTAAAACCTTTTTCTGTTTGTTTATTATGCAATATTTTTTTTTTCTTGCAAAATTTATTTGACTCATCAGGTAATATTTACATGTAAATGTACTGATTGTCACGATTCAAGTATTTTTAAGTGTTTTTTTGGATTTTAAGCCTTGTGGCCTAACGTTAGGCCTATTGTTAAGGTTGTGGCCTATTGTTAAGGTTGTGGCCTATTGTTAACGTTGTGGCCTATTGTTAACGTTGTGGCCTATTGTTAACGTTGTGGCCTATTGTTAACGTTGTGGCCTATTGTTAACGTTGTGGCCTATTGTTAACGTTGTGGCCTATTGTTAACGTTGTGGCCTTGTTAACGTTGTGGCCTATTGTTAGTTTCACTGTTTACTGCAGCACATTCGCGGTGCATTTTACAATTTAGATTACTCAGATTTCGGCAAAATCAAAATGTATAATATCCCCATTCATTGGTGATTACTGCACATTTGTGATTCGCACATTTAAAAAGGATTATGCTAATCGGGTTTACAGTTTGTGAAAAGTCATTGATTGGAATTTTGTCAGCCGATGTGTGTGATTTGAATCATGAATGACAATATTGATTTTTAACGGCAAGACTGACTATGAAAAACGATTACTCGCAATGAAGTATTTAGTAAACGTTTACAAGATTTGCGAGCGTGTAGCGTGTACACGCTAAACGGTCACATCTCTACTCTCTAATAAAATTTAGCCTCAATAGTTTATCAAATTATGACATAATTTTGTAAAAGATGCCCCCCCCTCCCATCCAAAAGGTTAGCTATACTCCTGGTTCATTGGATGTCATATCACTTGACTCATTCAATTTAAATAGTCTGCTAACAAACCCATTGCCACGTTATTTTTTATATATATAGCAAAAGTTTAAATATGTTATAGACATCAAGGCTGATGCCACTAGTCTGGTACCAGCTTGCAAACTATGTTTTAAACATTGAAATTGTTGTTTGAATACTTTTTCCTGTATCATTTGTTTTTTTGTATGTGCTGTCATATGAGAGGAATATGCTACATCATTATAGGTAGCACAGAACTAATTAGGTATTACTGTGCCAGCTAAAAATGAGAACCCTTAGAGAAAAGACTTAATAAAATATTTTGAGAGGTCCCATATCATGCCACAGGAAGCTGAGAAGTTGTAATTTCAGGAATGGTAGCTGAGATAGGTTTTGACTACGCACCCCAACTTGACGAGATCTGTTTCAGAAAAAGCATCATGGGGAAACTATTTTACCATGGACCCATACCAAAATTTGATTCAAGGACGATCACATTTTGCCCCAGACTACTACTTGAAGGAGCTTAAGTTTCAAAGGCGAAGTGTTGAACACTGGTGGCATAGGACAAAAGATACAGCTGATTTTCAAGCATTTAAGTCATTAAGAAATCTTTATGCACTAAAACTTAGCAAGTCAAAGTTTGTCCATATTAACGATACGCTTACTGAGTGCGGATGTGACAGCTAAAAGTTTTTCAAACTTGTGAATGATCTTACCGGCGCTCTAAAGTTAGTCAATATTCTGATAAGGATGCGGATGTTCTCGCAGCTAAATTTGGTGATTTCTTCATATGGATAATTGAGGACATCAGGAATGATCTTGCTCAGCAGGATGTGTACCAGCCGTCTCTTACTTATTGTGGTAAAACTATGGAACAATTTGCTGAATTTTCTGAAGATTTTGTGAGAAAAAGAATCTTACAATCAAAAAACATCCAATGTTACCTTAATCCATTTCCAACTAAACTTATTAACATAACATAACAAGATTACGGGCTAAGAAGGATTAGTTACCCCATAAAAAGCCCAAACTAACACCACTACCACAAAAAAAAAAAAATAAAAACGTAAAGAACTTAACAATGTTGACCTTGAAATTGTGAACAGAATTGTAGCTAACTACCCACTCAGGCAAACCATTCCACTCATTAACAACTCTTTGCCAAAAGCTAAAATGCTGAATATCTATCAGTGAGAACTCTTTGGTCAACTCAAACTGTTACCACATGTCACATGAGGATTAGCTGAAACATGCAAGAAATAAGAGGAAGTCAAAGCATCACTACCAGATAGGAACTTAAAAACCTGAATCATATCGCCACGTACTCTTCTCAACTCAAGCGTGGTCAAACTAAGAATTCGCAAGCTAGATTCATATAAGAGAGATTCCTTACTTCGGGAATAAGTCTAGTGGCTCTTTGCTGAACCTGCTGCAAAATAAACTTATCCTTCTCATAAAAGGGACTCCATGCCTGAATAGCATACTCAAGGTGAGGCCTGACTAACTGCTTATACAAATTAAGAACAAACTCTCTACCAAATAAACAACAATTTCTTCTAATCAAACCAAACATCCTATTTGCCCTTGCAGCTGCTAAAGCACACTGTTTAGAAGGCTTCAGATTGCTAGTAATGACAACACCTAGATCCATTTCTTGATCAACACAATCAAGATTTAATCCATTCATGCAGTAATCTAAAGCCAAATTGTTCCGACCAAAATGAATAACTTTGCATTTGCATTATTCAACATTGAATGACATCTGCCATGTTTGGGACCAAAAAACTAAGTTATCCAGATCAGTTTGCAAAAGTGAAGAATCCCTAGCATCATCAACAATCCTGTACAGCTTAATGTCCTCAGCAAATTTACAGATCCTGGAGCCAAGGAAAAGATCAATATCATTAATGAAGATTAAGAAAAGAAGCGGACCCAATACAGAATCCTGAGGAACACCACTTGTAACCTTCTTCCATGGAGATACTTCGCCATTAACAACAACTCTTTGTGACCTGTCAACTAACCAAGAATATATATATATAAATATATATATATATATATATATATATATATATATATATATATATATATATATATATATATATATATATATATATATATATATATATATATATATATATATATATATATATATATATATATATATATATATATATATATATATATATATATATATATATATATATATATATATATATATATATATATATATATAATATATATATATATATATATATATATATATATATATATATATATATATATATATATATATATATATATATATATATACATATACATATATATATATATATATATATATATATATATATATATATATATACATATATATATATATATATATATACATATATATATATATATATATACATATATATATATATATATATACATATATATTATATATATATATATATATATATATATATATATTTATATATATATATATATATATATATATATATATATATATATATATATATATATATATATATATATATATATATATATATATATATATATATATATATATATATATATATATATATATATATATATATATATATATATATATATATATATATATATATATATATATATATATATATATATATATATATATATATATATATATATATATATATATATATATATATATATATATATATATATATATATATATATATATATATATATATATATATATATATATATATATATATATATATATATATATATATATATATATATATATATATATATATATATTAAGGATAATATTGACTCCATTGTTCCTGTTATTACTAAAATTGTGAATTTAAGTCTCGTTTCGGGACGCTTCAGTGATCAATGGAAGCATGCTATTGTCTCACTATTGCTTAAAAAGCTGGGTCTTGACCTATCGCTTAAAAATTATCAACCAGTAAGTAACCTTAGTGTCGAAAGTCTGTGAAAAGGCTGCACTGTCACATTTATGTGATCACATGGAAAATAACAACTTACTGCCTTTATATCAATCAACATACAGGAAAGGTTTTAGTATGGAAACTACATTACTCAAAGTGTCTAATGATATTCTTTCTAGCATGGATAACTCAAATGTCACAATGATGGTCATGATGGATCTATCTGCAGCCTTTGATGCTGTGGACCATGACATTGTGCTGAGCGTCCCTAATCAAAACTTTGGTGTTAAGGGTCAAGCTATATCGTGGTTGGATTGTTACTTAAGACCATGCACACAAAGTTCTAAGGTTGGTGACTTTTCTTTCCACTAGATCAAACCTTCATTGGTGTACCTCAAGGATCCTGTGCAGGGCCTGTTCTCTTTACAATTTATGCAAGTACGTTATTGCAAACTATTTCCAGGCACCTTCCAGAGGTCATGGTTTATGCCGATGATCATGCCCTCTATCTGAATTTTAAACCAGGAAATACTGACTTGGAACTAAGTGCTGTTCAAGCTATGGTGAATTGCCTAAATGATGTCAAGACCTGGATGAACACAAATCAACTTAAAATGAACAACACAAAAACTGAGTTTATCTTTGTTGGTTCTCGAAGTCAACTCTCTAATCTTGATATAAACTGCATAAATGTGGACGATTCTATTAATACTTGTGTAAACAATGTTAAGTATCTTGGACTTTATTTGGACAATGTTTTATCTATGATAAAACACATTTATGAGAAATGTAAAATAACCGTTATAATATTAGAAAATAACATAAACATCTTTCAATTGATTCTACTCGCACTGTTGTACAGGCACTTGTCTTCTCACATTTGGATTATTGTAATTCGTTGTTATATGGACTTCTAATTCATCCTTGAATAGGTTTCAGCGCATTCAGAATATGGCAGCCCGTATTAGCATTCAGAATATAGCCCGTATTAGCATTCAGAATATAGCCCGTATTAGCATTCAGAATATGGTAGCCCGTATTATCCTCCTTTTGAACAAATATGACAGTATATCCTCTGCTTTCAAACTCCTCCACTGGCTTCCAAACAAAGAATGAATTGACTTTAAGATTATATTACTTACAAGGCACTACATGGAACTGCCCCATCATACAATAAGGACCTGCTAAAACCATGTGCAGTGGGCTACTCTTTACTGCACCATCATACATTAAGGACCTGCTAAAACCACGTGCAGTGGCTACTCTTTACTGCACCATCATACATTAAGGACCTGCTAAAACCCGTGCAGTGGGCTACTCCATACATTAAGGACCTGCTAAAACCACGTGCAGTGGGCTACTCTTTACTGCACCATCATACATTAAGGACCTGTTCAAACCACGTGCAGTGGGCTACTCCATACATTAAGGACCTGCTAAAACCACGTGCAGTGGGCTACTCTTTACTGCACCATCATACAATAAGGACCTGCTAAAACCATGTGCAGTGGGCTACTCCATACATTAAGGACCTGCTAAAACCACGTGCAGTGGGCTACTCTTTACTGCACCATCATACATTAAGGACCTGCTAAAACCACGTGCAGTGAGCTACTCTTTACTGCACCATCATACATTAAGGACCTGCTAAAACCACGTGCAGTGAGCTACTCTTTACTGCACCATCATACATTAAGGACCTGCTAAAACCACGTGCAGTGGGCTACTCTTTACTGCACCATCATACATTAAGGACCTGCTAAAACCACGTGCAGTGAGCTACTCTTTACTGCACCATCATACAATAAGGACCTGCTAAAACCACGTGCAGTGGGCTACTCTTTACTGCACCATCATACATTAAGGACCTGCTAAAACCACGTGCAGTGGGCTACTCTTTACTGCACCATCATACATTAAGGACCTGCTAAAACCACGTGCAGTGAGCTACTCTTTACTGCACCATCATACAATAAGGACCTGCTAAAACCACGTGCAGTGGGCTACTCTTTACTGCACCATCATACATTAAGGACCTGCTAAAACCACGCAGTGAGCTACTCTTTACTGCACCATCATACATTAAGGACCTGCTAAAACCACGTGCAGTGGGCTACTCTTTACTGCACCATCATACATTAAGGACCTGCTAAAACCACGTGCAGTGAGCTACTCTTTACTGCACCATCATACAATAAGGACCTGCTAAAACCACGTGCAGTGGGCTACTCTTTACTGCACCATCATACAATAAGGACCTGTTCAAACCACGTGCAGTTGAGCTACTCTTTACATTCGCATGATAACTTGATTTTAAGTATCGCCCGTACTCGCTGTAAGTCCTTTGGTGATAGAGCTTTCTGTGCCTGTGCCCCAAAACTGTGGAACGCTTTTCCGTCAGCAATATGCAACTCCAGTACTGTCAGCTAGTCAGTAGTTTGAAATCAAATCTTAAGACCTTTATTTTTAAATGTTTGTATTAATTTGTTATTAACAGCCTTTAATCCATATTTAATCTTATATGAATTTATTTCTTTTTTAGCTCTTGTGTTTATTGATTTATCCTTACTTCCATCTATTTTATTTTCACTTGACGTTTTCAGGATTTAAACATGGTTTAAGTCATTTATGATTCTAGTTTTTTCAGGAGCTAGTTCGTAATTGCTACTTTTACTATATTTGTCGTTTACTTTTGTTTCATACTTTATTTATGTATCTTATTATTGCTGACTCTTTTAGGAATTATTTTGTGGGTTTTTGTCATTTAGGGTTTCAGTTTTTTAAGACTTATTATTATTTTTTTTAATTACAACTTAATTTGCTTTTTTGTTTTATACCTTATTTGGCTATTGTAACAGCTTATATTTTTACATATATATGTGCACTTTATAAATGTTTAAATAATAATAATAATTTGTGAGGGTGTACAACACCTTTTCACTTCAGCCTAAAAAAAGGGCCAAAACCCTAGTATTGAAAGTACTCTCATCCAAAAGATAATATATATATAGTACTTTTTGGAAACATCACGAAATTTTCCAAATCATTCGCATTCTGGTACGAAAAAAACCCCTTAACTTGACTTTTTTTTCTTATAGGCTTTAATGGGGCAAATAGTTAGTTCTGTGCTACCTAAACTTTATTCTGTCAGCAGAAAATAAAAGAAAACATCAAACATGACTAAGTTAAAAACATTTTATTTTTTTCAGATAAAGACCTTGAACCTGCAGCCTCCCCCCCACAAGTGGATCGTGCTTTACTACAGAGCAGAGCTGCTTCGGCGGTATCCGAATTAAGCACTTCAACGTTGTCCGAGTACTCCTACCTCAGACCTCTGCGTATAGACATCACCGAGAGGAATGACCTCACTCCTGATGACATGATTGAGAAACGGAAACGTGAGAAACATTCTGCTGTAAGTTAGCATAAAGACAAGTTATGTGGGGCATGAGAGTACTTTACCTCCCCTAGTCGCGCACTCTTCCCAGTTGACGTGATTGAAAAACGAAAGTGCAAGAAACAAAGACAAGCAAATATCATTGTAATGAAGCATATCATGCATACAGATGCATACAGATGTGGGGATGAGAGTACTTTACCTCCCTAGTCGCAGCACTCTCTTCCCAGTTGGTGATTGAAAACCAAGAAACATTCTGCCATGAAGACAAGTATCATTTGAAGCATAAGCTAACCACCCCTAGTCGCGTACTCTCTTCCCAGTTGACGTGATTGAAAAACGAAAGTGCAAGAAACATTCTGCTGTATGTTAGCATGAAGACAAACCAAGTCTTGTAATGAAGTATGATCACAGAGGTGTCGGAAGTGGGGGAGGGGAGGAGGTAACTGCTCCATGAGAGTATTTTATCTTCCTGGTTGCATATTTCTTCCCAGTGGTTAAATTGGGAGATGAAAATAAAGGAAAACTATTCTGAAAAGATAAATCTCAGAAGGCTACTCGTAACAAGATTTTCCAAAGGGCATGCAGCAGCGTTTGATGGAAGCAATTTGCTTGTGCAAGTTATCCAATTAATTTTAACAAGGAATTGTTGAGCTTCTTTTATACATCATAATTTTTCATTGAAATTTGCATACCAATAACTGTAAGATCATAAAACTTTAAAATAATCCATTTTCAATGGAAGTTTTGGCTACATTCCTAATTTTTTTTGTATAAATAACAATGAAAAATCATTACTTTGCCGCCACCTGACTCTGTAGACCTACAAACCTAAATCCTATTTTATTTCATTGTAGAAAAGAAGATCTCGTAGAGCCCATGACAAGATCAGGACCGGGAACAGAGCAATAGACCACCATAGCAGAAGCTCCACTCTGAGCAGTGACACAGCAGAGAACACTAACAGATTCCGAGAGGGAAGGTTAAAGGAATATTATCAGATTTGTAAACTTTGTGAAGAACGAGGTATTACTCTTTCAGCACCATTATTGCAAAGAGGTGAGATGTAAATAGGAAAGGAGACAATGGTGATTTGTGTTTCAGTCCATGATGATGGTGTGAGAGGCAGGTAGTTGCTTGTCCATAGAAATATCTTGGAACCCTCATTGCCTCAAAAAATTGTAAACTTAAAATACTGTATATTTTGGGGTTCTAAAACATGTTTGTGTATGTTTTACCCTTATTTATTTATTAGATGCAGTATAGCTCTTGCAGGCTGCACCCCTTCCCTCCACTATCATCAGCTATTCAAGTTTAAAACCAATTGCCTAAGTAATGACAAAGCCTGTAGTTTAAAAAATAGTTGCAGTTGCATTTAGTTGCAGAATGTGATACCCCTGCCCCTCCTCCCCCCACAGAGAAAATAATTAATAATAATAAATTAATGTCCCTGCCCCGTGCCTTCTCTTGAAAATGTTTTGCTTTCTGAATTTAATGGAACAAGTTTGCTTCCTAATTGTGAAAGACTTGTAGCTCTCCTGCTAGGTAATCAAACAAAAACAGATTCTGCAGGTTCTATAGGTTGTCAATGCTAACAAAATTCTGTGCTTGGACACTACCAAGAATTTCACTTTGGTACCTGCAACGGCAGTCCCAAAAATCCAATGGGCTACCACATTAAACATGTCTGACATGTACAAAGTAAGAACTCAGGCTACCAAATAACCTTGCCAAGCTACCAATGTGAACATGCTGTTAGCCCATAGGACAATTGTTGGAGCACTATCTCATTAAGCTCATCTACCAGTAAAACATGCACAAAATGTTCAAGACGGGAGAAACATCTTTTGCAGTGTAATACACGCCCTAGTGTAAAATGTTGACCAAATCCAGTAACTTTAAACAATTTATTTCTTCCATACAGCTATGCTATACCCAGGTGACAAACCTTACCATAGGATTGGTTCGTCAATCAGACAGCCATCAGACCTCCTATCAGAACACTTTGCTGCTCCACCAGCACCCCCAGAAACTCCCGATGAATTTAGGGATCCAAGCAAAGTCGTCTTTAGCGAAACAGGGGAACCTATGATGGACATTAAACATTCCTTCCCGATGGCTGAGGATGTGGAACCTGACACGGAGGTCATGAACCTTTCAACTGGCAAAGCAGTTGTTAGGTCAAAGATTAAAACGTGGTTAACATTTGAGGATTATGTTAAGCTGACCAGGTTAGTACTCGGGAAGGAGGAAAGGAGGAGGGGGGAATATTATAAAGATATATGGACGGATAGCAACAACTTATTAGCTTAAACGGAGAAAGTATGCTATAAACTATAAATATAGCAGATATTTTCATCAGAATTTTGAATTTTAAGACCTTATCATAATAGATTATGCAAATTATGAAATTGTGTGACATCACTAGAGCTGTGAACGTTAACGGATTTTAGTAAACGTGTACACGCCAAAAAAGCGAGTGTGTATCGTTTACATGCGTTTAGTACTGTAATTTTCGGATATACCAAAATTGCTCCAAATTTACGATGCTAAGTAAAAAAAAAATCATGCAACCAGAATGGCAAAAGTATTGACTCCATTGCCCAAATAGACGCTGAAATTTTACTTTCCAAATTGTAAAAAGTTTACTTCTACAGAATAAATCATCATCTTTATGGAAAATGTGCGTCAAAATTAGATTTAGAAAGAAAAGATCACTTCCTTTCAATGTCATTTAAAGTCAACATAGTGTAACTTTCTTGGCATACTCGCTTGGGCTTTCACTGTGACAATCTTGCATACTGTGATACCTCTTGCATACTCATTACTATGATACCTCGCCGTAAAACAGTTTCAAATCTATGCCACCACCCAGTCCTCTTGAAAAAATGGCCGCCATCTTTGCGAAGCACCTAGAATTTTAGCTCTGTCAAAAGCTTTTGGTGTTTGTTTATTTTGCAATATTTTTTCTTTCTTGCAAAATTTATTTGACTCATCAGGTAATACTGTATTTACATGTAAATGTACTGATTGTCACGATTGAAGTATTTTGATCATGTGTTTCTTGGTTGATTTAACAGCTTGTATAACAGGCCTTGATTGAGTGGGATTTAAAGCCATATGGCCTATTGTTAGTTTCACTATTTACTGCAGCACATTCGCGGTGTTTTTCACATTAACCTACTCAGACTTTGGCGAAATCCAAGTGAAAAATATCCCCATTCATAGGTGATTACTGTGCATTTGTGATTCTCACATTTAAGAAGAATTAGGCTAATCGGGTTTAGTTTATAAAAAGTCATTGATTGGAATTTTGTCAGCCTAATGTTGTGTGATTTGAATCATGAATGATCATATTGATTTTCAACGGCAAGACTGACTATGAAAAACGATTACTCGCAATAAAGTATTTAGTAAAAGTTTACGAGGATTTGCAAGCAAGTAGCGTATACATGCTAAACGGTCACAGCTCTAGACATCACAACATTCTTTATCTTAACTTCACCGGCATAGGTTGAATTGAAGGAGATTTTGAAGCTCCATTATACCCTCAATCAAAATTTAACTGAGGAAATGATGTGAAGATTTTCAGGGACTAAAATGTAGGACAGAAATTGAAAGAATTGCATTAAAGATTTTGAGCTGCTTTCTTTTTCATACATCACAACTTGGCCATACATTGTTCAATTCAATGTGTGATGCTATAACTCACAACTACAGATGCTTAATCAGCTATAACTCACAACTACAGATGCTTGATCAGCCATAACTCACAACTACAGATGCTTATGCCAGAACTCACAACTACAGATGCTTGATCAGCCATAACTCACAAGTACAGATGCTTATGCCAGAACTCACAACTACAGATGATTATGCCATAAATCACAACTACAGATGCTTATGCCATTACTCACAACTACAGATGATTATGCCATAACTCACAACTACAGATGCTTATGCCAGAACTCACAACTACAGATGCTTATGCCATAACTCACAACTACAGATGCTTATGCCATAACTCACAACTGTAGATACTTATTCCATAACTCACAACTACAGATGCTTATGCCATAACTCACGACTACAGATGCTTATGCCATAAATCACAACTACAGATGCTTATGCCATTACTCACAACTACAGATGATTATGCCATAACTCACAACTACAGATGCTTATGCCAGAACTCACAACTACAGATGCTTATGCCGTAACTCACAACTACAGATGCTTATGCCATAACTCACAACTGTAGATACTTATTCCATAACTCACAACTACAGATGCTTATGCCGTAACTCACAACTACAGATGCTCATGCCATAACTCACAACTACAGATGCTTATGCCGTAACTCACAACTACAGATGCTCATGCCATAACTCACAACTACAGATGCTTATGCCGTAACTCACAACTACAGATGCTCATGCCATAACTCACAACTACAGATGCTTATGCCATAACTCACAACTACAGATGCTTATGCCATAACTCACAACTACAGATACTTATGCCATAACTCACAACTACAGATGCTCATGCCATAACTCACAACTACAGATGCTTATGCCATAACTCACAACTACAGATGCTCATGCCATAACTCACAACTACAGATGCTCATGCCATAACTCACAACTACAGATGCTCATGCCATAACTCACAACTACAGATGCTTATGCCATTACTCACAACTACAGATGATTATGCCAGAACTCACAACTACAGATGCTTATGCCGTAACTCACAACTACAGATGCTTATGCCATAACTCACAACTGTAGATACTTATTCCATAACTCACAACTACAGATGCTTATGCCAGAACTCACAACTACAGATGCTTATTCCATAACTCACAACTACAGATGCTTATGCCAGAACTCACAACTACAGATGCTTATTCCATAACTCACAACTACAGATGATTATGCCATAAGTCACAACTACAGATGCTTATGCCATAACTCACAACTACAGATGCTCATGCCATAACTCACAACTACAGATGCTCATGCCATAACTCACAACTACAGATGCTCATGCCATAACTCACAACTACAGATGCTCATGCCATAACTCACAACTACAGATGATTATGCCATAACTCACTACAGATGCTC
This sequence comes from Chiridota heheva, assembly GCA_020152595.1. Taxonomy (NCBI): domain Eukaryota; kingdom Metazoa; phylum Echinodermata; class Holothuroidea; order Apodida; family Chiridotidae; genus Chiridota; species Chiridota heheva. The sequence goes on from JAIGNY010004509.1 coordinate 1,143,535, forward strand.
ATGCCATAACTCACAAGTACAGATGCTTATGCCATAACTCACAACTACAGATGCTCATGCCATAACTCACAACTACAGATGCTTATGCCATTACTCACAACTACAGATGATTATGCCAGAACTCACAACTACAGATGCTTATGCCGTAACTCACAACTACAGATGCTTATGCCATAACTCACAACTGTAGATACTTATTCCATAACTCACAACTACAGATGCTTATGCCATAAGTCACAACTACAGATGCTTATGCCATAACTCACAACTACAGATGCTCATGCCATAACTCACAACTACAGATGCTCATGCCATAACTCACAACTGCAGATACTTATTCCATAACTCACAACTACAGATGCTTATGCCATAACTCACAACTACAGATGCTTATGCCATAACTCACAACTACAGATGCTTATGCCATAACTCACAACTACAGATGCTTATGCCATAACTCACAACTACAGATGCTTATGCCATAACTCACAACTACAGATGCTGATGCCATAACTCACAACTGCAGATACTTATTCCATAACTCACAACTGCAGATACTTATTCCATAACTCACAACTACAGATGCACATGCCATAACTCACAACTGCAGATACTTATTCCATAACTCACAACTACAGATGCTCATGCCATAACTCACAACTACAGATGCTTATGCCATAACTCACAACTACAGATGCTTATGCCATAACTCACAAGTACAGATGCTTATGCCATAACTCACAAGTACAGATGCTCATGCCATAACTCACAAGTACAGATGCTTGATCAGCCAGAACTCACAACTGCAGATACTTATGCCATAACTCACAACTACAGATGCTTATTCCATAACTCACAACTACAGATGCTTATGCCATAACTCACAAGTACAGATGCTTATGCCATAACTCACAAGTACAGATGCTCATGCCATAACTCACAAGTACAGATGCTTGATCAGCCAGAACTCACAACTGCAGATACTTATGCCATAACTCACAACTACAGATGCTGATGCCATAACTCACAACTACAGATGCTTATGCCATAACTCACAACTGCAGATGCTTATGCCATAACTTACAACTACAGATACTTATGCCATAACTCACAACTACAGATGCTGATGCCATAACTCACAACTACAGATGCTGATGCCATAACTCACAACTACAGATGCTTATGCCATAACTCACAACTACAGATGATTATGCCATAACTCACAACTACAGATGCTCATGCCATAACTCACAACTACAGATGCTCATGCCATAACTCACAACTACAGATGCTTATTCCATAACTCACAACTACAGATGATTATGCCATAACTCACAACTACAGATGCTCATGCCATAACTCACAACTACAGATGCTCATGCCATAACTCACAACTACAGATGCTTATTCCATAACTCACAACTACAGATGATTATGCCATAACTCACAACTACAGATGCTCATGCCATAACTCACAACTACAGATGCTTATTCCATAACTCACAACTACAGATGATTATGCCATAACTCACAACTACAGATGATTATGCCATAACTCACAACTACAGATGCTCATGCCATAACTCACAACTACAGATGATTATGCCATAACTCACAACTACAGATGCTCATGCCATAACTCACAACTACAGATGCTTATGCCATAAGTCACAACTACAGATGCTCATGCCATAACTCACAACTACAGATGCTTATTCCATAACTCACAACTACAGATGCTTATTCCATAACTCACAACTACAGATGCTCATGCCATAACTCACAACAACAGATGCTCATGCCATAACTCACAACTACAGATGCTTATGCCATAACTCACAACTACAGATGCTTATGCCATAACTCACAAGTACAGATGCTTATGCCATAACTCACAAATACAGATGCTTATGCCATAACTCACAACTACAGATGCTTATTCCATAACTCACAACTACAGATGCTTATTCCATAACTCACAAGTACAGATGCTCATTCCATAACTCACAACTACAGATGCTTTGGACATAATTTAAAGAGTGTTCTGTTCTGAATTTATAAGTTCTTTCTGGTGAATACAAAATCTCTTCTTGTCGGTTTACCTTTAAATCCAAATAAACAAGATTGTTAGTACAGAATTGAGTAGTTAAAATATTGATCAACTGGCAAGGATTAAAAAAGATAATTATTGCAAAATGTCATTTCTGCACGATATGAATAATCTCCCAATCAACTTGCCAGAGAATGATAAACATACCACCAGTGTAAACTCATATTGCATCCATTTGACCAAAGAGTTCTCACGGATAGATATTAGACATTTAAGCTTTTCACAAAGAGTTGTTAATGGTGGAATGGTCTCAGTAGGTAGTTAGCTCCAATTCTGTACACAATTTCAAACTCAACATTGATAAGTCCTTTACTAACTCTGGGCATCTTTGATTTTTTTTTTTTTTGTGATGGTGGTGGTGTTAGTTCGGGCTTTTTATGGGGTGACTAACCCTTCTTAGCCCGTAATCTTGTTATGTTATGTTATGTTATGTTATTTGAAAGCATCTTTTTTCAAACCTGGGAATTTCAATAATCAACATATATATATATATTATTTCTTTGCATTTAAACAAATTGCTGTATTTCTTTCTGATAACTGACCGGCTGCACTGTCATGTGCAATGGGTTAGAAGGAATATTTAAGGATGGGTTAGAGGGAATATCCAAGGATGGATTAGAGGGAATATCTAAGGATGGGTTAGAGGGAATATCCAAGGATGGGTTAGAGGGAATATCCAAGGATGGGTTAGAGGGAATATCCAAGGATGGATTAGAGGGAATATCTAAGGATGGGTTAGAGGGAATATCCAAGGATGGGTTAGAGGGAATATCCAAGGATGGATTAGAGGGAATATCTAAGGATGGGTTAGAGGGAATATCCAAGGATGGATTAGAGGGAATATCTAAGGATGGGTTAGAGGGAATATCCAAGGATGGATTAGAGGGAATATCCAAGGATGGATTAGAGGGAATATCCAAGGATGGATTAGAGGGAATATCCAAGGATGGATTAGAGGGAATATCTAAGGATGGGTTAGAGGGAATATCCAAGGATGGATTAGAGGGAATATCTAAGGATGGGTTAGAGGGAATATCCAAGGATGGGTTAGAGGGAATATCCAAGGATGGGTTAGAGGGAATATACAAGGATGGGTTAGAGGGATTATCCAAGGATGGGTTAGAGGGAATATCTGAGGATGGGTTAGAGGGAATATCCAAGGATGGGTTAAAGGGAATATCCAAGAATGGGTCAGAGGGAATATTTAAGAATGGGTTAGAGGGAATATCCAAGAATGGGTTAGAGGGAATATCCAAGGATGGGTTAGAGGGAATATCCAAGGATGGCTTAGAGGGAACATCCAAGTACACACTTGACTGCAAGAAGCATTTAGTGCACACTTTTCCAAAGAAATCTCTGACATTATACTTAAAACAATAAACACTACATAGAGGAATAAAGCGTTATATAAAGTTTGATAAGAAAAAATACAATTTAAAAATAAAACAGACAAGTAATCAAGGGCTTCATGAAAGAGTTTCTTGTTAACATTTAACATTTGATGTGCCTCATCAAACAATTGTAAACGTCTGAACAGAATGGGCACATCTTTCAAAACATTAGTATGCAAAGTGCACATCTTAAATCCTTTGCATGTTATCTTTTGTTTGCATTTTGTTGCAGTGTTTACAGGCATAGGCTGGAGTTGGGGAAGGGAAGAGGCACTTCCCCCCTCCCGCTTTTTTTCCAAATTGATATTTTTTATAGTGATTTGTTTGCATCTTAGCATGATTTTGCCCGACCCCCCCACTCACTTTCGGTAGGCAAATCCCACCAATATTAATTACAGGGATTTGGATTTTTATGCATGCCTTGTACTAAAAAACACTTTGTGCATCCTTTAATTTGTTGTTGCTTTTACATTTTTAATCTTGCAGAATTATCTTATAATTATTAATTTGGTGCTTTTTTTCCAATCCCAAAATGAATTCCAAGGCCCATAGTATGGGTGTTACCAAGGGGGGTCAACAGGGTCGTATGACCCCCCTCTCCCCCTCCTCCTCCCCAAGTAAAATGGCAATGGTAAAAAGGTCCAGAAAATAAGCTAACAGGTCCAAATATTTTCCTTGGCTACCCCCCAATCCGAAAGGCTGGCAACAACCTTGCATAGGTAAGATATTTCTATTGGTACAAATTTTCCAAAAGCATTTTGCAATTTAATGAAAAGAGCCATCATAGTGCATATTATCTTACTAAATACACATTTTCAATATTTGAAGTACCTTGGTATTATCTTTAAATTGTCATCTTCACAGCCATCTTGGAACACGATATCTCCGTCTCAGGGAGAAGGAAGTGAAAGTTGACCCCTTTTGGCCAGGTCATCTTCTGAGCAAGATTCAACTGTGCATGGACAAACATGAAAGGATGCCAACAAACAGTGTTTTTCCCAGAATAGAAAGACGAGGGCTGCTTACCCAGGGAACCACAACCTTTCAAAATGGTGGCCGATAAGTGACAGCGGGTACATGAAAAATGGCGATTATGAAGGACGGAAATGTTACAACATTGACAAAAGGTGACCAATCGAGATTGCAATGTTCAGCAAAATATGGATTTTGTAGCAAGTGAAATTCATTACATGTGTCAACTTATGCAGGCTATTCTCTATGTGTAAAATAAGGTGTGAGTCTCGAGCATGTGTGGATTGGAGGATATGTTCCCCAAAATATTAGTGAGGGTAGCAGAACATATATTATCCCTCCCATGCCTCAAAAGTAGAACCCCTCTGCCCTTCACTGCCAATGGGTAACAGGGGAATAAAAGTGCCTTCCGTTGTATTGATGCAAGAAATGCCTTTCATTTGATTTTTATTTTTTATTTATGCCTTTGGTGTTAGAAATACCAATCATGGTACTCCAAAACCAGTGTATCTTATGAATAAGAGATATTTCGTCATAAGAATTGTCTTTGCTCTTGAGTTCGCTGCATCCATTTTCACATTCAAGTGTCCTGATTATTGCTCATTGTGTTATGACTGAAAAGTGACAACCTTCATATGCATTCTACCTTAAAAGTAGTATTATCAAAATTGTATTCGTGTATGAATAATTCTTATGAGTTTCAGCAGGTTAAGCTTATTTTGTTCTGATGTGGTTATGATGATAATAATGATAATAATAAATAAGATTTATAATGTGCACATATCCATCCTAATGGATGCTCAAGGCGCCGTACATATGACAATAAAATTACAAATGAGTATTCATGAACAACAAAATAAATGAACAGTGATTTTAAATTAAGTACATAATTGCATAGGCATCCCACATGAGAAGTGCATGTGATTGAGAAATGTGATTGTCCATGGTCATGAAGGAGTCAAAAATAACCCAGAAATTGCGAGCTTTTCAAAGAGGACTCAACTTTTAATTTACCAATGATGATATGGGGTGATGAAAACTTTAAGAGTTGTTGGCGAGATCCAAAAATAAGTTGTTTTTGTTATCGTTGAGTTTCAAAATGTTCTGCAAACATGTATATCGGTGATGCAATCCTCTAAACATTTGATGGTAAGGTTATTCTGTTGTTGTGAAGGTTTGAAGGCCAGATACAGTTGTGTGTCGTAGCGTAGACTTGATAGGATATTCCATACTTCAAAACAATCTTGCGGTTGGGTAAAGTATTGGAAACAACTGTGGACAAAGTACAGATCCTTGTGGAACTGACTCGGAGAAATTCAAGAAAACGGCTTCTGATATTGCATCTCCCCTCACACATGTTGAGGTCTGTGAGATAGGTAAGACACACCATTTCAATGCAATGTCATGAATGCCAATATATTGATGTAACCGTGTCAGCAAAACATCTTGATCCACAGTATCTAACGCTGCGCTCAGATCTAACAAAATCAGCGCAGAAACCTTTCCATCATCCATTGCACGTAAAATGTCATTATTAACCCGAAGCAGCGCAGCTTTGGTGCCATGTGCTCTATAGGCAGATTGGAATGGATCTGTCATTTGCTTAAATATGATCTGATAGTCTTTTTGATACCACTCGCTCAATTGTTTTTTCAAGAAATTTTAAGTTTGCCACAGGTCTGTAATTGTTTTAAATCTCGCGATCGAGGCCAACTTTCTTCAACAATGGGCGAACATGGGCAATCTTCAGACTATCAGGGAATTGTCCATATTGAAGAGATTTGTTAGCAATGATAGTGTAATATAAATGGTACGAAAATATCAATACATTGTTTGACCAAGAATGTAGGTACAGGGTCTATCTAGTTCATAAGAATTGGATGGCGATTTCATGATTTGTCTCGGATTTCATCTTCCGTCGTAGGTTCAAACACAGAAATAGTTGTATCCATAACAACATCGGTATTGTCAAAAGAGTCAATCATATCATGGGTGCCAATGTGAGCAAAGGTATCACAATTTTTTCTAATTTTATCAATAAAGAAACTGGAAAATCTATCAACGAGAGCCTTGTCTGAATCGGAAAATGGGAGAACTGGCATTTTGAATTGTGTAGAAGGTGTTTACAATTCTGGTCACTGAAACAATCACAAACCTGAACAGCATTTTGTTCAGGTTGGTGATTGTTTTAGCTGTCATGGCCAATCAATTAGCTTAGTGACAAAATAGCATGAAAGAGATTGTAGAAATGATGAATATTTATTTATAATACTCTGGGTTCCAATAAACAGCTGTCTCTCTTGGTGTTAAGCTGGTGACACTGAAAAATACTGCTTGTACAGGGCTACCACCAACATGAAGAGTGTATTTTGATTCAAACCAATTTTCAATAAGCTGCTGCACAGGCGACCACAAATTCCTTCCAATTACCATGACAATCATCTGCAATATTGTTTGGCTTGAGAAAATCATTCTGGTCTCCTAGCAAGTTTTGGATAATTGTCAAGAAGGATATCAGACACTCTAACAAATGCTCAAATTTATTTCGAGTGTAATTCTCAGGAACAATTCAAGTAAAGTTTTTGCATGAAAACACTAATGCTTAAATTTCACCATTGCAACATGGACAAGTGTTTAGATATGGATTTCAGCAGAGGAATAAGTGTTGGGACTCCTTCTATTCCAACTCCCTGAGTTGGGTAACAAAAATCAGATCTTCCCAACATTTTTCTAAATTTGGATGGATTGATTTCTCTGAATGAATATAAAAATTCTGGTTTTCTAACGTGATGAGTATTAGTTTTGATTTGCATTGAGGTTGTCTAATAGGAAAATCATTCTTCATAAAAATTTTTTTATGTATGTGTGATTTATCAGTGCCTGGATTTTCTGGCAATACCAAAATTATTCTTCAATTGTAAACAATTATGAGATTAAACCACCTTGAAAGAAATGGTTAAAATGTATATTCCATTTATATTTTATTAATTGTAAAGTATTTATTAATTGCAGTATTTTCAAGTTATAATTGCAGGTAGATATTTCAGTTAAACTTAAAATTTTCTATAATGCAAAGTATTTGTCAAAAAGTGCAGGTAAAATAAGTATGTTGTACTCTGATGTGTCCAGGCATTGTTGTCTCAGAGGGTTCTCCAAAATAATGACTTCTGTAAAAAAGCCAGGTAGCCAAGAGTTTAGAATCGACAGGTTGGTTTTAGTGGAATACAGGGATGTAATTCTTATCTGGAAAGGATGGAGGGGTGGGTGGGGAGGGGGGGGAGGGGGCACCATTATAGAGATTTTATCCTTCATTTAATGCACAATGAAAAACTTGTCAAATTTATGTCATTTGGGAATATCAACATATTGTATGTTTATAACACACACTGCAAATTAGCTTGAAATGAGTATTTGATAGTGGTATCATATGCATAGTTACACTTTCTTAAAGTTTAGAGATTCTCAAATTTAAAAAAAAATTACAGGAGGGATTTCTTTCTCTTTAACCCACCTGTGATAGCATAAAATAAACTATTTAAGAACTGGATTAAGAGACCAAATCTATTCCATTCAAAAGAGACAAAATTGGTTTTGTAGCTTTAATTTGCACAATAGTTTATCAAAAAGCTAACATTCAAGCTATTTCCATGATCTGTCTTCCAAGCTGAATATGTGTTAATATGTACTGTAAGGCGTTGAAGATGCCATTAACTACATATTTATAGATACTCGGGGAAAACCCATAGTTGTTGTAAGGTACTTGCAATCCAAATGTGACCATCTGCCTCGGCTCTAAATTGAAGGCCGCTGTTGTGGTTTGTCATGCTTTTCATTCACAATTACTGTCTTCATAAGGAGTATCATGATTCACATCAAGCACCTGATCAAAAAGTGAGGTCATATTTGGTATAATTTATGCAAATTGTAAAATTTGCATAAATTATAAAAAATATGCCCTCACTTTTGCAATCTCTTAATTTTTTTTGAACATTTGTTTATAAATAATTGTAGAGTATTCATACCACATGATAACTTTAAGAAAAATTATCAGTACTCGTCATGTGCAAGGAAATTGTTTTTGAATATATCCCGGCAACTTGAGTGTTCCTTGTGAATTTGTAAGAAATGAGCTCTTAGGTACAGAAAACATATGATGTATTCAGTATAATGGTTCATATTTATTTGCCTGATTTTATCCTCATATTGTGCTCAGTTCCATTTTGTGCAATGTTCTTTGCTTCCATTTATAAACCAGGTTGCCTTGGTATGACACTCTAGCAGGATTCTCCTCGCAACACCTTCATCATGGTTTTTGATGTTGTGAAGCTACCCCACCGAAGATGGCTCCTTCTCAAGTCTAAAGTACTTCCATGTATTTTATGTAATACTTGAATTGTTTTAGAAGTCTTGTATTGTAAATTTGTATTTTAGAAATAGCAGTGATAAAATGAAGGTCTTTCAGAAAATCATTTTGTATGTAAATTGAGATCTTCCAAATCATGTGTGTGCAATAAAAAGACAGATTTATTACCTGGTGGAGCTGTTGTTTTTCTCGTGTTTAAATGTTATGGGACTCTCACGGATGTCTTCTGCAAAAATCCTTCTTCCTCCATTACTCCAACTACTATATCTCAGCTTCTTCTTCCGTACCTAGTTTCTACTCTCCACACTTGTCTCCTCAAAACCTCTTTTACCTCTGACATATTTTAATCTTACTGGCAGTTTGACCTTTGCTATTGGTAAACCTCACAAACAAACAAGAATTAAGTTTTACACGACAGAACGAGATCATAGAACAAAGAAAAGGGGTGGGGGTGTAGCAATTGTGATAACCCCAAGATGTGATAACAAGTTTTCTAAAGTGGAATAACAATCGAGCACAGTAGCTTCCAAAGCCTTCCTTGCATGGGCAAGTCTACTGCTACATGTAAACTCTTCTAAAATAAAATATAGACAAGTAATCTTAGCCCTTACTCTACCACGCGGCGATATTACCACAGTTTTGGATGCCCCATCTTTGACCTCGCCTCCCAAGCGCGTTTTCAAAAAAGTGCTGGTAGAGTAAGGGGTAATCAACCCGCGATGAGTGTGCCAACTCAAAAATATATGCAGCAAGGCCCCGATGGGCGGCCCACTGAAGTGGAACGAGCCCGACTCTGCTGCTTGGAAGACAGAGGACCCTTCAATAATCAGCCTGTGCTTAACCCTTCCACGTGGCGATATTATCGCCGTTTTGGGGGCCCCATCTTTGACCCCACCTCCCAAGCATGTTTTCAAAAAAAGTGCTGGTAAGAATAAGGGTTAAGAACATGATAACTGTTTTAAAAGATATTCTGTAGAAAGTCAATGCTGTGGGATTAAGAACTATGAGACTTACTGACCTATTATGAGGGTGACTTTATCTTTAGGTATCTTTTAATATTTAGAGCCTATGAAATAATCAGGACTTGCCAACTGTTAAAGAAAGAAAAACTAAAACATGCTCAGAATTCATCAATTGTCAATATATTATTTTCAGCTAGTGCAGTTCAAATAAATCATACTTTGTGAAAAATATATACAGAGGTTCACTTAAGTCTTACATGAAGCTTTAAGTAAATGTTTCAGATGCAATATTTATATCAAGGTGGTTTTGTTTTTAAAGAAAACTAATATACATACATCTTAAAGGATAAATACACTTCATAAGTGAATTAGAGAATAAATAATGTATTACTTGACAAAATAGAAAGGTTTTAAATTGGCAGCATATAATAATTATCCTTGACATGAGAATGTATTTTTAGTTACATGATAATTGAGAGGAAGGTTTAACATTAATAAGCTTATCAGAATCAACTGCTTCCTTAAAAACACAAGGATGGATTAACATGCAAAAACAATCAGATAAGTTATTCATACATCATGCATATGCATAATGTAATAATAAATACTGTTACTTTGCATATTAAGATTGCATACTTAAAGAAACCTAAAATAGTCAGATTGTAACTGGTTTTGATTGGATTTCTGATAAGTTCATGGTGGCTGTTCAACTTTGCTAAATCTTAAATAATTAGCTCATTTCCATATACCTGTGGATAGTAAATACCTTGGTATCCATTGCTTTAATAGTGCCTGATGACTAAGAATCTTAAAATACTGAGAAAAACTAGTTTATCCGAGTCTAAAAAAAAATTCTTCGGTTTTTGAGATTAAATTAATCCAAATTTTGAAGTCTTTTGACATGCTCAAAAAGATGAAGAGCTTGCAGCAGAAAGGTGGTCATAGATTTCTTTGAAGAAATTAAGCCCCTCCCACACCCACCCAAAAAAACAGAAATCATGTAAATTAAGCCTCGGCAAGTAAAATGTGTTTACAAATGCAGCTTGCGTATCGAGAGACAGGAGTTACAAATGAGAACATGATCAGTAAAGGCAAAAGATGATTTGACCAGCCAGTTCAAAGTTCACAAACTTCCTTCCTTTCTAGATTTGAAGCTCAGTAGAGATCAGGATAAAGCTCAGTAGAGATCAGGATGAAGCTCAGTAGAGATCAAGATGAAGCTCAGTAGAGATCAAGATGAAGCTCAGTAGAGATCAAGATGAAGCTTAGTAGAGATCAAGATGAAGCTCAGTAGAGATCAAGATGAAGCTCAGTAGAGATCAAGATGAAGCTCAGTAGAGATCAAGATTAGGCTCAGTAGAGATCAAGATGAAGCTCAGTAGAGATCAAGATGAAGCTTAGTAGGGATCAAGATGAAGCTTAGTAGGGATCAAGATGAAGCTCAGTAGAGATCAAGATGAAGCTCAGTAGAGATCAAGATGAAGCTCAGTAGAGATCAAGATGAAGCTCAGTAGAGATCAAGATGAAGCTCAGTAGAGATCAAGATGGAACTCCTCAAACACTATTTAGTCCACATGGTCAGGAATGTGCCAAGATCCCAAGTGGCTGCAGGTTTTGAATAAATTGTTGTCACACATCCCTCTAACCCCAGCATAATCATCACCTGGCTCATCAGACGAATGTATATAATGTTCAACTCTAATAACTAATTAACAGAAAGCATGAAGGGATGATGTAGTAATAGAATGTTAAAAACAGATATAGATTACTAAAACTATTATAATTCTAAATAAGATAAAAGCTTTAGATATTTCGCTTGAGAATTATTTCAAGAATTTAGCATATTTCAGCTAACAAAGTAACATAATGAGATAAAAGAAAGACAAAACTACCACCAGTAAGTATATAGTCTTCCTTCCCAAGTCACACATATTGTTTCTTGCTCCAATGATATCATTTCCATCTACAGAACTTTGTCCCTATTGCAGAAAATGTGAAAAGTTCAAGATTTGAACTTTGACATTATACTGTATTGTTTATTTTGCTCACCCAGAGGATATTGTTCTTTACTAAATGAAGCATATTCATACCAGAAACTAAAAAATATAACTCATACTTTTTCTGCAAAGATTGAACTGAATAACCATTCTACACTAAAAGAAACTAGATCATTTACACCTCACGAGATATATTTAACAAACAGTTTTCTGTCATTTGTACAAAATATTCAATACAAGGAAATAATGCTTGGCCCGTCCTGCAATAGACAAGTTTTACCTGCCAAACCTATTACTAAAACAGTTATAAATGCTGTGCAGCTTCCCTTGGTATCAGAAATGGAATGGCTTGAATCTTGTAGCATCCTAATAGGTTGCATTCCTTCATGGAAATTAGTGTAAGTAATTCTTTGGTTGAAATCAGAAATCTTCTATGACGTACCTGCTGAAAAAAAGATGTGTTTATTCACAACACAATTGAGAAATAATAAATTACTTTTTAAAATTTATTTATTTTTTCCTCCAAAATATCATTATGTATGTATTGAATACCAGAACCAAAAGGTTTTGTGGTTCCGAAGTTTTTTCATATCATGAAATATTTGTTCCATGATATATATATATATGCCACACCCACCATGCAGATCAATAAAAATGTTGACAACATTAGCATTTGCACAATAATTAACAACATTAAAGCAAGTATGATGCAAAAACAATTGCTCATTTATCCTATTTCAAAATTTGTCAGTAAGCCCTGTCTACTCATCAGCATTCATAACATCATTATGACAACATTAGAAGATACATAGTGACCATGACCCATCTGTGTACCACATATAGCATAAATCTGATATAGCATTCTTGGTGTTTACATCATTTAGCACATTCACATCAAGCCATGCCCACCATGTATATTAATGACATCTGTTGATAACATAAGCATGTACACAATAGCCAACAAAATTATAATGCCCAATATGACACAAAACGGAAATACAGTTGCTCATTTATAACTTTTTCAAAATTTTCACATTAAGCCCTGTCCACTTATTAATATGCATGATATCACCACCACAAATATTAGGTCACATCTGCAGACCATGAGCTATCTGTGTACCACACATAATGTGAATCCAATTCATAGTTTTTGAGATCGTGTTTACTTGTGCTTTTTGTTTACAAAATCATAATAAGCTCTGCCCACTATGCATATTAATGAAATTCACCTTTTTTTTTATACCATGAAAACATACACTAGTTAACATCAATATAATAAATACTAAACAAAACAGACATGTGATTGTCAAAATAAGAGCATTTCAAGATGTTTAAATTAAGCCCCACCTACTCATTAATACGCATGACATCATCATCAAAAACAACAGGGCACATCTACAGACCATGTGTACCAAATATGACATGAATCCAGTTTACCGTTCTTAAGATACTGTGTTTACAAGCTCTTCAGCAAAATCTTACTAAGCCCCGCCCACTATGCATATTAATGATATTCATTATTTTTACAACATGAACATGTACATACTAGTGAACAACATAATTATACCAAGTATGAAAGAAAAAAAATATGTGGTTCTTAAAATATGAACATTTCAAGATTTTTACATTAAACCCTGCCTACTCATTAATATGCATGACGTCACCATCAAAAAAACAGTAGGGCACATCTATGAACCTTGGGCTGTTTCCAAAATGTCATGAATCTAGAGTATCGTTCTTGAGATATGCATTTACGAGCTGGGCGTCAAAAACATGCATGTATGCATGCATGCATACATACATATATGCATGCATGCATACACACATACATACCACCCATACTTGTGCACACACACACATATATACACGCACACCCATGCACACCCACACACACATACATACACACACACGCCATCATGACTGCATAGATTCCTGATGCTATCCTATCGGAACCGAAAATGACTACTTTCATTCTTATTGAAGAAAAATATGATTCTGAGTTCACAATACAACAAACAGCAAGATGTAATTTGTTGCCAACACATCACACAAACATACTGTGAAAGTTGTTGAAAATATGCCAAAGGAAAATTAAAGTTGTAGCTGAAAATATATGTCAAAGAAAATAAAGTTTTTGTTGAAGATATGTCAAAGGAAATATAAAGTGGTTGTTGAAAATATGTCAAAGGAAAATAAAGTTGTTGTTGAAAATATGTTAAAGGAAAAATTAAGTTTTTGTTGAAAGTATGTCAAAAGAAATATAAAATTGTTGAAAATATGTCAAATTAAAAATAAATTTGTCGTTGAAAATATGTCAAAGGAAAAATACTATTATAGGATTAGTTAATTGGTCTGACAGGTCTATTCTGTGTGATAAAATGACAAACAAAGAAACTACCTGTACCTTGGTAGCCTAAAAGGAGATATCAATTCAAATTGTCAGAAGTTTGTCTGAAAATGACTGGTGTATAAATCTAAGCTAGCAGAAAGATAGCACACACTACGTTTTTGACAAATGTATTTATTGAAATTGAATTAAAATAATATCTTTACATGGTATGAACACTTACTCCTAGTACTTACTTACTCTTAGTACTCTCATAGCACAACCAGTGGTCACAAATCACAAAAGCAGAGAAAATACTAGTACAAAGAGGATGTGCTTGTAGCCTTGACCTCATGTGATGTAACTTGTAGCCTTGACCTCAGTCACTTTTACACAAATCTAGAAGACCTTTAGCTTGAAATATCCTTGGTGAAAAATAATGTTTGATGACTTTCTTTACTATTTTGTTCAGTTTTGGGTTCTCTTTCATACAAAATGGACCAGGGCCATATTTCTCCTCCGTAAAGTGTGGGAGAACAATATTTTTTTTAACATATCTATTTTCCCCCAAATTCTGCCTGAAAGTGGGGAAAATTAAGGAGGAGGGGGACTTGTCCGCCACGTCCCCCATGATGGACATCATGATTGAAGACTTACCAAGCTTGTTGATTCTGTTATTTTCTTCAGTGTCCCTGGAATATTTTTTCTCCGCCACCCAGTCAGCTGCCTGCTTATTCAGACATTTTGTCAGCCTCTGATACTAAAACAGAAAATGATATGATTAATAAACCAGATAATTGAGTGATGATTGATGGCTTGTCACAAAATGTCACATCACAAATTTCAAATTTGTCACACGTCTCAAATGTCACATAACTTTTGGCACCTTTTGCACAATATGTCACATTAGTTTTGCCTATCACATTTGATTGGCATAGATCCACACATCATGACCAGTTGACTCGGTGATACTCAAAGACCAGATCATTTGGTTATGTCTGTTTCATGAAAAATGGAATCCACCACTAAAATGCAACATCAAATTACCAATGAGTGTGAGTGAAGGGGTGAAACATGTCACAAAATTTCAGACAAATTTGAATACATTTGTTTATGTTCATTTTGCCACAAAATTTTCAAAATGTCACAGATTTTTGGTCACTGAAATTTTGTCACAAAATGTCACCATGTCATGGACGCTCGATTCTCTGGTATATCTAAGAAACCAGAACCAAAAGGCTTTGTGGTTCAGATGCTTTTTTTTCCAATGCTGATTGAATTGCAAGTTTCGTATAACCTGTCATGTCATTGCATATCATGAAATATTTGTTCTAGAATATTTCATAAACCATGGCCACCAAGCATGATGCAGATCAATAAAATAGACATACCTATTGACAACACTAACATGTGCACAATAATTAACAACATTATCATAGCAAGTATGATGCAAAACAGACATATGGCTGCTTATGTATCATATTTGAAGAAATTTAAGTTAAGCCCCGCCTACTTATTAATATGCATGGATCACCACCAAAACCAATAAGGCACATCCACAGACCATGGGATATCAGTGTATCACATGACTTGAATCCAGTTTATCATTCTTTAGATACCGTGATTACAAGTTTTTTTAAACAAAATTATATTAAGTCCCGCCCACTATGCATACTAATGAAATTCAACATTTTCATACCATGAACATGTACACATTAGCAAACATCATAACTGTACCAAATATGAAACAAAACATATATGTGGTTGTTATAATATGAGCATTTCAAAAATGTTACATTAGGCCCCAGCTACCCATTAATACGGATGACATAACCACCAAAAACAATGTGGCACATCTACGGACCATGGGCAATCTGTGTATGACATGAATCCAGTTTATCGTTTTTTAGCTATCGTGTTTACAAGCTCTTTGCAGCAAAATCATATTATGCCCGCCCACTATGCATATTAATGAAATTCTAATTTTTGACACCATGAAAATGTACATACTAGCTAACATCATAACTGTACCAAATATGAAACAAAACAGATATGCTGTTGTTAAAATAAAAGCATTTCAACATTTTTACATTAGGCCCCGTCTACTCATTAATATGCATGACATTACCACCAAAAACAATAGTGCACATCTACGGACCATGGGCTGTATGTAGTATGTATACCACATATGACATGAATCCACTGTACCGTTCTTGAGAAATCGTGTTTACGAGCTGGCCGTCACATATACACATATACACACACATACACAACATCATGACTGCATAGGTTCCTGATGCTATCCATTGGAACCAAAAATCACTAAATGTTTATCTTAATTATAAAAACTTTCAGAGAACTTCATTTCAATTTTAAAACAGGCTATCAGGCCTAACAAAGTAATTCATTGAAGTGACAATGACATGATTCCTTCAATGATGTGTGCTAAAAATAAATACCAATCAAAGACAACAATAAATGAAGGATTTGAAATACCTCCTCCTGTTGTTTCTTCAGCCTTGTTTGCATCTCACTCCTCTGGGCGGTGCAGGTGGCCACATGTTTCTATTAGAAAACAAGAAAATAACATCAGGCATTAAAACAGTTAAATCCATAATCAAGCCATAAAGGTCAACCAGGCTGGTGCTTATACTCACTTACCTTGGTGTAAGCGAATGAGAGCACACGACTCCCCCAGATAGGACACCAGTCCATCGTAGATTAAGTCTCCAACAGTGCTGTACTCATTTTACAGCTGAGTGAACTACAAGTAAAGTGTCTTGCTCAAGGACACAATGCAGCGGAGTTGAACCCGGTACTTTTCAAATATGAGCATGACTCCTTAACCGCTTAGCCACTGCACCTCTTTATTTTTGATAATATTTTCAATCTTAATATTTTTAAGCTTTAAGGGCATCAAGATTTTGCAAAACCTCTGAAGTTCTTGACTTTTTGGAAAAGGAGTAAACTTTGTGTAATTTTCATATATGTTAAGTATTCATACTTCAAGAAGGTGTCATACCTAAAGCCTTTTTATGCAATGAACCTTAACATTGGCAAAAGACCAACATTTGGTCACATTTTAGCTTAAGGTGCTCTGACATATTTTAGTGGATCAAAAGGTCCTCCATACTGCTAATTCTTACCTGGATCTTATCAATATCTGTAGTCTGCTGCTTGGTCCTCTTGATCAGGAATGTGTTATCTGTTTTCAGCCTCTGAATTTCATCTTTCAAACTTTTGTTCTCCTCTAAAACAGCCTGAATTGAACAAAAAAGGGAAAGTAAATTCACCCATGAAAAGATCAACAACATCATGACTTGACATAATATTTGACAATTCCAGTAACCTTTACATGATTTCAATCCATGCTTCGCAATGATTGAGTTTTAAGGCAGATGTGAAGTCTTTTTAAAATTCATTATGCAACGGTTACACTGATGAATCTTGGGGTGGGATGGGGTACCTTCATGGGGGTGATACAGGGCACCTTCAGAGTGGCTGACACTCACTTTCTGAAATACAGTAACTCCCTGGTGCCACCTAAATTTCCCATGAAGTCCAGAGTCACCTCGGTCAGGATCTTCATGTTCATGAACAAACAAAATTCCAGAGTCACCTCAGTCAGGATTTTCATGTTCATTAACAAACCAAATTCCAGAGTCACCTCAGTCAGGATTTTCATGTTCATTAACAAACCAAATTCCAGAGTCACCTCAGTCAGGATTTTCATGTTCAAGAACAAACCACATACTTTTCATTGACCCTCAACTATATTTTTCATGACTCTTCTGTCACTGAAAACTGTCACCTTTACGGGATGGGAAATGGGTCTTACCATGCAATGTTTTGTTGTTGTAAATCTGAGATGCAGGAGCTATCAAAGTTTTCATTCTTTACAAAAAAACAATATTTTTAAATCCCAATTTCTGGAGGGTAAGTGACTGCTTTGGCAAAAAGCTTTCCCATCTCCTTCATACCAATAATTGACATTAATCACAAAATGTCATTCTCAATATTTTCAGAGATGGAAGAAAAACATACAAAAATACAATAGACTTTGAGCTGTTTCCCTTTCAATACATCACAAATTTTAGATTAAAAAAAAAATTCTCACTTTGATCAGAGTATCCTGGAAACTAAACATGCTGAACTAAACACTCAGTATGCTCTTTTGATAGGAAAAAGGTTTGTAATTAACATACCTATTATCAAAGTATTACATCATTGAGCAACATAGTTGAAAAGACAAAACAATGAAGTTAGTGTGCATACCTACATGTAGAAGAGCAATCAGACCTTTACAGTTAAACTATAATTTTAGCACTCTGTGGTGCATACTTCTGCCTGCTTGATAATATCTGCCTATTGTCTAAAATTTGGTAAAAGTTCACCCCCATCCCCAATACAATCTATCTCAGAAATCCTGGACCCACTAAGTTTTATCCCCTAATCTCTTCCTCACTTTTACTCAGTATTTGTTATTTGCACTATCTTCAGGGTTATTTCCCTTCATTGGTTTCAATTTTACTCAGATAAAGCATTCATTGTTTGAGTTCTTTTCAGGTAAGATTCACATTCCATCCTTTTCCATTCATGCCAAAAGCAATTGTTTTGATACCCACCAACTAGATTTTCTTTTCTTTATCAGAGTCCAGAAAATGGATCGTTTGGAAATCCTTTGAGGGCACTGTTCAGCAAACTCCATTAGAAGTATGAACTAGATAAGTCTTGACAGATCTCATCCCAAAACATCTCCACCCCTCCATTTGTACCCTTCCCCCCTGTTCCAATATGTCTCACATTGTAATCACCTCTTCCAGAAGACACACAAAATCTAATCATTAGTTATTGAGATACAGTATGGTGATGACAAACAAACAATGAGGCTAGAACATAACCTCCATCCAACTTCGTTGACAGATTAATTATAAACTTCAGTTAGCGTAGCAACTCTTTTGTTGGCTGCATACAAAAATAACCCGTTCAGTGTCCCACTTGCCCTGCTACCCCTTCTTTTCTGTACCTCATTGACACCCGCCTACAATCAGGAAAGGGAATTCAAAACAACAATTTTGAGTTATTATAAACTGGAGCCTGAATAACAAGTTTAATAGCATGCTCTAGTTAAAATAACAGGTTGGAGTTAGAACAAAAGTCATGAGTTAGAAATAAAACAATTTGAGCTAGATAGAATAATAAGAAGTTTGAGTTAGAATAACATGTACAATAACAAGGTCAAGTTAGAATATCAAACTTGAGAATAACAAGCACGAGTTAGAATAATACATTCTGTATTAGAATTAAAAGCTCAAGCTAAATAAAAAGCTCAAGCTAGGATAAAAAGCTCACGATAGAATAACAAGCATGAGTTACAATAACAAGCAATGAATTAGAATAACAATCTTGAGTTATAATAACAAGCATGAGTTATAATAACAATCTTGAGTTATAATAACAAGTATGAGTTATAACAACAAGCATGAGTTATAATAACAAGCATGAGTTATAATAACAACCTTGAGTTATTATAACAAGCATGAGTTTTAATAACAAGCATGAGTTATAATAATAAACCTGAGTTATAATAACAAGCATGAGTTATAATAACAATCTTGAGTTATAATATCAAGCATGAGTTATAAGAACAATCTTGAGTTATAATAACAAGCATGAGTTATAATAACAATCTTGAGTTACAAGCATGAGTTTTAATAACAATCTTGAGTTATAATAACAAGCATGAGTTATAATAACAATCTTGAGTTATAATAACAAGCAGGAGTTATAATAACAATCTTGAGTTATAATAACAAGCATGAGTTATAATAACAAGCATGAGTTATAATAATAAACTTGAGTTATAATAACAAACGAACAAATGTGAACAAACAAAACAATCTTGCATAGAATTTAACACAGTTCAGTTACAGATAGAACCAGGATTACAAACATACGTGACATTTAGTACAAAACACCATAAGTTGCAAATCTAATTTAAAACAAAAACTTCCCACAGCATTCACAAAAACTCACAAGTTATAAAACAAGCAATAGATGAAGATTACACTATATTTAATATTAATATGAGATGGTGATTGGCATTCAAGGATGTTAAGGTCAAATTCACATGAGAGTTTAAACTACAAACTTAGTTTTTAGTAAGGTGCAGACAGAATTATAATTGAGTTAAATTCTAGATTTTACAGATGATTAGGCCTGACAAAAACACCTGTTTGTTTGCCCTCCTCCCCCACCCCTATTTTGCCAAAAAATAGGGCGGCATTTTTTTTTTTTTTTTAAATTTAAAAAAAGTCTTTTGCGTTGTCATATAATATATTACTACCTACATGTAAGAAACTGTTTTGGCAAACACAAGCCACGTAATACAATTTGTTCGATCAAATGATTGCTTTGTCCCCACACTGCTGCATATGCCTCAACCTTTTTAAAGTGTGGCCTGCCTTTGATCTGATTTCAATCGAGAAAAAAAATATGTCAGTCATTAGTGTGATGATGGTCTTGATAGACCAGAAAAAGTGGTATTCTTGTGTTGAGCAATTGTTATTAACTTCTTTATTTACTTGTTGATGAAGACGTTATTCTTACAACGATCCAGATTGGGAAAAAAATCAATAACACTTTTTCCGCCCATCCCTTCCTCACAATTTTCCACAAGCAGGGGCAAACAAACAATTTGTTTAGGCCTTATTAAGTACAGTAGAGTTAATTGTATTAGACAGACGTTGATTGCGGAGCAGTTTTAGGAAAGATGGGTGTGTCTGGGATACGAACCATGTATCTATCATCGACTTCGGTCGGGTGGGGCATTGATGAACGACTTGAAGGTCTGTCTTTAGTGCTGAGAAAGGTTTGCATGCAAGGAAATCAATACTTTTTTTGTAAACAATATTCCCAAAGTAATCAAGTTTCCAAGAAACTACTTTGGACTAGTAGCAGAAAAGCACTCCGACAGGAGTTACACCATAGACTCCCATCTTCACAATAAATAATTTACATTCAATTTTTGATTAATTTTATTTTGGTTAAGACTTACTGAACATAATAAAAGTAATTATAATCTTGGACTGTAATGATCATTTCTAACTGTAACAAAATGTTAGTAAGTGAGATAAATACAAAATAACAATTCTGACAATTTTTAAAATCAATAATTTTCTCTGACATATTTTTCCTCTTATTGTCGTCTTTCGTATATAGGTAATGCAGCCCCTAATAACTTGCATTACACACAGAGAATCACCAGTGCTGCATTACCTTGGGAGGGTCCCAGAGAAATGAAGAGGTGATTCTGCGAATGGTAACTTGCATTACACACACAGAGTAGCTCATATTCAGTACCGTTATTTGTATGGAAAATGTGCATGGAAATTCAGTTTAGAAAGAACAGATTACTTCCTTTCAATGTCATTTAAACTCAACATCGCATAACTTTTTTTCCCATACTCACTATGGCTTTCAATGTTTCACTGTGAAAATCTTGCATACTATGATACCTCGCCGCAAACATTTCAAAACTAAACTAGGCCACCACCAAACTCAGGCCCTCTCAAAAAAATGGCCGCCATCTTTGCGAAGCACTTAAAATTTCAGCTCTGTCAAAACCTTTTGATATGATGTTTGTTTATTTGCAATATTTTTTCTTTCTTGCAAAATTTACTAGACTCATCAGATAATATTTACATGTACTGATTGTTACGATTGAAGTATTTTCACTGTGTATTTGTTGGTCGATTTAAGAGCTTGTACAACGGGCCTTGATTGAGTGGGATTTAAAGCCATATTATGGCCTATTGTTAGTTTCACTGTTTATTGCTGCACATTTGCGGTGCATTTCACAAGTTAGCCTACTCAGATTTCAGCAAAATCAAAGTGCAAAATATCCCCATTCATAGGTGATTACTGCGCATTTGTGATTCTCACATTTAAAAAAGATTATGCTAATTGGGTTTACAGTTTGTTAAAAGTCATTGATTGGAATTTTGTCAGCTGAATGTGTGTGATTTGAATACTGACTGAAAAACGATTACTTGCAATAAAGTATTTAGTCAAAGTTTACAAGGATTTGCAAGCGTGTAGCGTGTACACGCTAAACGGTCGCAGCTCTAACAAAATCACCCCTGAAATTGATTTTGTGTTTTTATTCTTATAACACTTGTCTATTCCATACAATTATTTACTTATAGGTTTGCCTAGACAACTCATGGAATATGTTAATATTTCATGATTGGCACTATAAACTGGCAATTAGACTGGCATTCAGGAAAATTCACATGCTGTGACCAGATGCAGCTCTGTGGTATAATAAAAAAAGAAGTTGATCATGATCAAGCTTACAGTAACGTGGGAAGAACGCTGTGAAGAAGTGTACGAAAAAGAAGTACAGAGCTCCTTCAGATTTGTAGTGAGAAGGGATGGCAGGCATGGTTGTTCTCAGTAGTAGTTGGGTGCCGCCGGGGATTTCCGGCACAATCTGTTTGGAGGCTATTCTCTGCATTGGGATTGGCTGGTAAAGAAAGAAAGCCATCCAGGAACTTAGTACGAAAGCTGAAAGGGAATCGTGCTGGGTTGTGGTGCCGAGGAGATGACCAAAGTTGGAAGTCAAGAAGAGAATAGACAGTCATGCTTGGCCAGCATTGCTGACCCGCCAGCCTAAGAGTGTCATGGTTTAGGGTTAAAACACTTGAGGAAGGTTGACACTGCCTGATGATCTACTACTCCTAGCAGACAACTAATACCAATGAGGACAGTGTACAGAAGATGAGGACAGTGTACAGAAGATGAGGACAGTGTACAGAAGATGAGGACAGTGTACAGAAGATGAGGACAGTGTACAGAAGATGAGGACAGTGTACAGAAGATGAGGACAGTGAGTTACAGAAGGTGAGTCTTGAGCCGTCAGCGTATGCACCAGTCTGCTGCTACTGCATTATTGATGTATTTTCTCGAGTGTATTTAATATTCTAGGAATCCTAACATACCCTCACGTTTTGGTTGAATGTCCCTTTAAGTCTGACTTAATTCAAATCTGAATTGCAGAAATAATTGAGAAATGAAATGAAGAGGAAGAAAGAATGTAATAAAGTGTAAATAATTTTGCATACAACCATTTTCAATCCAAAGTAGGCAGCCTTTCCCAATCAGCTATTTAGTCAGAGCTGTAGAATGTAGAAATGGAGGCTAAAATGAAAAGCCTTGAAGATGAACAAGCAAGAAGGTGTATTTATCTACAGCTATAAAATCCATGATTGCACAATTATCTACTTACTGAGCTCCGTCAGCATTAGATTTGGCGGACTTGCTCCTCCCAGGTTCCGTCTTTCTCTCATAGAGAGACTGATACTCCTTGGCGCTACTCTGAGACTTCTCAAGATCCTCCTGCAGTTTCTTCAGGTGATTCTCAGCTAGAGTGAACAACAAAAACAAGAAGCTATTTATGATAATAATATTTCATAATATTACTAGATATCGCAAACGATTTGAATCCCCTCGTCGCTGACAACACACCCTCCACCCGCTGTCCCACATGCCATCCTCCCCTCTGTACCACAACCCTTTCCACTCTCTATCCCACATGCTGTCCCACCCTGTCCTGCATACCATTCCACCATGTTCCACCCTGTTTCAAGTGGAGAAATATTTTGTCCACACTGAACAATGCATGTCATTGGACAGACAATGGATGTGGACAGACAGAGGGACAACACCAAAGCTACTATATCCCCTCTTCACCACTTGGTTGCAGCAGTGACAATAAACAATTGCAATATGTACATACCCACCAGGCTTGAATAGCATTAAAGGTGCATAAGACATTGTAGCAAAGAGAAGCACAATTTCTTGCCGATTTTAAATCTTGAAAAAGAACAAAAGCAATTTTCATGTTATTTGTAGTCTTTGTTTTGTAAAATCAATTCTTGTTTTTTGACCAATTTTTAGCATTTGTGAGATGTGATGTCCAAGGAAGATCTCATGTTTAATGTCAATATTAAATATTCACATATTCCATGAGTTGTTTAGCTTAACACGAAAGAGAAACTTTCTACAATGCTACAAAATTCAAGGTAGGTAAGATTAGGTAGGTAGGTAGGTTGAGTACTTTACATTCCTTTACCAACAGATGTCCATGGCCGTTTGATAAACCAGTTGTGAAGTACTAGTGAACAAAGATCCACCAGATATCTTAACTGGGACCTCTAGCATGCCAAGCTGTTGCTATGACTACAGCCTTTTATTTTCTCTGGTCCTCATGGATATGCTCGACTGCTAAACTCATCCTTTTCACTCTCATCATTATCCAATCCTAAGACATACCTTTTCTTGCATTCTCTTCATAACTGTTCATCAATTCCTCCATGGATTTATTGGTCCTGGTCAGATTCTCCTCCAGATTATGGTTCCTCTCCTTCGCCAGCCTCACCACTTCCATCTTCTCAGCGAGTTTAAACTCCAGTTCCATTTTCTCTCGCTGCAGATCTACATTTCTGTCCAGTTGTGACCGGAGCTGGAACTGGACAGAAGAATGGTCACCGTCCTCACTGGAAAGGAAATGTAAATATTGACCAGATTAGACACCAAAACAGACACATCAAGCCTGTTTCACCTTTTAAATCAAATGGGGATTGACAAATGGGGGTGGATGGGGGAGGGGGTAGGCAACAAGGCCATTATTCTCATCAGGAAAGTGGTGGGACATTGCCCCTTATCTAAACAGTGGGGAACAAGCATATTTTTTCCAAAACATACTGAATTTGTACAATTTTACTAAAAAGTGGAGGGATATGTATCCGTGCTCCCCTCTCTCCCTGGTAGGTACTAGGTATGGGGGAGGTTAAATCGCAATGAAGAACATTTTTGTATTTTACGGCCCCAATTTTCAAATAGTTTAAGCTGACTTCTATTAGTATTTTCTGTTAAATAGGATAAGTGTCTTGTTTCAAACAGAGATAAGATTGCTTGATAGAAAATCTGCTAAACCTGGCTTTACTGTGAAGCTGATTCCACATCACTAATACTTAACTATACCATCACATGACTTCATCACAGATCTGATTCCACCCCACTAATACTCAACCATACCATCACATGACTTCATCACAGATCTGATTCCACTCCACTAATCACATGACTTCATCACAGATCTGACTCCACTCCACTAATACTCAACCATACCATCACATGACTTCATCACAGATCTGATTCCACTCCACTAATCACATGACTTCATCACAGATCTGACTCCACTCCACTAATACTCAACCATACCATCACATGACTTCATCACAGATCTGACTCCACTCCACTAATACTCAACCATACCATCACATGACTTCATCACAGATCTGACTCCACTCCACTAATACTCAACCATACCATCACATGACTTCATCACAGATCTGATTCCACTCCACTTATCACATGACTTCATCACAGGTCTGACTCCACTCCACTAACACTTAACCATACCATCACATGACTTCATCACAGATCTTCCCACCAGCAACATTTATGAAGATTGCAATCACGAGTCATTTGATACACTTATAACACATGCTGGCAGCTATTTCCAATAGTGCATATTTACACATATGGCAGAGAGATTTGTCTCCCACTTGCAGTTAACACTTAAGATTTTGAGGATGTAATCCACTCAGCATAACTGCACAATAAGCACATTTTGGTTTATTTTTACAGAACACTTATAAAGATTGTTACAGCTGCTAACACCTACGAGCAGAGTCCCAATGGTATAGCATATGTGCTAGTCTAGTACAGCAAATAGAAGAATTTCCAATTAGAGCAAAACAAATAATATTTCTATCATTTTGATGAATTTGAGTCTATTTTTTAAATCAAATTTAATAGCCATATACAGTAGTCAGGTACTGTAGATTGAACTTCATATTCAACTAATTGTACTGTCAATGTGTACATGGCACCTGTATACCTTAATCACTAGGGATGTTTGCTGAGATTTATATAGCTATGAGATAAAACATTCAAAATCTAAATATCACACCTTAGCAGCTACTTCAGTCATACAATTCAGCAACAATAACTATAGCACACATATAACATAATCCAATCTATGGAAGTGGATATGTAGTAGAGTGTGCACAGTACAGGCTGATACATCTGATAAACAACACTGCAAGGTCCACAACTGTAAACTATACATGTAGAATTATATAATTTTGTAAACCATGAAAAACAATTCCAGTTTCAAATCTTTAGTACCCCTGTATAAGCTTGTCAAGAATTGTTGATGGGTGAGAAGGGGGGAGGGGGGGGGGGGTAAGAGGGGGGGTAAAAGGGGGTAAGAGGGGGCAGCTGTGCCCATTGGGGTGCAAACATTACATATCTATAGACCAGACAAATTATTTTATGAGGGCATGTGGGAGGAGTGCCCATTGTAGGCGGGTGTCAATGAGGTACATAAAGAGGGGGTAGCAGGGCAAGTGGGACACTGTCATGGTTTGGCTTGAAACATTTATGGTCATTATCTACAAGTTGAAGAAATTATATGTATGGTTCAGACACCTGATAATCTTGGTTCCTACAACTATTAATGCACATTACACCCTAAAAGGAAATAGAAATAAACCTTTTTACAGTATGTCCTGTAAAAAATATCAAAACAATTGTTTTCTTGCATCAAAGAAAATTATGGAATATGAATCTTGCCTGATTAAGAAAAAACAAATGCTTTGCTCTAACAAAACTGTACACAAAGACATAACCCTGAAAGAATTAAGTCACAAGAAAGATTATGTGTGAGAATGCATAGAAAGATCAAAAATCAAAAGAAAATATTTCACGGACTTGCAACTTTGGGGCCAAGAATTTTGACAACCTAGTTTTCAGAGTAAGTAGGTGGGTGGGCTAATTTAATGTACTCTAATAAAAAAAATAGCATTTTGGAATTTCTCAGGTGTGAATTCTCCTGACCCCTCTTTTGTTATTTGACAGAATCTCATCTTACCTATGGACACTACTCGCTTTAGGTGTGTACCGCAGCTCCTCAACAGCACTGGACAGCACATCACACTGCTTCTGAATGGTAGTATTTACCTGAAATCAATGTATCAATAAATATTGTGGCTATCAGTTTTTAATCAAAGGGACTACATTGAAGTTGTCTGTAACAAGATGACACACTTCAAGCTGCATGTAAAGTGCAAGATGGTGATAGTAGAAATCTTAAACATTTTTGCTGGTATGCACAGCCCATACAGTGCAAATCGTCTCCAATGTCACTGATATCCATTACAAAATATGTAAACCATCCTCTAAAAATGTGAAAGACAACTTTAAACAGAAGTTGAAAATTCATTTCCATTAATTTGTATTCAGTTAAACAAGAAGTGACATACTAGGTGAGGAGGATGAAAAGCTAAGCAACTTGTGTGAGACATTTTCTATCAAGTTTGACTTCTTTATTATACTATTTCCAAGTTTTTAAACCATAAGCAGAAAGCTTTTGGTAAATTCAAAAATAATTTTATCGAAAGTTGAAGGCAGTTAATTACAGGTCCTTAGGGTCCAAGTAAAAACACTGCCTTCAAGTATCTTGTTATAATGCCCTAAAAATCATCCACAGATCCAAGATCATGTCCTGCCGCCTTGGGCCCTGCCTTATTGTGGACCACAAAAGGATCAAGGGCCAGTTTCTCACAAAGAATGCTTTTGCTCAGTTTGCACTAAACCTTACAATACCCTCGATAACCCTGATAAATACAATAATTGTCTTTTAAATTACCATACATGGTACCATATTATAAACAAGTGTGTGGTAAATACTGTACCTTGTTGGTTGCTACTTTAGCTGAGTTGATGTTCCTTTGTAGGTCTTTGGGTAGATTTACCCCTTCTTCCTCAGCAAGAGACTGTACCTTGGACAGGTGCTGCATAATTTCTGCATTTCTTTCTTCTATCATTTTCAGCTGAAGTTGAACTGACTGGAAATAGTAAAGAAAAATATTACGATGTCAATTATAGAATTGTCTTTTTATAGTTTAGTACTAACATTTCAGAATAGAAATAAAACAAACATAAAAATGAAGTAAAGTATATCAAAGCAATGCTCATTGGACAAACATAAAAACAATTAAAAAAAACAACAACCTCGTATTCAAATGTAGACAATGCCATTGCTTTACTACAGTGTATATTTTCACATAAATTTGCATATACAGTTCCACACAGTATAGTTTTCACAGAATTTTCATTTATCAAATGACAAAAATCCATTTGCTCATTAACACACAAAATTGTTCAGAGCCCTTCTTTATGAACAATATCAATGCAGTTGCCTCATTTGTAATTGACAATGTGAGTAATATCCTTTGTAGCTACTGTACACAGTAGATACAAAAATTAAAATCATACTGAACCAAAACCATATCTGGCAGTATGAAAGGCTGCACTGTTAGTCATCCATGACTGACCAAGCAAAGAGCTGGAGATGGCGTTATGAAATCACATCACAACTGAAGTGAATCCTTCAAATTAAAAAACACAACATGATGCATGAATCTGATAAGCTTGAGACTACATGTACTGTATATTCAGCGTTCGACGAGTGCATTCAGTACCGGGGGGAGGTATACCTGAGGGAGGTGTACCTGGGGGATGTATACCTGAGGGAGGTGTACCTGGGGGAGGTATACCTGAGGGAGGTGTATTTGGGGGAGGTATACCTGAGGGAGGTATACCTGGAGGAGGTATACCTGAGGGAGGTGTACCTGGGGGAGGTATACCTGAGGGAGGGTACCTGGGGGAGGTATACCTGGGGGAGGTATACCTGGGGGAGGTGTACCTGGGGGAGGTATACCTGAGGGAGGTGTACCTGGAGAAGGTATACCTGGGGAAGGTATACCTGGGGGAGGTGTACCTGGGGAGGTATACCTCGGGAGGTGTACCTGGGGGAGGTGTACCTGGGGGAGGTGTACCAGTGGTGTACCAGGGGTGGAAATTATAGGATGCATTACTATTTTTGTTCGTTTTCAAGGGCCAGACTAAAAAACTCTTATTCCTGGTCAGCGTTCACTCTAAGATTTCAAATTTAGGGGAATTTCCCCTGCCCTTGTGTAATTTTTAGGGAAATTTAGAGAAAAAAATGAAGAAACTCGAAATGTTAAAATCTTCCAACATACAAAGATTTCTTTGACGTCATAACTTATTGCTATGCAATATCTTCCCTCTAATGGTTCTTAATGAAATCTGAACAGTAAGCATCATGGGTAAAAACAGGTTCATAATTAATACACGTACTGTATCATGCAAAACCAAAAGAAAAGTTAAATAAATATGTAAAACTAAAGGTAAATATTGCTCGTGTGTCCTTTTTATTTAGATTGATAAGAATAAATTTACATTTGAACTAGAACAGTAAATACCGTCATGGTTCGCATGCCCATGCAAATTGACACCCATATCATATGATCCAGCCAATTATAAAAATGGCATCTCACACTTAAGTCCTACATGGCATCCTATGTCCCACATGGCATCCCACCCCATGTCCCACATGGCATCCCACCCCATGTCCCACATGGCATCCCACTCCATGTCCCACATGGCATCCCACCCCATGTCCCACATGGCATCCCACTCCATGTCCCACATGGCATCCTACCCCATGTCCCACATGGCATCCCACTCCATGTCCCACATGGCATCCTACCCCATGTCCCACACAACATCCCATCCCATGTCCCACATGGCATTCCACCATATCTCCCACATGGCATCCCACCCCATGTCCCACATGGCATTCCATCATATGTCCCACAGGGCATCCCATCCTATGACCCACATGGCATCTCACCCCATGTCCCACATGGCATTCCATCATTTGTCCCACAGGGCATCCCATCCTATGACCCACACGGCATCCCACCCCATGTCCCACATGACATCCCACCCCATGTCCCACATGGCATCCTACCCCATGTCCCATAAGACATCCTATCCCATGTCGCACATGGCATTCCACCATATCTCCCACATGGCATCCCACCCCATGTCCCACATGGCATTTCACCATATCTCCCACATGGCATCCCACCCCATGTCCCACATGACATCCCATGTCCCACATGGCATTCCATCATATGTCCCACACAACATTCCACCATATCTCCCACATGGCATTCCACCACACAGTAGCTCACATGGCATATTCTACCATATGTCCCACATGGCATTCCACCATATGTCCCACATGGCATCCCATGCTATGACCCACATGGATCCCATCCTACATGTGTGTCCCACATTAATCCAACCATATGTACCACATGACAACCCTCCCTATGTCCCACATGGCATCCCTCCCTGTGTCCTGCATCAGTGGCTTCCCACCTGATGTCCCACATGGCATCCCACCATATGTTCCACATGGTATCCCTCCCAATGTCCCAATGACATCCTACTTTATGTACCACATGGCATCACATCCCATGTTCTCCCACCCTATGTCCCACATAGCCTCCTACCCTATGTCACGCATGGCATCCTACCTTATGTCACACATGGCATCCTACCTTATGATACACATGGCATCACAACCTATGTCACACTCTGTGTTACTCGTGGCATCCCACCATGTCCCACATGGCATTCTACCCTGTTCCACATGGCATCCCACCCCTTGTCCCACATGGCATCCTACCCCATGTCCCACATGACATCCCATAGGCCCCATAAGAAGTCTCATCCTAGCTATCACAGTCACTGATTGAGCATACTATATATGAAAGTGTCAGTTCATATAATAACTTATATGCAAATGACTTGTTGAAATGGGGTAGGACGCCATGTCCCACATGACATTCCATCCCATGGCAATCCACCCTATGTCCTGCATGGCAT
Source organism: Chiridota heheva (assembly GCA_020152595.1). Classification (NCBI taxonomy): domain Eukaryota; kingdom Metazoa; phylum Echinodermata; class Holothuroidea; order Apodida; family Chiridotidae; genus Chiridota; species Chiridota heheva. The sequence goes on from JAIGNY010004509.1 coordinate 1,174,552, forward strand.
TCCACCACATAACCTACCACCCTGTTCCACATGGCATCCCACCCCATGTGTCATATGGTATCCCACCCCATGTCCCACATGGCATCCCACATGTCATCCCACCCTATGTCTCACATGACGTCCCATAAGCTCCATAAGAAGTCTCATCCCAGCTATCACAGTCCCTGATTGAGCATACTATGTATTAAAGTGTTAGTTCATATAATAACTTATATGCAAATGAGTTGTTAAATAAGAAAAAAAGGTGGAGTCAAATAATTATGCCTGATATAGCCCTTGGTGCATACAACATGGTAAATATAATATAATATGTCCCTCATGGCCCCCATCCATGTCCCACATGGCATCCCTCCCTATGTTTATATGCAATCACATCCTGTCACACTCCCCGACTAAGCATGCTAAATAGAAAAGTCTGGTCAGGTCATATACTGTAGCAACTTTATGCAAATAAACACAATAATAAAGGTGGAGTTTAAAAAATCATACCTGATGTAACTGTTTGGTGCCCAAATATTTTGAAGAATTTAAAGATTTCAAATCTCAAATGCTACAAGAGAGACTTGAGGATCTCTGAAGAATATTGGAAAATTATATCATTTTACAGTTATCTTCTAAGAAAATATCAAATGTATTGTAGACTTTTTAAGGAACTAGTCTTATATCCTATCTTAAGTACCTCTGAAAAACTAACATTTTATAAGGAAATTCTGAGGAATTCTCAAAAAACTTTAACATTTCTGAGGAAATCTCAGGACAAATCTGTGGACGGCCGGACGGACGTAATTGCCATTACATAGGTTCGCAAAAATGCTTCGCATGCGAACCAAAATAACAGCAATGTGGAAAGAAAAACCCCAAATAACAAGCATTCCTCCCTCATTGCCTTCTGTTTTTTGTGTCTTTGTATTGTTCATCAGTTTAAAAAAAGCTTGAAATTGATAAGAGTCGTTATTTATTCAAGTTTAACTTTGCTGCAGTACATCATTCCCATCATCATTGTATGCTATACACCACATGTACAGCACACTATACAGTCTAGATATCTAGCAGACTACATGATCGCGTTACTATTACGTGTTGTATTTTATCACGTTTACACATATTTCGTAAATGACAGCATGATCATCGGACACTCGGAGTGAGAGGCCTGCACTGGGCCTGTATTTTCGTTCCTTTTGCCCACTGACATCAATATTTTTCCAGTGTAGGTTGTAGAAACACGTTTTCAATTTCTTTTTACATTTTAGCACGTTTTATAATTAAATGTATGCCTCATCGGTCATGGCCTAAGCGGTAACATTACAACTGTGATGTATGAAGTACTTGTGCAAAAAATATTGTAGTGTATTTTAGTTTTGGGTCATTCCGTTTTCTTTAAAGGAATTTCCCCCTCCCCTCCTTTCCTCTTCCTCCTGTACAATTCTTTTTGAGGGGGATTTAATTATTTTGAGGGGGAATCCTGCAATCGCACATCTTAATGTGAACGCTGTTTCTGGTCCTTCATCTTTCAGTTACATAGTGTGTAATTTCTGTATATTGTTGTAAACTGATTTGAAGATAGAAAGTAAATTAAATAATCAATCAATCAAATCCCAAACCAACTTGTTTTCTGAGCTTTTGAATTTTACAGACTTAACAAACGTCTGAAAAGTTAAAAAAGTATTGAGAAAAAACTTGTCCACGTACCAGGAATTGAGGTTTGTATGGGTGTTCTTCTGGTAAGGTTCACGTTTGTATTATTTAGTGATTCGATTGTCTGGTTTGGTGGCTTTTAAGGTTAAGTGTGTCAAAGATGTATTCAAAAGTAACTTAAATATGAAAAATAAGGCCAAAATAAGATATCTCTATGTATTATAAGTTTCTAGTTGCCAACTGAAACAAATAGGGCTGATTGACAATTGTAACCAGCACATCAATGATGTTGAAGCTCAATGTTGTCTTTGATGTGGTCTATGTTAGGGGTTTTAGTCTTTGGAACAGGCTTTCTCTCTATTTTATTTTAATCTTCTTTAGCAGGTTTTCCAGCAGTAAAATAGGGGGAATCTATCTATCCCCTCACTTCTGTTAGAATAATAAATTACAAAGGGGGAATATAACATAACATAAGAAAATGACAGGCTAAGAAGGGTTAGTCACCCCATAAAAAGCCCAAACTAACCCCACCACAAAAAAACAAAGACGCCCAGAGTAAGTAAAGAACTTATCAATGTTGACTCTGAAATTGTGAACAGAATTGGAGCTAACTACCTACTCAGGCAAACCATTCCACTCATTAACAACTCTTTGCAAAAAGCTAAAACGCTGAGTATCCTTCCGTGAGAACTCTTCGGTCAACTTCAAACTGTTACCGCGTATCACATGAGGATTAGCTGAGATACGCAGGAAATAGCAGGAAGTCAAAGCATCACTACCAAACAGGAATTTAAAAAGCTGAATCATATCGCCACGTACTCTTCTCTACTCAAGCATGATCAAACAACCAAGAACACTCAATATGCAATGTGCAATTGACCATGCAACATGCAATGTGCAATTGACCACGCAATATGCAATGTGCAATTGACCACGCAATATGCAATTGCTTTGGCACATGAGAGATTAACCTCAGCAGACAGGTAAATTAGTTGATAACCAATACTTCCCCCTCAAATTTCAATTCATCCTAGTATGAACAGTGGGCTTATTCATAAGAAGAGATATGGATGCACAGAGTTGGAATTAATTATAAATTTCCCATGTTTCTGAATAAAGGTGTCAAAAATCTTCTCATGAAAAATTGTAACAGAAAAATAATATCAATGTATTTATACACAATCTTTATATGCTTCCTTCTTTCGTAATTTAATGTTGTGAAAGTGGCAATTTAATTCCTTGCACAAATACATATCAGGGGAAGGGGAGCATTTTTAGAGCACATATTTACCACATGTACTCTTGCTTACTCAAGAATCAAAGGGAAAAAAGGGGGGTAAACAAAAATTTCTTCCCAAGAATTCCTATTCTTAAGCGTATATTTTTTCCAGGTACAGTAGCTGTGGATGCATGACGCTGGTACTGTAAGTTACATTTGAGAATCTTATTTTTTATGCAAATTTTGCTGGTAACCAAATTGTCCGTCCAGGCAGGTCAGGTAAATGTCATGGTTACCCAAATATGATTTTTGGTTGTCCCAGGCAGCCAGACGTATGATTTGTCGAACGCTGTTGCTTATTACGAATTAAAATACATGATTCGTATTTTCCTCCAACAACGAAGTTAAACGGAGGTTATGTTTTTGCCTGCGTTTGTCGGTTTGTTTGTTGATCCATTTGTCATCAACATATCTCAAGATTTTCATCTCCACCAATGAAGTTGGATGGTGGTGATTGGAGGTGAGGTTTTTGCCTACGTTTGTCCATTTCCCAGCACTATGAAAACGAGGAAAAGACACCTGCACTACGAAAATAAAATTTTCCCTAAATTCCCTCTAAAAAACAGAAAATGAGCCATAAATGGTGCACGTCATAAAAAAAAAAAAATGTATTCCATTAGCAGGGGTCGAAATTCCCGCTGTTCCGAGAACAGTACTTTTTAAGCAGGAACAGTGAATTTTCAACTATCACTGTTCCATGGAACAGTGTTTTTTTCTCAAACATATATCAACGTCCTGCAATATATTGTTTTCTGTTCATGTGTTCTAAGAGAAAAATCCCTCATAACAAATATTTTCTGAAGTAGGAAAAACCTTTCTTTTCCTGCAATTACTGGAGCAATCTAATATAGAAGGACTGCTGAAGTAACAATAACATAACATTAGGTTTTGATTTCACTCTGTCAAGCCCCGTTTTACAAGTTGTAAATTTGACCAGAAAATACACAGTGAAATTTTTAATTATGACGATCAGTACATTCAATGTACATGTAAACATTAAAATTCTGCATGCTTTACAATGATCTCAGCCATTTTAAAAGAAAGGACTGATGAATTGTATTTCCAGGGTGGTGGCGTAGTTTTGAAATTTGATTACGGCGAGGCGCCACGGTATCACAGAATCCAAGATTTTCAATAAAAGCCGTAGCAAGTACGGCCAAAAAGTATGTGATGTTTAGATTAAATGACATTGAAGGGAATTTTTCTGTTCTTTCCATGCACATTTTCCATAAAAATGAGGATTTATACTGTAGAAATGCACTTTTCACTATTTGGAAAGCAAATTATCAGCATCTATTTGGGCAATGGGGTCAATACTTTTGCCATACTGGTTACGTTATTTTTTTACTTAGCATCGTAAATTTGAGCAATTTTGGTAAAAATCACAATACTATGCGAGTGTAAATGATACATGCATGCCTTTTTGGCATGAACATTACTAAAATGTTAAAAACTCTAATGAAATTAGTGTAATGGAATGCAAGACCTCATTAAGATAAACTTTGTGTGTGACCCTTTTTTGTTTTGCTTTTTTGACAAAATATAAGTTCCCACCCAGAGTGTGGTCAAATTGACCATGTCACTAGTATAACTTCCATAATCGGCCAGAAGAGGTTAGAATTACTTGTTGACCCACACATTATAAATTATACAAAACGGCTCATAACTTATGTTAGAAGCATATTTTTACTTTCAAATATCCCCATGAATTCATGTTTTCCCTGATAAGCTTGCATGATTTTGCCCCGTAATGTAAACAAGCCCTAAACATTACATTCACTACATGCACTGTTATATGATAGCAGCTAACAACGTTTATATCACAGTATTTTCTGTAATGTTGAAAACGATAATGGAGGCATTGATAAATAAAATGTATTAATAAACTTTAATGTTGTTTGCATGTAAAGTGTTTTTATTAATCCATTTGCCCCTCAAATGATGCCAATTTCAGCCCTTTGTCAGTCTAATGTACAGAGGGTCCAAAAGGCATTAACCCTTACTCTACCACGCGGCAATACTATCGCCATTTTAAAACTACCTTTCTCCACACAAAAAATCGGGACCTTACCAACATTCTATAGGGGTGCAAATAATTTCAATGCAAAGATCTCAGAAAGATCTTTCATACAATTATATTTTTTTGGGGGGTCTATACTTACATTTTTTGGCAAATTTTGTCCAAACATTAAGAAATTTCTTTTTGTTAAAAATGTCCCAAAAAATGCATATTTTTGAAAAATTTACAAAAATTGCTTAGAAAATAAAATAAGATATTTTCTTTTTATATATACTATATAGACAAGTCATATTGCCCAAATCGGATCACATTTTGCTCATATCTGGTTATTATTTTTAAATTATTTTGAAAATATGTAAATTTTGTGATTTTTGGTAATTTGTTGACCCTTTTTGTTAAAAAATCCTATATCGTAATGAAAAGTTTAAAACACCATTCTGTAGCGTAAACAACGTGCTTTCACATGGATTGCTGCAATAAAAGACATACCCCCTCGATTGTTGTCAAATAGTTTTATAGCTACGTCACTCTACTTATTTTTAGATTATTTTGACATTTACGTTGAGGCAACAGAAAAATGTGTATCTCAAATCTTGTTTGAAAGTGAAATTGAGGATTAGGAAACGTCAGAAGGCTTTCGCCAGTGATGGAGATCTTTTATTACCTGGACCCAACCCAGAAAAGGCCTGAAGATGATCAGAACCAGGTAAAATGATTTTTTCAAATTTCTGAAATCGCGAGTGAATTTTTTTCTTGCTCTAAAAAAATTAAGAGTACTATTAAATGAAAGGTCCTTCTTTCAACAATTCATAAATTCTATCAATATTTGTTTTCTAATTAGCCACAAGAAAGCAGAATATTACAAAGATAGCAGTTTTAGAACAACTAATAATCTGAATTAATGACCTCATTTGCATCAATTTGCCTAAATCACCAGAGAATTATGCAAACCAACGTAAAGTTCAAAGTCTTAGCTTTCATATGACATAAAGTTATTACAGTAAAAAATGAAGATAAATTTGTGAAAAAGCTTCCTTTTTATTTCCCTAAAATAACACTTGTAATCTCAAATGCCTGGTAGAGTAAGGGTTAACTACCACAACTATGATAGGCTCTGTTACGTATTTACCCAGTACATACAATACGTTACATGTTACAGCCCTATTTGGCTTAGAATTTAAACACGTGCACAGCAGCCTTATGACTATTATTTATTTCTTGTTTCTCTTATGGTATATTATGACAAAAAGGTGTAAAGTCCAATCTAAAGCAAGGAATTTACTTTTTATTGACAAAAATGTTGGAGCAGTGAAATTTGATCCGGAACAGTGTTTTTTTTAAGAAAGCACTGTTCTGTAGAACAGTGGTGAACAAAATTTGACCCTTGTATTCTAAGATTCCATTGTTGACGTCTTTTGACAAACTGTACGATCATGTATGAAAACTTCTCTGAGAACTTGATGTGGATTGGTGACAAAACACTTTGCTTTTGCAAATTTGTATTTTAGTTGTATTTGTGTGGATTGTGTAGTGTGGATTGTGTAGTGTGGAAGTAACCTTCTTTAGTCAGATATTCATACGATTTCCATGTGAATAGAGAATTTCCAATGTGATTATTTTGTTACGAAAAGTGGCTCTAGGCTCTAACGTTAGTCTTAATTCTCACCCGATGTCGGGTGAGAATTAAGGTTGTGATGCTTAGTATTTTATCATAAACGTACAGCTGTCACCATTACGGCTGGTCAACCATTTAACCGTAAGTGATGACGTAATTATCCAGTGATGTAATATTCTATACTGTTTATGTGCGTAATCACTCATGCACGTATCGGTCATTCCCTCATGCAAACTTGCAAAGCCTACTGTCGTTTTGAGGATGGATTGCGTTTCCATGTGGGGTAAATACTATAAACGAGTGGAAATGATAGTGCTAAATTTATATCCTAACTGATAAATGAAAGAAGAAAATTCATGGAAAATTAATGGTACTAATGGAAAGGGAATGCACACCACCAGGGTTCTATCATTTTCATTTCACATGATGAAATGACTTTAAGAGAATGAAAACAACCACAAAAATCACAATACTGTACACTACACTAACAAACCTAGTTTTTCATTGAAGAAAATATGTAAGGGAAGATACCATAAGCAATCCTACAAAATAATTCAAAACAAAACTTTATTTTCAATAATCCCAATTCGATAATAATCCAAGCACTGTCACAAAGGTAAGTGGCCAAAACCGCCATAAAATATACTGCACATGTTCACACCAGGGATTTGCTATTTGGGATCCCTGTTCACACACACAGCAAGTCTGCAATACTGTACTTCACACTTGAGATATCCAGGGGTGTCTAAGACATGCACAGTTTGTATTTAAACATGGGATTTCCCTCAAATATTGCATGGCCCACTCAATGATTCTTCCACATGGAATGTAAAAAAAGTTAGTACGGTATCCCCATGACCTTATTAGGAGTTACAGCACGGCTGTGAGCGAAAGATTTGCATGTGGGTCAGTCAGTGGTTGGGAGATATGTACTGTGATTCGATGAATGGATATGGGCGAAAATTTCTTGTGTGTGTATTTGACGGGTTATGTTAATGAGCGCTAGCCTGGGCCTTCCTTATGAGCACAAGCTAGCTGTGTTCCATCTGATCCCAGGCACTGTGGAAATATTTAGTGTTATGCATATGGACCCCGGGTAAAATGTGAAGGCAATAATATAGTGGGTAAAGATTGACACGAGAAGAAAAAGGTTGGTTAGATGGTTTCGTGAATTTATGCAAACTTTAAAAAACAAACATTAAAATTAAAATAAGATTCGTTTACACAGAGTATGATTTCCTAAATGGATAATAGAACAAACGGGCGCGTAAACGGATAACCGTCACACCTTAACGTTAGTGAAAATTCATACTTGACCATTACAAAAAGTGTATCGTAAAATTTCCGGTAAAATCCTAGTATAGCGGTAAATATCTACAGTATATACACATTTTTTCTTTTAAAAATGTATTCCGTTGTACTATTTTAACTAGACCTAGCCTATTTTCCTTTTTAGATTTAGGTTTTTTAAGTAGAAACTAGCCAAGCTTCTTTAAAGAAAAAGAAGAATTTTTACGTTTTGGTTTGTTTGTTTGATGAGGGCTTAACAGCACCACGACAACGAGGGTCAAATTGTGCCTGAGAGGTTAGATAATTCTAGAGATAGGAAGGAAAGAAAACGGGGAGAATGAGAGAAATACAAGAACTAAAAGTCAGAAAGGTGGTTTTGAGAGAGGAGGTGCATGGGTGAAGACAAAAAAGTAGAGAGAGGGGGGTGGGAGAGGAGGATTAAATATGGTTGTAGAGGGAAGCATGATGAAGGAAGGAGATAATTTTATCAGTTTGTTTGATGAGGTCTTAACGGCACCACGACAAGGAGGGTTTTTCTGGAAGAAATCAGCAATTTACTTGTGGGGATCGAGAGAAGCTCTGGGAAGGTTGTACAGGGGGCAAGCAAGGAGAATGTGATGGACTGTGAGGGTGCAATGGCAAGTGACCTATTCTAAGACGAGTAATATAAACATTGTCAGCACGAGAGAGGTTACTGACGGTGGGTTTGATCGGAATGGTGGGCTTGATCACAGGTGTTCCTAACATTATGGCAACCTATATGCTTACTATATACATAAAGAAAGGTAGGACTCTTTCTAACGCAACTATCGAACTGTATATGAAAATTCCTTTTTTTCTGACCACTCACGAATCTTAATTACACTTTTTGACTCTACTCACATTTGCTGGAGACGCCCTTCTTCGTGTATAAGCCACAGTATTTGTTAGTTTTTTCCCAATTAGATGTACAAACAACGAATTTTCTACCAAATTACCGTCAAGACAGTCTATCCCCCCCAACAGTTTGCTGCAAACTAAAGAAACGTTGCGATGACGTCATGAAGAGGCAGCACTTCAATTACGTCATTGCAACGTTTCTATGGTTTGCAGCATATTATTAAGCGGATAGACTGTCTTGACGGTAATTGGGTAGAAAATTCATCGTTTGTACATCTAATCGGGAAAAAACTAATGAATACCGTGGCTTATACATGAAGAACGGCGTCTCCAGCAAATGTGAGTAGAGTCAAAAAGTGTAATTAAGATTCGTGAGTGGTCAAAAAAAAAAAAAAAAAGAATTTTCATATACGATTCGATAAGTCGCGTTAGAAAGAGTCCTACCTTTCTTTGTATATATATAGGCCTATATATAGTAAGCTTATAGGTTGCCATAACGTTAGGAACACCTGTGGGCTGGATGACGTGGAGTTTGTTCTCAATTTGGAAGTTCGATGAGGTTTTGCCAGTGGTCACGAACAAGGGACTTACGTTTTGGCTTTCCGATCAAAACTTTTACTCTTCAGTGTGTACACTACTAGCTTGATGAGTGGGGTCTGCAAGTAGTTTTGCCTTTTAACTTAAGTGAAATAATACAATTTAAAAACATGTGCATAATTATGTACTGTAGATAGGGGGGCCTAGGCCTACTCAATTTTAGGTCAGGTTTTCGGATTACACTGTAGGTTTTAGGATTAGATTTTAGGATTAGGGTTTAGGATTAGGTTTTTAAGATTAAGTTTTTAGGATTAGGTTTTAAGGATTAAGTTTTAGGATTTTGACATTGTGGACATTATCAAAATTCGTCCACACTGTTATTCAGCTTTTTTTCTTTAGTTTCGTTCAAAATAGCCAACAAGAACACAAAATTTGTGAGCTTGTGATTTATTATCCTTTTTTTTATTCACAATTTGCCTGAAAAGGTAGGCCAATAAATTTGAAATCATTTTAGATTAATGGGAAAATAAAGAAGTCAAATTGCTGAAACTTGAAAGAAAATAAGTAGGCCTAAGCATGATTTTCTCAAAAATTGATGCTTAAAGATTTTTCAATCTTTTCTTTAATAAATCCTGAAAGTTTCAAGAAAATCGGTCACCAATATTATTTAAAATGTTGAAATTAATTCCTAATCTGAATCTGAAACGGTTAAGTCGGCAAAAATCCTTCAAGAGGACATAAACGCCAACCGAGCGTAAAAAGTATGAGTAAAAAATAATAAAATAAAAAAAACTAGTTAGCAATACAGGTGTTAGTAAGTTTAGCTTTGAAACAGTTGAGACTTAGTGCATGAACAATGTCTGACGGTAAAGCATTCCAATCCTTTAGTGTGTGAGGGAAGAAAGAGTGTTTATATACATTCTTTTAGCATAGGGAACCTGGAAATTAAGGTCATGATTATTTCTTGTATTAGTTCTAACGGGTGGGGATAAGTTCATCTTTATTGATGGCGACAAGATTGTTATTGATTTTATATAGCATATGTAGCGGGTGTTGTATCGTCTTGTTTTAAGCAGGGGCCAATCTAATTTATAAAGCATGTTTTTACACTGGATTTATAAGAGTAGTCTGCCATACAGAACCTGGCTGCTCTCCTTTGAATATATTCAAGTTTATCCACATCGCACTGGTGATGGGGGTCCCAGACTGCAGATGCGTACTCAAGTACTGGCCTAACTAGAGCTTTATAAGCAGTGGATTTAACGTCGGTGGGACAGTTTGAGAGGTTACGTTTTAAAAGGCCAAGTATAGAGTTAGCTTTCTTGGTTATGTTATGTATATGTTTATCCCATCTCAGTTTATTATCAATTTCAACACCTAGGTATGGGTGGGAGTTGACATGTTTTAGTGGCTGGTTGCATAAAGGTATAAACAGGTGATTTAAAGCATTTCTAGAGGAAATTGACAAGATGTAGCATTTGGAGGGGTTGAAATTCATTTGCCATTTGTTTTGCCATTGTTCAAGTTTGTTAAGATCATCTTGGAGGGTTTGTTGGTCAGAGGGATTATCAATTGTTCTGTACACAAGGCAGTCATCAGCAAACAGTCTGACTGTGCTGTTTATATTATCAGGGATGTCATTTACATATAAGAGGAAAAGTAATGGACCCAAGACAGTACCTTGTGGTACACCCGATAAAACCTGTTTAGAATCAGAGATTTCACCATCGCAAACAACACGCTGTATGCGGTTGTTGAGGAATGATGCAAACCAGGCCAGAAGATTTCCATCAATGCCATAGGCGGAAAGTTTGGATAACAGGCGCTGGTGGGGGACTTTATCAAAGGCTTTTGAGAAGTCAAGAATAGCCATAGAGACGTTACTGTTTTGGTCAATTTGTTTAGAGATATCATTTATTGTTAAGAGGAGTTGTGTTTCATTCGATCTTTTGCACGGAAGCCATGTTGTAAATCAGTTAAGATATTATGCTCATCAAGGAATTTCATCACATGTGAGTGGATTATATGCTCAAGGATTTTACTACAAACGAGGTGAGGAAATAGGTCTATAATTAGCTGGGTTTTGTTTGTCACCTTTTTTAAAAACACTACATATGTTTGCTTCTTTCCACTTATTAGGGATAGTACCATTATCGACAGAGGTTTGAAAGAGATCAGTTAGAATTTCATAGAGGTCATCAGCATGTACTTTTAGAAACCATGGTGGTATTTGGTCAGGACCTGAGGCTTTGTTGGGGTCTAGGTTATGCAGTTGCTTTTTGACACCTTCTGGGGTAATTATAAGTTTGTTTATTTTGCTGTTGGTAAGTGGTTTAGTTACAGGAATTTGGGAGGTGTTTTCTACTGTGAAAACACTGAAAACTGATCATTTAGAATGTTAGCTTTAGTTTTACTGTCACTGCAGAGTTTACCATTATTTAGTAGATCAGACACACCTACAGAGTTACTTCTTAATCTTTTGATATAGGACCAAAATGCCTTTGGGTTTTCAAGTTAAGTGAGTTTTTAAGTTTATCACAGATGAAGGTGTTTCTAGCTTCTTTGAGGTTTTTATGGACAGCCTTTCTAAAGCTTTTATAGGTAGTCCAGTCGTTGGCTTGTTTATTAGTCTTAGCTTTTTAAACAGTTTATGTTTTTTCCTGCAGAGACGGCGTTGGATACGGGTAAACCAGGGCAGATTTAGTTTAGTTGAGGTGAATTTGTGAAGCGTGTTTTATCAATAATCAATTTAATTTCTTGTTCAAAGAAATTCCATTTTTTATCAACATCAATGGAGGAATTAAATTGAGTATAATATTGCAGTTTAAATTTGGTCAGGTCTTCTTTTATTCGTTTTATGTTAGCTTTTTTCTTTAAATAGATTTTACGTTTAGGTAACTTTTTACGAGGAGGGGAGATATTTAGGGTCAATTCAACAATATCATGGTCACTTATACCGGGAATGACATTAGCTGAGGTAACAGCCTAACGTTAGTCCCTATGCAGCTACTATAGCGATTTACCACAAGATTTTTCCAATTTTCCTGTAATAGGGCCTAATAAAAAAAATTGAATGAAAATGGATCCACTATCGAAGGAATCTAGCCTACTGTAGGCCTATTACTTATTAGTATTACTAGTAGTAGTAGTTGGTAAAAAAACCTACGCGTATTCGGTGCACCTCAGATTCATAGGCTACTACTTACTTGTACGGAAGACGTTAACGTTTTAACTTCATCAGGTCATTACATGTAGCCTAAATATTAATTAACAGATGACAAAGAACTGAAACTTCATACCTTTAGTTGTTCACACGTCTCCGATAAATCAGATTTTTTTTCCTCAGCCATGTTAACTTGATCAAATGAATTATTACGTTTCTCTGCTGGCCTACGCACTGTATAACTGTCCGACTAAATAAAGCAAATAGACCTATTGCAACTTGAAATACATGCACAGCGCCACTATTTTAGAAAGTTTATGATGAATCTGGTGTTACCAGGCAACATACAGCTTCGGCCTATTGACGTGTTACGTCGGGAGAGCATACTTGCTACAAAAGTTTAAAAAAGCCCTTTTTTAGAGAGGAAAAGTGCCCTCTTTTAGAGAGGAAAAGTGCTCTTTTTCTGAGGGGAAAAAAGCATTTTTTTTAGATGGAAAAGTGCTCTTTTAAAAAGGATATGGGCCTTTTTTAGAGATGGAACCTGCCTTTTCAAACATTGAAAAACTTTTTATGTTAAGACTATGATCTTTTCATTAAATGATTAAAGTAACACAAATATCGCCCTAAAAAGGCATTTCTTAACCTGTTTTTCCGGCTTAAAATTTGTAAAACTCTTTAAAATAGGGCCCTTCTAGTGTGTGTGAGCCAAGTTTCAAATTTTTCAGTGGGGGAGGGGGAATGGTGACCCTATAATACTATACATTAAATATAACTTGCCTACATACTCACATAAAGCAAGGGGTGTATGTGTTTGTATAGCACTACCTTCTGTTGGGAAAGCAACATGCACTAGACACTTCAATTCGGCAAACGTTCTTTTAGTGGCACCATACATTGCAGGGGACTATGGGCCACTCCAGGCAATGAAGTTCAGAAAGTCAAAATTTCCCCCCACTTTGAAGATGCGTGTTTTCCACTGAGATATAGGTATATCAGGGGGAAAAATAACCTTCTTTTTTTTCAAGATAAAATTATGGGTGGGGTTTGCTCTTAAATTACAGTGCTGTCGGTAGGTATTTGATATTGGGGGAGGGGGATGAATTATTATTATTAGGTTACTTATAAAGCACAAATACTAACAAACATATTCAAATACACTGGATTAACATTTGCTGAAAGTTTATATCGTGTTAGCGCTATCCGAGAGCAAATTGCGAGATTTCCGGGGTGGGGTCCAGGGGCCTGCTTGAAGGCCCCCTCATGAGGCAAAGCCCCAGCAGGGTCCAGAGGGCGAACCCCCAGAAGGTGGTGCATTTTTAATCACCTTATGTTTGTGGGTCTAAAATGATTTTATTTGGAGGAGTATGAGGCAGGCAGACAGGTTTTTTTTTTTAAGGAATTTTTACTGGTGGGCCAATTGATAGGTTGGTTGAGAGGACAGAGGCATAGGAAGCTGGGGCAGTTTCCTACCCCGAGAGGATTTCACTCTCCTGGTTGCATGCTTCCTGCTTAGTTGGGAGGTAAAATTAGGAATTTTTGTGAAATCTCCCAAACGTTGAAGAAACTTTTCAAAATGTTCCTAATATTTAGAGGAAATTTCCTGAAATTCCGAGAAAAAAACTGCCCAAAATGGAAAAAAAAAAGTTCTAAAAATCGAAGAAAATTTCCTAAAAATTTCCCAAAAATTGAAGGATATTTTCTAAAATGTCCCTAAAATTGTCTGCAAATAAACAAAATTTCCTGAAAATTGGCCAAAACTTTCCCAAATATGAGCAAAATCTCCTGCTATTTAAAGGAATTTTCTGATAATCAAAAACAAATCTCCAAAATGAAGAACTTTTCGCAAAAATGTTCAGAAAAACGAAAAAATTTAGGTTAAAATGAAGAAAAATGACCAGAACTTAAAAGATTATTTTCCAAAAATTTGAGGTTTTCCAATTAGAAACAACTTGAACATTGATACAAATTTCTGATTGCAGTTTTATCATTTCTTTTTATTTGCAATGCCGAAAGGCGAAAATACGGCATCAATTTTTATTACAAGTCCGCAAATTATTAGGGGGGAGGGGCCCTATCCATCTTCTGACAGCACTAAATTAGAGTTTAATATGTCAAATCAGCTTTCACCTAAATGCTCCCCCCCTCCTTTTTTCTTTTTTAAATACACATTATCACCCTTCTCGTTTAACAGTTAAATAAGTACTGGTTTGGACAATTTTAGTTTGTTTTTTGTGGGGGGGGAATACAGGGGCAGAGGTTTTGTTCAAGATTGTGAGGCATGGAGGTAATTCTGGCAGAATTTAGCCATTGTAATTTATCTATGCAATTTGCAAGCTCAAGCAACAAATATTTTTAATCTATAGTCGGCTACATGTTCCAATATTGCTACAAACATTGGGCCATTGAAGAGAGGGGAAGGGGGAGATGACACTGAAATGTATAAATTACACAAAGAAACACCCTTTTATCCTGATAGCGTTTTTGCAATTTATTCTGGCGCCATGGGCCGGCTCATTTGGCACTGGGCGTATGGTGCTAACAAAGTTCAGTTGCTAAGTTGTATCCTCAAGGATAAGATGCGGTGGTCTGGTGTGCAACTCAAGGCCATAAGTTTGTGTTGTCAACATAGGTGACAAGGGCACAACCTAATACAAGAGCTGTGCTCAATGTTTTGGTGCAGAAATTGTTTAATATCCCAGGATGTTCCTGTAATGCTTAAGGATGTTCCTGTAACAGTTAAATATTATTCTATTTATTTCAGGGTGTGTCCCATGGGCCTCTTTTATCGGGGCGGACTGGCCCACCGGCACTGGACCGGTATGTCCGTGGATCCGAGGCACCAGCCCCAAGACGTCTGAGACGCCATTCACTCCAGCTGAACAGTAGATTTTTTTGCCAGTCCGCCCCTGCCCCCACCCTACAGTGGACATCTATGTTGCAAAATGTGTATGATTGTATGGAGTTCCCGACGTAACTATTAACACTTTGTGACATGCAGACTTTACGTGCAGAAACTGTATTCTGGGCTGTATTCATAGCAAAAATAGTAACCTACAGAATATTCAAGTATAATTTCAAATCTCTGTACATCGCATACAAGTGATCGCATATACTTCTGCCCCTTTGGTAATTCTTTCGTATCATCGGACCGAAACTCTTTGAGCTTGTACCAAAAATCCTCAATTTTGCACCAAAAGACCTCAACTTTGAAACAAAAATCCAGAGAAGTCGCCTGGGTTTTTTGTTTGGGGTACAACAGTTAAGAGGAAGAAATTGGGGAAGGAGACTAAAAATGTGCTGCAAAGCATGCACAAAATGGCATGGGGTTCAGAGGCCCACTAAAGGGCCCCTAAGTCATAGTAGGGGTCCAGAAGGTCTGCAGATTTCTTGTTCTTGATCCCCCAAATGGCTTTAGGTTAAATGCAAAAGTTCAAAAATAAATTGATGAAAAGATGATAATTTTAGATTATAACATTAAAATCAACTCAGATTAGCATTTTGCTTACCATTTCTGAAAAGACAGAAAAACGTTTCTTCTTTTTAGGAAATGTTTTTTGGACAAAAAAATTCAGGCAAAAACCTGGAGTCCAGGCCCAGAAGCTCTGTATGTTTCTTATTTTTAATGCAAAATAATGGCTTACACACAAGTTCAATAATTCAAGTGATACAAGATAAAAAATTCTGATATTGTTTTGTTTTTGACGAACCAAAATGGCTTTAACCCTTAAAACATGTACAAGCTGAAGATACAAAAACTCAATTGATGAAAATTAAATTAAATTAAATTCTAACAAAAAAATCCACTCAGATAACCAACCATTTGGGTTCACTGTCATTTATATTTCTAAGCAGGTACAGAAGAAATTTCCTCAGAAAATTAAGAAATTCAAGCAAAATATTATTGGGATATTTGAGTCAAAAGCTCTGAAAAGGTCATAGCAACATGGAAAGTAAAGAAAAATTGTCACCTGCATCTTTTGCTGATAGTTTTCTTGTAAAAATGTAATGAATATTTGTTTAAATTTTAT
Source organism: Chiridota heheva (assembly GCA_020152595.1). Taxonomy (NCBI): domain Eukaryota; kingdom Metazoa; phylum Echinodermata; class Holothuroidea; order Apodida; family Chiridotidae; genus Chiridota; species Chiridota heheva. Next base: position 1,190,998 of record JAIGNY010004509.1, read on the forward strand.
TTAGACAAATATTAGTCAGTCAAAACACCCTTTTTCCTCATACAAATGTTGGGCCTGTATAAGCATAGATAGGCCTATGCACAAGCAGAACAATGTTTAATTAAAAAGATATTTTTCCACCAAAAGCCGTGGGGCGAAGATCTTGGAAGCTCTGAAGATTCCGCATTTTTGATGCCCCAAAAAGATAGATAAATTTTCGATCATACAATTTCAAATAATCACAGCGAGGAAAAGAAACAAATCTAATTCTAACATTAAAATAACTTCAGAGCTGCAGACATAATCCCAACGCTAAAAAAATGAGAAATTTGAAAAGTGAATAAGCCTCAACAAGCTGTGAAACGGGTCACAAAAGGACAGAAAATGTTTGAAATCGAGGTCATCTATGATTTTGTTTAATGCTGGTTTTTCATTTATTATTTGAATGAAACCCTAGTCCCTCCCCCCTCCCCTCCCTCCTTACCCTTTTTCGTGACACCACTGCAAAATCCTCAAATTTTGGATAAAACATCTTCAATTTTTGAAATGTCTCAAATTTTGGACCAAAAATCCTCAATTTTTGGAACAAATGCTCATCAACTTGGCACCAAAAAACCCTGTAAATGTTTTACTAAAACTGTTCCTTTTGTACCAAAAGGCCTTAATTCTGGGGACCAAGTCTTCAATTTGGGACTTTTGGACCAAAAATCTAGGCTCAATTTTTGGAACACACGCTCCTCCAATTTTCACAATAAATCCTCAACTGGGTAGGGGTGGGGTATACCGGGTTGCATTATCATTTACTAATAGGCCTACTACTACTGCTACTATCCACTTTCAAGGGCCAGACTAGAAAAGATTATTTTTGGTCATTTACCTTCTTTCAGTTATTTTTTACACCACATGTGTATAGCTACGTTTGTGTTCTATTTACTGATTTTTTATCTGACAAAAAATTGTAATCTTTTTTTGTGTATGAATCTTTTGCTATATCTGTAATTCATGAATAGCTGAAATAAAGACTAAAAAGCAACTGTTTGCAGAATCGATTGTTGAAGTTGACATTGTGGGTATTTCTCCTGGCAATATTAGTGTATCTTTTCGTCAACCGAGAGACTTGAAAGTTGCTTAATTAAGATAACCAATAAGAGGGACCATGGAAACAGGTGGAAAGGGAGGGGAGGGGGGAGCGGGGGGTGGGGTGTATGAAAGAAAAGTAAAAGATAAGTACAAATATATTTTCTTTGTACATCCTAGGGACATATGGTGTTTGAAGCTACAAATGGTAAACTAAAGAGAGTAAAATTCCAATTTTTTAACAGATTATGAGCCCAGAAGCTTGACGGACTATAAACTTTGACGTCACTGCTTCCATGGTATTTAAAAGAAGTGAAGCAAGTGCCAGCAGTGGAAAGGATGATAATGATGAACAATGTTATCATTATTTTGTAAAGTTCTTCACATGTATCCTATAGAACCAGCGCAACTCAGCTAGCTGAAAATATCTTGAAAACACAAGGGCAAAGGGAATGGGTAGGGGGGGGGGGGACTGGGGGTTTTATTCAAGTTGAAACACCATGCTCATCTAATTTTTCAACAATAAGCCTTCCAATATTTTAAATGCCCCACCGTCCAAGAAACAACATGCTTGCACTCTAACTTAGCTTGAGTCTCAAAACTTTTAGTCAATTCTTAGCTAAAATAAGAAAACAACAGATTATCCGTCTTCTTATAGTTGCTAATGAATTCATAGGTAGAATACAAATATTACGAAAATTGGGCACAGTACAGGATTTAGCAAAGGGTTGTAGCAGATCTTTGATCATGCTTGAAAGGTATTTGCACAGGTAGAGATTGTTTACCCAGATAAAAGAGCATTACATTCTGAGCAGAACAGTCTTTATATGGTTATCATAAGCGGTTACCATAGCAATAGTATTAAGTTATGATAAGTCATGTTTAAATGGGGATGATGTACAAAAGGAATACAGCCAAAATATTCTATTAATGTTATTCTTTATATTTCTTTCCCAGATTTCAAATATCAAAGCAGGAATTGCAATTCCCTGATCAAAAGTGTCTCAAAATGTGTTCTATTACTAAATCTGGGTCAAGGTGATAATAATATCCAATGTCCTGTAACACATTTTGAGGCAAACATGGACTGGCAGTCCTTGACATAAGTTGACTGGAGTTCGCAACCACAAGAAAACCGGAAGCATCCATCAGTTTTTTTGGGGTGCAAATGTTTGAAGTCAAATTTGCAGGCATATTTTCCAACTGGCATGAAAAGCAAGGCTTAATGTCCACCTGATTAAGTACAGGGCCAAACCTTCCAAACATTATGAAAATTTGAACTAACAGGGGGTGAAAGTATTCCTACTGGAGGGCACAGGTGGGGTCCAGAGGTGATCCAGCAAGTGAAGTCTCCAATCCAGATGTATAAATGGGGTTTAAAATTGCAATCCGAAAAAGCAAATCCAACTTTAATTATGCTTCAAGAATATCATTTCTCATACGTTGTTATAAATCCCTGCTAGTGATTCATTTCTCAGACATTGTTATAAATCCCTGCTGGTGATTCATTTCTCAGACATTGTTATAAATCCCTGCTGGTGATTCATTTCTCAGCAGTGTTAGAAATCCCTGCTGATGATTCATTTCTCATACATTATTATAAATCCCTGCTGGTGATTAATTTCTCACACATTGTTTTAAATCCCTGCTGGTGAATAATTTCTCAGACATTGTTATACATCCCTGCTGGTGATTAATTTCTCATACATTGTTTTAAAGCCCTGCTGGTGATTCATTTCTCAGACATTGTTATAAATCCCTGCTGATGATTCATTTCTCAGACATTGTTATAAATCCCTGCTGGTGATTCATTTCTCAGACATTGTTATACATCCCTGCTGGTGATTCATTTCTCATACATTGTTTTAAATCCCTGCTGGTGATTCATTTCTCAGACATTGTTATAAATCCCTGCTGATGATTCATTTCTCAGACATTGTTATAAATCCCTGCTGGTGATTCATTTCTCATACATTGTTATAAATCCCTGCTGATGATTCATTTCTGATACATTGTTATAAATTCCTGCTGGTGATTTATATCTCAGACATTGTTATAAATATTTGGGAAGTTTTTTCCATACTTTGGGAAATTTTTCATTTTTGGGAAAAATTTCTTCATTTTTGGAAAATTTCTTTCATATTTAAAGTTTCTTCAATTTTCAGGAAATTTCGTCATTTTACAGCAATTTTCGTGATATTTTCTTTAATATTTGGACAGTTTTCTTAAATTTTCATGAAATTTCCTTTATTTTCAGAAATTTTCTTTAGAGTTTTCTTCATTTTTCATAAAATTTCCTTCATTTTCGTGAAATTTGCTTCATTTTCGTGAAATTTGCTTCCATTTTCATGAAATTTTCTTATTTTCTTGATATTTGAAAGTCTTCTTTAATTTTCAGGAATTTTTCTTCAATTGCTGGGAAGTTTTTCTTCAATTTTGGGAAATTTCAGTCATTAAGGAAATTTCCTTTATTTACCGGAAATTTCCTTATTTTTCAGGAAATATCCTTCTTTTCCCAAAATATTTCTTCAAGATTTGGAAAATTTTACTAAAGAAGCGCTTCCGGAGGCTTCTCCCCCTGGACCCATTTCAGGGCTTCGACAGTTGCTAGATTCAAAGCACTGATTTTAAGCAATTTCCTAAACTATTCATGCCAATTTACTTCTATGTGCCCAACATTTACTCTTATGAGCTTTTTAGGAGGAGGAGGGGCAATGGGGTGAAGGGTGGGGCAAAATTCCCTTTCCCCTCAGTAAAACATGACCTACCACACCACTGCTTCACTGCTACCACACGACTGCTACCACACCACTGCTTCACTGTACTGGTTGACTGAAACATTTATCACAGAACTTGCAGATGTGTTATTTTTAAACTGTATGTCCTTTCATGTGACTTCAAAGCAGACAGCTGAATGAAACTTTATTACAGTACTTGCAGATGTGTGGCTTTACACCTGTGTCACCTCTTATGTCTCTTCACAAGAATAGCTGACAAACATTTATCACCATTTCATTTATCAACTTAGATGTGTTGTTTTTCACCTGTATGTGTCCTTTCATGATTCTTCAAATGTCCAAGCTGAATGAAACTTTTACCACAATTCTTGCAGCTATGTGACTTTTCACCTCTGTGTGTCCGTTCATGTTTTTTCAAGTCAGATAGCTGACTGAAACGTTTATCACAAATTTTGCAGCTGTGAGGTTTTTCACCTGTGTGTGACATTTCATGTCTCTTGACAGCAGAGCGCTGACTGAAACATTTATCACAGAACTTGCAAATGTGTGGCTTTTCACCTGTATGTGTCCTTTCATGATTCTTCAAATGTCCAAGCTGAATAAAACTTTTACCACAAATCTTGCAGCTATGTGGCTTTTCACCTCTGTGTGTCCGTTCATGTTTTTTCAAGTCACATAGCTGACTAAAACTTTTATCACAGAATTTGCAGCTGTGAGGTTTTTCACCTGTGTGTGACATTTCATGTCTCTTCACAGCAGATAGCTGACTGAAACATTTATCACAGAACTTGCAAATGTGTGGCTTTTCACCTGTATGTGTCCTTTCATGTCTCTTCACATCACATAGCTGACAAAAACATTTCTCACAAAACTTACAGCTGAATGGCCTCTCACATGTATGTATTTTTGTATGTGGTTTCAAGTCAGATAGCCTACAGAACCTTTTATCACAGAATTTGCAGCTGCGTGATTTTTACATGTGTTTGACCTTTCATGTCTCTTCATAGCAGATAGCTGACTGAAACCTTTATCACAGAACTTGCAATGGTATGACTTTTCACCTGTATGTGTCCTTTCATGTCTCTTCACAGCAGATAGCTGACTGAAACATTTCTCACAGAACTTGCAGATGTGTGGCTTTTCACCTGTATGTGTCCTTTCATGTCTCTCCACATCACATAGCTGACTGAAACCTTTATCACAGAACTTGCAATGGTATGACTTTTCACCTGTATGTGTCCTTTCATGTCTCTTCATAGTAGATAGCTGACAGAAACGTTTATCACAGAACTTGCAGATGTGTGGTTTTTCACCAGTATGTATCCTTTCATGTGTCTTCACAGTAGATAGGTGACAGAAACGTTTATCACAGAACTTGCAGCTGTGTGGTCTGTCACCTGTGCGTTTCCTTTTGTGTCTGTTTGGGGCAGATAAATCACTGACATTTTTCTGCCAATCCTTTTGAGGATATGGTGGTCTGGAAACAGATACATTTTGACTGGCAAGTGATACTTCTATATCATTTTCAGATTGTTTTAACTTTTCATCCACAATGCACAGTATTGATTGGTTGCCAGAATTGTTAATCCTGCACTCTTCTTGAACAATTTGACAGTCATGCTTCTTCATAACAGATGATCCTTCTGTTACATACGGAAAATCTGAAATGGGAATTTGATGAAAAATTACACAAAATTTGGTCGAAAATAAACTAGGCAAGTATAAGATCAGGTTACATTTTACTTTCTTTTCATTTTTTGAACACAACATCATCTTTTTTAGAAAAAATGTGCAGTTGCTTCAATGTTAAGGGTGCATTTTATGCAGCTTTTGGGAATTTTAATTAAATTTGAATAAACAGCAGTTGAAACACCTAGTCTGGGTATGGATAGACATTGAATATAATTTGTGCATCCACCCATCATCACCTACTGACCTCAACAATATTCCTCTTACCTTACCTCCATGGCCCACCAGCCACCCATTATACACCTTCCACCTACAACCCACCCTCTTCTTATTACTCATCATCCACTCTCTTTTGTATAGAAAGGTAGCAACAACTTGAACTTTAATAGAAGAAAACATGCTGTAAACCATGAAAATATGCTGTAAACCATGAAAATATGCTGTAAACCATGAAAATAGGCTGTAAACCATGAAAATAGGATGTAAACCATGAAAATAGAATGTAAACCATGAAAATAGGATGTAAACCATGAAAATAGGATGTAAACCATGAAAATTGGCTGTAAACCATGAAAATAATGTAGGCTATTATAAACCATGAAAATAGGCTGCAAACCATGCAAATAGGCTGCAAAGCATGCAAATAGGCTGTAAACCATGAAAATAGGCTGTAAACCATGAAAATAGGCTGTGAACCATGAAAATAGGCTGCAAACCATGCAAATTGGCTGCAAACCATGCAAATAGGCTGTAAACCATGAAAATAGGCTGTAAACCATGAAAATAGGCTGCAAACCATGCAAATAGGCTATAAACCATGAAAATAGGCTGTAAACCATGAAAATAGGCTGTGAATCATGAAAATAGGCTGTAAACCATTGTAAACACAAAAATATGCTGTAAACCATGAAAATATGCTGTAAACCATGAAAATTTGCTGTCATCCACAAAAATATACTGTAAACCATAAAAATATGCTGTAGACCATGAAAAAAGCCAAATGTTTCATTGAAATTGGTTAAAACATTACAATTTTATGGTATTTGGAATTTCATTCCAATTACATGGTATTTGGAATTTTATGTTTCATTTTATTTATTTTTTACTTTGATTAGACATACCTTAAAAACTATGGATGTTTGTGACATAATTAAATATTCTTGGTAAATACATAATCTCTACCTTTCCATATACGCCAAAGTGCAGTTTCCTCCATGGGAAGGGGGTCACTCACAATACTTAACATGTAACTCAATGGAAAATCCCATCACACAAGGTGATTATTTAGAATATCTCAAAAAGCTATAAAACCATAGTACCTTAAGCGTTTAATATTTGTTTCTCTGTAATTCAAAGGATCATTTATAACTTTTCGCCATCTTTTCCGTAATAAATTAGTGAAAATGTATGAATATTCATGAGATTACGCAAAATTCAAATTAACTTTAATTTGCTTAATGTAAAAATTTCATCGTGCAATCCCAAGTGCAGATAAACCACCAAAATTATTCTATGAACCCGGAAGGTCTTCATATAAATATTCTTTAATATTCATTGCTAAAATGGATTTGTTTTGAGCACATCTGAACGTAAAACCTGCCCACTTTTTAAGGATTTTTTTAGGGTTAATTGCTTTTTTCAGTCGGATTTCATGGTAAATATTTATAATACTTACCTTAATACTTAATTTCTTATATATTCAGAAATTCAGTTGACAGTTTAAAAGTGGATTGCAGAAAACATTAGCAAACCAAAACCAAAAAGGTTTTGTACTTCTGATGCTTTTTTCTTCTCATATGCTGATTCATTTGCAAGTTTGTATTAACTGTCATGTCATTGCAGGGCACAACTAGGGATCATAAGCTATCAATGTACCACATATGACATGAATCCAATGCATTATTCTTGAGATTTCGTGTTTACAAGCTCTTATTGGCAAAACCACATTTAGTCCTGCACACTGCGCATATTAATGAGATTTAACATTTTAATACCATGATCATTGGTATACTAGTTAACAACATAATCACGCCAAATATGAAAGAAAACGGACATTCAGTTTTTAAAATATGAACATTTCAAGATTTTTACATTAAGCCTCGACCATTTAATAATATGCATGACATCATCACCAAAAACTATAGGGCACATCTAAGGACAATGAGCTACTTGTGTATCATATACATGTATGATATGAATTCACTATACAGTTCTTGAGATATCTTGTTTACAAACTGGCCACACACACACACCTGTAGGAAGTCCCATCGAGGACATCAATGGATTTATTACCACGTCACAACCCATTGTTATGAACACTCACCATTATCTTTTTAATTGCCTTAAACAGGAATGTAACCTAGTACATACTGAGTACACACATATTTATGTCCTCCAAGCAGGATCACCACAAATAAGATACCAATCGTGGACACAGGTGATGTGTTGAGAGTTCATTCCCCCAACAGGGGACAGAATGCAATCTGAATTGCATAACCGGGACACAGATGCTAGAATATCTTTCTCTGACAATATACCTAAACCCACATACTTTGAAACACAGCCTTCACAGAACCAACTAAATGGGGACAGTACTGGAAATGCATAATATTTCAGGTGGCATATTGTTCACCCTGCAGAGCCCAAATCTGCAATAAAACCAACCGGGATGTCCATGATTGGTAGTTAGTCCCCGATTGGTGGGTCGTCCCCTATCGGCGGGTCGTCCCCAATCGGTGGGTCGTCTCCAACTGGTGGGTCGCCCCCGATTGGTGGGTCGTCCCCGATTGGTAGGTCGTCCCCGATTGGTTTGCTTGTTTGATGAGGGCTTAACGGCACCAGGACAACGAGGGTCAAATTGTGCCTGAGAGATTAGATCATTCTAGAGGTAGGAAGAAAAGAAAACAGGGGGAGAATGAGAGAAATACAAGAACTAAAAGTCAGAAAGCTGGTATCGAGAGACAAGGTGCATGGGTGAAGAAAAAAAAAAAGTAGAGCGAGGGGGTGGGAGAGGGGGACTAAATATGGTTGTAGAGAAAAGCATGATGAACAAAGGAGATCATTTTATCCGGAGGGTTTTTCTGGAAGAACTCGGCAATTGAGTTGTGGGGAGCGAGGGAAGCTGTGGGAAGGTTGTACAGGGGGCAAGCAAGAAGAACGTGATGGACTGTGAGGGTGCAATGGCAATTATTGCAGAGGGGTTGGGAATGAGTGATGTGGGTGTGACCTATTCTAAGACGGGTAATATGAACAATGTCGAAAAGAGAGAGGTTGTTGATGGTGGGTTTGATCGGAATGGTAGGTCGTCCCCGATTGGTAAGTCATCCCCGATTGATAGGTCATCCCTGATTGGTAGGTCATCCCTGGCTGGAAGGTGCGTTACTATAACAAATGTCCCATCCCACTTTGGGACCTCCTACATACGCAAACATACATAAACACATACCCCATCATAAGGCCATCCTTCAAAAATGGTTGGTTTGGAGTAACCCACTTTGTTGAAAAAATTTGGGAAGGTAGGGGAAACAAAAATTCCCTTCCTTTCCTCCAGAAAAAAAAAAAGCCAATACAATAAAAACAAATTTTTTAAAGAAGCCAAGACGATAAAAGAAATCTAACACGATAAAGAATAAATCGTTGTATTCTATCTTGTACAGAATTCTTTCCCTTGTGCAACCAAAAACTGAGGCCGATTATCCTGTCTCTGTTTGAAGACAAACACTCAAGAAATGATTTTCAAGTGAGACATGAACAGCAATACACACACTGTGCTAAGTCAGTAGTGTAAGCTATGTGTCTCTGATTCCGCCGGAAAGCTACGCACATATTTCCACCTCAACGGTAGATTAGGTGATAGCTATCTCCGGGAATAGTCCAATGAAACGTCCTCCCATTGTTTTGAATTTACTTGTTTTCAGCACAATTTCTCATTCTTCTTTCTTCTGAGAGTGATCAAAAATAACCATTCCATTATTAAATGTACGATATATAAATCGTATGCATAACAGGTACACTACATGCACTGTCTAATTGGGAAAAATAAGTTTCTGTTTAAAATAAATTATTTCATGCAAGATTTTTCTTCTTTATTGTTTCAATTTACGCTTTAAAAAAAAACATTTTATTGTTGAAAGATATTGGGTTTTGTATACAGTCTGCAGTATCAGTTTTAGTGCTTCATTGTAGTAAACAATACACGCTTTTTTCCTTTTTATGTACAAGTGCTGTGGCATTTGAGTTGAATCCTTACTGTGCTGAGTGCGATAAACATTTTATGGAATACTGTAACAATTTTTCTTTTAAAAAAATTTTCTTCCAAAATATTAATTTCAAATAAGTTTACCCAAATTGATATACTTGATTGAATATTGAGTGCTGTGATGAAATGTTTTTGAGGTAAGTTAACTGTACTTTTATGATTTATGATTTTTTTTTTTTAATGTGCTATTGAAATAATTACATTTCAGTCGGCATGGCTGTTATGGCCGCGATCGCAAGTCGGATGCAACTGGGGTGCAAAAACTAAAAACAATATTGAGTCGGGTTTTTTTTTAATGGGTTGGTCGGGTTACTACAAACCAATAATTCTTAAGAATGGCCCGGCTGCATAGGTTCCTGATGCTATCGATTTCCGATAGATAGTTTTTCCATTGAGTTTCATGCTAAGTAAAGGGATAAGTTTACAATTGTCCTCTCCACAGAGGAATCTATACTGTACTAGCCTATACCTTTCACTCTGCACAACTACCCATACACAAACACTCATTAAGCCATTTACCTACTCTTTTATCTTATTCTACCATCTCTCTTAATCAAGTCATGGAGGTTAAAAAGATTATTATGTTGATCAGTCTCACTGTTTTGAGCTCGTTTAAGGTGAGACTTTTACTGTGCATGAAGGTAGAAAAGATGCATTATGTAATCACTTTGTCATTTTCAAGGTTTTGGATTAATTTTCAAACAATGTAGCCTACTTTCTTTTCCATAGACCAAGTGGGTATCTAACAACTTCATCAGAGCATGGGATCAAATCAAGATGACTTTTGTTTGCTTACCTGAACAGGCATCATCAATTTCTTGTTCAACTTCAACCTCTTGTTCCACAGTAGTCTCTAGATTAACAATGTCATCTTCTTGAACACTAACTTCTTGTTTAACATCAACCTCTTCCTGTTTAACTGTAACTTCTTTTGTGCCAATAACCTGACCCCTATTACACTTGTCTAGGACTAGTGGTCCTTCCTCATCCTCATCATCTTCCCACTCTACCTCCAGTTTCACAATATAATTTTCTGCAAAGAAAAGAATGCATTTTGCATCTTGCACTTCTACTTCTGTTCTCATCATAAATCCGTGAAAGTGAAAACAGGTAAGTTTTAGTCACTGATATCACGACACTCTTTCCTCTTGCTTAATCTTAAAATTCTATCGCACAAGGCGATTATTTATAACATCTCAAAAACTATGAAAACACATTATCTTTAGCGTTTAATGTGTTTCTTTGTAATTCAAAGTATCATTTATAACTTCTCTACTGGAATTTTTTTCCCCCGTTACATAGGCATCGATCTGAAAACAAGCGAGTGACCGCAGGAGTTGTCAGCCATCGTTCCCGTAAAAAAAAATGAAAATGTTTGAATATGCATGAGATTACAAATTTAAATTAATTTGATTAGTCGTTTTATTAATTTCCTTTAAATATAAAAATATAATCGTGCACTCTCAACTGCAGATGAAACAATCAAAATTAATCAATGAACCCAGAAGTTCTTATTATGAATATTCATTAATATTCATAACTAACTTGGATTCGTTTAGAGCACATCTGAAAGTGAAACCTGCCCACTTTTCAAGTTTTTTTTTAAGGGTAAATTACTTTTTCTTGTCTGATTTCATGGTAAATATTGATAATACCTAGATTGTATTCAACGTATTGAGTGCCCACCCAACACTTTTTGACTGATAACATAATCCAACATCAATAAATAATGAATGCAGTTTATGTAAAGTGACCTGTGCAATTCTATTTTCGTAAGCGCAGTACATTGAATATGGTATTTCTGATAACATATTAAGAAATTTTAGTTGGGGGGAGGTTTAAAAGTGGATTGCAGAAAGCGTTTCCAAAAAAATGTGATTTTCCATAGATAGTTTTTTCCATTGACTTCTCTCCTTCTTAAGTCAAGGATGGAAAAGATCAAATGTTTATTAGTCTTACTGTTTTGAGCAATGTCTCATTGTCTCATCGTTTAAGGTGAGACTTTCACTGTGCATGGAGGTAGAATGTGTCATCATTTTGTTATTTTCAAGGTTTTGAATTAATTTTAAAACAATGTAGCTGCTATTTACTGCTCTTTCCCATAGACCAAGTAGATATCTAACTTCGTCAGTGTATGGGATCAAATAATGATAAATTTTGTTTGCTTACCCAAAGAGGCATCATCAATTTCTTGTTCAACTTCAACCTCTTGTTCAACTTCAACCTCTTGTTCCACAGTAGTCTCTAGATTAACAATGTCATCTTCTTGAACACTAACTTTTTGTTTAACATCAACCTCTTCCTGTTTAACTGTAACTTCTTTTGTGCCAGTAACCTGACCCCTATCACACTTGTCTAGGACTAGTGGTTCATCCTCATCATCTTCCCACTCTACCTCCAGTTTCACAAAATAATTTTCTGCAAAGAAAAGAATACATTTTGATTCTTGCACTTTTACAGCTGTACTTCTGTTCTCATCACAAACCCAGGTAAATATCAGTCACTGAAATCACAACCTTCTATGATGGAGATTCAAACCTACCAATCATATTTGACTGCTTTCATCTAGAGAACGTTTGTGAAGAATTAAAATATCTAAGTACGGAAATAAGACACACCCACCATAGCAAAGCGGTAACTAGGTGGGGCAAACAAACCTCAAATCCACATGTGTATGACCAACACATTGACATTTAGATGTCCATGTGGCCTGCAACAAGTTTGAATTCATTCATGGCACTTCTCGGGATCTTCCAAGCTTTGGGCAAAAACAAAATTCACTTTGCTAATGGTTCTGGGTAACAGGAATCGGATTTACAAACCCGCAGCAGCCCTTCAGCGCAATTATTCTTCACTATTTTGTCGTCACTCAGTCTGTGTGTGCAGAAATTTGTTTTGTACATTATATTGCATTGACTGCATGACAGCGCAATGCTAGCTAGCTGTGCTGTATCAGTATTACATAGGATGTTTGCCCCACTTAGTTACGCAGATTTTCTTGCTAGGTAATTCATGCGGTGATTGGTTGAAAACACTGTCAATCATCTAACCTGGAAAGATTAATTGATATGCACAAGGAAGTTTATAAGTTTTCTCTTTTGGATGTCACAGATTCACATAAGCTTTTCATAATTAATTATAATGCTGTCAAATGCCCCAATTTTCACAGAGTGTGACAAAGCTGTTTGCTATATAGTAAAATCCCACCAAGCATAGAGCTGGTGCTTGAACCTGGATGCCATGGTGCTATGCAGATAAGAGTACTTATTGACTCCACAAATGGGACAGCAGTCCATGGAGGATTAACTATCCAGCCAAAACTGGTACTGATTTCACAGCTGAGTGAACTGGATCAAATGGGATACAGTGTCTTGCTTCAAGGGCACAGCACAACGCCCTCGCTGAGATTCAATCCTGGTACCTTCTGATGCACCAACCAATGGGCTACTGGCTACTGCATTCTCTGTTTGCTATAACACACCAGAAATGAGAATTATTTTCCAGTTCTGGTCAAATATTTTAAAAGAATTATAACAAGAACTTGGAAAAACTAGAGGTATAGTCAGATTTAAGCGCTTCGACAGATTCCCAGTTAATCCCTTGAGCTAGCTTGGCAATCAGTTATTCCAATTACAGTTTATTAAAGTGTCTTGAATTTTTCATTATTCTGTATCTATATTCAGGTGGAATTTAAGTTTTTTTTTCTTCAGAATTTGTATCTTTTGTATGGTAATTTTTTGCAATCTCAGCATGATTTCGAGGTTTTTCCCCTGCCCCACCTTTGGCCTTTGCCCCCCGCCCCACCTATGACATTTACCTCCCCCCCAACTTTCTGTAGGCAAATCTCACCCATGCCTATATTCCTAACATGCATGATTAAACCATATCATTTCAATTTACAGCAAAAAGGTTTAAGTACAGTACATATAAAGGAATAGGTACGTTACTCAATTGACTTAGATAAAAAGCTATATTAAAGCGCAGATTTTCATGCAAGTTGGTTCCATATTAATCATTTTATAGCTTTTTGAAATTTCAAGTCTGAAAAATCTCTCTACAGGCCCATTAGTGCCATCCATGTGGTAGACTGGGGCACAGCGTTCACGTTAAAGACAAATTTGTTGTATATTACGCTAAGGCTGAGATTTCTTACAACACATGTTGTACCTGCGTCGTAAAATTTAGATATAGCATGTGAAAAGTAACGCCAGAGTTTTTCATTAACTGAAATGAAAATCATGAAAATATTACCTCTTATGTGATTGAAAGTTTTATTTCTCACCAAAATGATTTTGAATTACTCAGAAATAAATGAAAAATGACACAACTACGAGACTACGGCCGAATGATTCAATATGTCTGTACAAGCACTGTACATAAACATACATAGGCTAGTACATGTATATAGTCAGTATATACATGTACAGATTTGATGTTGTTTTGAATAAAGGCTATCAATTGTTAACAATATCATTATTTAGGATTCTGTAGCAGCACTCTGTACATTACACAGTGCCCTGTACATACGACGGCAAATTGATAAAATACGCCCAAAATCAAGAGCTTGTCATAACCAAATACGTCAGACAAAAAATTGTAACGCATTCTCTGCTAAGGCATAGGCATAGAAACATGCCCCCCAATGTTGCAGTGACCTACAAGTAACCCCCCCGACTAAGTCAATTTTGTAATCATTAAAGTAGTGTTGTTGCATATCCTGCTCCCCCCCCCCTCCCCCGCCCCCATCATATGAAGAATGTGTTTCTATGCCTATAGACAGGGAAAATAGCAATATTGAAGACCCCAGATATTACACAAAAATATTCCCAGCCCTCTATTTCTATCCTTCCCGTCAACTGCAATGTTACCGCCAAACTAAAGAATTTCTTCCTTAACGTATTCATCTACATGTAAATAAGCTGTATTTTCATAGGTAAAAAACTGCTCTTCTATTTAATAAGAAATCAATTTTTTGTAGCTCTTGAAATTAAATTTCACTTTCATTATTACTAACATAGGGGCAACTTCATTTTATACTTACCACTCATTGTGACTTAAAGGACCTTCTTCTGAATCCAAAATTTCTCCAGGCAAATTAATGAAGGCTTTGCAGTGAAAAAGAAATAACTGAAAATTAAATCAAATCAATGGTACGAAGTCATTCAAAGCTTCTTATATTGAACAAAATAACATTTTAGCAATGCTGAAAATGACACAAAGTTGAATAAACTACATATCTACACAAAAATATTAGTCCTAAATATCTGTTTTTTTGGATGCTTTCTCACTATATTGTTTCTTTTTAAGTCCTCTTTCACATAATATAGACTTGCTTGCCTTTAAGATATGTAGATTAGGGACATTTAGTAACTTTCAAGGATGAAATTAATCAGAATTGTATTAGCAGCTTATGCAGGACTTTATAGGCAACAATTTCATACCTCTTAAAACTTTCAATATAAATCTTTACTGGACCTGTGATGCCCTGCTGAAAAGAATGAGATGAAAGATTAATATTCTTTTAACCTTTTCACGGAGCATCTGTCTGCAAGCCCACTTACAGTAAACAGATATGTTAAAGGTTGTGTTAAAGAGATATGAAACAGTTCCTTGTTCAAGGTGTCTTCATTGACTAATATTATGTATCGTATTATGTGTTATTGTTACAAGTGTTATGAATTGAATAAGTGATTTGCAAAAAGTCTTTTCACAGATACAAAATTGTCCATTCTCCTGCTTCTTTTTCTCAAAAACATTATGTTCCATTTAATCAATATTTTACATTTAATAATAAAAATTATGTCTTCCTTTTATTATAAATTAGTCATGATATTATTATATGTACAGCAAAAACATTACACAATGTAGCGAGCTGTATCCTTTGTCAAACTATTACCTTTGCACAATTATGAGCAAATTTTTTTTGCATACATCTTGAAAAACTCTCAGACAAAAATAGTTCCGCACTTTTTTCCTTCCCTTTTATCCCTCTTTAATCTTGGAAATATAGGCAACACTTGGGTCACACTGGGATCATTAGTGTTAGTTTATACGTGTGACCTTTCACAAGAAATCATGGACATTCTAAGATTTCAGTAAGCGTCTTAAATTGTGCAATAGGCATGTCATACAAAAGTGGGTGGTGCAGTTCCAGAAAATTCCAGGATGATCTCAGACTGACGTAATCTTCTATAATTGGAACATTTAATACAAGATTACAATACTTCTAAATATATCTCCAATGACATCATTGAGTACTACACCAAGGGCTAAACCAAGAATTGTGCATACATAAAGGGAATCCCCTAGCTTTCCGCCCCTGGTGCTTTCCGTCCCTGAAATTTGGCATTTTCTGCCCCTAAAAACGGTGCTTTCACCCCTGACCCCCCCCCCCACCTAGCTTCCCAGGGGTGAAAAGCACCGTTTTTAGGGGCGGAAAGCACCAAATTTCTACCCAGAGTACTGTAGTAGGGATATTAAGGAATAACAAGTATCATGGGTTCAATGAAATCGGAATGATTGAGTCAGGTTAAGTTTTATCTTAAGTAGTTCATTAAGTTACCATAAACCTTTAACTTTCTCCCCAAAATCAGAAATTGAATCAAATAATTAGATCAATCCAAGTTAATATGTAGATTAATCCCATCAAAGTTATAAGCACGCTTACAAGTTAAATCGCCTTTTCCTTAAAAGTTTATCTCATTACATATTTCTTTCATAGAGTACTAGGCTCTAAAATGTTTGAAAGAGGATTAGCGTAAGAACGGATTAGGCTTGTACCACCTTTCAACCATTATCCTTTTTAGCTGACGTAATCCAACAATCCATTCAGCCATAATGTTTTTTTTGTTGGCAACTTAATTCAAAAATTCATTCCGTGTTTTAAAATTTAAACTTCCTAAAATAATGTAGGCCTAAGTCAAAAAAGTGAAGTTTTTATCTTTTCTACCACCGACTTTTGGGGGTGGAAAACACTGTAATTTTAGGGGTGGAAAAGTAGAGGCGGAAAGTACTAGAGGCGGAAAGTACCAGGCTCCCATAAAAGCAGCTGTTTAGAAGACTTTTGTCGAGGTTTCATACATTTATAATTGTATCTGTGTTCTTACGTTGAGAATTGATTAATGTGCCATTAACAGCCTCATTCAGTGTGGATTATGTAGTCAACCATTGTTTTGACTTTTGCTTAAGGATTATAAGAGATGTTATAAAGTTTATCAAGGAGCTCATAAATCTTACAGACTTTGAGAGAAATCATCACATCAAGATTCTTACAGGATTCTTCGCAAAAATGTGAGTGCAGGAAGAACACTTGGATTCATCAGAAGGAATCTCGGCAAGTGCTCACAACAAGCCAACCAACAAACCTACATTGCTCTGGTATGACCATGACTACAGTATGCATCGCTTGGACCCACACAAACAAAACCAAACAAAACCAGATTGACGCATTACAAAAAATACAAAATTGAGCCATCCATTTCATCTGTGGTAATTACCAGCAAGGAGCTAGCGTCACAGCTATGAGACTAAGCATCAACCTACCCACACTTCAAGAAAGAAGGAAGCAAGCTCGCCTAGTCGTGATGTCAAGGCCATTAACAATCACATAGCCATACCCATACTGTACCAACCTACATTCAGCCTAAAGCTCGACAAACGCAAACGTTTTTACAATCAAAGCTTTATGAGACTCAGCGCTAACACCGACACATACAAAGAGCGATCAGAGCCAACTAAGAGATGAGAGGGATTTTACTTGCACACTGAGCACTGTACAAAATGAGAGCACTTGGCATATTGATTCCACCATCGGAAGCACCACACATTTCCTCATCCAGTAGCTGAACAGGCTTTGACGACGAGTATTGCAGTAGAAGGGGATCATATTGGATTAAATATCTATCGTCACCCACAGAGGTCAACAATACTAGACAGATGGATGTTCTTCTTCACACAGGTCCAGCTATCTAATTAGGTTTAACAGATTAAGTAGCCTATAAATTAATTGTAAATTTTGATTATTGGTAACAATAAGTCTTGAATTTGTAATACAGTAGCCAATGTACATTTATTTAGTCAGATAACATATGACTGTGTACTGTAGCCATATGCATCGGCTGTATTGCAAGTAGTGTGTAGCACATAAGGCATACTGAGTGAGATGCTAATCTCACTCACAGGTGTTCTAGCACTATGGCAACCTATATATATATATATATATATATATATATATATATATATATATATATATATATATATATATATATATATACACATATATATATATATATATATATATATATATATATATATATATATATATATATATATATATATATATATATATATATATATATTTATATATATATATATATATATATATATATATATATATATATATTATATCTATATATATATATCTATATATATATTTTTCAGGAAAGTTGCTTCTAGGAGGGTTATTGTTTTTGGGGACTTTAATTTTCCAGACATTGATTAGAGTCTTTGTACTAGTGGTCCACATGGTAAAGATTTTCTGGAAGTTGTATCTGACTGCTTTTTTACCCAGCATGTGTTGCTTCCCACACGTGGTAGTATTTGTCTTGATTTGATTTTCAGTAGTGAAGAAAGTATGGTTAGAAATGTGCTAGTAAGGTAGGGTGTAGTGATCATGACCTCATTAGTTTTTATCTGTATTGTTTCACGAAGGCTTCTCCAGCTAATAAACTGGTTTTTAGATTTTAAGAATGCTAACTTTGCTGCACTTCAGCATAATTTGTCATTCAATTAGACTTCTTTCCTCCGTGACTTAGATCCTTCTAAAGCATGGGATGTTTTCCGAAATATAGTTTTGGAGTGTGTAAATAGGTTCGTCCGATTAAAGAAAGTCTGTAGGCATACTCAACCTGTGTGAATGTCTCGGGAGGCTTTGCAGGCTGTTCAAAAAAAGAAGAAGTTGTGGCGTTGTTATAAAGACAGTGGGTGTCCTGCGGAGCTTGCTAGATAAAAGGATCATGATAAGTTCACAAAGGGTTTGATAAGAGATACTAAAGTGCTTTTTGAAAAACGTCTGTCCAAAGAAGTTAAGATTATTTTCAGTCGTTTCATTTTTATGTTCGCTCAAAGCAAAAAACCAAGAAGGTTGTTGGTTCTCTTCAGGGTAATGATGGTGTTACTAGCAATAGTGGTAAGAATATGGCTAAGGGTTTGAATGACTACTTTGTGTCTGTTTTTACAACGGAGTCCCCTGCTGATGATGTTGTGGATTATCTTAGTGTGCACTCTCCAGTATCCATTAAGAATGTTGATTTGTCAGTTGATGTTGTGTCTAAGACGGTGAAGGGTTTGAACTCAAATAAAGCACCCGGTCCAGATGGTATACATCCTGCTGTCTTACATTAGTGTTCTGATGTTCTTTCTTTTCCCCTGAGAATTATCTTTTCAAAGTGCTTGACGTTGGTGTTGTTCCTAGTGATTGGAGAATTGCTAATGTCACTCCTATTTTTAAAAAGGGTGACCACAGTTTGTTTGCCTTGTCTTACTAGTGTTGTTCGCAAGGTCATGGAGTCCATTGTTAAGGATGTTGTACTGGATCATTGACAGGTCAATGGTTTGTTGAATTTGTCATGTTAAAATGCTAGGAACACCTTATTAGACATGATTGCTAATACATAACCTACAGCGCAGTGGTCACAAAAGAGCATGAAAATTAACACGGACACCCTTAACTTTTGCCTAATGTAACTATACAGACATAAAGCTGAACAACTTTTTTTGAGCTACGTTTTGGTCGATTTCCCAAATTCCTTGTAAAAAGGTAAAAATTGTCAATTTTGTGGAAGAAATTCAGTGTCTTGTGCACAGGACAATAGCATTGCAATTAATGTTGCAAACGCACATGTATAACTTGAAAAAGGAGGGGCCAAAACGGGCGCAGTTAAAAAAAAAAAAACCTTACTTCCTATTCGTTACAAGACGTGACAATTGCATTGCTGTGCACTACTATAATTATTCAAATTTAATTACCTCAGAACCAAGTTCTTTTGTTAATATTGATAGGCCTTCATACAAATTGTACTCGCCAACATAGGTAACACATACATAGGACGCACATCGGTGCATTCATATGCTCAAGGTGTCACAGGCGATGCAGATACGCACTCAAATTATGTCAATCATTTCCTTACGCAAGTGTCTCATCTTCTTTGGTTGGGAAAAATGCTTACGTGTGCATCACGTTTTTGTCAAGACGCTCACAGAAAATCTAGTCAAAACTTTATTTTTGAACAAAAAATGTGTATCCTTTTAGAAAAGCAATTGAGTTATTACGATATTTACCAGTTGTAAAACTAATTCAAGTTTCCGTGTGCTGATTTTCATGTTAGAATGTGGAACTTGGAAGTCTTCAAGCCCATTGACTTGGCTTAGGGACTAGCCTAGGCTAGGCGTGAAAAATTTGTATGTAACGTTAGGCTAATCGGAATGATCGTTCTAATCATACTCTAAATCAGAGATTCAGAGCGAATGAGTTGGAATATAAAGATTCGTACTAGGAACACCTGGCAGCGCGTAGAATATTAGACCAATGGGAAGAATGCGCATGCCACAAACAAGTCTAGGCCTATCTTTAATATTTTTGTTCCTCAGAAACAATTTAAAAACAAAAACAGTGAACATTTGAAAAACGTAACCTTAATTCTAACCCTAATATTACTTTACAATAACATCTTTTATCAACTAAATCTTACTTTTTGTTGTTTATAAAAGAAACAAATTGAAAATGACATGGAAATTGATCAAAAGGTAACCTAATTTGCAGCATCCGCATTTTTCCTACAAGTTAGCGAACACCTGTGCATGGACGCATCATTCATAGTCGCGTCGTGGAATATTCACGACGCACTCCTGTTTTGCGAACATTTTCCAAGATATTTGTAGTGTTTTCCTCATTGATTTTAGGCAGAATATGGTAATTTACGAACTATAAAGCCCTCTAGATGTACCCCTGGGTCTTAAAAACTTGGGCACATATAAATCAATTTAATAGCTATTAACTAAAACCCGTAAAAAGAATAATCTTTCACCTACCTCGGTTGCGACCTTCCCGCAGTCGTGTGCGGCGTATCGCGGACTACGTACCGTGTTACTTTAATTCTATTCACTCGGTTGGTGCCACGGTTCATCCGCAAGATGACATCATTTTATGGAGCAAAAGAAACCTTTGCGCGATATACGTGCGCGGGAAAGCCCATACGCGTTAACTGTGTGCGGTACGTATGGCGTGTAAACAAACACAGCTGATCGCTTTGTTTTCACAATATGCGGGATAAATGCGCGCGGTTTCTATACGGTCTGATGACCTCAGGTCACATTTCCAACCAAGTGATTACCAGCGTACCATAACAGCGTAGTGTAAAAAGTTGAACGCGGGCGTACAAAACAAATCGTGCGGCAACAAGTAAAACAAGTGCACACAGCCATGAACAGTACTGAATGAAGATAGTATTAGTATTCTTTCTGTTCCCCTGAGTATTCTTTTCAAAGTGCTTGATGTTGGTGTTGTTCCTAATGTTTGGAGAATTGCTAATGTATTTTTTTAAAAAGGTGACCACAGTTTGCCTTGTACAGTATCTATAAGCCAGTAAAGTCTTACTAGTGTTGTGTACAAAGTCATGGAGTCCATTGTTAAGGATGTTGTACTGGATCGTTTACTGGTCAATGGTTTGTTGAATTTGTCCCAGCATGGGTTCTTACCTAAGAGGTCTTGTGTTTCTAATATAATGGAGTTTCTTGATGATGTTACTAAACTAGTTGATTCTGGTCATAATGTGGATGTTAATTATTTAAATTTCCAAAAGCATTTGATAAGGTTCCATTAGGCAGGCTAATGATGAAAACAAGAGCGTTTGGTGTGGAGGGAAAGTGTGTCAATTGGATATATTCTTGATCAGTTGACAGGTCACAAAGAGTTGTTGGTGAAGTATCTCCATGGAAGAAGGTTACAAGTGGTGTTCCTCAGGATTCTGTATTGGGTACGCTTCTTTTCTTAATCTTCATTAATGATATTGATGTTTCCCTTGGCTACAGGATTTGTAAATTTGCTGATGACACTAAGCTGTACAGGATTGTTGATGATGCTAGGGATTCTTCACTTTTGCAAACTGATCTGGATAAGTTAGTTTCTTAAACATGGCAGATGTCATTTAATGTTGATAAATGCAACGTTATTCATTTTGGTCAGAACAATTTGGCTTTTGACTACTGCATGAATGGTTCAAATCTTGGTTGTGTTGATCAATAAAGGTGTTGTCTAGGTGCTGCCATTACTAGCAATCTAAAGCCTTCTAAACAGTGTGCTTTAGCAGCTGTAAGGGAAAATTAGATGCTTGGTTTGATTAGAAGAATTGTTTTTGTTTTCTTGGTAGAGAGGTTGTTTTTAATTTGTATAAGCATTAAGTCAGGCCTCACCTTGAGTATGCTATTCAGGCTTGGAGTCCCTTTATGAAAAGGATTAGTTCATTTTGGAGCAGGTTCAGCGAAGAACCACTAGACTTATTCCGAGGTAAGGAATCTCTTATGATTCCAGGTTGCAAATTCTTGTTTTGACCACGTTGGAGTTGAGAAGAAAACGTAGCAATATGATCGGAAGTATTTAAGACATCTTGATTACTGAAATAAATGACACGTATAACAAAACATAACAAGATAACGGGCTAAAAGGGTGAATCACCCTTAAAAGCCCAAACTAACACCACCACCAACACCGGGCGTTCAGAACTCCTGCTGAAAGCTTCTGCACTGAGCAGTGTGGGCTAACCCAGTCTGAATGTATGTTATGCAAAAATATACATATATATATATATATATATATATATATATATATATATATATATATATATATATATATATATATATATATATATATATATATATATTATATATGTATATATATATATATATATATATATATATATATATATATATATATATATATATAAATATAGATATATATATATATATATATATATATATATATATATATATATATATATATATATATATATATATATATATATATATATATATATATATATATATGTATACACTTTTTAAGAATAAAAAGGACATATTTCAATGATAGTGAAAATAATCTGTGAATTTGAATTTTGTGGCTGGTTCTGTCTGTTAATAATATATTATATATATATATATATATATATATATATATATATATATATATATATATATATATATATATATATATATATATATATATATATATATATATATATATATATATATATATATGTATAGTTTGGTGATCTTGGAGCAAATCTGTTTTATGCCCCAATGTATTTCATACCAATGATTTTTTTATTTTTTTTGTCGACATTTTGCTGATGTTATTGGGGCAAGTTTTATTGTTCATGTACATTATGTTGTTACACAGTAGGTAGTTAAGTTGAGGGCAGCTTATAGGAATAGCCGTGACCTTGTCATTTTATTTCTAGTGTTAATGACGTCATAATGGGACGTCATTCCTTTTTTTAGAGGGGGAGAATGTGATAAATATAGAGGATTCATGTATATATTTTCAACACCCTATCCACTAAATAGAAGGTTCCACTCCAGACTACCATCTTTACCAGACAGAAAACAGCACAAATATTCTGACTGAATAAACTGTGCCAGCTTTATACTTACTCCGTGTGTCCTCTCTCCTCTATCCTGACAGGTGGGTGTTTTCCTATTTTTTTGTCTTATAACCTTTAGTGTATATTGTAGGATACTTTTCATATACTTCTTAATTGCTATAGTTTAGCATTTTGGCCATATTTATCTGTTTTCTCCTAAGAAGTAGAGCACACTTTTCCAAATATTGTATGTATCCTTTGTAATACCAATGGGTAAGCCTATCAAAACACTGACTCCATGCAGGGTGCAACTTGTACCCTGTCCCTGGATATGCTCATTAACATATTAGATTGGGTTGGCCCATTGTATGTAGGGATAGGTTGCAGTGTATGTGTTGTAGGTATTGGGAAACTATAACTAGTCTGTGATTAGTCAATCTTCATGATGTCATACCACCAAGAGAGAGAAGGAAATATTCACTCATGAGGTTTTGGGTATTTTTGTCTGAGAGTAAAGTATAACAGTACAGTTACTCTATGGTTACTGTGTGTAGGTATAATTGGTGTTTTTTTTTACCAAAGTCACTTGTAATTGCTGGCAAATTGTGTAAGTTTGTGAGCTGGTTCGTTTGTGTGTGAGTTTATAAGTTCGCTTGTGCATAATGATGTGTGCATATGAATGGGTTGTTTAAGTGGTATGTTGGATAATCATGTTGAGGAGGAGAATTGTTTGATGGAAGGTAAAGATGTGCATGAAATGATTTTGATTGTATTGATTTGCTATATCTCATGTGACAAATATTCTGACTGAATAAACTGTGCCAGCTTTAAATTTACTCCGTGTGTCCTCTCTCCTCTATCCTGACAGCTCCCTCAGACGGATACCTTGACTAGTGGGCAACATATATATATATATATATATATATATATATATATATATATATATATATATATATATATATATATATATATATATATATATATATATATATATATATATATATATATATATATATATATATATATATATATATATATATATATATATATATAGGGGTCCATGCAGCGTAGCTGCAAAATGTACCGCGTGTTGACGTGCAAATATACAGAAGAAAATAGAAGACAGGGTATGTCGAATTCCGTCAACAAAGATTTAATAAAATACAAAATATTCGGGCTTCCTAAGCCCTTCTTTAGTGTAGACATTCAACACCAAACTGTTACGTTAAAACTTAATTAAAACAAATGAAACGCACAACAAAGGAAAAACAGCTACATCAAAGTACGCTCTTAATGGTGACGTAACAAGAACAGGCTTGCGCGTCTAGAGTCAAATTACAACTACGTAAAAATTACACCCGCTACCTTTCTACACGCTTTATAGAATGCGCGCAGAGAAGATAAACTTTTACGTACTTTTAGAATTACTAAATCGACTTAAAGATGCAAGATCTTTGTTTAGGTTTTCTATTATGGTTTGGTATTTGAAGATGTACATGAGTTTAGCGGTTTTTCTTTAACAGACCTAAAACCACCTGCTAAAATGCAGAACCGTAAGTCAGTAATGTTGTGATGGTGTGTGTCTGTGTTAAAGTGCTTAGCAATAGGAAGGCCCTGTGTGTTGTTCCTAATGGAAGAGAGATGCCGCGCCCGACATGGGATGCCGCGCCTGATATGGGATGCCGCGCCGGACATGAGATGCCGCGCCGGACATGGGATGCCGCGCCGGACATGGATGCCGCGCCGGACATGGGATGCCGCGCCGGACATGGGATGCCGCGCCCGACATGGGATGCCACGCCCGACATGGATGAATTTCAACCACGGTGTGTTAAACTTGTACCAATCACCCGTAAAAATCGATATAAACTTCAATAATTTGTATTCTTAATTGCACAACCAACTAACGAAGCATCTAGTTAGTGAAAAGCGCAAACGTAAATATTTTGTCCAAATTTGCATACCACATGCAGACACATATAGTGGGGCGGATATGTAACAATTTTTACTTAAAGTGTGCACTTCTGGATAGAAGCATGA
This sequence comes from Chiridota heheva, assembly GCA_020152595.1. Taxonomy (NCBI): domain Eukaryota; kingdom Metazoa; phylum Echinodermata; class Holothuroidea; order Apodida; family Chiridotidae; genus Chiridota; species Chiridota heheva. The sequence continues at coordinate 1,216,413 of JAIGNY010004509.1, forward strand.
AAATTTGCACAAAGGGGTTTTTGAGTATGCTGATTTCAAAAATTGCGGGAACCACGATGTCATTTCAACGTTTCCCGCCAAAAAGTCGAAATTTCAAAATGGCTGCCATAAACAAGTTTTTGCCCATAAATCAGATGTTAGTTCCCCGATTAACATGATCTTGGTGTCTATACCTATGTTCTTGAGGTCAAGAAATCCAATAAAACATATGCCAAACATCATGAGATACATCTTCCCCCAAAAAAATATTCAAAATTCAAAATGGCCGCCACAAGAAAGCTTTTTTACCATAAAACGGATCTAAGTAGCCATTAATAGTCATAATCTTGGTCTCTAGACATATGTTTTTGAGGTCAATGTACTCAATAAAACCCACGTAAACTATCATAACATCGTCCCACGAAAATCCTAGAATTCAAAATGGCAGTCACAAATCCATTGTTGGCCATAAAATGGCTATCCAGCCATCATTTATTGGTATCTATACCTGTTTTATGTCAAGGAACCCAATAGAAAATATGAAATATCATGACGTACATTATATTGTGAATAATAAAACAGATACAATCAAAATGCCCTCACAAAACAAGTTTTTGACCAAAAACCTGCCCCAATCAACCGTGATCTTACTATCTATACCAAGTTGGTAGAATACATATGAAATATTATGGTGAAAAGTTGAAAACAATTCCATATAATAGCATTTATTTGTCAGATCAAAGTATATCACAATTGAGCATGGTATACCTTTTTCAGGTAAAGCAGTCAAATAGTGTGTCATACATTATGTTAAAAATGATTACATGATCGCTGTCAGTATCTCATATGTTCAGATTTGCTTTATTCTCTGCTACACTGTCCGGAACAGAAGCACAACTGTGTACACTTGAGATTTGCGCAGACACACTTGCATCTTTTTGCCCAAGACTATTTGCATCCACATTTCAGCAGTTCCTGACAAGCTTTGGCTGCCTCTGGAAGAGTGGTCCAGCATGGAGTCCATGGGGAATCACCTCTTACTCTCTCCCAGCCCCATAAATCTGGCGATGGAACTCAGGGTCTCCTATAAGTGACTGTCCCCAGATGTGCCCTGCCTGATAAACAGCCCTTTTCACATGCTGTTCCAGGGCATGTAACGTTGGAGGAATGTTTTCCATCTTACGGTTTTGAGTGAATAAGTGCTTCCTGGCTTCATTCACATGCATGAGTGATGATGTTCGCTGATACAAGAGAACAACATATCTCTCTATTTGCTCCAAGTCGCTGGGGGAAACCTGGCATGGAGCATGGGATAACCGAGCAAAAATTGGTTTGAGATGAGGCATACTGCACCATACAGCCCAAGCGCTTCTCTTTCCAATTCCATGAAAGGCAGAGACAGTATCACATCCTGATATTGCGTGCAAGAATAGTAAACCCCATGATGCGTCATTGCCTAATTCCGCTGCAATTAGGTGGCATGGGATGTAACGTAGTCTACCACCATGACCAAATGTTATCCATATTTCACAGTCTTGTAAAACGCTAAACACTGCAAGCGCAATAACCACCACATCAGTATCTGTTGCGTGTATCATCAGCTTGGTAAATCCATGATGGAACGCATGGGAAGCATGAAAAAGAAGCCGTGTGTCCGCTTCTTCGTGAGTGCAGGACAAGCTTGAAAGGTCAGTCATGGGAGATGATACAACATTCTGGCCATGTGTGGAGATCACTTGCTTCTCTGGGGGAGGTTGAAACTCTTGTATTGCATTGGCTAGAAGTCGGAACAGGCTGTCTTTGTTTGCATAACAGCGAAGGAAGTTTTTTTCAGTTAACAGGAATATTGGTGTTGTTGTCCACCCGGAGATGATTACCAGATCCACGGCTCTGTCGTGTTTGTGTCTTTAGGCTGTCCTCCCTGTAGACATCCCAGACAACATCTACACGAACAACGTCTTGTAACATGTGTTCTATGTAAGGCAAGAACACCAGTTGTGAATAGTCCTGGAATGTTTTGACAGAAAGTTTGGACTTCTTTGGATCAAGCATGTGCACAAGGGCAGCACCGTCAACAATTTTAACGTCAACTTTTGGAACAGATTCTGGTTGTGGTACCATTGTCTCCAGGCATCCCATCAAGTCATGTTTGATGCATAATACCATTTGATGCCAATGATGGAGGCCAGGCATGATTTTCATGGCTGAAGAAGGCATCCATATCGCTTTCTCTAGCTTGACACGATATATACATCCGTGAAAAGAGACAAACATCACTATGCAGGTTGGAAATCTTGGAAGCGGACTTCGCAGGTTTCTTTCGTGAACTAGAATTTAACAAAGGCAGATTGTTCTTATGTATGGTGTCTTTGAATGCAGTGATTGTGCCATTGATACGCTCGGCAACAAATTTCTTGTACTGTGTTTTGCCTATGTCTTCTGCGGACCTTATAGCATTTACCACACTATCAGATATTATCACTTTGGTGTCAAGTGCGTAGAGGTCTGTGCTTGTATCAGCAAAGGGGTTGCTAAGTTCATCCATTACATCAGTGACACTCTTGACGTGAGATAAGAAAGTCTTCTGTACACTTGGTATTTGTTCATGTTGGCGTTCTGTGTCCTTCTTTCCCCTAGCATGTTTGTCATCATACTCCATTAGAAGTCTAGCTGTTTCTGGACCTGCCACCATCCACCTTGCTAGTGCTGCTTCATTTTCAGTGATACCTATTATGCCTCCATCTCCCTTCACCATTGCATTCAGCTGTTCATGAACTTGATCATAGGCTAGTGCTGAGAATTTGTGCATAGTTTTCTGTGTCACAACATTGCCTTTGAGGAACTCTGCATGTGTGGTAGGGCAGTTAATCTCAAGGGATTGTAGGTCTCTCACGTGAACGGTCATCCAGCGAGCATAGTGGTAGTGGTCAAGAGCGAACATCCATGGAATAATCTCTCCAAGTGACTGCACGTAGGCAACATATCTTTGCTCACGCTGTGATCTAAGGAACTGTAGGAAGAGAAGTTCCAACTGCCAGACTTTGTACCAGTAATCGAATTGAGGATGCTTTGAAGCCATCTGTTTACACCACTCATCATAGTGTATTTGTTCATCATCTGATGTGTTGATTTGATACTCAGCATATGACCTGTGAAGGAGAATGTACAGAGCCGCTGCGGTTACTTGATGTGCCCACTGACCTCTGGATGTGTGTGAACCTTTCTGCAGACCAGCTGCACGTCCCTCAGTTGTAACATTGGCCGAAGTCATAACATAGGTCCAACCACTACAATCAAGCCAGTCGCCGATTACTTTCAACATGGCCATTTCTATATGGAGACCCCGCATCGGTACAACGTAATGTCTTTCACCATACTCTTCTGGCCATTTCCACTAAATTCGTTTTGCAATTGCATATAATGGCTGATCGACAGTGAGCAGTGGTATCTGGCCTGGGTTGACACGAACCGTGATCTGTTTGATGATATTCATCCCATGCTTGACCATAGCGGGTGAATGTGCTTGATCTCGAAATAATGGTACGAGAGAGATAATTGCAGATGTCTTGGGTAGAGACACCTGTAAGCTGGCAAAGTAGGCTGACCATGATAAGTCCGTCTTCACCTGATCAATTTGATTTTCGTTAGCCAACTTCGTCCTCACTTTTTCAAACCAAAACTTTTGCATTTCATCATCATTCATTTCCGCAGATATTGGAATTGCTTCATCATCCTCTCCTGTTGGGATGACATTATCAGGGAGCGAAACCGGTGGCACATCAGTATATGACTTTGGTAATGACTTGATAGATTTCGACTTTGGTTGGGTCCTGTTTTCGGGAATCTCCTGAAGGACCCTAACAACACCAGGATTGTCATTTGTGATGTGCTGTGTTATTGATATTGCGGTGCCATGAAAAGAATCACGACTTGAGGTGGATGACGGGTTGTGATCTATATTATCGAGATTTCCAGTGGTGAACAGTTGGTCTCTGAGGTTTGAAGGACAGACAATGCCTCATTCTCATATATGTCAATTATTCTATTAGCTTCATCAGTAGACAGTTGCAAAAACTCTGTCATATGACACCGACAGACCCTTTTCAAATAGATTATCAATGAGATCACGTTTACGCGTTCGGTTGTAAATAAGCAGGCCAAGATACAATGGGAGAACCGTCTCAGTCCGAATTGTGCCGTGCTGCTACAGAATCTCTCCTACCTCGTTTGACGGCATCGGAGACAAGTAACTGTGTGATGGACAAGGCAGCTGTGCTTACATCGTTGTCATCTACACGTTGTGTTGCATTTGACCTCCTAGAATCATCTCGACGAGGGCAGATAGAGAAGGAGGTAGAATGTCAAATTGTTTATCACATAGGAACTATTGAAGTGGTATTTTTTCTCAAATATTTCTTTGCGGACCAACTTTGCCACTCTCATCAATATTACAGCTTCTTCATCTGGATCGAACTTGCATGCATCTAGCAAGGTATCACCAACATCTTCCTTAAATGACAATACTGTGCCAGACTTGCTGTTGTGAGCTTCCAGATCTGGAATATGTTGCTTGAGTTTCTGCGCGAGTCTGGTGGAATGGATGCGTTCACTTGGCTCACCACCTAATTCATGGAGGCACTCGCAATACAATTCCTTGAGATCAGAGAGTTTGAAAACATGATTGAGGTCTCCACTCAATTGGCCATATTCCTCAATGTATGACACCACCTCAGCAAGTGCAAGTGACTGTGGGTTAATATGGCGACCCTTCTCAGTTGAACTTCTTTGTTGGGATCTATGTTTGTTATAGAATGAAGCTAAGCAATTCAAGTGATATACAGCATCAATAGCGATCATATCTCCAACTGATAATTTAGCCAACAGCTTAGTATCTCTGAGCTCCAGCGATTTGTCTGACGCGGGTATCAAGGGCTATCGTCTTGGCTTTGTGGAAGTCTCCTGTTGTGTCATCACAGAAAAAAACATGCTGGGTGATTTGTCTTTTCTGGTTCCATGGAACATGTTGGAGCGCTTGCATTGCGAAGGAGCTGTTTTAGTGGTGAGTGAGCTAATTCCTGAGGAGCCTTTTCTTGTCGCTTCCTGGCTCTTTCTACTTTTGTTGCATTGCAAAGTACGTAGCAAGCTATCAAGATCATTTTATGTCCTCATGAGGTAAATAATTCTCATGTTGTCATGCAAAATTGTTTGTCCTGATTCTCATAATTGTTTCTCATGCTCTCATGAGAACTTTTCTTTTCTCATGAGATTCTCATATAAGTTTGTGGTGGCCATTTTGAATTGAATTTTCAATTTTTTGGCAAGAAGATGGATTTTATGATGTTTCGCATGGGTTTTATTGGATTTCTTGACCTCAAGAACATAGGTATAGACACCAAGATCATGGCAATCGGGGCACTAACAGCTGATTTATGGGCAAAAAACGTGTTTGTGGTGGCCATTTTGAATTTTTTGGCGGGAAGGGTTGGAGTGACATCGTGGTTCCCGCAATTTTTGAAATCAGCATACTCAAAAACCCCTTTGTGCAAATTTTCACGCTTCTATCCAGAAGTGCACACCTCAGTCACATATCCGCCCCACTAATACGGACTTTCGCCGTTACGCTTTGTTTTCACTCCAGTAAATAATTTTCTCCCGAGAGTGACGTGCACCAATCAAACAAATATGGCCCACTTAATCGTGTCAGGGTTTGTTCCCCCAATGTTGAAAAGAAATCGCTGCCTTTGGATATGACCGACCACTTCGCTGTCTTGACCTATTTTTTAAAATATTTACAATAGTTTACAACCCTGCCCTACTCCTAGCAGTTATTTGTCCGTCACCGCTTTCAACTTTAAGAAGTAGGAAATAAACTTGAACTTAAATCTTCAGAAAGGGTGTACAAAGTGGGACACTCCCAAAAAATTGAAATAATTGCTCACGTTTATAAGTTGTAGAAATACATTTTTTTAAATTCAGTCAATCATTAGGTGACCCAGGGGTCGGTCAAAAGGATCGTACGATCCTTCTTCCCCCTCAAAAAAAGAAATAAAATGTGATAGTAAAAAGGTCCACAAAATATGGTAAAAGGTTCAAATACTTCCCTTGGCACACCCCCCCCCCACTGATCCGAAAGGTTGGCTACACCCCTCTGATCCTCAAACTGTTTGGACCCAGTGCTAGGATTTTATACTTGGAGGGGAAGGGGGGGGGGGATTCTGCCGACTAGTTAGCTGAGATTCATGTTATGAGATGTATTCCAGGTATAAGTTACGGCTGGGGTGTTTTCTTATCATTATGATATTACTTCTTATTTTTTCAATTGGGAACATTGCCCCAGCGTCCTCATAACATATGTGATGCCCCCTCTCACAATTCGCATTCGGTTTTGTTTTTAAGTATTCAATACTTGAAAGTGGTAATGATCTTACAAATAGGTTAATAAATTTTGTTGATAATTTTGGTTTTCAAGTTCAGTTCTACAAAATATCTCCAGAGAAAAAATACTCAATAGGGTATGGCAGCAAAATGTAAAGATATAAGGGCAGGTTAAAGGGTTTAGATTACGAACAGAATCGTTATTAAATTGTGTTAGAAACCCAGGTCATTTCTGAGTTAATGGCTAATTAAATTTTTGATATATGGTAAGGTTGTCATACATGGACGAGAAGAGAGCTCAAACGTAATCTTGAAATTTCTGTCCTAAATTTAAGTCACCGAAAATTATCAGACTGGTTTCACCTCCTAAATTTCAATAAATGGTGTAATGGATATTCAAAACCACTTAACCATGCTTAGGGATACACCGGAACTCGGTTCCGGCTGGAAGATTTTTTAAAGTTCCGCCGGAACTTCACATTTAGTTGAGATCATTCTCACAACAGTACATATCAATGCTCAAAATTTTAACTCCCATGTCTAAAACTGCAGAGCATCAGCTACAGAAAAGATAACAACAATTAGAACCCAAAACTTTAAAGGTTTTTGAATTGGAATTTTGACAATAGCACGTACAGTTTTGAGTTATGACTGCTCAATGTTAGATTAGTTTTTAATCTATGCGAAAATTGTGACTGGGCAAACAGATAAAAATCTTTATGTAATTCTGTTATTTCCCCCCTAAATCTCAGTAACTGAAAATGATGGGAAAGTCTATTCCTGCTAGAATTTGATTGGGGGTATGGCAAAAATCAAAAAAACAATTTGCTCAAAATTTGCTGCAGCACTTCATAAATGTTGAATACACATTTATAAATAATGATTTACAAAAGAAATGTAAAGATTGCCATGTAATACATCACAAAATTTGCATAAAATATGCATACTAAGATTTAAAATAACTACCGTAAAATGGTCAATGTTTAACAGATTTTAATGAATTTTTTTCCTACTAAGCATTTAAATAGAATTTAAAACAATTTAGCTTATGATGCATCTACTGTACTGAACCTGTAAAGCTGAAACTATTTGTTTCCAAATATGCATATATATTGTTTTTATGGATGAAAAATGCTGGGCGGCAAGTTCCGGTTCCGGCCGGAACATCCGGTCGGAACTTTGCTTTGAGTTCCGGTTCCGAGCGGAACTTAGAATGCTGATTCCGGTGCATCCCTAACCATGCTCAGCTGCTCCCATTCAACTAATGCAACTAAGGTTTGTAAAAGATTTAGTTAACATGAGAAAATTCTTTATCAGCAGTAAAGTATCCTTCTTTTTTGCTGCTCTTGTGAGCACTACTTTTTTTTGTTTACTACAGTACAGTCGCTGCTCGTCGGTACCTCACAATCGTCTAAGGAATGCTGATGATTCGTCTTTTTTTTCACCCCCCTCTCTGTCTTATTTTCTCTTCAACCTTTTGTGAGTCAGTATTGTTAATCATCAAACATCAATGTGTTTTTTTTTTGTAATTCGTGTACAACCATTGTTGTATATGTTGCATTACTAAAATCTTTAATAAATATGGGGAGCAAACAAAAACAACATTATAAAATTTATAGGCTTTCTTGATGTGATGTCAAAAATTTTCCCATAATTTATTATAATAAGGCCTGAAAAGTAAATATGCTGAGAACTTCTTTTTTAAACTAAAACATTAGCACTTTGTAGAGCGCATACCCCCGCCCTGTTGCAATTCTAACATGCCTAGAATAATTGTCGCCCCACGAAATCGCTCCCCCCAATTTTTTTTGTAAAGTGACATTTTGTCCGATTGATAGGATTTTCCCCCATGAGACAAATTTGCCTCTCACTCCACCCCCTCCTCCCACCATGACCAAAAATCCTGGTGCCGCCACTGCCCATACTCAATATAATCTACCTCAGAAATCCTACAGGCCCACCAAGATTCATCCCCAACTTTTGATATGTAATGATATTGGCATTCTGAACACTTGGAGATTGTCTTCGGAATGGATTAACTTTAAGGCCATACCATTGTTTTCAGTTTTATTTAGGCGAAGCATTCATTGTTTGAGTTCCTTTCAATAAAGATTCACCTTCCATCATTTCCCATTCATGGCAGAAACCAATTGTTTCACTTTCTTTGATCCCTGAGAGACCACTTTACTTAATTCTCTACGAGTCCAGAAAATTGATTGCATGGCTGTTCTTTCATGGCCTGAGTTAATTGTTGAACACATTCCCTTGAAAAGATTCAACTAAGTCTTGCCCTAAAATATCCCCACATGTCCCAATAATTACATCACTTCTTCCTTAAGCAGTAACAAAACCATGCAGACACAAAATTAGATCAAAATCCAGTCATTAGTTCTTGAGACATCTTAATGACAAACAAACAGATAAACCAGTGTGAAAGCTTTTTGCTCCGTCCAACTTCGTTGGTAATTATGTTTTTTGGTATTTCTATGGTTCATGGCATATTTTTTTCACCAACTAACCCCAGGTTGTTGCTACAGTACCCGTCCATAAATCTTTAAAAATGCCAGAATCTGCTTGATATTAAAAGAAGGATTTATAGAAGCAAAAAAATAAAAACAGATATTGAAATGATTTTGCTCCACTTTTTGTTCTCTTTACAAAGATCTCATTTGACAGTGCGGGATATCTGCCAATCGGGATGTTAAGTTTAGTTAAAGTTTATTACACTTATATGGCGCATTTTTTTAAATAACTTTTTCTAATGCGCCTTACAAAATATGCATATAAAGAAAATAAATACAAATGTGTTAATAAGATAAGCATGAAATATAAAGAAAACAAAGAATAAAAAAGTTATGAAGAGGACTTGAAAGCACAATTAAATAAGTAAGTCTTAAGCAAGGTGTGGAATTGTATAAGGGATTGAGCAGATTTGATTGAAAGTGGTAAGTCATTCCAAAGTTTTGGGCCAAATATTTGCAGAGAGCGATCGCCATATGTAAGTTTACTTTTTGGAACATAAAGGATGTTACATCCCGATCGGGATAGTGGTAGTTATTGTTAGACTCATACACCGAGCGGGATATAGTGGGCTAGAAAAGTTTATTCCGATTGAGAAATTGATGCAATTTGAGAGGGGTGGCAACAAGTTTAACATAAATAGATTTGCGCACAAATCATAGGGAATTTCTGCATCAACTTATAAATATTTATTAAAGGTCTAGGTAGTTTTCTTTTATTTCACCAGGGATTAGCAATATCCATCAAAGCAGTGCAAACCTGGTGAAAGCAAGTGGAAGGTCTATAATTGAAAGTGTGAATATTGATAGATCAAGTTTCTGTAAAACAGATTTTACTTAAAAATTAAAATTGGACTTTTATTAATCATGCGCAAACTATAAAATGCGAAAGCACAACTTGAAGCCTGAATGGGGTGACAGTTTTGATATCTCGTGTATGGTTGGCCACAACGTCTCCTAATGTTACGCCGAAGAAAAATCAATTCGTACGTCGTACTACAATAATTTCTTACGTCTTAACAATTCCATTCCATACGTCTAAAACGGGTTGCTAATTGGCCGTTTCCTTTAGACGTAAGAATAGACATAATTTTACGCGTCAAAAATAATTTTTAGACGTATTTTACGTCTAAGAAAAATCCATCCTTACGTCGAACCAATCATTTCTTACGTAATAACAATTCCATTGCATATACTTCTAAAACAGAAATATATTTTTACACAATTATATTGCCACATCCACATTATTACGAATACAGAACTTGATGAAATAGCAATATTTCACATATATATTGGTTCACTATACTGTTTTTGTATTAAAGGATAAGTTCAGTGATAAAACAAGTTCCATTTTATATGAAAGAGGACTTCAAAAGAAAGCATTCCAAAATCTTATTCCGTTAAGGAGATATTCAAGTTTTGTATTATTTCTGTTTAAATGACTGAAATCAGACTAGTTGTGACGTCACAGCCTCAGATTCCTCAAAGTCTTTATGTAATTTAAAGAAAGTTTATCTAATTTTGTCTCACTATTTAAATTATTATTCTCCAAACTTTCTTCAGGTGGTATGTTATAAATACCCTTCCTAGATTCAGTTCTACTACTTTTTTGACATATCCCATGATTTTGACTGCTAGGTATACGGAAGGGTAGTAATGGTGGTGGTCATGACGTTTGCAACTCACATTAGTCTTTCATCGATAAGCTTTTGTAATTTACATGATAGATCACAGGGAAGGATAAGCAAAAAAAAAACTATCGAAATGATTTTTGCTGCACTTATATTCTTCATAAAGATTTGCCTAGCAACCAAATCTGCGTAACAAAGTGGGAAAACCCTACGCGGTACTGGTACATCCCGTTACGGGCTTTGTAAATCCAATTCCCGTTACCCAGAACAAAGTTAGCAACCTGAATTTCCTTTTGTTTATATCTCTAAAGATCCGGAAGTACCATAAATTGATCAAAACTTACGACAAGCCACACTGGACATCTTAATGCCAATGCATCGGCTATATACGATTGCGGATTTAAGATTTGTTTGCCCAACCTAGTTACAGCGTTGCTATGGTGGGTGTGGCTTATTTCGTAACTCAAAGACGTTAATTATATTGCCACATCCACATTATTATACGAATACAGAACTTGATGAAATAGCAATATTTCAACATATATTAGCTGACCCTTTCACTACTGTTTTGTATTAAATATGACTACATCAAAAGGGGGAAATTTTGAAATAAGTTTTCAATAAAAACACAAAGAGCCTTGCACTATTATGACTGCTATAGGTATACAGGATGGTTGTGGTGGTGGTTATGCCGTCTGCAACTTACATTAGTCTTATTTTTTCACCGATAAGCTTTTGTAATTTACATGATAGATCACAGGGATTAGAACTAAAAACCTCCTGTTTTGGGGCTATCTTTAAAATCAGTGATTTGTAAATTTGAAATATTTTACATGTTAGTCAGAAATGCATATAACCTGGTTTGAAAGTCATTAAAGGAAATAAACATCACTGAAAGCATGCACTGGTGATGGGTTCGATTCATAGTTGTCATTTGTGTAATTGATATAGGCTAATGTATAGTTTCATTCAATTTTATAGGCCATTTCTTGTGTTAACATGAAGATTATAACAATTTAGTAATATAATTTAAAGTTTCTGGCTAAAACATGGACTCGAATCATGACTAGACAGTCAGTAATTGGTTGGGAATGCCAAACACCACTAAAAATATAGCTTCCCACTTAACGTGTGTGACTCCCAGGTACAGTACGGTGTACCTCAGCAGAATATCTCATTATTTGTTACTGCAAAACACGATCAAGAAAAAAGAACTTAAAAGTTTTGCAAAGTTTTGTAACTTCCGATCGGTTCTGACAACTGAGTCTTCGAACAAGTTCGAACCTATCAAAAACCAAAAGAAAAGATCATTTATCACGGAAAAATCTCACAAGGAGACGTTTCTAATGAGTAGGTTGTGGCTACAGCCAGGCTTGTAGTGTGAGAACATTTGTCCGAATACGGCTACAGCCAGTTCCAATTTTGTTTTTTTTTAAACCCCACACAGAATGAACAATGCGACGACGACGAGTGAACACACAATTACAATGACAGGGTCGTCGCCTGCGTATTCGGTTATGATAGTAACAATGCTATCACGAAACGCTTAATACGACCCGGACGAGAACACAGGTACGACGTACGGACAGACATAACATCGACAACCAATTCAAATGTCCACGGCCTTTGGTAACCCAGTTGTGGTGCACTGGCGTGTCTACCCAACCCAGGCTTAAACCCAGGGCCTCGTGGTCTGTAGACATGTATGATAACCGCTACACCAGTTGGTGGACAATGCTGCACGATTTCATCACGTGACTCTTAACTCAACTGGACTCCATTTTGCAGTACAGTGACGTCGTTGCATTTCACGAGGCTTCACACAGCTGTCACACGTACAAAAAGCATACCACATGGTAACCTACCAATACCAGTTCAGCGAATTATACTAAAAAACAATTTTGTTCGCTTCCGATTTTATCAACTTTTATATTTTCACCGGGTATACGAAGAGTAACTTTTAACGTTTACTCCAGCTGATTGTTCGTTATACTCAGACAAAGCCTACATACCTGATATGTGAAGTGCTCGCTGCGAATCCTTGTGTGAACCGTAAATTGAAGCCCTAACGTCGTAGAAACCCACTTCGAACGTCGATCAGGATCAGATGGAAATCGAGAAAATGTCTTTCCATTCCCCCACACATCTGTAGTATTAGTGCAACCAGGGAGTTATTAAGAAAGGTCAATTATATGACGTAATTCAATTACGTCGTTTCCGTTGTTCTCAACTTTCGTTGGGATACCCCCCACTGTTTTTACAAGCAAGTGTTGAAAGACGACCCTGGCGGTAAGATGATTGGTACAAAGGGGAGAGGGTAGTAAAAACTCCATCTTAACAACTCCCTGGTGCAACCAACAGCACAGCAAGATCCTGGCATAATTATTTTACAAAAATAAACCTCATTTAACAACATGCAAGCGTATATGTCTTATTAAGTATACAGCAGACGATAGTGGTTTTTCCCCGACAAACTGGCGATGTAAACAGTAAAGTAACCTAGTGACGTCAGCTGAAACACCCTTATATGCAACTAAGAGACATGATTTGTTAAATTTAACATAAATACATAAAAAGAATATTGCAACACACTTTCAGGTTGCACAAACATACTGTATTTATAGTGAAATTATGTCAATTATTTTCCAATCCATATACCATCTGTATTTCAAATTTCATTTAGCTAGATGTTTTCAAATTTGTTTACCCAAAAAGACAATGCAAATTACAAAACTATTCATTCTTAATATTCTATAAACTTGACAATCTTTTAACAGATTTACAACAAAAAACATTTCGTTTATATTTTGCAAATTAGAATCTGCACAAATTTTCCAAGTTTGAGGTAAATTGCCCGGGGCAACCCCCCCCCCCCTTCCCCCCACCCCTTTCCCTTCACACACACATAACACTGGCAACATGTCAATTGTTGCATGTCTTTTGAAAATACATTGTAGAAAGAATTTCTATTTCTCACACATTTAACATGATTCATCACTTTCAATTCACAAATATCACATGATTTTTGTCCTTCATTATCACAGCTAGAAAAGATGCATGCCTCAGGTGGGGAGTTTCCAATTAACTGGGAATGCCTGAGGTAATCCAAATAGAAAAGCACAAAGAAATTTATAAATATTGATATACATAGTTACCAAAAATATTCTATTATGCTGGCTAGATAGACGAAACTCTTCTGTTGGTAAATATACAAGCTATTATGAGAGATTTATTACACATAATTTCATCATTATAAATCTTAACATAATTCTTCATAATAATCTGATCCTTAAATTTGTCATCTATATCCTGAAATTCACAGGCAAAGGAATTTCTCCTTTTTGTTTTATGGGACCCAAAGTTTCAGACCACCCGCCGCCACTCTGAAAAAGTAGGGGGTGGGTGGGGGAGGGGCAAAGTATGCTTAGGCCTCCTATTTTTCTGACAGTAAGAAAACCCCCACTTTACATTTTAAAAGTATGAATGAATCAAACTGCCCTGGTAAAGTATCTGACATGTTCTCAGCCCCAACCCCACCTAAGCTATTTAAAAATTTCCACATCCATTAAACATGTGTGTCCTTTCATAAGTTCATAACAGATAACAGCTTCCAATCTTTTCCACAATACTTATTTGATCTTGCATCTCTGTGTCCTTTCTGTTTTTTATTAGAGCATACTTTTCAGAAAAGTTATCCCATCTTGTTTATAACTGCACGTCTTCTTGCCAGTGTGGGTCTTTAGTGCTTCCTCCAACTAGAATGATGACTAAAACCTTTTCCAGTGCTCACAATGGCACAGGTGCTCACCCATGTGTGTTCCTTAATATAAGAATTATGGCTGAAATTGTTATCATAGTGTTCACAATAGTGCAGGGTTCTCCCTGTGTGCTTTTTTTCATGTACCTTCATATTAGAATTCTGGCTGAAACTTTTATCACAGTATTTACAGTGGTATGGCTTCTCACTTGTGTGTGTCCGTTTATGTTTCCTCCAACTGGATGAGTGACTGAAGCTTTTGTCACATTCCTTGCAGTGATGCGGTTTCTCTCCCGTATGCATCATCACATGATTCGTAAGATTTACTAGCTGAGTGAAACTCCTTCCGCAGTGCTCACAACTGTAGGGTTTCTCCTGTGTGTACCCGCTCATGTCTCTTCAAAGCAGATGGATGACTGAAACTCTTAACACAAAATTTGCAGTTGTGTGGCTTCTCACCTGTGTGTCCTTACATGTGTTTTGAGATGACTAGCGCAACTGAAATTCTTTTCACAGTACTGACAGTGGTAAGGTTTTTCTCCTGTGTGTGTCTTTTCATGTGTCTTCAGAGCAGTTGGTGTACAGAAACTCATATCACAGTGTTGGCAATGGTATTGCTTCTCACGTGTATGTATCCTTTCATGTGTTTTGAGATGACCAGCGGAACCAAAACTCTTCCCGCAGTACTGACAGTGGTAAGGCCTTTCACCTGTGTGTGTCCTTTCATGTGTCTTTAGAGTAGTTGGTGTACAGAAACTCTTATCACAGAGCTGGCAGTGGTATGGCGTTTCAAGTGTATGTGTCCTTACATGGACCTTTAGATGAGCAACCTGACTGAAACTCTTTTCACAATAGTCGCAGCGGTGCGGTTTCTCACCCGTGTGTATCCTTTCATGCCTTCTCAAACCACACGGGTGCTGGAAATTTTTGCCACAAAATTTACAGTTGTACGGATTCTCACCAGTGTGTTGTCTTATATGTGATGTAAGATAAAATTTATCCTTGAAACTCTTTTCACAGTATTCACATCTGTATGGCTTCGCATCTGTATGGCTCCATTTGTGTCTCTTCAAACGACATAATTGGTTGAAACTCTTTTTACAGAGTGTACAGTGGTGTTTCTTCTTCGCTGTATCGGTTTGCTCATGGGTGTAATGTTTAGGCAGCTCCATGCTGTTTTGAATCTCTTCTGCTGGAAGGGAACAAATGTAAAAGGTAACTATTTTTCAGTGGAGTAGGTAGACTTACTTGGAGGGGGGCAAAACCATAAATATTTTTGAATTCAATCAAACAACTCTCTCACTCCTCCCCTTTAAGAAAAAAGTTGGATATTTTGAATAAACTGTCACAAATGTTTAGGAAAAAGTAAGGAATAAGTAAGATATTTTGAGGAAAAACTTTGGGAATTTTGAAGAAAAAGAGGCCTCAGAAGTTTTGTAATCCTTTTTCACAATATGGCTGGTACAACGGAACTCTTAACCGATGTTTCCATCAGTATTACCAAAAAAATCCATCACACTAAATTTCTATTGCGCACAATAGAATTTGCATTTGTGACTTTAAAATTTCTGACTTTTTAGAAATTTCTTCAGTTAACACATACCTGTAATGATAGCAAAGACAAGGAAAATGAGGGAAATAAGCATCATCTAAAAAGTTTCCCAAAAATATACTTTCTAAATGGGACACTCAGGGCAACCTTATTTTCTTCCTTTAATTGATCAATTTATGCACAGTGGCCTGGAAGAGCTGAAGGAAGTGTTTAATATTAATTTTTCCATCAAAAAAGTGTTAATACTTGTCACATTACTATACATTGTATTATTCTAGTGATAACCTGAAGTGGTAGCATCCACCTCATGTTCAAGAGCAATCTGACTTCCACCATCGTTGACAAGAACTGGTATGTGTTCAGTCTCATCACCATCATCTTCCCAATTCACCTCCAGTTTCACAAAATATGAGTCTACGGACGAAAAAACTGTAAGCTCTTTGTACAGGTCGAGACAACATAAGCTAAATTACTTTAAAATCCAGTAATAAACATGAAAGTAACAAAAATTCCCATCACAATTGATAACTAGAGCTGTCTGAATGACATCATGCTAAACTATTCGAAGCTGCAAGGGAGTGTGCAACTTGAAGGAAGTAAGCAGTTACTTATCCCGTAAAGTTCAGTGAGAGAAATTTGATAACAAGCTAAGCTTTACGGACGTCCACTTACAGTATCTAATTCTTTGTTTTCATTTTTAGTTCCGATGCTATCAGCATCGGGAACCTATGCAGTGGTGTTGGTGTGTGTATGTGCAGGGAAGTGCCATTTGTCTAAATGGCACTTCCCTGGTATGTGGGTATGGGTGTGTGTGTCGAGTGTGACGCTTTGCTAGTAACCAAACATGATATCTCATTTATTCACTTTTGAATAATGCTTATTTATCGAATGATGACATACATCTAATAGGCACTGCAATTACGGCAGAAAAGTATGAAATGTCAATAGTTTGACGAATTTCACCTGAAAGTCATCTATCCCGTCCAAGGCCATCCAATCGTTCCTCCCTGATAACATCCTTCCCTCCCTCCCCGATGCCAACCATCCATCTCTCCCTCCGCGATGTCATCCATCCCCCACCAATGAAATCCATCCCTCCTTCCCTAATGCCATCCACCCCTTTCTCCTTCCCCATGCATCCATCCATCCCTCATCAATGCCATCCATCCATCCCTTCCTGATGCTATTCATCCCTACCCCCAATGCCATCCATCTCTACCTCCCAAATGCCATCCATCCCTTCTTCCTCAATGCCATTTATCCATCCCTGCTGATGTCATCATGCCTTCCTGATGCCATCCATCCCTCCCTACCTCCCTGATGCCATCCATCCCTCCCTCCCTATCCGATGCCATTCATCCATCATCCTCCCCCTCTGATACGATCTATCTCTCCCTCCCTGACAAGCGCGTAGCCAGAGGGGGCCTGGGGAGCCTAGGCCCCCTCTCCCTTTAAAAAAAAAAAAAAAAAAAAAAAAAGGTTTTCGCTCACTACGGAAATACCTTTAAAAGAAGAAATACCCCCCCTCCCCCCCCCCTCCCTCCCCAAGTAACAAACTCGAGATCTAATCTAAACACCAGTATTGAACTATATAGGGACTGGACATAAAAACTAACGACATCGAAACCCATTAAGCATACGTTTTTTCACGAACATGTATGACGTGCTACAGACTGACAGTAGGCATGGTAGGCATTTGGTGTAGTCGTCGCGTATACTCTACTAACGTATGCTGTGCTCTGTGAGTGGACCACTACCACGCTCTGCAGCAAAAATAATTTCAAATTACACAATCGGAATCAGCAGGAAGGCAAGATTTTTAATCATTATATGAACTTATGTCTTATTCATGAGAGAAATGCGCCCTAAGGAGATGCAATAACGTGCAAAACTGGCGAACTTTCTGCACGCTCGAAGAACTTCAATGAAAGTGTCCAATCACATTCACTGTGCCTACCAATCACATTAACGGATGTGTATTGTACCGTGAATTCAGCCGAGTTGTGCGGGAGTACATTAAGTGACAACTCCGACTCGCCGACAATAATAATTCGTATTACAACGATAAAGCATGCATTTTCAATGCAATCTTTTGTATTTTCCTTACCCCTTTCCAATGTGGGTGAAATTTGGTTCATCAGGGGCGTCGGACGCCTAAGAAAATTTGAGGCCAGAGCCAGTAGTTATTGACGGCCTGCAGGCGCGGATCCAGAGGGGGGCGCACCCGGCGCACGCTCAGGAAGAATATTCTGTATAAAGAACGCATTTATTTAGGGCTTTTTAGAAATCTGAAGTGGGGCCATTTATCAAAGGATCTTTCCAGTTTCCATCTCTCTCATGTAGAAGTTTTAGAAAAGCAACAAAAAACGTTATCGGCTCAAAATCTGTTGAGCGGGGGAAGGAGGGGAACAACTTTACATTGACCAACATCTAATTATGGAGAAACAGTAATTTTGGTGCCTTTGTAATAGTAATAAAAAGGGATCTTACTAAGGGGTCAAAATACTTTGGTGGGGCGCTGGGAAGGGGGTGTCGCGGCCCAAACTTAGTAGGCCTACATTAAAACGACCCTGATGTTTTATAGAAATGATTTTCTGTTAATTGGCTTTAATAATTGTGATTTCTCACAAAACAATCACAATGCTAATTTGGACGTATTTCCTATGTATTTACTTGTCCCGTCCATATACACTGTCCTCACTCTGTGGTCAAGTGCATTCAGTAAATCACATAGAGGATGCATAGGCGATATAGGATATCCAGATCCCGTTTTGAAAACAATATTTCAGTACCTTTACGATTTCCCCATGGCTGACAATAAGCTCATTTAAAAGAGAAAAAAAATGTTTTGAATGGTACAAAGAACCATACAGGTTACCACACAATGTGTTCTAACAATAGGCTTTAGATACCTATTACTTTTCAAATTTCTTACAAAACAATGTTGTTGTTTTTCTCTTTATGGTCATTTTGTACGTGTTTAATTTTACTTGTAGAATAATCAGAGGGCGCTGTGGGTGACAATTGTATTCCCTTGGGGCATAATTTGGCATGTTATGTTATTCTTTGTTCATTGAAAATTGTTATTGCAAACTTTTATTTTTAGCATACCATGCTTACCATCCACTAATATTGAGAGACATAAACCGGTGTAACAAGTCACTTCCTTTGTTATTGAGTTTTGTTTTTTTATTTCTAAGGAAAAATGCGAAAACAAGGGGACTTTAATCAATCATTTCGTCATTGAGAGGGTAAAGGAACCTTCATCAGGGGAAACTGACTAAAATTGAAGAAAATGTTGTCACTTTCTCCCATTTTGGGGGCAGTTCCTGCAAGCTAAGGGGCGTTTTTCAAAAAAATCCATATACGTTACACGCCAACCCATAGTGGTGCGTACGTAGCGCAGTTACAATATGGCAAACTTCACCAAGGGCTGATGGTCTAGGCCCCCCCGTTAAAAAAATCCTGGCTACGCGCCTGCTCCCTGATGCCATCTATTCCTCCCTCCTTGATGCCATCCCTCCCTATTTGATGCCATCCATCCCTCCCTCTTTGATGCCATCCATCCCTCCCTCCCCAATGCCATCCATCCCTTCCTCCCCAATGCCATCCATCCCCTTAAAAAGTGGGTCTGCTTTACAATTGTTCTTTTGTGATAAAACATACATCTCAAACCATTCCAGTCTAAATTCTAGAACCAATATGGTTGAACTTCCCAAGATTTACTCTACATCACTAAAGAAGAGCCAATATGGTTGAACTTCCCAAGATTTACTCTACATCACTAAAGAACACTTGATTCAAACATAATGTGCTTCTCCTATCTTTAATTCAATATAATTGAAAATAATTTCATCAAATTTAAATCCACCAAAACGTTTTTCAGAACAATGCCCCACATCATTCCACCTAATAGAACTATTTCTTTCCATCACAAACAAATTTGGAAAATGTAATAAAATCTGCAAACACAAGATTTACAGTTTGTGTTAATTTAATTTTATATGCATATCTCCCTGCATCCTCAAATTAATAAAATATGGTTTTACATTATTGTTTAGAAAAGAAAAATGATTTTAAAATTATAAAGCAAAGAAAATAAAGTGGTTTTTTTGGAGCAAAATAATTACCTCCACCAACAAAGTTGGATGGAAGTTATGTTTTCGCCTGCAATTGTTTGTTTGTAGTCAACATATTTCAAGAACTAATGAATGGAATTTGATTAAATTTTCAGTGGGTTTTTTTACTCCTTAAGAAGTGATTAAATTTTGGGGCATATTGGAACGTGGGAAGGGCAGAAAGGTGGAGATATTTTAGGATGAGATCTGTTGAGATTTAGTTGAAACTTTTAAATGGAATGTGCTGAACAATGAATTTATGCCATGAAAGGAAATCCAAACAATCAATTTTCTGAAAATCAAATCAAGTGGTTTCTGGTATCAAAGAAAATCAAAGCAATTGGTTTTTGCCATGAAAGGATAATGATGGAATCTGAATCTTGTTTGAAAGAAATTAAAACAATGAATACAGAAATTAATTATTTGACTTGGGAAGGAGTCTCTCAGATGGTAGATGTTCCTGAAGTGTTCAGAAAAAAACTGGTCAATACAGATAAAAAGTGAGGAAGAGATTCTTTGGGGATAACATTTGGTGGGCCTAGGATTTCTGAGGTAGGTTGTATTGGGAATGGGGAATGAACTCTAAAACATATTAGGCATGTTGGAATTGCCAAGGGGGCAGCTCTAGGTATGAACTCTACTGAGTGCTAAAATTCTAGTCATTACTGCTATTATCAAAAAATGAATGATTTTCTGCTGTTTTGAATTAATATTTACTCAAAGAGAACATGAATACAACAAAATTCAATCAAACGCTGTTACATTTGTAGATCAAAAATACCACACATACATACCACACATTCGTATTTTGTGATTTCCCCCTTGACTCCAGATTATTCTGTAGGAAAAACAATATTTGCTATCAAAAATAACCTGCAAAGCTGTTTAATTTAGTGAGATAGACACCTCACTCAGTAAGCACTACTTGCAGGCAATACTTGCATACTGAGTAAGACAACAAACTATGCACTCTTAACATTAAAAACCACTCAGACAACAACAAATAACATAATCCTAAAATGAAACCCTTGTCAAAACTGAAAAAAAACTACTTATGAGCTATGATTTTGATTTCCTTAGGGTCTTAAAACTTGAAAGTATCTTTCAAATTAGGTTTCAAATAAAATGACGTTTTGTTAAAAAAACAAATCCATCTAAATTACGGAAGAAATGACATTCCGATCACTTCACACATCCCTCCCTTTTGGAAAAGTGCAATTAGTGCATGTATCATCCGAGTGCACTGGTATCTACTATTTTGAGGATGCTATAATGTTATTATTGCATCAATTTAATGCTATACGCATGTTGACTTCACCGGCGCTTCTTTGTTCGCAAGCTTTTAAACTAATTTTGAACATCCATCTTGGCGCTGTTCGACAGGTCCATCAGTAGCAAAGACACCTGCACAAAATGCAACTTTTCTTGTTTTCTTTGTTAAACTCATGCTCAAAACGTAAGTGAAAAGCTCATTATAGTATTACTGAATCTATAAATTTATTTTGTATTACGTAAAAGTGATCCATGACAATAAAAGGCATTGTGAAAAATTGAGCTTACATCGTTGCAGAAAGTTATTCTATTGCGTAGTCAAAATTCATCTATGCTTCTATGATAAGCCATGCAGCAGTTTCAACGTTAAAAAGAGTATAGCGTTGTCTGACCATGTATAGCAGCCATGTAGTGGCTATGGCATATACTACGGTCAGAATGTTATCTGACTATGTTTATTTGGGCATATCTGTTCATTTTCCTTTTACAGCAGGCCCATATCATCCATTGTTCTTCACTCTCATCAAAAAGTTGATTCTAGCAAAAAAGGTTTGGGGATACTTAATTTATACCATACTTACAATCAAGAGCTTCTTTTCACTTCTATGCTCAAAAATAAAAATCCATGGCTCGAACGTGCTGTAACAGATGCATATCTGACACGCTAAGAAATCGGTAAGAATATGTAGCCTAAAAAGCAAATGTAACACTTAGACTGCAGTGCTAAACGTCACTGCGTTAAAACTCAGGTTCAACGTAGATGACAAAAATTAAACTAAAATTAGGCTAGCTGTTGTCAACGGTGATAACCACACAAATAAAGAAAAACAAAAATAAATAGGATTATGCAACAAATAGCGACCGGTCTACAAAACGCTTCATCCAAAATTAATTTTTCATAGTGCATCCTAGAGTGTATGATCTTTATATAAGTCAAATTTGTATGTGACGCTGTGACCTTCACAAAAAATCGGAAAAGTTTGACTCCTAAATGTGGCCTCATACTCATAGTTTAATGTTATGCCGCTAAAGACTATCCCTTCAAATGTTTAGGCCTTGCTCCTCTACTGAGAATTTCTTACAAAAAGACAGTGCTAGACTATGCCAAATTCCCTGTTGATTTGATTACATGTAGTCAATGAAATATATTTAATATGCACCTATCATAGATAAACGACTGAAAATCTAAGACAGTATCTAACGTAAAATGGAAAAATCCTAGTATAGTGGTAAATCGCTATATAGGAATTAATTTCAACATTTTTAATACTTATTGGTGACCAATTTTTTTGAAACTTTCAGGAGTTATAAAGGAAAGATTGAAAAATCTTAAAACATCTATTTTAGTCAACAGTCTAGAAATTTTGGGGCAAAAAAGAGGTTTTTATTTCAATCTGAACAAATTTGGAGAACAAAATTCAAGCTTCAAGAAAATCATGCTTATAAGTCATTTTGAAAAATTTCTCATCTTCTTTCAGCAATTTTACTGTTCTTTATTTTCCCGTTATTCCAAAATAATTTCAAATTTATACCCTTTCGAGCAAATTTTGTTAAAAAAGGATAATAAATCACGAGCTCACAAATTTTGCGTTCTTGTTGGCCTTTTTGAACAAAACTAAAGAAAAAAAGCTGAATAACGGTGTGGAGGAATTTTAACAATGTCAACAATGTCAAAATCCTAAAACCTCATCCTACCTAAAAGGGTAAATACCGTCATGGGTCACATGCCCATGCAAATTGACACCCATGTTATATGACCCGGCCAATTATTAAAATGGCATCTCACACTAAGTCCCACATGGCATCCCATGTACCACCACATGGCATCTCACCCCATGGCATCCCACATGGCATCCCATCCCATGTTCCACATGGCATTCCACCATATCTTCCATATGGCATCCCATCCCATGTCCCACAGGGCATCCCATCCTATGACCCACATGGCATTCCACCCTATGTCCCACATCCCATGTACCAAATGACATCCCACCTCATGTCCCACATGACATCCCATGCCTTGTCCCACGTGGCATTCCACCATATCTCCCACATGGCAAACCACCATACAGTGTCTTACATGGCATTCCACCATATGTCCCAAATGGCATTCCACCATATGTCCCACATGGCATCCCACGCTATAACCCACATGGATCCCATCCTACATGTATGTCCCACATTAATCCAACCATATGTACAACATGACATCCCTTCCTATGTCCCACATGGCATCCCTCCCTGTGTCCCGCATCAGTGGCTTCCCACCTGATGTTCCACATAGCATCCCACCATATGTTCCACATGGTGTCCCTCCTAATGTCCCAATGACATCGTACATTATGTCCCACATGGCATCACATCCCATGTCCCCATGGGCTCCTACCCTATGTCCCTCATAGCCTCCTACCCTATGTCACACATGGCATCCTACCTTATGTCACACATGGCACTCTGTGTTACTCGTGGCATCCCACCATGTCCCACATGGCATTCTACCCTGTTCCACATGGCATCCCACCCCATGTCCCACATGGATCTCATTCCATGTCCCACATGGCATCCCACCTCATGTCCCACATGACATCCCATAGGCTCCATAAGAAGTCTCATCCTAGCTATCACAGTCCCTGATTGAGCATACTACAGAATGTATGAAAGTGTCAGTTCATATAATAACTTATAGGCAAATGACTTGTTAAAATGGGATGGGACGCCATGTCCCACATGACATCCCATATCATCCCATGTCCCACATGACATTACATCCCATGGCAATCCACCCTATGTCATGCATGGCATACCACCACATATCCTACGTGGCATTCCACCCTGTTCCACATGGCATCCCACCCCATGTCCCACACGGCACCCCACCCCATGTCCCACATGGCATCCCACATGGCATCCCACCCTATGTCTCACATGACATCCCATAAGCTCCATAAGAAGTCTCATCCCAGCTATCGCAGTCCCTGATTGAGCATACTATGTATTAAAGTGTCAGTTCATATAATAACTTATATGCAAATGAGTTGTTGAATAAGAAAAAAAGGTGGAGTCAAATAATTATGCCTGATATAGCCCTTGGTGTATACAACGTGGTAAATATTAAATCATATGTCCTTCATGGCCCCCATCCATGTCCCACATGGCATCCCTCCCTATGTTTATATGCAATCACATCCTGTCACACTCCCTGACTATGCATATTAAATTAAAAAGGCTGGTCACGTCATAATACTGTAGCAACTTTATGTAAATGAGCACAATAATAAAGGTGGAGTTTAAAAATCATGCCTGACACAACTGTTGGTGCCCAAATATTTTGAAGAATTTTGAGGATTTTAAATCTCAAGTGCTACAAGAGAGACTTGAAGATCTCTGAAGAATATTGGAAAATTATATCATTTTACAGTTATCTTCTAAGAAAATATCTAATATATTGTAGAATTTTTAAGGAAACTAGTCTTCAATCCTATCTTAAGTATCTCTGAAAAACTTTAACATTTTAAAAGGAAATTCTAACCTTCCATAAGGATATCTGAAGAAACTTTAACTTTTTCTGAGGAACTCTGAAGAAACTTTAACATTTTCTGAGGAATTCTCAAAAACTTTAACATTTCTGAGGAAATCTTAGAACAAATCTGTGGACGAACGGACGGACATAATCGCCATTACATAGGTTCGCATAATGCTACGCATGCGAACAAAAAACTTAATCCTGAACCCTCATTCTAAAACCCAATCCAAAACCTAATCCTAAAACCTCATCCTAAAACCTGATTCCAAAACCTAACCTGAAAATGAGGATCTACATTAATTATGTGCATGTTTTGATTTTTCTTATTTCACTTAAACGGCAATACGGCTTGCAGACTCCACTCGTCAGTACAGTAGGCTAGTAGTATAGACCTATTCCGCTAAACACAAAATGACGTCATCCAGCGGCAATTTTGTAAACAAACCAATTTTCAGTAGGCGAAGCGAAGTGCAGCGCAAACAACCAAATCGTACATACAATGCATGCAGCAAGTCAACAGAAAACGTAAATAGGGCTTAAACTAGATTATCGGTGATTGATCGAAGGCAAATTTTGCCTCTAAAAGGCTTTTTGACTTATCAAAAATGGTACATATTTCACTCAAAAAGAAACAGTTATTTTATCTGGAAACCTAGTTTGGTGTCAAAACCACAATTTTAAATCAATTCTTACGAGATAATAAGCCTAACTTAAAAATGTTAGCGAGATTTTGCCTAACACAAGAGCTAACGTTAGAGCCGATATCCTATAACGCCGAACTCAAGTTACAGTTTTATCGTTACAAGTTACATGTCTTAATTAGGATTACTGAAACTTGGTAACGTCAATGAACTTCATTTTTGCTAAAAAAAGAAACAAAAAAATTAAAAGGCTAAAGTTGATAACAGGCCTAGGCCTACACAGTATTAAATTTGTGCATGGCATGAGATTCAACAGCACAAAAGTAATAAAGTAACAAATAGCATACTAGGCAAAAAATTAGAATAGGACTTAGATAAATAGGGCAGAGGTATTTAGGCCTCAAAGTTAGAAAAATATATACCTCAATGCGTTAAATGGTATGCGTGAGTTGGGCATGAACATTCAGGCTACAAATTACAATTCAATTCAAACTAAGCCCAGTGAATAAATTAAACAACACAATGCAAATATGGTACTGCATTTATTGGCCCTTCAGTTAAGTTATACACCTTAGCTTTATTTAAGTTTAGCCTTGTCTTTTGCATGGTACCCACTCATTTTTTGACCACATTTAGGCCTATCTCAGTAACATTTGTTTATAGCCCACTATTAGTTTTTAACTCTTAATATTAAGGATTGTCTATTGACCTTTGTAAGTTGTAACACCATATGTAGCCTGTCATCTGACAAGCAGTACTGAAATGCTAATATTTAACTTTTTATTGACCGACCACATTTGGGATGCAATAAAGTTATGTTTGAACTGAGGTTGATGATCCTTTTAAATCATTAGTAATTAATTTTCTGTTTAAGCCAACTTGAAGCCAAGTTAGTCAAAATAGGCCCATGATATACAAATATTGGCAATGGGTATGGCAATGGTCAGTCTTATTAGGAATAAGACCAGTAGTTTTGCCAACTACATTGGAAGCAACTTTACAATCTTCTGCCAGGATTGAGAATTGTGGGCACATTTTATTCCTAAAAACAAAATAGTGATTGCGTAAGTTACTGTATATATCATATGTGAAGAAAACACTTTTTAGTATTTTTTCCAGTGAATATAAAGAGGGATGGCAGACCTGTGAAAGTCTCAAATATGCCATGGAAATTTTATATAGGCCTACATTCATTCTACTTCATTAGCTAAAGTGTTCGCACAACTCTTTGTAAAAAATGTTATTCAAGAAAATTTTAATTTTCTCATTTGAT
This sequence comes from Chiridota heheva, assembly GCA_020152595.1. Taxonomy (NCBI): domain Eukaryota; kingdom Metazoa; phylum Echinodermata; class Holothuroidea; order Apodida; family Chiridotidae; genus Chiridota; species Chiridota heheva. The sequence goes on from JAIGNY010004509.1 coordinate 1,243,053, forward strand.
AATATTCCATCAAATAGAGCTTTACATGCATGCAGGTACATAATAAGCATATTAATATATCAATATTTGGCTTCTTACATAAATAATAATTTTGCTGAAAGGGTTTCACATTTTTCCAAAAAAGTTGTTCTTCAAGCATACACAAAGTTCACCTACTGTATTTAGTGAAGTATTAGTGTAGACAAAAGAAAAGTATGCATAGATGCAATGTTTATATGTATTAATACACATTTCATACACTCTAACTTAACACACAAAAGTGTTTGTACACATTTACATGTACGCTATCAAGTTGCATAACAGTTATACAGCCTAATTCAAGCATTAAGGAAAATCACATTTGGATGATCATGCATAGAGTCTGAGAATATGATCTTATGATGTGATGAATAGACCATGCATGATTTTTATTAGTCATATCACTCATCATTCAGCTAAAAGCTGGTTAAGGTGTAGGCAGATATCATCTGACTGTTGCCACTACATGGCTGCTATACACAAGAATATACAAGTATGGCCTTGCAAGTAGTGCCTACTGAGTGGATGTTTATCTCACTAGTGAAGGTGAAGCCTTGTTAAAATACATAATAGCAAATATAAAATCAAACATCAGTAAAAAAGTGGCAAAAAGGCAAATACAGTAAAAGTAACAAACCATAAATAGAAATGTATGATAAAATCTGAGACATCTAAAGAAGATGTCCACTTTCCAAGTTTTGATGATAGTACTGTGTGAGTATAATATGAACATACAGTACTTCATTCAAATCTTATCTCCTTATGAAGCTTGACTTTTACCTATTATTCAGCTCAGTGATGCTTGCTTTAATCTTAAATGGCCTAACTTCAGTGGGTTTATGGTTCAAACTAGTAGGCAGGCCTAACGCTACTGGCTGAAAATATCAATCATATGTGCAGTTTTCATTTTTTACAGATTCTGGTCCTACACGGATTTACAGCTCACTGTACATGTAGGCCTATATCTTTTAAGTTTGACAAAATTTAAGTGTTGATTTAGGCCTAATGCTTAGATTATTTACTCATTTCAAGCGTTTGTGCAAAATTAATGATCAAATTGGTCAAAATAATCCATTTTACATTGTTTTACCGATAAGCAATCAACACAATATGCATAGCTTGCGTACGTATTAAGTTCCCGCATGGTGAACAACTTACACTGAAGAGTAAGTTTTGATCGGAAAGCCAAGACGTTAGAATTCTTCTTCTTTTTTAAACAAGTTTGGCTTAGTTTCTACTTAAAAGACCCAAATCTAAAAAGGAAAATAGTTAAAATACATAAATACAACGAAATAAAACCAAAAATAAAAAAGCAAAAGCAAAAATCCTTATATAGATAATTACAGTATACTAGGATTTTACCCGTAAAATTCGTCGACCTTGCCTACAGTACAATATATTTCGTGAAAATGGTATGCAGCGATGCTTACAATAATTCTCCTCCAGATACCAACCATGGCATAAATAAACGTTAGCATGGCCTACGCGCAAAATTCTTTTCTTGAGATTGATTCGCCTGACTTCCTTATTTTTGCGGATCACTTTCATAACATTTTTGCTCAACAGCCTATTCGCACGGCAGCCGTTTTAATTAAAATACATGATACCTGCCTATGATACCTAGGATGTTTCCTGGACGAAAGGCTAGTAGCCTGAGATTCCAGACCTAGAAGTGTCACGAATTCGTGATTTTCGGCCTTGAAGTGAGAGCCTGTTCTCGAATAAATTTCCTGTGATTCTTTCTTCTCAACTAACAATTCCATCAACTGTACTAACTCATATGAGCCACTTCAAAATTATTCTTCTGGCCTTGACTCGGGATCCAACCACCATCCCGATGTCAAATTGAAAACAAATCCCAAAAGGGAAAAAAAGAAGGTTCTAAAACTTCTTGTTATCAACTTTCAGAGTGTTCGAAACAAGACGGCCTCCGTGGAAAGTCTTATCAAAGAAAAAGACCCAGATGTCATTATTGGCACTGAAACCTGGCTTAATTCCGAAATTACCAGCGCTGAAATTTTCCCGGACAACTATACAGTCGTTCGCAAAGATAGAAATTCAAATACTTATGGTGGTGTACTACAGGCAATGAAAAATGACCTGGTTTTCACTGAGCTCACTAAATTAGACTCTGACTGTGAAATTATCTGGACCAAATTCCAATTTCCTAAGGAAAAGAGCATGTATATAGGAACATTTTACAGACCCAGTCACAATGATCTCACTAGCCTACTTGAATTGAAAAAATCCCTCCAAAAGCTTGGTAAAAATGCTGACAAAAACAATGTTATTCTTGCTGGTGATTTCAACCAACCTAATATTGACTGGAGTCAAAACATTATTTCAGGAACTAACGCTTCCTCCGAAGCAGCCAAAATTCTTCTTGAAGTGACCAATTCATTCAATCTCACTCAAATGGTGCAGTCACCCACCAGAGATAACAACATCCTTGATCTTGTTTTTACTAACAATTCACCAGCTGTTACCTCAGCTAATGTCATTCCCGGTATAAGTGACCATGATATTGTTGAATTGACCCTAAATATCTCCCCTCCTCGTAAAAAGTTACCTAAACGTAAAATCTATTTAAAGAAAAAAGCTAACATAAAACGAATTAAAGAAGACCTGACCAAATTTAAACTGCAATATTATACTCAATTCAATAAGTCCATTGATGTTGATGAAAAATGGAATTTCTTTGAACAAGAAATTAAATTGTTTATTGATAAAAACACGCCTCACAAATTCACCTCAACTAAACTAAATCTGCCCTGGTTTACCCGTATCCAACGCCGTCTCTGCAGGAAAAAACATAAACTGTTTAAAAAAAGCTAAGACTAATCAACAAGCCAATGACTGGACTACCTATAAAAGCTTTAGAAAGGCTGTCCATAAAAACCTCAAAGAAGCTAGAAACACCTTCATCTGTGATAAACTTAAAAACTCACTTAACGAAAACCCAAAGGCATTTTGGTCCTATATCAAAAGATTAAGCAGTAACTCTGTAGGTGTGTCTGATCTACTAAATAACGGTAAACTCTGCAGTGACAGTAAAACTAAAGCTAACATTCTAAAAGACCAGTTTTTCAGTGTTTTCACAGTAGAAAACACCTCCCAAATTCCTGTAACTAAACCACTTACCAACAGCAAAATAAACCAACTTATAATTACCCCAGAAGGTGTCAAAAAGCAACTGCATAACCTAGACCCCAACAAAGCCTCAGGTCCTGACCAAATACCACCATGGTTTCTAAAAGCACATGCTGATGACCTCTATAAAATTCTAACTGATCTCTTTCAAACCTCTGTCGATAATGGTACTATCCCTAACAAGTGGAAAGAAGCAAACATATGTAATGTTTTTAAAAAAGGTGATAAACAAAACCCAGCTAATTATAGACCTATTTCCCTCACCTGCGTTTGTAGTAAAATCCTTGAGCATATAATCCACTCACATGTGATGAAATTCCTTGATGAGCATAATATCTTAACTGATTTACAACATGGCTTCCGTGCAAAAAGATCGACTGAAACACAACTCCTCTTAACAATAAATGATATCTCTAAACAAATTGACCAAAACAGTAACGTCTCTATGGCTATTCTTGACTTCTCAAAAGCCTTTGATAAAGTCCCCACCAGCGCCTGTTATCCAAACTTTCTGCCTATGGCATTGATGGAAATCTTCTGGCCTGGTTTGCATCATTCCTCAACAACCGCATCCAGCGTGTTGTTTGCGATGGTGAAATCTCTGATTCTAAACAGGTTTTATCCGGTGTACCACAAGGTACTGTCTTGGGTCCTTTACTTTTCCTCTTATATATAAATGACATCCCTGATAATATAAACAGCACAGTCAGACTGTTTGCTGATGACTGCCTTGTGTACAGAACAATTGATAACCCCTCTGACCAACAAATCCTCCAAGATGATCTTAACAAACTTGAACAATGGCAAAACAAATGGCAAATGAATTTCAACCCCTCCAAATGCTACATCTTGTCAATTTCCTCTAAGAAATGCTTTAAATCACCTGTTTATACCTTATGCAACCAGCCACTAAAACATGTCAACTCCCACCCATACCTAGGTGTTGAAATTGATAATAAACTTAGATGGGATAAACATATACATAACATAACGAAGAAAGCTAACTCTATACTTGGCCTTTTAAAACGTAACCTCTCAAACTGTCCCACCGACGTTAAATCCACTGCTTATAAAGCTCTAGTCAGGCCAGTACTTGAGTACGCATCTGCAGTCTGGGACCCCCATCACCAGTGCGATGTGGATAAACTTGAATCTATTCAAAGGAGAGCAGCCAGGTTCTGTATGGCAGACTACTCTTATAAATCTAGTGTAAAAAACATGCTTTATAAATTAGATTGGCCCCTGCTTAAAACAAGACGATACAACACCCGGCTACATATGCTATATAAAATCAATAACAATCTTGTCGCCATCAATAAAGATGAACTTATCCCCACCGTTAGAACTAATACAAGAAATAATCATGACCTTAATTTCCAGGTTCCCTATGCTAAAAAGAATGTATATAAACACTCTTTCTTCCCTCACACACTAAAGGATTGGAATGCTTTACCGTCAGACATTGTTCATGCACTAAGTCTCAATTGTTCAAAGCTAAACTTACTAACACCTGTATTGCTAACTAATTTTTTTTATATTATTTTTTACTCATACTTTTTACGCTCGGTTGGCGTTCATGTCCTCTTGAAGGATTTTTGCCGACTTAACCGTTTCAGATTCAGATTCAGATTCCTCCTTAAGTAAATTATTCCATAACTTGCAAATGCGGTTTGAGAAAAAATTATGTCGAACGCTGGTGATTTGTCCTGTTTTTAGAATCTCTTGTTCTAGTATTATTACGATTAGGTTATAAATTTGCAACTCCAAATTGTTAGGCCTGTCATGATATTACGCAAATGTGGGATAAGTTTGGTGGCTATCCTTTGAACATATTCAATCAACTCAATGTGTTTTTTCATTGATGGGTGCCAGACACTTTGAAAATTCCAGATGAGTTCTCACAAATCCCTTTTAGAGTTGGACTGAAGAGGTTTTGTCAAGATATGTGAATGATCTACTGATGAGTCCCAAGTATCATATTTGCCTTGTTGACTTTCTCGTCACGGTTGATGTGAGCCTCAAAAGTAAGTTTGGAGTCAAAAGTTACTCCTAGATCATTCTCATTAGTTACAAAATCAAGATTGTGATTCAACATGGTGTAGCATAAATCACTTGAAGGAGAACAACGTGCAATTACCAGGACCTTCAGACCTTGTACTTGTCTCGGTGAAATTTCAATAGCCATTTAGAAGACCAGTTTGCCAATGTACACGGCGGCTGGCCGTAAGAGACCCACACCATGCATACGACAGCCAGGGGCGTTCCGTCTTGGGTATCGGGGTGTCAAACCCCTAAAATGATATTTGTCAGCAAATTTTGAGATCTGTTGGGAACTTTTGGAGGAGCTTCCCTAACTGCATTACTGCGCAGCAATTAACTGTCAACAAATAGAACATTTTCATGTAAAATTTATACTGAGACAAATATCGTGTATACACTGCTAGATTGTAACTTACAACATATCTTAATCGACACGAGTAGGAGGGCAAAGCTCCAGGAAGATCTGCAAATATCTTGTTTTTGATGCCCCACTTTTCTAGGAAACTTTAGAAATTCAGGCAAAATATTATTTTAATATTGCAAATTCTTGGTTTGACCACGCTTCAGTTGAGAAAAATACGTGGCGATATGATTCAGGTTTTTAAGTTCATATCTGGTAGTGATACTTTGACTTCCTGTTATTTCTTGAATGTTCAGCTAATCCTCAGGTGACATGTGGTAAGAGTTTGAAGTTGACCAAAGAGTTCTCACGGATAGATATTCGGCGTTTTAGCTTTTCGCAAAGAGTTGTTAATGAGTGGAATGGTTTGCCTGGGTGGATAGTTAGCTCCAATTAACAATTTCAAGGTCAACACTAATAATTTCTTTACTAACTCTGTGCGTCTTTGATTTCATTTTTTTTGTGGTGGTGGTGGTGTTAGTTTGGGATTTTTATGGGGTGACTAACCATTCTTAGCCCGTAATCTTTTTATGTTATGTATGTAATGTTATTATTGAATATTTTAGTCAACTGGCACTGAAAAGGTCATAGAAACGTGGAAAGTAAAGAAAATATCGTGCGCCTGCATCTTTCAGATTTTTGCTGGTAGTTTTCTTGTCAAAAGTTAATGAAAATACACTAATCTTATGCATTAACAAAAACAACTTAATGTTTTTTGATGCCCCTTAAACGCGTTTTTGATGCCCCTCAAAACGCGTTTTTGATGCCCCAAAATGATATATAAATTTTCGATCATGCACTTTCAAATTTTCACTGTGACTCAGAAAAGAAAAACAAATACAGTCTTGTAAAAAAAAAAAAAAAAATCATCACATATGCATTTGGAAAATTGAAAATAAGTGCGTGAAACGCCTTCTCAGTACACTACAAGTCTCCCCGGGTATACTGCTCTAGTCTGGGAGACTTCAACATTTTGTCCGATATCAGATATTTTAACCAAAACACATAAAAAAACCTTGTGTAGTAAACCTAAAGTTGTTGACTATTGAAGTGACTTCCTTACCCTATTTACCTTCATCTTTTCGTGAGTTCTGAAATGTCACGAATGAAAGGGGGCAAAAAGAAAAACATTTTCGGGAAGAGTACTAGATTTCGTTTTTTTTTCGGGCAATTTCTTCGTTTTCGAACCACTGGCGTTATCTCTGTACCCAACCAGGAACCCGGACCCTAAAGCAGGCCTATGGATCCCACCCGTTGGTCAATTCGCTCAAGTGTCACTACACCTTGTCGGTTTATTTCAATTACTTTCCCCCTTTCCTCGTTACTTCCCCCTCCCATAAGAAAACCCTAGCAAGTAGCAACGCCACTAAGCGCAGGGGGAAAACTGCCTTATGCATAGAATTTAACTTTTCCAGTTGCACGCCATCTTCAAGCTTGGGAGGCACAAGAAAATTATTTTCATAAAAACTTGTTAAAAGTGAAGAAAAATTTGAGAAAATTGTGGGACATTTTGGCAAAATTTCTCGAAAATTGCAAGGGCGTTCTCCGGAAATTTGCCGTGATTTGCAGAAATCATGGCAAATTACCTGAACATTGACGGAAATTTTTCTGATATGTCCTTTTTCCTAAATGTTCTTTTCCTAAATGTCCTTTTCGAAATTGAGGGGAAAGTAAACATGATTTTCCGATTGGCAGTAACGTTTAATAGAATTTTAATTTACCAGCTGATCTAAGAGGTACAATTTTTCATCTTGTTACCTGAAATTGTAACGGGTCCTTTCCCCGGGTCCTTCCCTGAGAGGTGAGGCGACCATTCACATTATATTCCTAAACCTTCAATATTCTAAAATCTCCTAACTTGAACGGAACGAGATCATATCACATGTTTAGCTTCTTTATCCTGTTTTCTTCTTTGTCCGCTCTATGCTTATAAAAAGATCAAGTTTATATAATCAGGGATACCGTAGGTGCATGTTTTAACTACTAATCCTGTACTCTGATGATAATCATAAGTGGTTAACACGACCAGGATCTAATTGGAAAATACATTATCGTGATGTTCAATTACTAGAGTCCTGCCAGCCGGGAAGAAAGTAAGCATGCAATCCTTAAAGTGATGTGGAAATTTATTCAGAGGGATCTGAAATAATAATCAAAACTCAGGTAAATTCCCTTAATATTCTGTGTTTCGGTCCGTGTCTGCTTTTTGTTGTCTTGGTCTTGGTATAGTAAGTGTAAACACATATTAATAACAAACAGACTGTCAGATTATGAAAAATACGGATGTACATGCATGCATTGGTATTTCATTTATGAATGCGGATGGTTGGATTTTTAAGTGAATATCAAATGTATATGCTTCTCATCAGAAAATCTTTCCAAATTTGCGGGGAATTCAATTTGTGGAATTTGTTACCACAATTTGCTTAAATTTACGGGAGATTGAATCAATTTTCACCAAAGTTACTATAGTTTACCCAAATTTTGTACAATAAGACTTTTCAATTGAAAATTATTCCACAAATTTATCACGCAAAAGAGAGGGTGAATTCCGTTCAGGACAGGGCGGCCGTCGAGACAGAGAATCGCGGGCCCGGGGGCAAACTTTAATCCGGGCTCCCATATCGGAAAATTATGAAGTACAAAAACAAAAAGCTGGTCATCGCCTATTTCTTTTGCAATTGTATACCCCTGAGAAAATTTCACTTTTCCAATTGCATACTTTCAGCCCAGCTGGGGGGTAAAAATTGAAATCATTAACATACAATTTTAATAAATGCTAAAATTGAATGGAAATTTGGTAACATTATTAGGAATTTTGGTAAAATTTGGTATAAATTCCAAAAGTTGAAAAAAAATATCCCGAAAATTGGCAAAATTGCGCGAAAGTGGACAAATTTTCCGGAAATCAAAAAAGTGCCGAAAAACGACGGAAAGTTTTCAAAATGTAATAAAATTTTGCATGAATTGGCCAAACTTTGATTCCCAATATTTTAAGAAAAACATGTTGTCAAACATGGGTTTTCGCCAATTTGTGAGGCCTACTGTTTGAAGACACATTCCCTTTCTTAATTTCAAGTTACGGGCCCTTACGACCCAGGTCTCTAGGACCCCAGAGCCGGGGGCAATTATCCCTTTTGACCCATTCTCGGCGGTATACTGTCCTAGGAGGTACAGTTTCCACCGGTTCCGCTATAGTCTCTGGCTGGACCCTTGTGACGACAATTCAGTTTGTGGCATCATGGTCTGATGGTTGCATTGCATGGTTTTCACTCGTCAGATTGGCAATGGCTCTCTTATCTTTGATGTTGGATGATCCTTTTTCGAAACAGTTGTATGCCTACATACATAGGTATAGAAACCAGGCACAAGGGGAATGTTCCTCCTCCCTTTATTTTTCGAAAAAGTGCCCCCTTTTGAGAATGAAAACAGTCCCTAAATTTACTGTCGAAGTGCAAGAACTGGTAGAATATGCGTACACCTTTAAAAAAAACAATATTACAAAAGTATTAATAAAGTGCCACTTTTACTTGTTTTGGGCTCACTCATTCAATCTAAAGATTGAAATGGGAGCTTATGAATATGACTTGAGGATTGTCATGTGCTCTCATTCTCATCTGCTTACGCCAAGGAAACCGGAAATAAGCACCGGCCCTATGGCGCTAATGGTTTGGATGGATTTAATTATATCACTTTTTTTTTAAATATTAATCTCCGCTACTCGTCTGAGCTTGAAAGGGGTGGGAGGGGAGGATACTAGGGGATGGGAGGAGAGGGGAGGGGAGGGTGAACAGGACGGCCCTCATGACCCCTTGACTATACATATATGTTGCCTGCTGAAAATTCCCTTTTCAACCTGTTCGTTTTGTCTAAGTTGCTACCCAGCCTGAGGTAGCATGACCACGTGGGGCTCATCTGCTCATATGGGAAAGGCCTGAGTTTTCTAGGCATGGGCCAAACCATATTGAGCCCATACAGGGACCATCCATCCATCCATCCATCCATGTTCATTTGTAGTAGGCGCCTTTTCCATAGGATACAAAGCGCCCAGAATGCTGCCCCAAAGTTCAGTAAGTAATACATGATTAAAAAAGAAAAGTCTTAAGACGTGTTTTGAACTGTCCAAGTGAACTGGCATGGCGAATGTGTGAAGGCAAAGAGTTCCAACCATATGGATTAAGCCATAAGGAAATCTACTTGGGCTTGCCCATATAGGTAACGTATGGAGAAAACTTGGGCGAGCTCACATGGGCTGCATTAGGGATTACTTATGTGGGTAACACATGGGGAAACCGCATGGGCAAGCCCATGTCGGCTGCATGAGGGATGACCCATATGGGCAACACATGGGGAAAACCTAAGCAAGCCCATATGGGAGGTATATGGGCTGGCTTATCGGTATATGGCTGGCCCATGTGGGCAATATATGAAAATATCTGGGTAATCCCATGTGGGCGGCACATGGGCTGGCCCATATGGGAAAAACCTAGGCAACCCCATGTGGGAAAAACCTGGACAACTCCATGTGGGCAGAATATGGGTCGGGCTATGTGGGTATTATATGGGAACAATCAGGACATGCTCATGTGGGCAGTATATGGGAAACATCGTGATGGGAGGAGAAAACTCTCAAGTAGGTGGAGTTTCGTTGTTTGGTTTTTAAAAGAAAATATATCTTCTTTGATTTATCTGCAAGCAGTTTTCCTTTCAATTTAGGTTATTGGTGATTAGAACAGAGATACAGTTTAAAAGATTTTGTGTTTCGATAACCAAAAGAAGTGAATATGTTTTAATTTGGGATTACAGTGAAGCAATTCTAATGCATGGATAATACAATGTGATTTTGATTAATACTTCTCTAACGTATATGCAATTGATTAGTCGTCAGTGCCGTCGAAAGGTATTTGATATTGGAGAGAAGGGAGGGGGCGGCTGAATTAGCACTTGCTAAAAGTTTATAGCTCGTTAGTGCTATCCAAGCGCAAAGCGTGAGATTTTCGGCGTAGGGTCAGGGGACCTGCTTTAAGCCCCTGTAAGAGGTGCAAGCGGCGAAGTCCCGGAAGCTGGTGCATTTTCACTCTTTTGTGGGCTTAAAATTATCTCATTTGGAGGGGTATATTGAGACAGGTAGACAGGGCAGATGTTACCCATATGGGAATCTGCGATGGCACATGTAGGTCCCATGTAATTCTTGGGAGAAGGGGTAACCCAGAGAGACCCATGTCCATAGGCCTATGTAGCCCATTTGCAACCCATATGGGCATGCTATCTGGGATAGGTTATCCTCTTTTTTTCTCAACATTCTGTTATAACCCAAAAATGGTCAGCTGTTGTTGATTTATTACTTTCTGGGGATGCAATTGCTTTTATTTTGACTTCAATTTTCGTGATTCTCTTTCCAGGGAAGTCCATTTAGAAATGGCACTTCCCTGCTCTTTCTATATTCCTTTCATTTTAATCGTACCAGGTACATCCTGATCACATGGAGCATGTTCTCACCTATCTCCGAATCACGGATCCCCTAATAATAATCTTGATCGGATCTAGAGGTCGGACATCCGGGAATGTTGTGGTGCGTGATGGCGTAACAATGCTTTTTTTGACGATCTTAAACTTTAGTCAAAGGGGAAAACAAACAGTCAGTTATTATTGCAGTCAATGAGAGAAAAACCTATTTTTTGTCATTTTGCTTAAAATACTCGACAGAATTTATTTTTCTTAACAAATGTTGTGTAATAGATAATAGTTTTCAATATATATGAGTACCAATAATTTTCGCTGACTGGCTGAGGCGACACAAGTATTCATAACAAATATCCCATTGACTGGTTTGATAAAGTTTCCCCTTCAACTTGTCAAAACCGTAATGAGTCCGTAGGGGCCTACACGGTTACGTCGAACCGACCTCGAGAATGTTGAGCACGAGCTTGCGATCAGGCCCATTGCAGGGGATCTGATCGTGAGTCACAAGCAACTTGGAAATAATGTACGTTACTAAATAATTCCAAGCCTGATTTGCGTTCTTACACGTTTCTTGAGAATCTCATCGCTGGATCTGATCGCCTGCTCAGGAACAATTACCTTGTACCGATTTACCTTGTACTGATTTACCTAGTACCGATTTACCTTGTACTGATTTACCTTGTACCGATTTACCTTGTACTGATTTACCTTGTACTGATTTACCTTGTACTGATTTACCTTGTACTGATTTACCGTGTACTGATTTACCTTGTACTGATTTACCTTGTACTGATTTACCTTGTACTGATTTATCTTGTACTGATTTACCTTGTACTGATTTACCTTGTACTGATTTACCTTGTACTGATTTACCTTGTACTGATTTACCTTGTACTGATTTACCTTGTACTGATTTACCTTGTACTGATTTACCTTGTACTGATTTACCTTGTACTGATTTACCGTGTACTGATTTACCTTGTACTGATTTACCTCGTACTGATTTACCTCGTACTGATTTACCTCGTACTGATTTACCTCGTACTGATTTACCTCGTACTGATTTACCTCGTACTGATTTACCTCGTACTGATTTACCCTGTACTGATTTACCTTGATGGCCACATCCATGAACGCGAATGTGGCTCTACATATATCCCACATTCATCTAGGTCTAGACGTTTATTGAACGCAATTGGAGACGTCGCCGACACAATGTTTTCTGGGAGCTGATTTATGTTCTCCAAACTCAAGTTACGAACATCAAGCCTAACATTACTTGGACGGATTTTTTTGGAGTGGCCTCTTGTCTGTGATTCGCTTATCAAATCGAAAAAAATTGCACTATCAATATCTAGACCTAATTTGTTTTGAAACATTATAAACAGTAATTAAGTCTTGTGTGTAGAAGCTCTTTGGTCTGGCGCCTTTGCTCTAAGCTCATTAATTTTAATTTTCTACCCTCGCCTAGAATCAAGATCGAGCAGCTTTCTCACTTAAAAAAATGGTGGATCTGATCTGGGAGTTAAATTATTTTATTTCCAACTCCCTGATCTGATACCTGCAGATCTGATTGCGAGCTCGTTCGCAAGTTAAAACATGTAATTCCATGGGCGTACATCCCTGACCAGATGGATGTGAATCATCCGATTATTTACGAGCACATTGTTTTCCGGGTCACATTTCGATTACCGTAGGCTATATCATGTTTCTTTTCCTATAGTTATTATTATACCAAAAATGATATGATAGGAAAATTATAAGGAAACAAGTTCAAGCTGTAACCCTAAGTGTAAGCTGTGTCAACTCGAATGAGGTGAAACTTTTTTTGTTAAGCCGCCAAACATTGCTTATCACAGTATCTTCAGATTTTATGAACTGGGAAGTTCTCCAGAATAATTCCAGGAAGATACTTTATTTACTTATAATCTTTATCTACTTATAATATCGCTGTACAAGAAAGTTGCAACATGCACGTTATAAAATGATAAGAGTTTGATTATTTAGTGAGCGTGACGGTGGAAACATAGAGCTTGTGGAAGCTGTTGGTGGAAATAACAGGAAACGTGAACTTAAAGACAAAACACTTGCGAGCAGAGTTATAGTTTTACGTTTTACAGCAGATTTTGTGTTTCGTTATCATGGGAGTAGACTCCAGAACATATTTGTATATCTGTGCAGTTATTTGCTGGATTTGTTCGTCCCTCATGGCCGCAACGACCAAATGTGAGGTTGATTTGTGTCAAGCTTTGGTAAGTGTGTACATGTACAGTATCCGCAGCTCATGTCATTGCCATGAGTTTTTCGGTCAGGCTTCTCAAAATCTGAACTCAGATCGGTTCTTTTTGGACTTTCGAAAGAATGACACATACCTGGCTAGGCTGTCTCTAAACCTTTTTCGTAGTACGTTACTTGCTTCAGGTACCAAAAGAATAAAAAAAGAAACTGAAAAGTGAAAGTTGTTTAAACAATATACTGTTTATGATTGATGGTAATGGATGACACAATGATAATGAATGACGCTTTACTAAAACAGGATATACACTTGTATGAATTCAAGGCTCATGATTTTAAATATTTTCTGAACTGATGAAAAAATTATCTTAAAATTGTAGGCTAATTTGCTGGGACTTATTAAACAACTCTTTGAAAATACATAAACCTATGTAAGTCTAAAGTTGTTAATGGAAAACATACACACACACACAGTAACATAGGGGGGTGGAACATTTTGGCAGAATGGGCTAGAGGGAAGCGATGGGGTGATGATAGGAGAATACATTTGGGAATTTATCTTCAGTTTTATGATGAATATTCAGCAGTCTTTAATGTTCTGGCCAGTCAGCTAATGTTCTGGCCAGTCAGGGAGCGGATGGGGCCACCCATACCGAAATAATGTTTTTTTGTCTTGCAATTTTTAATTTTTTGGAGAGGGTGGGGTGGCTAATTCCCCAACCCTCTTGTTAGCTATTATCCATCCTTGTTAAAATTGTTTAGAAATTCCTTGTTAAACTTTTCAAAAATCAAGGGCAGGTTGTAATTGTGAGGAAAAATTCAAAGAGGTTTTAAAAATTCAAGTTGAAGGCAAACAATTTTGGGACATTACTGCAACTACAACCTGTATTTACATGAATTCCCCTGGCCAAATTTTTGGACACACCCCTCTTGCCATCAAACAGATTGAAGCCTCTGGCCATCAGTGGTGTTGCGTAGATTTTAAAGTTTATTGAGTGTCACTGGATGTAAGTGTACATCAACTGAACAATTTGATATATTTCTTCTTATTCTTTTTTGCTTGGACCATGGACATTCTTCCTATGTTCCATCACTGCATGACAATAAAAATTGCAAATTTATTTACATTAGATACACCCCCACTGCCTTATTCATTTTTAACAGTGCACACTGAAACCCCCTCGTACACAGACACTGCACCCTAGATGCATAACAGTTTAATTCAGCTCAGTAGATAAGCTCAAGGAGAACATTATAAAAGTAACTCCATGATCAACTAATTTGAAATAATATTTGGTAGGCAAAAAATGTGAAGAAGTCTAGATTTTAAATAGCCAATTCAGACAATGCCTTCAAGGCTTTAACAAGATAGCAAATGTCTATGGGGAAGTAGTCATCTCCATGTCTATGGGGAAGTAGTCATCTCCATGTCTATGGGGAAGTAGTCATCTCCATGTTGCAAAAAGATCCCATTTCAAGGAACATCAAGAGTGGTTTCTTATTTTAGGCCTTCATCCAGGCCAGCTAGTACCCAGGACTGTTCTCAAAGATGCAAGCACTTTAAGAGGGGCCTGGGCAGATTATACATATATGTACCCTTGATATATGCTTTGTTTGTAGACATAGATCTTCACAAGGGGGCACGACTTTTGCCATTTTAACTGGTTGTAACTGTTTTGTTCTTTCTGTTGGGGTGGGGGTGGGGGGGGGGGGACCCATGCTGGCTACAGACTACCTTGAGCCTTTTCAAACACTGACAGGGCAAATACAAAAATATATAATACAAGTCTTTTATTTTATTATTTTCTGCAGCAAAGAAATTCCTCCGATTGTTCTTCATCTTGTGTGGTCTATTATTCTTGTAAGTACATATGTTTTCTCAATGCATACATATCTTTTTATGCAGAGATACTGTTATACTGTATTCATTGGGAAGCAGGGATGGGGCAAGGAGAGGGGGAAGCAAGAAAACAATTCCGTGAGGGTGGTGGCATTGATTTTGCTTGTAAAATGATAACCTTTTAAGTTGGTGTAATTAAAATATCCTCACAGATTAGTATTATTATTTAGTTTTATTTAATAGGTGGTGGTGAGGGGTGGTGAGAAGGGGACAGGGGTGAGAGGTGGAGATACTTCAAATTGTGTTTGTGGATTCCTAGTTTTGTATAACTGGATTCATTCAGAGGTAATGAATACTGAAGTCTGTGGTCAATTTTTCTTATACGACAAGAAACTGGTGAGGAAAGAAATGTTATTCTTACTTCATGTGTAAGGTTAAACCAAATACAGGGATGATGGACACAAGTGCCTGGTGGGCTTAACCTTCCCACTTATTGCCTAAAAATGTATGAGAAATAAGAAATTATAATAAATGTGAAATAATTGATGCCTACAAAATGCCCTAAATCACATCATACTAAATGGAAGGGGTGTGCAACCCAAAATTAGCCATACCCGCAGTATGATAGATCATTTGGTACATGCAGTATGAAATTACTAGTATGCAAATTTGATGCCCGGCGTAGTATAAAAGAAGTCAATTTATCGAGCATTCAACAAAAATATTGTAAAAATGGACCAGCAGTACGAAATTAACACAGTAAAACAGCATTTGGGGGCGACCCCCACCCCCTCCCTTTCACCCACAACCAGGTATGGTAGTGGACTAAGAAAACTGAATGTACATTGCAGCTTTTCCACTCATTTACTTCCAGGTTTTCTTAAATACTCATGTTTGTTATTGTAAAAGGCTTCAAAATTGTTTTCATAGTTTTAAGTTTTATGATGCCACTAGATTTCATTAGTCCTTTTGAAGTAAAATATCAATGAATGGATATTTTGCACTTTCAGCTTGTGGAAACATCTGGCCGCAGCGTAACTTTGAGTTATGTTCATGATTTTGAACTTCTTCACCCAAAAGTTTCATTTTGTCAACCTGCAAAGGGAGGCGTCAAACATCTGGGATTTGATCTATCATGGAGCTTCTCAAGCACAGGTACTGTATGATCTGCCCTAACCCCTGTATTAATTATTATTTGGTTGCATGGATAGATGCTACCAATCATAGCATCGCTAACTTGACCTGCAAGATAATTAATTGCTATCTTGGCAGCAGCTGTATGAAATACTGTATGAAATACCATCTCCTTAGGCAAAATATGTTACTCAAGCTGACTAATAGAACCAGCAAGTGGCTGGCCGGTAGCATTTGAGGCAACCTTCATGCATAATCCCATGCAATATAAGCACCTGGGGAAGGTTATACCACGATTAATAGGGGCTGTATGCACAACATTGAAAAATTTGATGGCTGCTTTTCCTCAATGATGTGCATGCAGAAAAGTTTCTCTTTAAGCCTACCCGAACCCGACACCTGAGTTTTTCCTGCAAACTCAGGTATGACAATTACCAACCGGACTTCCTGTTCAATGTATTGAATTCCACTCAAAACAATGATTGTTTATCTGCTGTTCCCATGCCAAGTAGCCCAAAGCTATTTGTGTGTATAAGATTACACAAAGCAAGAGCTGAATAATCAGGGCATGAAGAAATTCCTCTCTATAGGAGAATTGGTCAAAATTGCCGAAAGCATCCAGACTGTGAATTTCACACTACACTGCACAATCCACCAGCTTGCCAGACCCGTATGCAACCCAATCCCATGCTCATCATCCTCACTCATTTAATTTGTGCATTGGTGCATGCAATCCAATCCTCTGTTCATTGTCCTCGCTTCTGCTTGGGTGCACTTTCAATATGTGGCCACACAACACTGAGCCTGTGTCTTAATAATAACAGAGAGGTTCTTTGTTATGGGTGTAAACAAGCTGGTGATACAGCAAGTCGGGTTGGGGTATCATTATACCGGACTTTTTATATGAAAAGTCTGGTGTCGGGTAGTAAAGCTGTATAGAAAAACTTCTCGGCATGGGCACTTTTGTGATTGAAATCACTCATCCATGTTAGGTGTCTTAGTTGGGAAAGTTTGTTTTCGAACTGGATGATAAAAATAGCTGTGTATCATATGCCTGAGTTAATAATGTGCATTAACTGTGAATGATTGACAACCATTTCTCTTAAGGAAAGATATTGCTACATGTGAATATTTGTTTAGATTTTTGTATTAAGTGCCTTGAACCTTATATTTCTTTGTCTGATCAGGATTATATTGCTTTAGCACACCCCGGGTCTCATAAATGACTTTTCTTATAATTTCCTGGTTTTATACTTTTTGAGAGATATCTCAACTTATGTACTATAATCCCTGGGAAAGCTGCTTTCAGGTGATCAAATGGTGCCTCCCCCATGAAAAATCCTGGATCCGCCACTGGTTACAAGTGGAAAATTTGTACTGGTAATTCAAGTTTCCATCAATCAGTGCTGGTAATTGGGAAATTTTTGTCAATTTTCCGGAAATTTTTTGTCAAATTTCCGGAAATCTTTGTTCATTTTTTGGGGAAATTTGGGTATCTTTTTAGGAAATCTTTGTTCATTTTTTGGGAAATATCACCAAATTTTTGTTTATTTTGTATTCAATTCTATGTACATTATTTCTCCAATTTCTCCTACATCTGTTTCAGTAGCTTCATCTGTACCACTGAGAGGAGGGTCAAAGAGGGTCCTAGGTGTCTGGGATCTTAGGGGGCTGGTCCTGGGGAGCCGGGGTCATACAAATCGAGAAAAGGAATGTGAGTTTAAACAAGGGGGCCCAAAATTGGCAAAAATCCACACTTGACAATGGGAAAATTAGAACAGAAATAGGTGCTGACTTTTGTTTGTTTTGGCACTTCAGAATTTCAGTCAGCTGTATAACATAAAATGATTAATTTGGTACAAGTCACATCCTCCTCAGGTGTATGTCAGAAATTGATGGAAAAAAACCTATCTTTTAAAGCCGTCATACACTATAGTTTTTGGCAGAATTAGTTCTTCTCATTTTCACAGGTGACATGAATGGATTCCAGGTAGGAATTGCAAGAACAACCAGTGGAGGTGGCATGTACTGTGTGGAGATGAAGATAAATCAAACTCTCAGAAATCTTATGGTATGAACGATGTTAAACAAAACTAAAGTACAAAAATGTAGAACAAAAGGAAGGTGGTTATTTCATGTAAATTTTCATATAAAGAAAGCCTACTTTTCCATTTTGAAACATTACAGTGAAGCGAATGAGCAGAAAGTTACTATTTGCAAAAGTAGCGTGTGTGTGTGTGAGTCGTTCAATTTGAAGGCAAATTATAAAAAGTAAAGCAAATGAGCGTTATGTTCTGTTATGCTTTCTTACTATTAATTTTGAATGCTCGCATTGATGAAAATTGTTAGCATTATCACAAATTATTACTTTTTTAGGATTCATGTCAAACAATTACTGCAGCAGATTTAAATATTTTTAAGGAGGATTATCAGCACTTTCACATGCAAGAATAGTGTTTTTGGTTCCCATGCGATTAGCATCAGGATCCTATGCCATCAAGATGGTGCGTGTACAGGGATGAAGTAGTCCTCAAATTATTGGGAGGAGGGGTCATGACATCAAATAAGATCAATATGCTAATGAATCATAGCATCAACCTTAGGAGGGGTCATGACATCAAATATGATCAATATGCTAATGAATCATAGTATCAACCTTAGTGGCTTAATTTGGAAGAATAGTTTTCCCCTGCCATACAAACATACATATAAGTTTTTAAAGAAAATTTGAGTGAGGTCAAAAATACAAAAAGGGATATTTTCAGTATCCCTGGAAATTTTAAAGAAAAAGTAAAAAAAATTGCAAACTGTAATTCATTTTAAGATTCAGTGTTCGGAAATAAACCCAAAATATTTTAACTTTCCAGAAATTTTGCAGTTAGAAATCAAAATATGGAAGCCTTGATTATTGTTAAGAAATGATGGAAAAAGGTTATTTAATTATCATCAAAACAGAAAATGATTGTATTTGTCCCCTGGAAAGAGGTATAGTGATGACCCTGACATGAAAGGGATATTTGTTTTCCAGGGGAGAGACAGGGTAGGGAGCATATATGCAATGCATGGTAGGAAGTCCCCAGGGGTGTAGAAAGGGTCACCTTTCAGGGGAACCTTAACTTTTCCCAGTGACAAGTGGAAAAATTGCACTGGTAAATGAACAAATTTCCATCAACAGTCCGGTCTCTTCACCCTTTTGGGAGAAAATTGTTATCTGCCTTATCTCCCAAAAGTGCGAATCTCTGTGTTAATTATATTTTAATAAGCATCATAGTTGCTCATTACTTCATTGTGTTAGAATTAGTCAGCCGCTTTATTAGTTATCTAATATACATTTTGGCGTGGTAGCGGTGCACATACAGCCAGCGATATAGCTCTCTTACCATTGTGTTGGAATAGATCGTCGTGGCAATTTTTGTTTTGTTTTGTGGTGATATCTAGCCTATGCACTGCGGGCCTTGTAAGACACCGCCCCGGGGATACCGTTAATTTCTAACAAAAGTAACATGAGGGGGCTCACAAAGAGAGGGCCAAAGCACAATGTGCCCTGGTAAAATTTGCTTTACTTTTGCCCTACTTGAGATACGTTCGTAAAGTCTTCGTTTTAAAGAAGAAACTTTTATATGTTGCTACTTTCAGATACCCTAACTTATGCACCCTCAGTCAATTGATTATATAGAGATTTCATCATTTTCGGAGGGGGGTACGGGTGGGGGGGCTGGCTCAGCCCCCAGAAATCAGCCCCGACCGCGGGCCAGTGAATTATGCACTGCGGGCCAGTGAATTATACACCGCGGGCCAGTGAATTATACACCACAGGCCAGGGAATTATACACCGCGGGCCATTGAATTATACACCATGGGCCAGTTAATTATACACCGCGAGCCAGTGAATTATACACCGCGTGCCAGCGTGCCATTGAATTATACACTGCAGGCCAGTGAATTATACACCACGGGCCAGTAAATTATACACCTTATCATACACCATGGGATTTGATAGAGATTTTATCATTTTCGGAAAGGGGGGGAGGGGGGGGCTCAGCCCCCAGAAATCAGCCCTGACACGGGCCAGTGAATTATACACTGCGGGCTAGTGAATTATACACTGCGGGCTAGTGAATTATACACTGCATGCCAGTGAATTATACGCTGCGGGCCAGTGAATTATACTCTGCGGGCCGGTGAATTATACACTGCGGGCCAGTGAATTATATGCCATGGGCCAGTGAATTATATGCCATGGGCCATTGAATTATACCCCGCAGGCCAGTGAATTATACAATGCGGGCCAGTAAATTATACGCCAAGGGCCAGTGATTTATATGCCATGGGCCATTGAATTATACCCCGCAGGCCAGTAAATTATACACTGCGGGCCAGTTAATTATACACCATGGGCCAGCGGGCCAGTGAATTATACACTGCAGGCCAGTGAATTATACACTGCAGGCCAGTGAATTATCAATGATCAATGCACATGCAGTGCATGTGTTGCATGCTGTATTGTTTACATAAAAAATCATTTACTGTATTTTATTGAATTGTGTTTATATTTCTAGGTTTATAATGTGCTGTTGAGTGCAATTTTCTTATAGAAGCGAGTGCTAAATAAGTTTGTGTAATAAATGAAATAAATATTATATGGGTCCAGGGATAAATGAGAGCTCTTTTAAATTCCTAAAGGAATATTCCCATATTATTTCATTTTTACATATCTGATAGAGGAAAATTTAAGAAACAGATCAGTGAAAAATTAATGTTGATATCTCATTCCTAGAAGAAGTTATTGAATATTAAAGATTTTTCTTGACCTGCATAAAAATGACTTTTGCACTCAGGCTGAGTCTAAGTCACCATTATGATGTCACCACAGCATTTCCTGTACTGAATTTCATGTATTTCTTTGAAAATTATTTGCATATTTTGTAAATAATTGAGAACCTTTTTTTTCTTTCTCAAAAATGATTAAGAATATTGTACAATGAAATTTGCAATAATGTTTTCCAATCTGTTCATGTAGCTCGTGTTTTATTTATGGTAATTTCCTTTAACATCCCTCTTGTAAAGTACTTACAGTATATGTCTATATAAATTAAAGGCCTTCAATCATTATTAAAATGTGGCGGTGGACAATTTATTCCAAAATGATACTGATTCGCCTATCAATGTAAGTGCACGCTGTACCATTGTGTTTTGACCAATCAAAACACAAGATTTGAATTTAATTTACCTGGTACGTTAGAGACGACAACTGGCCTTTAATATTGCTAAACATTGAAATATATGAAAAAGTCTGAATTAATAGCCATTCTGAACCTTATCAGAATTAAAAAGAAAATGACTGACGTGGTTGATAGACCACCTAAGTTCTCCTTGGGAGACACTAAGCATCTCCCCTGTGAAAATTTTTTGAGTTTTTTATGACCAGATGATGTCGATGGACAATCATGTGACACAACTTAGTAAAACCGTCAACTTCCATCTGAGGAATATTGGCAAGATTTGGCCTTACATAGACAAAGACGGACCTGTCACTCAGTTTTACGTTCTCTCATTTTATCACGACTTGACTGTTGTAAATCTTTATTAAAAAGTATTACAAAGAAGAATTCAAATCGCCTCTAGAAACAGCAAAATAAAGCAGCCAAGTTATCTTTAAGAAACACCGCCATGATCATGCCTCACCTCTGCTCAACAAAATGCATTGGCTTCCTGTGTCTCAACGAGTTGATTTCAAAATTTGTCTTCATGTCTACAAATCACTCATTCATCAGTCACCATCATATATTTCTGACAGTCTGCAAGTTTCATGTTCCATTGCATGCCTTTCACTTCTCTTCAGAGAACTTCCTGGTTGAGCATCGCATCAACACTAAAGCTGGTTTGTGTACATTTTCTGCTGCCGCTTTCCATTTATGAAACTCAATGCCCTCAAATATTCACCATGCAAGTTCACTTGGACAATTTAAGAAACTGCTCAAAACACATTTATGATCAAGTGTAACTTTTGTTCTCTTCTTTTGTTTATTGCTATTATGTTTATCTGGACTGTGTTGCAACATTCTGGGCACTTTGTAACTCCTGGAAAAAGGCGCCTTATATAAATGTCATCATGTATGTATGTATGTATGTATGTATGTATGTATGTATGTATGTATGTATGTATGTATGTATGTATGTATGTATGTATGTATGTATGTATGTATGTATGTATGTATGCATGTATGTGTGTGTGTGGGCATGCGTGCGTGCATGCATCTTGTGCATGGCGCCACGGGCAGGCGGGCGGGCGGGTGGGCGGGGGGCGGGTGGGCGGGGGCGGGCGGGTGGGCGGGGCGGGCGGGTGGGGGGGCGGGCGGGCATGCATGCATGCATGGATGGATGGATGGATGGATGGATGGATGGATGTATGTATGCATGGATGCATGGATGGATGTATGTATGCATGGATGTATGTATGTATGTATGTATGCATGTATGTATGTATGCATGCATGCATGTATGTATGTATGCATGTATGTATGTATGTATACATGCATGTATGCATACATGTATGCATGTATGGATACATGTATGTATGTATGGATACATGTATGTATGTATGCATGTATGTATATATGTATATATGTATGTATATATGTATGTATGTATGTATGTATGTATGTATGTATGTATGTACCATTGCTGAAAATTCCAGTTGAGACCAGCTCAACAAGCTTATAACCAACTAGTTTAATATGTGTTGGTTTAAGTACTGCTAAATGATGCAGAAAATATAAATAGGTTTAAAGATTCAGTTACTGTTTTCATTTCGGATGGTGAGTTTATGAACTTAACAATTAGTTCAGGGATCAAGCAAGTTTATTTTATGTGAAAGAGGACTTTAAATGAAACAAAAGTGAAGAAAGCGTTCCAATCTTATTCCGTTAGGGAGATATTCAAGTTTAAAGCTCTATCTTATTTGTGTAGAAACTGGTGAACCTCTATTATTTTCACTTTTGAAAATAATCAAATTTTATGTTCTCGGACAAGCCTCTCTCTCCAGCGTCATGGTCTTCCTCATCGTAAAAGCTACGACAGAGATCTTTTTCTAAAAGCCTTTAAAATCTTAGTTATCATCCCTTTAAACATTCACTGGAATATAAATCCCCTAATGTAGGAAGGATTTAGTGTATATTTTGAGTAATATAAACATGATTTTATGAAAGTAGGGAGATATACTGTTTCATGAAGTTAGATTTCTTCTTTACGTTAGTAAAAACATTTTTACCTAACGTACCATAAGGTACACATAACATTAGGCTGAGAGCCCTACTTAACGTACCATTAGGTACACATAACATTAGGCTAGGTTGAAAGCATTATTATAGTGGAACATCACCACTAATGTTTGTTTTAAGTTTGAGACATGTCAGCCAGAGTAATCAACCATTAATTTGCTGTACATATTTTTGATTATTTATGTTTCTTGAGCTTTAAATCATACACTTAGTGTGATACTTTCTGTTGACCAGCTTGGCAGTAATTTGCTCCATAACCATGTCATAGAAGCTAATAAACTTTCTTAAGGCAGTTTTAACCAGAATTAGGGCCTACCAGACCTACAGTAACCATGTTATTGCTAGCTAGCAAACAAATGAATTTGGTATTAACTTAGGGAATCAGATTTAGTTAAGGCGACATTTTCTGCTCTCTCTTACTCACCGTCACCGTTCATCTGGCAGCACCTGTAGCTGACCCAAGCCAGGGTTGTCATTCCTTGTAATTAGATGTGAGATTTATGAACTCTAAAAAACGACTGATGTAGTAAATCTACTTTGGAAAGTTAGCGTCCTCATCTGCATTCTTTACAATTGTTAATGTATTTTAAAGAAAGTTCAAGTTTAATCTACATTATTTCCCCTTAAACTTTCTTCAGGTGATATACCAGTGGCGTAGCCAGACCTACAAATTTGTGGGGGCCTTGCAAAATTTTAGGGGGGCCAAATTTGGCGAAAGGCTTTTGTCTTTGTATTCATTAAATAATACAAACCACAGGTGCAGACATTTCTCAGTGCAGTTGGACGGTATTTATTATTGGTGTGGCTGGACTATCATTGGCAGGTATTTACCATATGTTACATTAGCGCTATCTGAGCGCAGAGCGTGAGATTTTCAGTGTGGAGTTCATGGGCCTGCTTAAAGGGGTGTAACACTTGGTAGAGATCCAGGAGGCGAAGCCTCTGATAGCTTGTGTATTTTAACCCTTTTGACAATGATACTTCAGCCCATTTGAACGAGTAGTGAAACAGATCTTTTTCAGGAATTTTCATTGGTGTGTCAATTGATGGCAAAAATAGTCCAGGGGGTGAAAACTAGTCTATTTTAACCCTTTTGAGAGTCTAAAATGATCTAACTTCAGTGCATTTGGTAGACGTTTGAAGACATTTTTATTGGTAGGTCAATTGATCATTAGTCGTTATGCTCCTTAAAGTTTCACACAGTCAGACCCGGTTAGACCCAACCTGATAAATTTAAAGGTCAGGACAGACTTTTCCTCTTTATTTTCTTTATTCTAAAAACCACAAGTAATTAATTTCAAATTTTCCTTATCAATGGCTCCATTGTACTAGTTCTCCATTTGGTCTTGGGTTCTTGTGGAAGTTGATGTTGAGTATCAAATTAGCAATAGATGAAGTCCTTATTGTGTGAATGAGTGGTAATTTTAAGATAAGTGGTCTCATTATTTGCTACATTAAGTTGATGGTTATGATTTGCTGGAACAAATTTTTAAGAAGAAGGACAAGTCCTGATGGCAATATGGCATGATAGACAATGAATTCCCAAAACAGAAGCAGTGCCACCGTGATAAAAAGAGGGTAACCACCTTACTAGCCCATGAAAGACGGGTCCTCCATGTTAAGAAAATAATGACAAAAGCATTGTTTAAAGGTACCCCTTGAAAGTAATTTTTCCCCTCCAAATCATAGCTAATGAATCTTATTTAGGGCCTACTTTTCATTTTGTTCATCAGGACCCCAAATATCATGCAGGTTGGCGCACCAGTAGGCCTATATACATACATTACGCCCAATTCTCTTTATAAATTTTCAGTCTTTTCATCCGCAAGAACCTCCATTTCTGCAGGTATGACTTTTAGACTCCGCAAGCAGCAATTAAGAAACTCATCACAGATAAGCTAGTGATTTTACGCATCAGTTAATATACATTGTATGCAAACAAAAAAAGGGCTACTGCCAAATCAAACCAATCGCCAGTGCACCTCAACTGGTCATCAAAGGATGTGGACATTGACTTGGTTGTCAATGTTATGTCAGTCCATACATTGTACTTGTGTTCTCGTCCGGGTCGTATTAAGCATTTCGTAATAGCATTGTTACTATCATAACTGAATACGCAGGCGGCGACCACGTCATTGTAATTGTGTGTTCGCTCTTCATCGTCGAGGCCAAAACAAGCGTGTAACTGGTGGCAAAGGATTGCTTTGGATTGTGAAAGGATGTTTTTATCAGCGCCTTATTTAAACTCTGGTGATTCTAAGGGCAATAGACTGAAAATTTAAAGCCAAAGTTATTCATCATGTGTTAAAAAAGGCTTGTAATGAGATGATACCATTGGGGATTTATAATTTTACGGGAACCCTCAACTTATTTTGAGGTGAGAGCATACAGCAGTATATGGCATACACCTGAAAGGGCAATTCCCCATCCCTTGCACACCAACTGAAACTATATTTAAGAAATGATCGGTCTGAATATTGCTAGTGACAGCTGGCCTATTGTTAATTGGAAAATTTTAGATCTTAGATTTTAGATTTTTGTATCAGGAGATTTACGACCAAAAATCAAAATAATTGGAAACTTTTAGAACAATGTACAGTAAAATTAGGGAATTTAGGACCATAATTAGAGAGAATTTAATATTAAACTTTAATAATCATAAGTCTTAAAGAAAACATTTGTGAATTTCTTTTATTCTTTTTTCACAATTTGGGACATATATTTTGTTTGGGCCCAGAATTCTATTTAGGTTACCAGAATTTCATTTTGAGAGCCCAGGCCCTCCCCACTCCTTCCCTTCCGTGGCTACTCCACTGGTCAATACTCATATTAGATTCAGTTTAACTACTTTTCTGACATATCCTATGGTTTTAAAGCCACAAAATCACAGAACAAAATATGGTAGAATACATAAAGAATTTGAGGCTATGTCATCACAACTTGTCTGATTTCAGTTGTTTCTGCACATGTGATACCAAACTTTAAACTGGAATATCTGTTTGAGGGAAAAATATTTCTGAATGTAGGTTTTTGCACTGTTTTGTTTCTTTTGAAATCCTCTTTCATTAAAGACAGACTTGCTTATCCACTGAACTAATCCTCTAACCTAGCATTAGAATATGTAAGATATTTATCTGATATGTATGAAATGTGTTTACCATGGAGGGGGTGGGGGCACTCCATATTAAAGTGGTAAGGGTGTGCAACTCATCAACTGAAAACCATGCCCACAATATGACAGAGTTTTGGTACAGGCTGCAGTATGAAAATATAAGATTAAACAGTATGAAAGAAGTAAAGTAAGTTTTGATACCTGCAGTAATGAAAATATTGTAAAAATGGACCAGCAGTGCAAAATTAACAGAGTGAAACAACATTTTTTGGGACCTGCACTATGAAAATGATGAAGAAAGACATCTGCATTATGAAAGAGTTGCAAAAAGGTACCTGCTCAGGCGGCACATATATATGTACTACATATATGGAAGTGCCCCCCCCAACCTCCCCCACCCACCCAACCTCCCCAACCTCCTCCACCCAACCTCCCCCACCCAACCTCCCCCACCCAACCTCCCTTAACCCCCAGTGTTGCTTTTTATGACAAACTGTCACTAAGATGTATGTGACATGATCACTTGTAGTATATTCACAGTTTTCTTTTCATTTTTTATTTGCAGGGCAATATTTCTCTTCCATGTATGACATTGCCGAATGTCTTTGACCTCACCTCCACTTATGATGTCACAATGAGACTCATTCCTTCAAGCAAGGGAAGAAGACAAGTAGGACGTTTTTCAATTCCAGGTAATAACTTTATCTTGGTGTGTGTTGGTGCATGCATGTAAGTAATCAAAAATTGGGGACCCAGGAATTTGCAATGAAGGAGGGAATTGAGAATTATGCTATGTCTGTAAAACTGCAAGTATTGTACAAGAGACTAGACTTCCGAATTTGCTAAAAGATTCATATGTTGATGCATTATTACAATTTGTTCTCCTCTGTAAAATTTAGCTTTGTTCCAAACAGATTAAAGACTGTATTTTGGAATTTCTTTTAAGCAATCAGCATTTTTTTTTCTTTGACCCTTCCCCAAACCAAAAGACTGGTTGCACCCCTGTGAGCATACAAAATACAAAGAGTGGGCTTCATCACTGCTCTTCCCCATCTTTAAAGGTCTATGGACGCCTAGAGATGTTTAGCCAATGTGAAAAAGCATTATATTCTAAATGCAACAGTCTTTAAATCTTCTTAATGGCACATATAGTTTTTTAAGTAAGACTGATTAAAGTTTTAGCGATCTGCAGTGAATGCATAATTTATGTTAAATTTGTGATGTATGACCAGGCGGGTAGCTAAAAAGCTTCATGTAATTCTTTATATTTCCTTTCTAAATATCAACTCCTGAAAATGAAGACAAAGTCTAATCCTGCTAGATTTTTTTTAAGGGTTCAACAAGGGTTGAAGGGTTCAAGGGTTAAAATTTTCCATTTAAAACGTGACTTGCAATTAAAAAAACAAAGGGTTTACTTATGGAAATAAGAACTTCTGCCCTGTCATACATGACAAGAGGAACAAAAATGTGCATATTTTGGCAGAAAATTCAAAATACTCTAAAATAGTCAATTTTTAACTGATTTGGGTGAAATTTGTTTTTGTTTTCATCAATTTTCATGGATTTTAATGCAATCTAGCATAAGTTGCTGCCACATGTTGTCCTTAGACCTATTTTGATATTTTGATGATGTGTATGCAGTCGTCATGTCCTGAAGGAAGAGGGCGCAAACACTTAATGAGGGGGCAATTGAGCAGAATCTCCATATACCCTTGTGTTATATTTTAAAATTATTATTTTAATAAACCTTCGCAAGGGGAGGGTGGGGGGGGGGCATGAGATTCCCTTCCCCATGCTGGCTATGGGCCTGAAAGGTGAGACTGAAAGATGGCTGTACTGACTATCTCATACATTTAGTAACAAACATTTAGCTGAAAGGTCGATAAAGTATCCTTTTGAAGATCCTTCTGATAAGCAAAATAAAACACAAGTAAATGTAGACACCTGTACGCTTGGAGACATACAGCATAAACAAACCAAAATATTGAGGATATCAAAGCATATGAAACGCTCTTTTTAGGAAATCGATAGGCTCAGTCAAATACACCACAGTTGCTCTACATTTACTCAGTTTCCTTTTCAGACATTATACACCTCAAGTGATCAGTGATCCAGGGTAGCTTAAAGGTCAACATATGGACACTTAAATCAGGGAGTTGTTAAGATTAAAAAGCTATCAAAGCTCCTGGCTGTCAGGAACAAACAAGCAGGTCAATTACACAGCAATTGTTCTGGATTGACCCCTATGATATTGCACCTCATGGCATCATGTGTTGTTCCAAGGGTAACTTAAAGGATTATGGACAGTTAGATTCTATTTCTTAAAAACTTTCAAATATAGAATATTAAAACAAGATATCAAAAGCTCTTGTCAGGAAAAAAGCAAATGTGATTTTTATTTATTTCAAACGAGTTGGCTTAATTTCAATTTACCTGTCAAAACATTTCAAAGACCAAATCGTATGGTAGACACATGGTGAGCATGTGAACATACCAGCATATTACAGAGCAGGTTTTGAAGGATAAACAGTTCCTTCGATGTAGATCAGTGTATATTTATTTTCTCTTTAGAGAATACCATCCTTTGTAAAAAAATAAATAGAAGATAATTTCTTGTCATCATCAGCCCTGGAGGGTTCAGGAGATAACAGACCATCTGTTCATGCAGGGAGTTGTTAACAACTCCCTGGTCCATGTTACCGACACGAAATGTCAGTTTGTTCATTCAAGCTGACATCTGCAGACAGTGGAGTACCAATTGGATGGGTAACAACCGATGAACTCTTAGCAAATTTGCGATTTATTGGGCCCAAGTAATGCCACAGTGGATAAGGATGCCAATTTCACCACGATCCCCACAGTACCTAGTTGCACCATATTTACAGTCTTTTGGTCATTTTAACATTGTGAATTGAATTTTCCTTGAGGGCAGAAAGTTGTGGGTATGCACCATTCCTTTTCCCATCCAATGAGTTTTTGCCACAAGTTGGGAAAGATTTTACAAGCAGGTATGCTAGCATATGAGAAATGAATCAAGTGATATAATTATGTTAAGATAGCTGTTTGGTTGTGAAGTAATGCAATTATTGGCAGGATTTGAAGGGGGGAGGGGGGGGGGGGCAAATGGGGCACTTTCCGGGCTCCCACTTTTTCCTGAATTTGTATCTTTTGTATGGTGATTTTTTGCATCTTAACGTGCTTTTGTAATTTTGCAATCCCCCATGCCAATATTGTACCCCGACATCTACAACATGAGTGCTCATGAGTACTGCAGCACCCAAACCCAATATTTCTTAAATAATGTACACACTGTGTTCGCTTTAGCCATCGCGAAATAAACTCTATACATACAGTATATATGTGTAATTGCACGATATGTATGGAGTGTGGGAGCAGCGATGCATAAAATCTTGAGTTGTTCGATTTTTCAAGTTGTGGAAGAACTAAACATCGCTCATGTAAGGGTGTGAATCGTTCATGCCACTTTTGACTTTGGGTCGGCAAATCCTGCTGAAGACTGCAAATGTAAATCCAAAATTAGGAAGAATATTAGGTAGCCATGTAATTTTACACATTGACTGTTACATACAGCATTTTTAAGGTTTATTCAAATTACCGGTATTTTCAAGGATATCTTTTGGGTTTTAATTCTTGATTTTATTCTTCTTGTCTGTTTAATCATACTACTATGAATAGATTTTTATCTAGGGGCATGTCCAGACTTAAAATTTTGCTGTACTCTATTTCCTTGTTTAACTTGAAAACGGACCAACAGTTTTTGTTTTTGTATTTTAAGTCAAATTTGTAAATATATACTGTATATATATATATATGTATGTATGTATGTATGTATGTATGTATGTATGTATGTATGTATGTATGTATAGTGTGTATGTATGTATGTGTGTGTGTGTGTGCGTGCATGCGTGCATGCATGCATGTATGTATATATATATATATATATATATATATATATATATATATATATATATATATATATATATACAAATTTGACTTATATATAAGTTGATCCTATCTTATCTTAAGCAACTTAAACCCCAAAACAAGTTAAAATATTACTTTCTATTCTATGTATATTGAGCTTTCCCTTGAAGAGCGGAGGGGAAGAGAGGGGGGGAGTTGGGGGTTGGGATGCCACTATTACCTACAGCCAGCCTCCCTAATCTCACCACTGTTTTTATTTCAATATAAACTTCATGATGATTTATATTCTCTCGTAGGTTGCTTTTCATTGGATAGGAATACAGAAGAATGTGAAAATTTTGGTAAGTTTTTTGCCTTGATAGACTTTTAGGTTTAATGATATGCAGGCAGTAGCAGATTACTTCTTGTACAAAAGGGGCATTTGTCCAAATTTTGACAGGCCCTCCAAAAGAATTGTTTGCTTAGGTTTTCACTTGAGTTGATATTTCATCACTTATTAAGGGGGATTGTCAAATATAAAAGGTAGCTCAAATATTGCTGCTAATCGGGAAATCTGCTTTAACGGTTTGAAAAAACTCCTTTAATTGTAGGCCTATATTCACCATGTTCATTTAATTGTCACATGATAATTTGTAATGCAATTAAGGGGTGTGTCCCTTTCATCCAATCGCATTGCAGAAAACAAACTTCAATGTGTTTTAATGGTATATAATACAAATTAAGACCTTTTTTTTTAATGTCTCTAGACAGTAAGTCACATTTACTTCACTAGTTTCAATTTAGGTTTTCATAGGCTTCTCACTACGCCCAGTTCTTGGTCCAATTTTCCATCCACCCACCTTCTCCCCCAGTGGCGTGGTGGGTCATGTTTTACTGAAGGGGCAAGGGAATTTTGGTGCCTTCCCCCCACCCTCCAAAAAAAAAAAAAAAAAAAAAGCTCATAAGAGTAAAACGTTGGTTGGGCACATAGATGTAAATTGGCATGAATCGTTAAGGAAATTGCATAAAATCAGTGTTTCAAATATAGGAACCGTTAAAGCCCTGGAAGGTTTACAGGGGGCGAAGCCTCTGGAAGCGCTGCTTTGGTAAAGTTTCCGAAATATTGAAGAAAAAATTAGAAAAAAGTTCCCAACAATTGAAGAAAATTTCCCCCCAATTAAAAAAAAAATATTGAAGAAAATTCCCGAAATTATTGAAGAATTTTCCAAAAAATTAAGAAAATTTACCAAAAATTGAAGAAAATTTACGCAAAATGAAGGAAATTTCTCGAAATTGAAAGAAATCTCCTGAAAATGAAAAAAAAATTCAAGAAAATTGAAGAAAAACTTCCAAAAAAAATGGAAGCAGATTTCTGCAAAATGAAGGGATTTTCCTGAGTTGGAAAAAACAGCCCAAATATTAAAGAAAATATTCATGAAATTTTCCACAAAATGAAAAAAATTCCCCGAAATTTGAAGAATTTTTCTCAAATATTGAAGAAAATATCCTGAAAATGATGGAAGAATAAATATTTTTTTTTAAAGTATGCAAAAAACTTCCAAAATATGAAGAAAATATCCCGAAATTTATGGATATTTTATGAAAATGGAAGCAAATGTCACGAAAATGAAGGAAATTTTACGAAAAGGAAGGAAATCTTACGAAAATTTAAGAAAACTTCCCAAAAATTGAAGAAATTATCCACTTATTGAATGAAATTTCCCAGAGTATGCAGAAAACTTCCAAAATATGAAGAAAATATCCCAAAATTTAAGGATATTTTCCTGAAATTGCAGAAGATTTTCGAAGAAAATAAATTTGTAACATGTTCATTATTAGGGGGCTTAAAATTATGTCATTAGTAAAGGTCCTTTTGAAAAATTTGGCCTGCAATTTTGAAGCAACAAATTAACCACATGATTCCACAAGATTAGCTTTGCATTGGAACATTGAGGTATGAATAGTTCTATGCTCATACTTTGTTTCACTTTTCCCCAGCAGCAAAGACAAACATTGTCAGCTTTGATTACGCTTACTACTTATATTACATGGGATTGCCATTATATTCAAGTGTGTGTCACTAAAAATACCATGTAACACCAGTGGGAGTAGTTGTTATCTTGAAGGAGCCTTGGAGAGGTGAAACTGTACAGTTTTGTGGTTTGGGAAACAACAAAAAATATATTACTTTTTCTTGGATTGGCCCTGCTCCATTGAGGGCAGGTTGAGACGTTCCCGGTTTAAAGCAGGGCCATTTCTAATGTTAACTCTAGGCATGCTATGATAGGGGCAAAGGCCGCCAAGCCCTGGTGGGTACACAGGTCCCACAGGAAGCCCTACGTTTGTCATGGTTTTGATAGCAGAAAATGGCTTTAAAATGTGTATTATGCGAAGCTGCACATAGGGGTGCTGGGGTGAACCCTAGGAATCCCTGCATTTTTCGCAATTTTTAGAGCAGAAAATTGCTTAGTATTGTGTCAAATCCAGGGTCAACGTCCCAGGTACTGAAGGGGCGAAGCCGCAGCAAGCAAGTAGAATTTGTGGCGTGATTTTGGTAGCAGAAAATTGCTCAAAATCATGTTTATTTTGAACTAAAGTTTGTTAAAAGGAATATTATTTTGGAACAAATGTTTTAATGCAGGATACTATTGACTTCAATATGTGTCTTTAGTTTTAGTTTTATGTTTCTGTGAGAAGGAAAAATATTTACCATTAGTTGGTTTTCATGATTTTTCCCTCTTTATTTTTTCTGATGTAATAATAGCAATGGAAAGCTATTTTTTGAGATAAAA
This sequence comes from Chiridota heheva, assembly GCA_020152595.1. Classification (NCBI taxonomy): domain Eukaryota; kingdom Metazoa; phylum Echinodermata; class Holothuroidea; order Apodida; family Chiridotidae; genus Chiridota; species Chiridota heheva. The sequence continues at coordinate 1,276,441 of JAIGNY010004509.1, forward strand.
AATATTTACAGTAAATTTGTGGTTATGATTTGCTGGAGATAAAGGACAAGTCATGAAAGCTGAGAATAAAACGTATATAAGAGTATATTTTTATAACATTATTTGCAGCCCTGTGAGCATTTGGCGCCCTATCGTAAAGCTTCTACTAGCTGTATTCAATAGAATTGTTTGCCCTTCATGTCAAGAGCAGATATTAAATATTTCAAAAAGAGCCATCACCATGCATATTTTTCTGTCGGAGCGCACAATCCAGTTCGAGTGCCAATGGTGTTAAAATGGTGAAAAATTTGATCTTTTCTATGGAAAATTCATGCGCTTTTGGACTACACAAATGGAATGTTAGGGCCTACTTGCTTAATAGTATAGGAAGAAGTTATTAATCAACACGTCAATTTCCCAGGGCCTAATTGTTTTCTCAGGACGATTTTGGCACCCCCTCAGAAAGCTTCGTTGTGAGGAGGCTCTTTCCCCCTGGCACCCCTTGCCATAATGCCACGGCCTCCTCCCACCACCTCCCTCCACCATACAAACACATATAACTGTAAGACTGCTAGAAGCACCTAAGAAACCTACCACAGACAATTCAGTGCTTTTATCATCAATAAAGCACTACTTTTTATCTGTAAACAATCAATGGTTCTACCTTATTTTGAAGGGCCACATTTTGGTAATTTGAAAGCACGATGCTGTTTGACTGCAATAGCTTGAGTTATTCATCAAGTGGTATTTTCAATCCTTGTATGTCTGAAAATTTCACAGAATATCTAAATGTAATCCACAAAGACTTTTGGGGAATTTGAGGATTATATGTGATTTTATTCTTAGTCTGATTTTAGTCATTTCTATGCAAATCAAATAGAACTGTAAACTTGAATATCTTCTGAATGGGAAAGATATTTCAATAATTTGATCACTGTTTTATCCTTTCATCAGCCTAATGAAATTAAGATGTCACTTGACAGCCATGTAATTTGATTTTGACAATGTTCTCTTATGCAGCCTATCCAGAAATCCAACCACAAATTACAGCTTATGGGAACCAATCAGTGATGGTAGAATATTACCCAATCCGCTCAGATGAGACTTCCAGTACTTACTTCATATACATCAGCAATACAGAAAATTATTTTACAACCCAAAATTATCATACAACCCAAACACTAGCAAATACAGTAAGTGAGAATTGAATTTTACAAGCATGTGGGATTGGGGAGGGGGATGAGGGAAATGGATTGGAATACCGTCACTTTAACAAATGATGTTTTAATGTCAGTGAATTTACTTTTAATCTCATACAGTCATTTCTGCTCAATGAACTATAAATGTGTAATCGTTAGAATTGACCAGGTATATATGTGCCTCCCAAGCAGGTACCTTTTTTGCATCATTTTTTGTGGTGCAAGCGTCTTTTTTCATTGTAGAAATAGGTCTCGAGTTAGATGCATGTTGTTGACAACCAGGAGATTAGAATCTTTTTGCGATCCTTCTACATTCAATTTCCATGATTGAATTCCTTCTACATTCTTATTATCTTAAAGGGCCGGCCAATGGGAGAGCCGCCACATGTATGGTTTCATTGTGTTGAGCCAGGTGTATATAGTGCAGAGGTAAGTTCTGTGAATGCATATCTCATAATGCCCACACTTATGCCTTTTTTTAATATATTTTGTTATGATTAGCAGTCTAACCAATTGTTTTAATACAATAGTCATTATAGGTATGTGGAGGTATTTAGGCAACATTAGCTAAATTGTTTTAAAATCTGGTAAAAACCATCAAAGCAACAGAAAAATGTATTCAAAAGCAGTTTAATTTTTGTGATGTATTACAGTCAGTGGCGTAACTAGGGCCATACGGGCCGGGGGAGTGGGTTCCTGCAGGCCTTTATGATATATAGGTATAATGACATATTTTGCCCCTATGGTATATAAGTATAATGACATATTTTTTCATGGGCCCTCTAATAGGGCCAAGCCATGCCCTTTTTAGCATTTTTTACCAATTGTCTATCATAATTTGTTGAACTAGTGCAACAAATTCTGATTTAACTATTATAAGCTTTTATATCGTACCCCAAATAAAATAAAACTTTCATCATCAGTGACTGAGATTGTAAGAAAAGAAATTTAAAGAATTATGAAAAGATTTTGATCTGTCTGCCCGGTCATACGTGAGCTTTGATCAATTATAACTCAAAAACTCAAAAGTGCTATTTGCAAAATTCCAAAACTGATTAGAAGAAATGAGGAATTTGCTACATGTTCATAGGCCATTTTTTTTTTTTCAAAAATAGCCAATCATGTTTTGAGTAATGGCTACATGATTCAAGTTTGGCCAGGGATTTTATAATATAAGCATACGGACTAAAATAAACAATTATTTTGTTTCTTTCCTAAATTTTGAGATCAAATGTCACCTAAAAGGTTTTTCCATTAATAAATCTGTGCTGAGGATTAAAAATAATTCATTCTTAAAGAGCCTTCATCCCCACTCTGTGCTTTTTTACTCAATAAGCAGAATTTTATACATTATATGATATGAGCATATAAGGACCTAACTTGGATTTATATATAGTTAGGTGCAGTGTCACAGCTAGGGGTGAATAGTGAATAGGTGGAAGGGGGTGGGGGAACTGGCCTCTGCTCAGAGCTACTGTTGGTTGATTAATAAAGGTGTCACTAGAGCATTAGGCCTCTGCTCAGAGCTACTGTTGGTGCAGGGGATATTTTGAATGTTTGTAGCTAATTATAAATCCAAAGATTTTGATGGTTTATCATATTTGCAGGTCAGACTACAAAATGAACTAGATGCGATCAATTATCTTTCGACTGCAAGAGCTGAAGTATCTAGTAAGTAGATGTTAACCCTTTAATTCCCATGCGGTCGTGACACGACCGATTGGACATGTGCTTTAAACAAATTCCTTTTCTTTGTCAAATAGCCCACAGCAATGAATCTGGTATCAATTCAAAGAGCTTGAATAGTTCTTTAGAAAATTAATTTATTGATGGGGTTATGTTGAAAATTCAAAAAATGCCCAAACTTTTAAAGACTTACTTGCCATAGTTCCAGATCTTGCTTTTGTCTGAAAACCCATGAGGAACTTACAAAGACATCATGTATCCAATTCTGGTCGAATTTTAACTGACACTATAATCAATATCTTTTGTTTTGCAAAAGATGTTGAAAATATTATGATTTTTAGCCTTTCTGAGACCAAAATTTGGCAAAAATCAAAGCTTTAATCCACATGCTTTCGATTGAAAGAAAAAGAGCAACTACCCCCTCTTTATTCATGTCGATATTCAAGTATGAAAACAAATTCACACTCTTGGACATACGCAATGTATTCTAGCGGTAACATGTGGGATTACAGTGTGGGCGCCCCCATTTTGAATACCGCACCGTATGCGCAGATTTGTTTTTCGTGAGTTAATTACAGCTGTGATTATATTTTTGTTTATTTGCATTGTTTTTGCAGATTTTGCTTTGAGAAAAATATTCAGACTGATATCATGGGAAAGAAAATTTCACAAACAATCTTATATGTAAATTCCTCCATTTTCATTATTCACAAAAGAAAATACAAGCTCAAAAATTTTGCCTTTATTTGCCCAAAATTTGCAAATTTATGTTAGTTTCTTTATTTTGACTTTTTTATTGAAAAGTTTATTGCCTTAGCATTCAAATTAACCAAACGTGTAGTGATACAAAATGAAAAGAACGTTATGAAAATTAATTTTAAAGAGAAAAAAAAATCTGAAAAATTTTACTCATGTTTTGGACCCCTGGGATTTTAAGGATTGGTTGCCAGATGACAAAGTAAACTCTTTATAGAAATATTTTGAGATTTTATATATTTGCAAGCTGTACATTATATGTAAACTTGTTTGGTTTCTATGAATATTCATAATACAGATGCTCAGATTAGACATTCTAAAAACCCTAAAATAGCAAATAAAACTGATGAAATTGGTTAAAAAGTGATTTTAATGCACTGAATTTTCAGGTCTTACTATGGCCGTATGAGGGAGAGGGGTAGGGGTGGCAGTCGCCAGGTATTGATATAAATATATTTTATTAAATGTCTTTCTTTTTCGGGAATTTTCTTTAATTTTCATAAAATTTCCCCTCTTTTTTTAAGAAAATGTACTTCAATTTTTTCAGAAATTTTCTTCTATTTTCGGGAAATTTTCTTCATTTTCAGGAAATTTCAGTGCATTTTCGGGACGTTTTCATGATCATTTTTTTCAAGGAATGAGATGGTTTTTTGTTTTTTTGTGTGGTTTTGCCCCATGCAAACATTTCTAGCTGCGCCACTGGTAGCACACACCATCACATATTCACTCATTTCTTTATGTAGCTTTTTCTTACAAAGCAAAGTTTGTTTCGCATAATTGACTAGCTATACTGTAGTCTTTCATTGTGTAACCAGAACGGAATCGTATGCACTTTTTTTTCTCTGCAGAATATGACGTTTGTGATGGGACATGTCAAAACGGTGGCACATGCATTGACTTTGGTAACTGCACAGCTTCTTGCACTTGCTCTGACTGTTATTTTGGGGATAACTGTGAAGAAGGTAATGTAACAGCTTACACTGAAATATCTTTCCTAGAGCAACCCAATGTCAGTGGTGTGGGCAAATTTATTGGGGGGACATACATAAAACTGTATGGAAAAGTGTGTACTGCCTTTGGTGTCTCTGGCGCACAACGGCGTGGACAGGGGCGTAAATACTGGGGGGTGTGTTGCCTCCCCCCCACTTTCGGTAAAGCTGTTGGTAAAATTGAAGACCTGTCAATAAATCGAGGTCTGTGTCCATAAAACTTTCATTACAGACGATGAAAACTTGACCAAACAGATTAAAAAACTAAATATTATGGAACTCATTGTGCGATTGTGGACCGATGACCTTTTTGTTGTGGACTGATGACCTTTTTATTGTGGACCGATGACCTTTTTTTTTTTCTTTCGCTTTTATCAATTTTTGACGTTGTGACGGCCCTGAATGTGGAACATATTTTTGTCGGTAGCGTTGAACTCTTTCGTTGGTAAATTTGTAATTTTACACCCCTGAAAGCTCATACAAAAGTTTTGTTCGAAGAGGTTATTAACTGGAATGATGTCTATCCTTATTTGAAGTAACAAGTCAGTGATGTCGATCTCTTGGCCAGATATTTTGAGAAAAAATGTAGGAATTTTGGCATCTGTATATCGCGTATATACGAAAGGTGTGGCTTAAGTTTACCCCATTGATGTGAAGTAAACTTATACCCCAATCCAAGAGTATATATTATATATATACAGTATATATATATATATGCACGCACACACATGCACGCACACACGCACTTGCAAACTTACACACTTACAAACTTACACACATACATACATGTATATATATTAATTAATTTGTAGTTATAGATTCAACTTAAAGGCAAAACCTCCATTGACTTCAACGCAAAATTTCCTTCTAACCTCAAACCAACCATAACCCTAAAACTAAACTAACCCTAACCTATGGTTTAGAGCATGGAGAAAAATATAAGACCAATTCCGACATACAAATATGCTTAGAATGTTTTGCAAAAACCTTAAATAGAAATGAAAATTTCTCGCTAATGAAAAAAATAAATATAGATATATATATATATATATATATATATTCATATCTATATCTATATATATATATATTTATTTATATCTATATATATATGTATATATATATATCTATATACATATATATATCTATAAATATATATATCTATATATATATATATATATATATATATATATATATATATATATATATATATATATATATATATATATATATATATTTATATATATATATATATATGTATATATATTTATATATATATATATATATATATATATTGTAAAATTAACAATTTGATTGAATTCTATGAAATTTAAAAATTGCTGAATTGGAAAATGTATAGATCATAAGTCTTGAAATCAGAAGGATTTTAACTTATAAATCATGATTAGCCATTTGTGTGGTTCATGAATTGGAATACTTAATATCTAAAATAATGTGAAAAGCAAAAGGGTCCTTGGAGGCCATCATATTTTTTGCTGCTGAGAATAAAATATTTAAGTATTTCTAGAATAAATTAGATCAGATGGCCCAAATTCACAACCAGTCCTCATCGAATCACTGACCAGTGTCCCTATTGTATGTTTTTTCTACAACCCAAATTAAAGGCACTCCGCGAGCGAGATTTGTAGTATTTTGCGTGATGTTTGTGTTACTTTATTCAATCTGTCAATAAATAGATCAATTATAATAAGAGGACTTGAATATATTTCATTATTGTAGATAATACTTTTTACAAAATCTCTGTCAGTCTGTAACGGAGTACCTTTTTAAAATTTACAAAGAAGATGAGGAGAGGGCACGTCAGTTTATGTCATTACAATGGCCCGGGTCCAAATAATAGGCTTTTCCCTGCATGGTCCATTTCAAAGACTAATAAAATTTAGAGTGGCTCGCATACTCTAAAAAGGCCCTCATTCATTAAGTCTAAACCCCACACTACATTTTGTGTCTTAAGCCCCGACAAAATCTCAAATCTGTCGGGATCTATATTGCTCACAACAGAAACCACAATCCAGCACAAGCAATTATACCAGGGATTTTCACACACCTTACCTCACTTTCCATGGTCACTTTCCATGACATTGGTAGTAAACAAATTTCACTGCAGCTGAACTGACTTTCACACTCAACATAAGGACAAAAGTATTCTCCTGTGGTCATTGTGTCTGGCTTAAGGTAATAATTTACAATTAGGATGATATTTAGCAGTGAAGGTTTTATTTGTTTATTAATTAGTAATTTTAAGTAATGTTTTTGTTCAACCTTGTAGGCTTTGAGGATTTTGGAACAAAAACCCATTGCAACAGATTTTCATCGTCTATTTTAAAGAATTTGGTGGACAAATATTGTTGTAGGGAGAGAGAGCGTCAGCTCTACTACATAGGGTTAATAGTTACATGTCAGTAACATAAATCAAACAAACCTCTCCATGCAATAGGGAGGGTGTACGTGTGAGTGGTCAATGCACTGTCATAGGAGAAAACCCCCCTACCCCTTGAAGAGTGGCCCATGCATATATACTTTGCAACATCTTATCATGAGGGAGTAAGGATGTTCTTTCCATAAAAGCAGCCTGTCACTAATTTTATTCCTATAATCAACTGTATTAAAAGTTAATCAGTGTTATGAGGCGTTTGTCCCCATCCACCGTCCTGGATATTACGGTAATGATAACTAAAGAAACAACGGTTTCTAGTGGTACAGGAGTGGAGATAACATATCGTGTAAATGTCCATCACAGGGTCCCTGGTACAATATCCTGAAATATCCATCACAGGGTCCCAGGTACAATACCCTTAAATGTCCATCACAGGGTTCCAGGTACAATACCCTTAAATGTCCATCACAGGGTCCCAGGTACAATACCCTTAAATGTCCATCACAGGGTCCCAGGTACAATACCCTTAAATGTCCATCACAGGGTCCCAGGTACAATACCCTTAAATGTCCATCACAGGTACAATACCCTTAAATGTCCATCACAGGGTCCCAGGTACAATACCCTTAAATGTCCTTCACAGGGTCCCCAGGTACAGTACCCTAAAATGTCCATCACAGGGTCCCAGGTATAATACCCTTTTGGGTGTACAACCAGTGTTCTGCAGAAGACTGCAGACGTCTGCACACTCTAACAAGAGAGCTTTAGGGATGTAAAACTCAGCAAAATGCTTAGTAATCACTTACAGGTCTGAGCTCATTTGCCACAAAGTTTCTGACCATCACCAAATATTTTAAATCGGTTACCAATTTTAAGTGGTACATCATTTAGGGGACTCCCCTTTCCCATATGCTGTACATTTGTTTGATGAAAACTGAAGAAACTGGTTGAATTTTTAATATCGTTTTTGATTTATTTTTGGGGTTATGAGGTTAGAGACATGGGGACTTGAACATGTGTAATAATCATACACCTGTTTGAGTAATATGAGCATTATTAGTATGAATTTATGTTTCAGTTCATACAGATGAAAACTGCAGTTTACCAGAGTCAGCTTCTACATCATCTGGAGATTCTTCATCACCATCTTTGGATTCTTTATCACCATTTCTGGATTCTTCATCATCATCTCTGGATTCTTCCCAACGTCTGCTATCAGTTTTACTCCCAATTGCTTTGGGAGTGCTCTCTGTCATGATTGCTGGCCTGACTGTCTTATATGTCATCAACCTGTCAAGGATCAAAAAGAACAGCTCTTTAAAAGTCAAGAGTCCACATACAGAGCCATCAAAATGGTTGATTGGTAGTATTTCATCTTTTGGTAAGTTTTCATCAACACTTTATTTGCATTTATAATAAACTTCAATTGGTCATGTTTTAGTTCCTTAAATAATTCTATTTAGATCCTGGATGTTATGATCTCAAAGATTTCTGTTCAGAAGGTTAATTACTCAGCCTAATTGGCTGTATGAGTACACCCACAAAAGTCATTTTCCTCATGTGGCAGCTGAATCTGCCAGTTTGAATTATGTGGCAGGTTTTACTAATTTATCTTTCATTATGTAGCGGGTTAATTCTTCCAATGTATTATTCATTGAGTGAGCTAGGGTACTGTGGGTATGATTAGGCCCTGTACTAGCTTTGAAAACATTCTCTTCTTTTTCTCGCTACAGATGGAGGAAACAACAATTATCCTATAATTGAAAATGGTGACCAAGGCAGCTTTTGTGAATGTAATGTAATACCAGGGTCAACAAACAGATTTGATCCAAAGGAATGTGAATCTATATCACCTTCTGAGATGACCGGACCTACCTATTAATATCTTATAAAAAAGAATACATGTCAATCATCTAAAGTTCATGTGAACAAATGATGGATGTTCTAACGGTCTTACTCAAAAAGATGCAAATCTACCCTCCTATGACCCAACGTGTAAAAGGCTCAAATAACTTGATAGCACTAAAATAGCGTGGAAAATGTCACAGGAATTTGTGATGTCAAAAGAAGTTGTGATGTCATGAGAATTTGTGATGTTAAAAAAATTGTGATGTATAAGAGTTTGTGATGCATATAGCAATTTGTGATGCATAGGAATTTGTGATGATGTAGGAATTTGCGATATCAGGAATTTGTGATGTCAAAGGAATATGTGATGCCAAAGGAATTTGTGATGTCATAGGAATTTGTGATGTCATAGGAATTTGTGTTGTCATAGGAATTTTAATGTCATTGAAATCTGTGATGTCATAGGATCTATTGTTTCTAGTTACCTGAGCTTGGACACTACTGGGGTGGCTTGGTAATGGGCCGATGCTACGAATCTGGAGATTGACCAGAGTTTGCCACTGGTGTGGGAGATGGGAGAGAATAATTGAACAGTTCCTTTGTTACATTTTCAAATTTTATTACAAATCACTCGTGATCAAAAAAAAACAGAAAAAAAACTTGTTGTCCTGCTGGCCAGGACATCCAAAAAAATCATAACAACGCAGGTGTAATGTTTTTATTTTGGCTGTCACTTTCTATCAAACTTTGTGGTACACAGATGATAATTCTTTAGACAAGTACATTTTCCTCCCAGACAAGCAATAATGCAGAAGTTGGCGCTTGAAGGACATGTTTCTTTCAGGTTGCATGGTCATATGGATGGTGTATAGTAGTAGTTTAAACAATCCTGGAGTAACAATCTAAGGAGTAGGTAGCTCAGTTGGTAGAGCGTACAACTGTGATGCTGGATGGAGGTACAGGGTTCAAGCCTCGGCAGGTTTAACCTGTTTTTCCACAGCTATGCAGACAGATATGCCCAATACCAAAGTGGAAGTACGTTGCTTACAGCTCCTGATTTAGCTGTTAAGAGAAGTGGAAGTGGCAATGGTTGAGTGGTGCTTGTCATCTTTTGGAGGGGACGTTAAGACGTCAGTCCCGATGGTAGGACAGTCACACCCTGCCTGATTCTCTGAACACTGTTTACTTCCCATCCTGGTCCGGTGAAGTTCAAGTTCCTGTGTGCCGACTCGTCCAGCAGCCGGAGAACTTGACTGGTGTGCAAGGAGATGATTGAATTGTGATATTGCGCATTGTAAGAAACCAACATTATGATCCTTTTTGTTTTGATGTTGGAAGTGAATGTTGAAAGTTGCATGTAGGTGCATTTTATGTACATCCCAATATTGGAAAACTCAGGTACAAGGGTCAAGAATTTTGTCAGGATTGTACAATAATACTTCATAGAGAGGATAATAACAATTAAGTGTATACTGTTTGAGAAATGAATTACATGTATCTTAAATTTTATTTTTGTGAAATATATGATCTTACTCAGAATCATATAATTGATATTCTCACAATGAAACATTCCAGATAATTTTCTTTTTTCAAATTGAAACAGGGAGTGGGAAATTCTCTGCAAGGTTGAAAAATAGCAACTAAAAGCACCCATATGTCTGGTCTAATATGCCTAAAAGTTGGTGACATTTTGTAGCAGAACATGAAAATCAGCCAAAATATTGTCTGTATGCCTTTGATTGTTGCTTTTTATTATCCCCTACATTATCATCATCCACAGGGCCGAGAAACATGCAGTGGAAGAGGAGGGGGTGGGGAGGTAAAATTATTATCAATTGTAAAAAGCATAGTAAACTCACCACACTTAAATTTAATGGAAAAAAGTTGAAGCATTAAGGGAAAAAATGTGGATGTGCGGTCAGTGGCGTAACTAGAAATTCTGGAAGTAGGAGAGGGAGGAGAGGGGGGGAAGAAGGCGTCAATTTTCCGACAGACTGGAAACATCAAATGGGTAGTTTTCTTATGACAATCAGTATCATGATTCTTAAGTTTTGGAGAAGGGCAAGGATCTAAATTTCCGACAAACTGATATCATTAAATGGCAAATTTCTTAAGGTATTTGAAAGCTTTTACACCCTAGATCTCTCAAAGCCCCAAATAACATTTAAAATCATCTTTAAAAAATCAATTTAAATTTGACGGAATTAATATTATATGTCACATTACTGTGACACTATTTGTTTTGTTTCTGAACTGCACGTCTCCGTTTGACCACTTCTCAATTTGACCAAATTTAAAATATATATGATACTCTTACCTCTTACATGAAGGAACCCACCTTGTTTTTCAGGCTGCAGGAAAGGTTATTGCAAATCTCTTACTGATAGGTTTGCTATAACTTCTCGGTTGATGGAAATGCGTGATAAATCTGAAATCAGTCATTGAGCTTCTTAGGTATGTTTTTATTCTCTTCAGGCAGCTAAAAGCTCGCTCATCATGAGTGGGAGAAATGGGGAGTGTCAGTGAAATGTGCAGCAGAGTTACCATACTCTCAAAATGGCCTTTCATTTCAAACTTTAATGAAATGATGAAATTCCGAATGTTTGTCTTTGTTTTATCTGCAATCTAACACAGTTGAAATTGTAGGCTTCCAAAAGCTATGATCCACAGGTTGTAAATGTGTAACTGACAACCTTTAGTAGCAGAATCAAATAGTTTTAAGTACAAATAAACCATGTTTAAGTGGCTATTAAACGGTCATCAAAGAGAAACGGAGGTCTACTAACAATAGAATGCCACTTATAGCGTGCGCGACTAGCATTCCACCGACCGCCAAGAAATCATCAATAGAATTGGAAAATTTACGACAAGGAGTAAAAGTTTCTGACAAAACTCCCACTGAGGCTTGGTGGGGAAAATTTCCCCCCCCCCTGCATCCTTGTTAGTTATGTCACTGTGTGTGGTGGAACTCATCCTCTTCATCATGCTCATCCTTCTGGGGGAAGGTGGGGATGGGGGGTGCTTAATCATGATTAATAGTTAAAAGAATAGTGAAGGCCAAACCTCACACACCTTAAGTTTTATGTTGTTCCTCATGCAAATAGTTGTTATAAACTAGAGACATAATGCCTGATATTCCAGAGGGACCCATGATAATTTTTTTGATGGATTGATAAATCAAGACAACTATAAATAGTAGGATTCTGGGTGCAATTGTCCCAAAATAATTTGACCACAATTTGGTATTTAATTTTCACATCTATTCAAGAAAATATTCATTACTTAAAACTATATACCATATTCGACGTATTAAGCACCCCTGCTCTAATAGGCCCCCACCTAACATTTTTTGACTGATAACATAAGCTACTTAATTAATTTGAAAACTTAAAATTTTGTTACATTATTTGCATCTGACGCACTCAATATTTTTGAGGTGGTTATTGTGGCTCTAATATAGAACCAGTTCACACAGAGCAGTTCCAATAGCACACTGTATGCGGCCCAGAACATGGGCGCTTATTAGAAAGTAACTTCGGGCCTAAAAAGTGGTGTAATTCTATTTGCGTAATTGGCCCGGGCACTTATTACGTCGAATATGGATAGTTAAATTTGACAAGCATTAGTTGTTCTGCTCCTTAAAGTTTCAAACAGTCAGACCCGACCTGATAAATAACCAGGTCGGGTCAGATTTTTCCTCTTTATTTTCTTTATTCTGAAAACTTTAGTTGTTGTGGAAGTTAATGCTGAATATCATATTAGCAATGGATGAAGTCCTTATTCTGTGGTTATTTTAATTAGGATAAAGGGGTCTCACTATTTGCTACTGTAAGTTTGTGGTCATGATTTGCTGGAACAAATTTTTAAGGAGAAGGACAAGTCATGAGGTTGAGCCTTACATTGACATACATCTTGTTTGTGTTGCTCTAAACTTGAAGATGTGTAACTGTGTCAGTTTTGCATCTGAAACTGCTCCAAAGAGTTAAAGATCAGTTATTGTTTAGAGTCTGACATCATGACTTGTCCTTCTCCTTAAAAATTTGTTTCAGCAAATCATAACCACAAACTTACTGTAGCAAATAGTGAGACCACTTTATGTTAATCAAAATAACCACACAATAAGGACTTCATCCATTGCTAATATGATACTCAGCACAGACTTCCACAACAACTAAGATTTTCAGAATAAGGAAAATAAAGAGGAAAAATCTGACCCGACCTGGTTATCAGGTCGGGTCTGACTGTTTGAAACTTAAAGAGCAGAACAATTAATGTTGTCAAGGAATAGATATACCTGTAAATTCACCATTCTACCCATGTGAATTTATTTCTTATAGCACCTTGAGACCTCACACATATTATTTAGTTTTTGTAACTGTATCATCAGACATGTCCATATGGTCGTTTATGCAGTTGGCAGAAGCATCATAAATTTCAAAATCATAAATCTTGTAATATTAATACAATTCATATGTTGTGAAGAAAAACATAAGTATTATTATGTCAGACTCATGAAAATTTTAAGTTAAAATGTAATGTTCTGAATTTCATCATTAGATTCTTAATTGGCCTCATGTTAGCCTTAGAAATTTGTATGGGAAATGTTTTGTTTATGTTGAGTATATGTTGGACTTAAATAAAGTGACAATGTTGTGCCTCATCATTCTAGGAAAAGTCAAAATATCGTGTCCATGTCGGTTTGGGAAAATAACCCAAGTCCAAATATCGGTCTCGGAAAATAATTAGAGTTGTAATGTTGGATTCATGTCGGCCCTGACATTGGTGTCGTGCTCATGTCAGCCTCAATGTCGTGCTTACAACATTAGTCAGTTAGTAGAAGTCTTGAGCATTGTAATGTCGGCTTTATATCGGCCCCGACATTCGTGTCATGCTCATGTCAGCCTCAATGTCGTGCCTACAACGTTTGTCAAACTCTTGATCATCGTAATGTCGGGGCTTAGATTCAGTGTCGGGGCTTAGAATCAGTGTCGGCCTCAATGTCGGGGCTTAGAATCAGTGTCGGCCTCAATGTCAGGGCTTGTCGGTCTCAATGTCGGGGTTTGAAATCAGTGTCGGCCTTAATGTTGGGGCTTAAAATCAGTGTCAGCCTCTATGTCAGGGCTTAGAATCAGTGTCGGCCTCAATGTCGGGGCTTAGAATCAGTGTAGGCCTCAATGTCGGGGCTAAGAATCAGTGTCGGCCTCAATGTCGAGGCTTAGAATCAGTGTCCACCTCAATGTCGCGGCTTAGAATCAGTGTCGGCCTCAATGTCGGGGCTTAGAATCAGTGTCGGGGCTTAGAATCAGTTTTGGCCTCTATGTCGGGGCCTAATCAGCCCAATCATGTCAGCCTTACATTTTCGTATGGGTGATTCTGAAGTCTTATGTTATAAGATAATAAAGTAAGGTAAAGAGACACTTCATTTTTAGAAAGGGGCAATTTTCCAATGGGAACCAATTTCCTCAAACATGGGACTGACAAAAGTTGCCAGTTTGAATGTGATTGCTTTACATGCTAGCTTTATTTTGGTTTAATAGAAAATGAATAATATTCCTTTTAATATTCTAAAAGGAAAACAATAATGTCAACGTGGTGGTTTACGATGCTAGCTTTCGTTTGGTGCTAAAATAAGGAATTGATATTTGTTTCCGTATTTGTAGGATATTTTGTGTACTGCCTTTATGCTTCAACTTGCCAACATGGTCAGATGGTACTGAAATTAAGCTACGTGTATGTTGTAATGATTATCTTTGTGTTAATATGCTAAGAAATTAACATTGCATTATTGCAGGTTTTTTTTTTATATATGTTCAGTTCATATGCAAATGATGGTATTTTTTGTGTAAATTTTAACAATATTCCTTGAACTATTTTGCCTCCTAAAGTGATAAACTGCTAATGTTTATGAATCATAGGTAACTGCTTGGTATAAATATTGGTGTTAGAGAAGTTTTGTAAGTCACCATGTGGGTAAAAAAGCTTGGCTGAATATTATAGTCTCTAAAAAATGGAACCATCCTTTTTGGTGTAGGTCCCTTTGAAGTTGTTCGTTTGTCACTAATGCCAGATGGCATAAATCTATCATGGACAGATGGGTAAATGCCCCTAGGCTTACTCAAGCTGGAGGTCAGTTTCCAGGTACTTACAGTAGGATGTTGGTTTTAGTTTTATGTGTAAGTTGGTTAACCATGGAGCTATTATCTCAGTTAATAAATAGCTCCATGGGTAAACATCCTGCATTTTGAGCTGGTAGTGGTTATTTTAATTAAAAAAAATATTGGTTGTGGGGATGTTGTGGGGATGACTAATTTGTCACTGAAAAGAACTGCATTTCCATTCACTATTTCAAAAGTCTATGTAGACATGGTAGAAGAAAAAAGTCACATTAGCTTAATTACTTTGAGTGGAAAACCATAAAGGGGCTACAAGGGGTTACACTTCCTCCTCATAATTGGTTGAACATTTTTCTTTAATTTCCAGGTGTTAATATGCAAATTTTCTATCATGAAGTATTTCTATCCAAGGGTTGGTGGTTTAATGGCACCATCATGACAGCGATGGTCAAAATGTGTCAGAGAGGTCGAATTAGGTCAGCGGAGCACAAAAGAGTGAGAATAGGTAGTGAGACAGGTGGGATAGTGAGAGGGTGGGAGGGGTTAAGATGTAGTTAAAGCAGAAAGGGAATATATGCAATAGAGGAGGAGTTATGAAGTCATTTACATCATTTTGATAATGTAAAGTATCTTAGAAATAGATCTTAACTGCATTCTGATTTTGGAATACTTTTTCATTTCCGAAGTGGCTGCGACAGGGCCAGTATCGTCGATATGAAATCGCGGGGCCCCGAGTGAAAAACTAAAAATCAGGAGGCCATGGGGAAAATCTGAAAATTCAGGCTGCCCATATAATTTGTACAGTCCCTTATGACCCGGGCCTCCTGGACACGGGGTATTGTCACCCTTTCACCTAGGCGGCCCTGGACAGGGCTATATATGGATGGAAAGTTAAACCATCCCCCCACCCCACCCACACATTTTGAAAATTTGGTTACCTCAATTGGAAATTGTCACAAATCATTTGGAAATTGTCACAAATCAATAAGAAATTGTCAGAAAAAAAGTGGCCTGGGTTGGTGAATTCAAAATTCTTCTTTGTGGCATTGTTAATATGGCCATATGCAAAGGTGGAACAGCTAGTGGAGGGTGTAGCTCCAAACTGTTGAACATCATATTAGTGGTATAGTTAACAAAAACCTTGTACAAAAATTAAATGGGATATGATTGGAGCATAAATTAAACATATTTTTTGTGGAGACTACAATTTTAGAGAAATTACACTGGGGGTAGATATCTATTATTGTAGAGAAATCACACTGGGGGGTTGATATGTATTAATGTAGAGAAGTCACACCTGGGGTTATCTATTATTGTAGAGAAATCACACTGGGGGGTTGATATCTATTAATGTAGAGAAGTCACACCTGGGGTTATCTATTATTGTAGAGAAATCACACTGGGGGTTGATGTCTATTATTGTAGAGAAATCACACTGGGGGTTGATATCTATTATTGAAGAGAAATCACACTGGGGGTTGATATTTATTAATGTAGAGAAATCACACTGGGGGTTGATACCTAGTATTGTAGAGAAATCACACTGGGGGGTTGATATGTATTAATGTAGAGAAGTCACACCTGGGGTTATCTATTATTGTAGAGAAATCACACCTGGGGTTGATATCTACTAATGTAGAGAAATCACACTGGGGGTTGATATGTAGATAAATCACACCTGGGGTTGATATCTATTAATGTAGAGAAATCACACTGGGGGTTGATACCTATTATTGTAGAGAAATCACACTGGGGGTTGATATCTATTATTGTAGAGAAATCCGCACACTGGGGTTGATATCTATTATTGTAGAGAAATCACACCTGGGGTTGATATCTACTAATGTAGAAAATCACTGGGGGTTGATATGGGGTTGATATCTATTAATGTAGAGAAATCACACTGGGGGTTGATACCTATTATTGTAGAGAAATCACACTGGGGGTTGATATCTATTATTGTAGAGAAATCACACTGGGGTTGATATCTATTATTGTAGAGAAATCACACTGGGGGTTGATATCTATTAATGTAGAGAAATCACACTGGGGGTTGATATCTATTATTGTAGAGAAATCACACTGGGGGTTGATACCTATTATTGTAGAGAAATCACACTGGGGGTTGATATCTATTAATGTAGAGAAATCACACTGGGGGTTGATATCTATTATTGTAGAGAAATCACACTGGGGGTTGATATCTATTATTGTAGAGAAATCACACTGGGGGTTGATATCTATTATTGTAGAGAAGTCACACTGGGGGTTGATATTTATTAATGTAGAGAAATCACACTGGGGGTTGATATATATTATTGTAGAGAAATCACACTGGGGTTGATAAATCTGGGGGTTGATATCTATTAATGTAGAGAAATCACACCTGGGGTTGATACCTATTATTGTAGATAAATCACACTGGGGGTTGATATCTATTATTGTAGATAAATCACACTGGGGGTTGATATCTATTAATGTAGATAAATCACACTGGGGGTTGATACCTATTATTGTAGATAAATCACACTGGGGGTTGATATCTATTATTGTAGATAAATCACACTGGGGTTGATATCTATTAATGTAGATAAATCACACTGGGGTTGATACCTATTATTGTAGAGAAATCACACTGGGGGTTGATATCTATTATTTAGAGAAATCACACTGGGGGTTGATATCTATTATTGTAGAGAAATCACACCTGGGGTTGATATTTATTAATGTAGAGAAATCACACTGGGGGTTGACCTGGGGTTGATATATATTATTGTAGAGAAATCCATTGGGTTGATATCTATTAATGTAGAGAAATCACACTGGGGTTGATATCTATTATTGTAGAGAAATCACAAGGGTCACATCATTGTAGAGAAGGGGTTGATATCTATTAATGTAGAGAAATCACACTGGGGTTGATATCTATTATTGTAGAGAAATCACACTGGGGGTTGATACCTATTATTGTAGAGAAATCCGCACACTGGGGCTGATATCTATTATTGTAGAGAAATCACACTGGGGGTTGATATCTATTATTGTAGAGAAATCACACTGGGGGTTAATATCTATTATTGTAGAGAAATCACACTGGGGGTTGATATCTATTAATGTAGAGAAATCATACCTGGGGTTGATACCTATTAATGTAGAGAAATCACACTGGGGGTTGATATATATTATTGTAGAGAAATCACACTGGGGGTTGATATCTATTATTGTAGAGAAATCACACTGGGGGTTGATATCTATTAATGTAGAGAAATCACACTGGGGGTTGATTTTTATTAATGTAGAGAAATCACACCTGGGGTTGATATCTATTATTGTAAAGAAATCACACTGGGGGTTGATATCTATTATTGTGGATTATATGTGGATGGTGGATTTGATCAGAATGGTGGGCTGGATGACGTGGAGTTTGTTATCAATTTGGGAGTCCCATGAGATTTGCCAGCGGTCACAAACAAGGGAAGCGTTAAGCAGATTGATGTCAGAAAGGGTTTTGGGAATTGGGGTAGGGGGTGCATCGGCCCTGTCATTGCCAGGGATGCCAACATTGCTGGGTATCCAGAAGAAAAGAATACTTTTCCTGCACAGGGTGGGCGAAAGGAGTTTACGGAGGGGGAGATAGATTTATCCCATTAAAGATTGAGTAAAGAAGGACAGCCTCGGAGTCAGAGAAGATGGCAAAGTGGTTGAGGGGAAAGTACTCAATAAAGTTGAGGGCGAGGAGGATGGCCTTGGCGGAAAAGATAGACAAGTAGTCGGGAAGCCTACTACTGAGGGTGATGTTTGAATGACAGCAGCAGCAGCTGTCTTGTCGCCTTCCTTGGAGCCATCAGTATAGATAGAGGTGTAGTTTGAGAGTTGGTCTTTGATTTGGTTGTGGAGGTTGATGAAGAGGTTAGGATGGGTTTTGGTTTTGTGATGAGTGGAGAGGCCCAGGTGGATAGAAGGGAGGGGGGTGGCCCAGGGAGGAAAAGTGGGCCAGGAGAAGGTGCCAAGAGTGGTGGTGTTGATGTCGACATGGAGGTCTGAATTGATGCATAAGCTAAAGGGAGGGCATAGGGATTTAGTCCTTTCATAGAGGGTGAAGAAATTGGGGTACCTATTGAGGTTGTAAAGAGGGTTCTGGGTGTTGGTGAGGACTCTAAAAGCATAGAAGAGGCTGAGCTTTCTACACCTTAGCAGAAAGGGGGGTTCGTTGGCTTCAACATAAAGGCTCGTGATCGGGGAGGTCCTGTAGGCACCCAGACAAAGCCTGGGCTTCATTTACTCATGTACTCTCATCCGCTTGCGCCATGGAAATAAGGGTTAAGCACCGGCTCTTTGAGCCTGATGGCTCGGATGGATTCAGCTTTAGCTACAAAATTTATAGATCATAAAAATGGGAAAGATTTAGATCATGTTTAGTCAATTATACCGATCATCATACGAATATTGAAAACAATGAGAAAAGGAGATAAGGTCCTTTGGACTGTAGAATGCTTCAGGCTAAATTGAATCATTTTCTCAGTTTCAGAAAATCAATTAAACCTGGTATATCACTATAGATTAGAAGAGATAACGCAAATTCATAATCAGTATTTAGTGAGTCTGTGAATATAAGGCCCTCATCCCAAGTTTTTCTCCAGACTCGCAAATTAAAGATGACCCACAATTGAAATTTGGGTTGCTTGCACATAGCAAATGTTTGTTCTTCTTTATTCAAGCAGTCAAGTAAAAAGATCAGTTATAATAAGAGAACTTGTTTTTAATATTTGACAGAACACTAAAGTTTGATCTCTGTAAAGTTGCTCTTATCAATGAAGATGGGCATGACAGTCTATGACAATTAGGACCAGGTATCTCATTATTAGTTTTGCACCGGGCCTTATTTCAAAGATGCCCCACAAATGAAATTTGGGATGGCTCGCACACCCTATCAATTCTAAAGAGTTTTTAAACATTATAATCAGGGAAAATAAAGGTAGGCAGATGTAACCACTTTTCAGTTTAAAAAAAAAAGCCAGTGTAGGGTCGTTTTGCCCTGAACGTACGTGGTCTTTGTGGAAATTAAAAATAGATTAAATGCACACGAAGTGCATACAATTGCACAAATTTAGTCTCCTTCAGGGTGATCCTGTATTACTTTCTTTATTAGTTCAATAAAAGATCAGATATGAAACTGCTAAAGGATTAGTTCAGGAGCAAGACCATCTGATATGAAAGAGGACTTCGAAAGAAACAAAATGGTGAAGAAAGCATTCAAAAATCTTATTCTTTATAGGATCAGTTCAGTGGTCAAGCATGTTCATATAAGAGGACTTCAAAAGAAACAAAATGGTGAAGAAAGCATTTAAAACTCTTATTCCGTTAAGGACATATTGAAGTTTAAAATTTGGTATCATTTGTGTAGAAATGACTGAAATCAGACTAGTTGTGATGTCACAGCCTCAGATTTATGAAAGTCTTTATGTATCCTATGTTTTATTGAGTGATATTGTGGCTTAAAAACTTAGATGTTAGGAAAGTAGTAAAACAGAATCTAGATATGGTAATTATAATTTAACACCTGACGAGAGTTTGAGGAAAAATAATTAAAATAGTAAAAGTTACATCATTGTAAATTTTGTTCAAAATCGAGGGTTTGGTACACAATTGAAGACAAGGTTCAAACTTACAGATGTTTGGCGCAGAATTTTTGATGCAAACTGCAAATGTTTTGGTTTAAATTAAAGGATAAGTTCAGTGGTCAAACATGTCCATCTTATATAAAAGAGGACTTCAAAAGAAACAAAATGGTGAAGAAAGCATTCAAATATTTTATTCTGTTAGGAGATATTCCAGTTAAAAGCTTTATCTGTGTAGAAAGGACTGGTGTAGTAAGACTACTATGGAAAGTTGGATTCTTCATCCTCACATTCTTAACAATTTTTAATGTATTTTAAAGAAAGTTTATTTGAATTTTTTACTATTTAAAATATTTTTCTTTTTTCAGGTGGTACATCATAAATACCCTTACTAAACAGATTCAGTTTTACTACTTTTCTGACATATCCCATGGTTTTTAAGCCTAAAAATCACAGGACAAAATATGATAGAATACATAACAACTTTGAGGAATCTGAGGCTATGACATCACAACTAAATCAGATTTCAGTCGTTTCTACACAAATGGTGCCAAAATCTAAACTGCGATATCTCCTTAAGGAAATAAGGAACAAGATTTGTGAATGGTTTCTTCACAATATTGTTTCTTTTGTAGTCCTTGTTCATCTAAGATAGATTTGCTTGACCACTGAACTTATTCTTTCAGTGACTCTGTTTTTGCTATGATTCATGGCATTCTCCCCTGACATGCCACTGATCAGCATAAATTTACACTAATTTGTTTCTTCAGTAGTACTCTATAATACAAATGAAAATGATAATTCACAGGAATATTCCTTTAAACAAGAAAACATAACAAAAATGAAAACTTACATAAATGATTTCATTTTTTTTCATTTCAATCTGCTTAAACAATCCTCATGTATTATTAACAATTAATCAATCATAAAATTCATGGCCATTTTGATTAATCAGCCAATAGTGAGACAGAAAAAAAACTATATTACTGAATTACAATGAATAGCAGAGATGCAAGTTTATTTGTGTAAAGAACATCATCTATGTTTAACTCAACAATTCATTTAAACAGATTCTTAGAATCCTGTGTATACGAAACAAACTGTCATCAACAAGATGAAAATAATAGAGTATTTTACAAAAGATTACTATGATAGTCCCTAACTGGGTGTCATAACATCAAATTTACACATCACTGTTACCCAAATCAAACTGAAACGAAGATTCAACTGTACATTCAGATTTCACTGATAAGGGTTCTAGGTTCCACTTGGATAATGTAGTTAGATAAAGTGTATGCTTTCACTTTGCAATAACAGGAACTTATTTAAATTTCCAAGTGATTGACAGTGAGAATTGGAACATGGTATGCTTTTCTTGTGAAATTGAGCTCTTTCCACTGCTAAATGAATGTGGTGATAACGAATGAATATAGGACATGGCTATCTCGTTTCTACAGTGGAATTAAGAAGCGTATGTCCTTACAATTAAGTAAACTTTTATCAAAATGTACTTTAGAAAGTCTCCACTTTTACCCTTGGTGAAAATCTTTTAGCTTGAATAAATGTGAAGTCCTTGGGATTGCTCCCCTATTATAAATCTATGTAGTAGACACAGTTACTTCATAACCTTTACAATATATGATATAACAGTTAAGAAAGAAATACTTGCTTCCCCCTCCCCTTTTCCAGTGACAACCTAAAGTGAATTATGTCACCCCTCCCCTTTGCCCAATGACAACCTAAAGTGATTATGTCACCATTCCCCTTTGCCCAATGACAACCTTAAGTGAATTATGTCACCATTCCCCTTTGCCCAATGACAATCTAAAGTGAATAATGTCACCATTCCCCTTTGCCCAATGACAACCTTAAGTGAATTATGTCACCATTCCTCTTTGCCTAATGACAACCCAAAGTGAATAATGTCACCATTCCCCTTTGCCCAATGACAACCTTAAGTGAATAATGTCACCATTCCTCTTTGCCCAATGACAATCTAAAGTGAATAATGTCACCATTCCCCTTTGCCCAATGACAACCTTAAGTGAATTATGTCACCATTCCCCTTTGCCCAATGACAATCTAAAGTGAATAATGTCACCATTCCCCTTTGCCCAATGACAATCTAAAGTGAATAATGTCACCATTCCCCTTTGCCCAATGACAACCTTAAGTGAATTATGTCACCATTCCTCTTTGCCTAATGACAACCCAAAGTGAATAATGTCACCATTCCCCTTTGCCCAATGACAACCTTAAGTGAATAATGTCACCATTCCTCTTTGCCCAATGACAATCTAAAGTGAATAATGTCACCATTCCCCTTTGCCCAATGACAACCTTAAGTGAATTATGTCACCATTCCCCTTTGCCCAATGACAATCTAAAGTGAATAATGTCACCATTCCCCTTTGCCCAATGACAATCTAAAGTGAATTATGTCACCATTCCCCTTTGCCCAATGACAACCTTAAGTGAATTATGTCACCATTCCCCTTTGCCCAATGACAACCTTAAGTGAATTATGTCACCATTCCCCTTTGCCCAATGACAATCTAAAGTGAATAATGTCACCATTCCCCTTTGCCCAATGACAACCTTAAGTGAATTATGTCACCATTCCTCTTTGCCTAATGACAACCCAAAGTGAATAATGTCACCCCTCCCTTTTGCCCAATGACAACCTATAGTGAATTATGTTACCCCTCCCTTTTGCCCAATGACAACCTTAAGTGAATTATGTTACCATTCCTCTTTGCCCAATGACAACCCAAAGTGAATAATGTCACCCCTCCCTTTTGCCCAATGACAACCTATAGTGAATTATGTTACCCCTCCCTTTTGCCCAATGACAACCTTAAGTGAATTATGTCACCATTCCTCTTTGCCTAATGACAACCCAAAGTGAATTATGTCACCCCTCCCTTTTGCCCAATGACAACCTTAAGTGAATTATGTTACCCCTCCCCTTTGCCCAGTGAGAACCTAAAGTGAATTATGTCACCCCACCACTTTGCTCAGTGACAATCTAAAGTGAATTACGTCACCTCACTAAATTTCCTCATAAATTTGACAGTTTTATTTAACAAAAGCTTAATGACAGCTGGCTCTCCTCAAAATTGCCATTTTTGATTCTCTTGCTAATAGCATAAGGAACCTATGCAGTCATGTATGTGTGTGTGTCTATGACAGCAAGCTTGTAAGCATGATATATCAGAACAATACACTGGATTCATGTCATATGTGGTACACAGATTGCCCATGATCTGTAGATGTGCCCTATTGTTTTTGTCGGTGATGTCATGCATAATAATGAGGCAGGCTTAATTTAAAAATCTTGAAATGCTCATATTTTAAGAATCACATGTCTGTTTTGTTCCATATTTGGTATAATTATGTTGCTAGCTAGTGTGTATGTTCATTGTATATAAACATTCAATTTCATCAACATACATAGTAGGGAGGGCTTAATATGAATTTGCTGAAAAGAGCTGGTAAACACGATATCTAAAGAATGATAAACTGGAATCATATCATATGTGGTACACAAATAGCCCATGGTCCATATATGTATCCTATTGGTTGTGGTGGTGATGCATGCATATCAATAAGTAGGCGGGGCTTCATGTAAAAATCATTAAATGCTCATGTTTTAACAACTTTATGTTTGTTTTGATTCATACTTGGTATATGTATATTGTTAGCTAGTGTATACATATTCATGGTATAAAATAGTCGAATATCATTAATATACATAGTGGGCGGGGCTTAATTGGTTTTGCAGAAAAGAGCCTGTAAATACAGTAACTCAAGGACAATGCATTGGATACATATATGTGATGCACAGATAACCCATTGTCTGCTGTATTGTTTTTGGTGGTGATGTCATGCATATTGCTTAGATTGGGGTGAAAATCTTGAAAAAGTGTTGTCAATACGTTTCATCTTATTGATGTATCATGTACATGGTGGGCATGGCTTATGAATGTTATTAAGCATATTAATATAAATCAACCAACAATGAAAGAATGCATCATAACCACTAAACATTGTGGTTTTCTGGTTATTTTCAACAAAATTTCATACAAAACTCAAATAATGGAAATAAAAATCAAAAGGGGACAATTTTCTAATATTTGATAAGATAATCTGATAAAGCTCTGCCGATGTTAAACTTCACTTCACCAAATCTATACACTTTGATATATTTGAAATCAAAACAATGAAATTAGGTTCCAGCTTTTAATTATAGAAATTTCCCACAGAATACACAACCATTCTTACCGCTCCATGCTTTTTGGAATTCTTTTTCAGCCATATTTTACAATAAAAATAAACGTTTCCCTTTTATGCTTTGTACATTCTCCCCGAAATACGAGCATTAACGTACACTAGGGGCCAGGGCTCCTTAGAGGTAGGGGCCAGGGCTCCTTAGAGGTCGGGCCAGGACTCTTTAGAGGTCGGGGGCACGCTGCAGGGCCCCCAAGCGTTATGACACTGCCTCACATTCAGAGAAGTCATACTAGTGTTGAGAGAACTACAAACTAAAATTCACAGACTGTCATTACACCTCACATGCATTGTTAAATCCCTTCCTCTTACTGGAACATTCTAAAGGTTCAAAACCCTCAAATATGGATAATTTTTTCAGTCCTCAACTAAACAGGCATTTATTAATGTAGCAGTTTTGTGACAAAGTCTTTTACTTAAATTAGCATGCTGTAAGGCATACACTTTCATCTTTCTTGGTGAATTCAACCCACCTGACATTTAGAAAATTCATACTAGTTTTGAGAGAACAACAAACTAAAATTCAGAGACATTCATTCCTTCTACCTACTTATAAGCCAGGGCATAACCTGCTTAACCTTCACAGGGGAAACCTTCAAACTATAGGGAGGGGAAACCTTCAAACTATAGGGAAGAGAACCCTGACTGGTAGGAATAACAGTCTGCTCAAGACACCACATATACTCATTTTATAAAACTAATCTCTATTAAATCTTACAAATACTACAATCAATTTAACTTTCTCTGATGTCCACTCTGAATTCTCATTGTAGGTAATGAGGACATTTGGTATCAAAGTACAAGTTCACTGGAATATTCTGAAGATTTGAAGGTTCAAACCATTAAGATCAAGTTTTCAGTCCTTGTCTAAACAGTATCAGTTGTGTAACACAATCTTTTACTTCAAATAGCATGCAGTGAGGCGTACACTTTCACGTATAGCACTATTGGACTTCAGGCAAAACCACTTTAAATCTCTGATGCTGTATCCTGTTTAGAAAGGGGGGAGCACCAGTGTTAAGTAATCTTAACTGAAGTATCAAGCCAAACCGAATCCTTCGGGACATTCCTCAATCGCGATCAACAACATCTGTCGTAATTTATCATAAGTCTCGTATGCGGGTAAATCCAATTGATTAAAGCTGAAAGAGAAAATGAAACAAATGTGACTACTTTTTTGGGGAGGAGAATGTGAGATACAGGGGACACTGGAAAGGTGTCCTCTCTTCGGGAGGGGCGACAATGAGTGAACACACAATGACAATTACGGGGTCGTCACCTGCGTATTCGGTTATGATAGCAACAATGCTATCATGAAACGTTTAATATGACCTGGACGAAAACACAGGTACGAGGTATGTACAGACATAACATCGACAACCAAGTCAATGTCCACGGCCTTTAATAACCAGCTGTGGTGCACTGGCGTGTCTACCCAACCCAGGCTTGAACCCAGGGCCTCGTGGTCTGTAGACATGTATGATAACCGCTATACCACAGTTGGTAGACAAGGGGGAGGGGTTAAGGGTGAGGAGATAAGAGGCAGAAGATGATAGACAAATATGCAGGATAAGATGGGTGTGGGGATTGTGAGGAGTGGTGGATAGCAGTGGAAAAGAAGAGAGGGTGAATGAGAAGAGAGGGTGAATGAGAAGAGAGGGTGAATGAGAAGAGAGGGTGAATGAGAAGAGGGGCAAAAGGGGTTAACAAAGGACAAGTGAGAGGATGGCGTGGGTGAATGATGAACATAAAGGGAATGGTGAGGAAGGAAATGGAATGAGAGAGGGTGAGTGATGAACATCAAGGGAATGGTGAGGAGGGAAATGGAAGGAGAGAGGGTGAGTGATGAACATAATGGGAATGGTGAGGAGGGAAATGGAATGAGAGAGGGTGAGTGATGAACATAAAGGGAATGGTGAGGAGGGAAATGGAATGAGAGAGGGTGAGTGATGAACATAATGGGAATGGTGAGGAGGGAAATGGAAGGAGAGAGGGTGAGTGATGAACATAATGGGAATGGTGAGGAGGGAAATGGAAGGAGAGAGGGTGAGTGATGAACATAAAGGGAATGGTGAGGAAGGAAATGGAATGAGAGAAAATGATGAACATAAAGGGAATGGTGAGGAGGGAAATGGAATGAGAGAGAATGATGAACATAAAGGGAATGGTGAGGAGGGAAATGGAATGAGAGAAAATGATGAACATAAAGGGAATGGTGAGGAGGGAAATGGAATGAGAGAAAATGATGAACATAAAGGGAATGGTGAGGAGGGAAATGGAATGAGAGAGGGTGAGTGATGAACATCAAGGGAATGGTGAGGAGGGAAATGGAATGAGAGAGGGTGAGTGATGAACATAAAGGGAATGGTGAGGAAGGAAATGGAATGAGAGAGGGTGAGTGATGAACATCAAGGAAATGGTGAGGAGGGAAATGGAATGAGAGAAAATGATGAACATAAAGGGAATGGTGAGGAGGGAAATGGAATGAGAGAGGGTGAGTGATGAACATCAAGGGAATGGTGAGGAGGGAAATGGAATGAGAGAGGGTGAGTGATGAACATAAAGGGAATGGTGAGGAAGGAAATGGAAGGAGAGAGGGTGAGTGATGAACATAATGGGAATGGTGAGGAGGGAAATGGAATGAGAGAGGGTGAGTGATGAACATAAAGGGAATGGTGAGGAGGGAAATGGAATGAGAGAGAATGATGAACATAAAGGGAATGGTGAGGAGGGAAATGGAATGAGAGAAAATGATGAACATAAAGGGAATGGTGAGGAGGGAAATGGAATGAGAGAGGGTGAGTGATGAACATAATGGGAATGGTGAGGAGGGAAATGGAATGAGAGAGGGTGAGTGATGAACATAAAGGCAATGGTGAGGAGGGAAATGGGAGAGAGGGTGAGTGATGAACATAATGGGAATGGTGAGGAGGGAAATGGAATGAGAGAGGGTGAGTGATGAACATAAAGGGAATGGTGAGGAAGGAAATGGAATGAGAGAGGGTGAGTGATGAACATAATGGGAATGGTGAGGAGGGAAATGGAATGAGAGAGGGTGAGTGATGAACATAAAGGGAATGGTGAGGAAGGAAATGGAATGAGAGAGGGTGAGTGATGAACATAAAGGGAATGGTGAGGAGGGAAATGGAATGAGAGAGGGTGAGTGATGAACATAATGGGAATGGTGAGGAGGGAAATGGAATGAGAGAGGGTGAGTGATGAACATCAAGGGAATGGTGAGGAGGGAAATGGAATGAGAGAGAATGATGAACATAAAGGGAATGGTGAGGAGGGAAATGGAATGAGAGAGGGTGAGTGATGAACATAATGGGAATGGTGAGGAGGAAATGGAATGAGAGAGAATGATGAACATAAAGGGAATGGTGAGGAGGGAAATGGAATGAGAGAGGGTGAGTGATGAACATAATGGGAATGGTGAGGAGGGAAATGGAATGAGAGAGAATGATGAACATAAAGGGAATGGTGAGGAGGGAAATGGAATGAGAGAGGGTGAGTGATGAACATAATGGGAATGGTGAGGAGGGAAATGGAATGAGAGAATGATGAACATAATGGGAATGGTGAGGAGGGAAATGGAATGAGAGAGGGTGAGTGATGAACATAATGGGAATGGTGAGGAGGGAAATGGAATGAGAGAGAATGATGAACATAAAGGGAATGGTGAGGAGGGAAATGGAATGAGAGAGGGTGAGTGATGAACATCAAGGGAATGGTGAGGAGGGAAATGGAATGAGAGAGGGTGAGTGATGAACATAAAGGGAATGGTGAGGAGGGAAATGGAATGAGAGAGGGTGAGTGATGAACATCAAGGGAATGGTGAGGAGGAAATGGAATGAGAGAGGGTGAGTGATAAACATAATGGGAATGGTGAGGAGGGAAATGGAATGAGAGAGAATGATGAACATAAAGGGAATGGTGAGGAGGGAAATGGAATGAGAGAGGGTGAGTGATGAACATCAAGGGAATGGTGAGGAGGGAAATGGAATGAGAGAGAATGATGAACATAAAGGGAATGGTGAGGAGGGAAATGGAATGAGAGAGGGTGAGTGATGAACATAATGGGAATGGTGAGGAAGGAAATGGAATGAGAGAGAATGATGAACATAAAGGGAATGGTGAGGAGGGAAATGGAATGAGAGAGGGTGAGTGATGAACATCAAGGAATGGTGAGGAGGGAAATGGAATGAGAGAGGGTGAGTGATGAACATAATGGGAATGGTGAGGAGGGAAATGGAATGAGAGAGGGTGAGTGATGAACATCAAGGGAATGGTGAGGAGGGAAATGGAAGGAGAGAGGGTGAGTGATGAACATAAAGGGAATGGTGAGGAAGGAAATGGAATGAGAGAGGGTGAGTGATGAACATCAAGGGAATGGTGAGGAGGGAAATGGAATGAGAGAGGGTGAGTGATGAACATAAAGGGAATGGTGAGGAGGGAAATGGAATGAGAGAGGGTGAGTGATGAACATCAAGGGAATGGTGAGGAGGGAAATGGAATGAGAGAGGGTGAGTGATGAACATAAAGGGAATGGTGAGGAGGGAAATGGAATGAGAGAAGTGATGAACATAAAAGGAATGGTGAGGAAGGAAATGGAATGAGAGGGTGAGTGATGAACATCAAAGGGAATGGTGAGGAGGGAAATGGAATGAGAGAAAATGATGAACATAAAGGAATGGTAAAAGGAGGGAAATGGAATGAGAGAGGGAATGAGTGATGAAAGAGAGTGCTAATGGACAAAGAGCCTTAAAGCATCTAGTGACATCAGGAAGAGGTGACAAATCATTCTTGTTTGGAAAGCAACAAGCCCCACCCCAAAATATTAACATTTTACAGCTTTTCCATTTCTAAGTCTAATCATTCAAGAAAATATGCATGATTGTGATATCATCAGAGGGAGAACTCACCATTTTAATGTACATCCATCATTTGTTCTTTTTTAAATCTTTACAAATTTTAGTTTGCAGAAAATTGTATTTTAAAATGTCTAAAACTGGATCCTACCCCAATCAATATTTTGAAGGGACAGATGTGAAGTCAGGAGCAAATAAATTTAAAGACCAAATAAATTTGAAGACCAAAATTACGTGCTTCATCGGATCTTCAATAATACATATATTTCTTGCATAAGAAAACCTCATTCAAGTCTAAACCTCGTAATACATTTGTGTCTTAAGCTCTAGACAAAATCTCAAATCTGTGGGGACTATATTGCTCACAACAGAAACCACAATCCAGCACAAGCAATGAGCTATTACACCAGGGATTTCCACACACTTCACCTCACTTTCCATGGTCATAATCTAACATTGATAGTAAACCAATTTCACAGCAGCTGCACTGACTTTCACACTCAACACAAGGACAAAAGTATTCCCCTGTGATCAATATGACTGGCTTAAAGTAATAATTTACAAGTAGGATGGTATTTAACAGTAAAGGTTTTGTTTGTTTATTGATGAGTGATTTTAAGTGATGTTTTTGTTCAACCTTGTAGGCTTTAAGGATTTTGAAATAAAAATCCATAGCAACAGAATTTTATCTTGCAGAACATCAATGATGTTGAAGCTCAACTTTATCACAAAAATGCCAATAAGAATAGTAAAGATGATATGAAAGGAAGATGAAATGGGAGTTGCCATTTTCAAATAAAGTTTTGCACATAACTTTTTGTTATAGTCTACTGTCATTTAATAGTATTTTGTAAGAAGCAATTTGTTCTGCAATATTCCCAATGATTATACTCTAACATTGTACTCCTCTCTTTCAATTAGTTTGTCTGAAGATGCGCCAATCATATGATGTAAAACCAAGGATGTACAAACACACCCTTGAGGAACTAAACAATAAGCAAAGCTTTTACACATGTCTTTTTTATGAGGCCATGCCTTTAATCCAAAAGACCCAAGTTATTTTCCATTAAAATGTGTAAATTCAGCTGGCAACTGATGTCAAAACCAAAGCTGTTTGGAGATTCCATTGACTGTGTCTACACATGTGTTAGCTAAAAATAATAAATTTCCTCCAGAAAAGGAGAAACCTTTATAAGTGGGGGATTGTCCCCCTGGATTCGCCGAAAGTATACTTCAGATCCCTCGCAACACTTTGTCAGAGAAAACAATATTAAATTCTTTCATAATGACGATATTTGTCTTACTATTTAACTTGCAATTTTCTTACTTTTGTTGGCTAAAACCAGTTTACTTTCCTTAAGAAAAGAAAAAATCCATAGAACTCCAGGGGACTTTCCCAATGGAATCCAAGAAAGTACACTTTATGTCCCTCCAGCATTAATGTGTATAAATAGATTCATCATTCATGCAATAATCAACAAGATATCTCTTACAAGGTTGCATCATCTTCATTTTTGTTCCTAAATTTCCTCAAATGAAGGATAATTCGATAAAAAAAATTTTTAAAGGAAGGGGAGGAGGGGGGGGGGAGGGGGGTGGGACTCCTTTCTCCAAATTACCAGAGAAAGAAGCTTAGGTCCCCCACTTTTTTCAGAAGATTACAGTACCTAATTTGAGATTTCATTTTAAAAAGCAAAAAAGTTTTATAAATCAATCAATACTTCTTCCTTTTTTTTTTTGTCATTTGCTACACTTAAGATTTAAGAAACTACTCCCGAGCTCCAAAAGATGCAAATTTTACTTTACATTGCAACAATGAGGCAAGTCACTCAGGCAAAGACAATGGGCAAGAGTGATTAACAGGGAGAGTATTCCATGCTGTCCACAACAGACGATATTGTGCACTGAAGTATGAACAGAACAAAGCGGTACCTCCTTGGTGTCTTATTATTTCCCTGGTGTGAATAGTCAACTGTAGGCAATATTTACACATCAGCACATATTTTCCAGATTTGACTGCAGATTTTCATAAAAATAAAATTGCTTTATTTCAGGTATGCAAACAGTAAATGAAAAACTGAATACACCTCATGTGAAGAATTTCATGCTCTTCCTGACTGCCAAATTTCAGAAGTGTTTGGTCAAAAACCTTTGACTAGATACATTTCAAATATGGTAGACCAAAGTTAACAGAAATTTCCCATTTGATAACCTCAACTTTGTAAAAATGATATCATACATTTGCCATGTGTCAATAATACTTTAGATCAATCATCAGTGTAAAGAGATTATTTGCAACTCTATTAATCAAAATTAGATAAACATACCAAGTGTGAGCTGTAGGGAGTCTGTCAGTGGACCGGTCATCTCGGTGAATCTGGAATTTCTGTGGGCCATTCATGCCCTCCAGGGAACCAAAGCCTTGGAGAGGCACCTTAGATGTTCCTGTAACAAACTGAATGAACTTTGCCCTTAACGCCTGGTCAAAAGACCTCAGGCCACGCCAGAACCACTGGATCTGTGACAGGGAAAAAATAAATAAACATAAAATTGATCCAGTATGAAAATTCTGATTTCTTGAGAACTGATTTTAATAATGCTACATCCCGGTGGGTCTGCAACCAGTGAGTTCACAACTGGTTATTAAAGGCAGTGGCTGTCTTGATATAATGTCCAGCACTGGATGCTTTCAAAACGTTAAACCTTGCTATGCTAAGATATGGCCAAATTCATGTGTCCATAATGGACCAATCTTATATTGGAATAATTTAGTTATCAACCAATCAATTACTGAGGCTGTTGTTGACCATCTGCACAATTCATGCAGGATGTGGGGTGAAGCACATGCTTTCGTATGCTAATCATGCATACTTTAAACATGAAGGTCACACATTGTTTATAACTATTTCTCCAGTAACATCACTTGATTATTTGAAGGGAAAGTTACCCCAACAGTTGATTGGTGACATTCAGATAAAATCTGTTTGAAATGGTCTATTGGGATAAACATTCTACAATGGCTTTTCCACACCGATTGATTGATTAATTGACCCATTGATTGATGAGACTCATTGACAGCGAAGGTCACATCCTGCCTGAGAGGTTTTAAAAATCACACACTTGCTTACCTGAAGAGAGTTGCCTTGGTATTTGTGGTACTCGGTATTAGCCTTAAGGTCGTCGACATCAACAGTAGGTAACCCGGAGATAAGTAATTCCAATTCTTGTTCATTGAAGATGCTGATTAGTCTCTTAGGAATGATGTCATAGAAACCTTCCAAGAAACTGTTGATTTGCTTGCGGATGGCGCCCGTCATCTTCATTTGGCAAACCCGATGGACATACTCATGCTTATTGTCCGTGGTCACTACAATGTTGGCACCGTTGGGTTTGAGGTCCCGTGTTTCTGTCACTCCAAATTCTACAATCTGAGATGAAAAACAGATAATAAACATTCATATCTTGCACGATAAGCTTTAAAAGACAATAGTGTGAAGAAATCTTTTTTTGCAGTAAAGGAGCTACTGAGGGTTTAAATATGTAACAAATTTGTTGTAAATAAGTAGTAATTATGCAACAGCAGATAAACACCTCACCCTCTTTACAGTGGTCAATGCGTTTCAAGATTCTTCCACTGCATTGGTTGTAAATCACAAAATCTCAATAAAGTGCTCGACTTAAAACTTATCTGTTAAAAACATTGATACAGATTGTGTGATTTAAATTGCTGACCCCCACCTTCTTTTCCCCAAAATAATTCCAAACAGTATTAAATGGCCGACAAGGATGAAGAAGAAAAAAAGTAAACATTTACCTCTGTGCTAAAAGTGAGCTCGTATCCGAGTTCAGATATATCATGCTCCAACAAGAAGATGAGACCTTGATAAAACGCATAGTCCTCACTCTCCATGTCCGTATATCTGTCAAAACAACATCAAGTTCAACTCATACCAAATGTTCTCATTTTTTCTCACGATAAACTTTCCAAAAGATACTAAATATGCCAAAGATCTTGAAAAAAGGATAAATTTCATCCAGTGCAATTGACTTAATAACTGTGAAAAGTAATAAACTTAAAAAGAGCAATTTATTATACATTTTTCAACTTCTGATAACAACTTTTTCCTTTCATTCTTTGTTCAACTGGCAATTATTTAGATCAACAGTAATTATTTAACATGAATTTTCAACCCATTTTGAAACAAGTTGACTTTGTTGATTTTTTTTTTTTTTTTGAGGTTTAACAGAACCACGACAGTTAGATTCAAATGTGCCAGGAGTTTATTTAACATTCATGGTGATAGCGTAAAGGGAGGAAGAACAAAAATGTAAATTGGATAGAAGATTAATAAGAGTAATATAAAAGGGGGGTCAGTGAGTATTAGATCAAGTGGAATAAGTTGCTGTCACGGAAGAAGGTAATGATGTCGGAGGAGAAATTTTTCTTCTTTCATTCAAAGGACATAGGCCACCATTTATCTTTGGGAGGAGCAGTGGTAAAGAATGGTTAGTACAAGACAATTCTCAATATAAAAGTTCAGGCATATCAGATTCCATCTTAAGAGTCAGTGTGCATGAGTAGCATCAAGAATGTTGGTGTTGAGTTGTTGGAAATGCTACTGAAGGAGATCAATTATAAATAGCTTACGTGACTGCTTTGCCGAGAATGTGCTTGTAGAAAGAACGTGAAAAGTAACACTCGAGAAGCTTGTTGTCATAAATAGCTTTGGCAATGATGCGACCAACAAATTTGAAGTAGCTGAGATGGTTGGAGTTGCAGTGTGAGGCTGGGTTGGGGATGTACGTCACCCTGTCTCCTGGAGAGGTCTTGAAGAGGGCGTACATGGGGTTAAAGATTTCCCTGTATAATGAAAATAAATGCATAATTGTTTATCCTTATGTTATATGCACAATATTATACACCGTGAATACTGCTGGAATATTTGCTTGGTGTTTAACATCGATATCATTATTTTCTTGAAAATAGTAACTGTTACACTTGACTCCATGAAGAATACTCTACAAATAATCAGCGGAACTTTCAGCAAGGCACCATATATTTTCATTTAAATATTGTTCTACATCACAAAAATGAAAGTGGAAACTTTAATAAGAAGTATTAGTAAATAGCCAACACATTTAAGCAAAATGTGCAATTCTGTTTTAAAATGTGCTAAAATTATGGAAATAGCATTCATCAGAATTAGGTGACCAGAGGCACAAATCCCTTGTGGTTCTGATGATCACTTTGGATTGGAAGCATATATTTTTTTAAATCATATTTCTTAAAGTGTTGTGTTCTTACATGTTTAGGTATTTACCACACTGGAATGTGTAGTTTTTGTTTATTTTGTTTCTGATTAAGTGTTACAGTTATTCCTGTGTTCTTATTATATTCATGACATCAGCACTTAAAAAAATTGATCATCTACAGACCACAAAACATCCTTATATCAAGTATGACATAAATTCACTGAATGGTTCTTGAGATATCATGTTTACAAGCTTGTTAACATAATTTTACATTTAGCCCCACAGACAAATATTCATGACATCATCACAAAAACTTACTAAGCTTGCACATATCTAAATAATGGTTTACTCCAATTTATTGTCAAAAGGTGCTGCGACTAAACATAAGTAAGTATCCCTAGACCCTCACATCAGTATGTATCCCTAGACCCTCAACATCAGTATGTATCCTTGAACCCTCTACATCAGCATGTATCCCTAGACCTTCAACATCAGCATGTATCCCTAGACCCTCAACATCAGTATGTATCCCTAGACCCTCAACATCAGTATGTATCCCTAGACCTTCAACATCAGTATGTATTTCTAGACCCTCAACATCAGTATGTATCCCTAGACCCTCAACATCAGTATGTATCCTTAGACCCTCAACATCAGTATGTACCCCTAGACCCTCAGCATGTATCCCTAGACCCTCAACATCAGTATGTATCCCTAGACCCTCAACATCAGTACGTATCCCTAGACCCTCAACATCAGTATGTATCCTTGAACCCTCAACATCAGTATGTATCCCTTGACCTTCAACATCAGTATGTATCCCTAGACCCTCAACAAAAGTATGTATCCCAAGACCCTCGACATCAGTATGTATCCCTAGACCCTCAACATCAGTATGTATCCCTAGACCCTCAACATCAGTATGTACCCCTAGACCCTCAACATCAGTATGTATCCCTAGATCCTCGACATCAGTATGTATCCCTAGACCCTTAACATCAGTATGTATCCCTAGACCCTCAACATCAGTATGTATCCCTAGACCCTCAACATCAGTATGTATCCCTAGACCTCAACATCAGTATGTACCCCTAGACCTCAACATCAGTATGTATCCTAGACCCTCGACATCAGTATGTATCCCTAGACCCTTAACATCAGTATGTATCCCTAGACCCTCAACATCAGTATGTATCCCTAGACCCTCAACATCAGTATGTATCCCTAGACCCTCAACATCAGTATGTATCCCTAGACCCTCAACATCAGTATGTATCCCTAGACCCTCAACATCAGTATGTATCCCTAGACGCTCAACATCAGTATGTATCCCTAGACCCTCAACATCAGTATGTTTACCTAGACCCTCAACAAAAGTATGTATCCCTATACCTTCAACATCATTATGTATCTCTAGACCCTCAAGATCAGTATGTACCCCTAGACCCACAATATCAGTATGTATCCCTAGACCCTCAACCAGGTATAAGCCCTGACTCTATAAGCCACTAAGGCTTGATGAGATTGAAGTTTGAACTAATCAACCTTTAAAAAAGTTTATAAAATTTCTATGGAGTATTTGCATTGTTATGACCCTATATTAAATCCTGTAAATGCACGATCAGGATTATTTGGTTTATTTCATTTTCAAAACAAGATAACTTGTAAATAGAGCTATAAAATATATGTAAAATTTTCTTGTTTTTAATTTTTTTAGTGTTTTTATTTTTTTAAATTTTTTTATACATTTTTTAAACAATCTAACACAATTTTTTTATAAAAGATGAATGTTTAGGCATTGTGTTTATATGTGTATTCAATGCACGGTCCAAAGGACTTTGTACTCAGGAATGACCCTTCTATAAAGTTGGGCCATTCCACTCACGTCAAAGTTCTTTGCCCCATCATTAAATACATATATACACAATCTGCCTCAACATTAATCTTTACCTAATGATTTTGAAATCCACCCTAAATCAAACAATGTACAAGCCTATCAAAAGCTGATTGGTTGGTTGTTTGGTGTTAGTTGACCTTTGACAGTTTGTGTCACATGTTGGTTAGAAAGAGAGAGACTTGTTGCCTTACTTTGAGATGATGAGATACCATTCTCTCAGAAGTCCTCCTGCATCTTGACCCTCTTCACCTTCAAACACAACGTAAAACTTGTCCTTCCATTGCTCCGGTGACTTGCGGTGAAGCTCCCTGTAGGAGTCCTCAAACACATGCTCCCTACGTACATGGATAGCCATGTCTTCTCTCCTCATTCCTTCATCCACTCGCTCCAGCTCCTGTCTGAAGTACCGTCTCTTAACGTCAAAGTCAAGGATGCGGACATGGTTGACTAATACTGCGAAGGGGCCCTCTGAGAGGTGGACAGTAGACTGGCGCAAGATTTGATTCAAAACGCTTCTGTGCTTTTCTAAAATATGGACAAAGGGCGAAATATGTAGATGGCAGCTCTAAAAAGTATTTTTATTTCATGTATTAAAGAATATACCTTCCTTCTGACCCATTTAAATGAGGGACCAGTATGATGGAATATGCAATCTAGTTTATCTAATTAGAATACTCTTAAAAGATTAGTCTAGTGGTTCTTCTTGCTTAGTAAAGTATAATAAGAAAAACAAAATTGTGAAGAAACATACACTAATGCCCGATTCAGGTCATGCATATGAGGGATAATTGGAATTAAGGTTCAACGGCACCACAACAGGGTGGAAAGGAGTTTTTGAAGGATGAGGTCCATAGTGGAGTTTTCCCATTATAGGCTGTGTATGGATGAGGGACAGAGTTGGAGAAGCAGTTGAGGGAAGTTGGGGCCTAGAAAGATAGAACTAGGCTATGATGAGTAAATTTTTTTCAGTTCTTTCATTTAAACTTTCTCTGAATTGAAGGATTAGTGAAGGATTAGTCTATGGTCAGACATATGCTTCCTTCCTGATTTGAAGGATTAGTCTATTTGTCTGACACATACTTCCTGCCTGATTAGTCTATTGGTCAGACATATGCTTCCTGCCTGATTAGTGTATTGGTCTGACATATGCTTCCTGCCTGATTAGTCTATTGGTCTGACATATGCTTCCTGTCTGATTAGTCTATTGGTCTGACATATGCTTCCTGCCTGATTAGTCTATTGGTCTGACATATGCTTCCTGCCTGATTAGTCTATTGGTGTGACATATGTTTCCTGCCTGATTAGTCTATTGGTCAGACATATGCTTCCTGCCTGATTAGTCTATTGGTCTGACATATGCTTCCTACCTGATTAGTCTATTGGTCTGACATATACTTCCTGCCTGATTAGTCTATTGGTCTGACATATACTTCCTGCCTGTTTAGTCTATTGGTCTGACATATGTTTCCTGCCTGATTAGTCTATTGGTCTGACATATGCTTCCTGCCTGATTAGTCTATTGGTTGGACATATGCTTCCTGCCTGATTAGTCTATTGGTCTGACATATGCTTCCTGCCTGATTAGTATATTGGTCGGACATATGCTTCCTGCCTGATTAGTCTATTGGTCTGACATATGCTTCCTGCCTGATTAGTCTATTGGTCTGACATATGCTTCCTGCCTGATTAGTCTATTGGTCGGACATATGCTTCCTGCCTAATTAGTCTATTGGTCTGACATATGCTTCCTGCCTGATTAGTCTATTGGTCGGACATATGCTTCCTGCCTGATTAGTCTATTGGTCTGACATATGCTTCCTGCCTGATTAGTCTATTGGTCTGACATATGCTTCCTGCCTGATTAGTCTATTGGTTGGACATATGCTTCCTGCCTGATTAGTCTATTTGTCTGACATATGCTTCCTGCCTGATAAGTCTATTGGTCTGACATATGCTTCCTGCCTGATTAGTCTATTGGTCTGACATATGCTTCCTGCCTGATTAGTCTATTGGTCGGACATATGCTTCCTGCCTGATTAGTCTATTGGTCTGACATATGCTTCCTGCCTGATTAGTCTATTGGTCTGGAATATACTTCCTGCCTGATTAGTCTATTGGTTGGACATATGCTTCCTACCTGATTAGTCTGACATATGCTTCCTGCCTGATTAGTCTTTTGGTTGGACATATGCTTCCTGCCTGATTAATCTATTGGTCAGACATATGCTTCCTTCCTGATTTGAAGGATTAGTCTATTTGTCTGACATATACTTCCTGCCTGATTAGTCTATTGGTTGGACATATACTTCCTGCCTGATTAGTCTATTGGTCTGACATGCTTCCTGCCTGATTTGAAGGATTAGTCTATTTGTCTGACATATACTTCCTGCCTTATTAGTCTATTGGTCGGACATATACTTCCTGCCTGATTAGTCTATTGGTCTGACATATGCTTCCTGCCTGATTAGTCTATTGGTCTGACATATGCTTCCTGTCTGATTAGTCTATTGGTCTGACATATGCTTCCTGCCTGATTAGTCTATTGGTCTGATATATGCTTCCTGTCTGATTAGTCTATTGGTGTGACATATGTTTCCTGCCTGATTAGTCTATTGGTCAGACATATGCTTCCTGCCTGATTAGTCTATTGGTCTGACATATGCTTCCTGCCTGATTAGTCTATTGGTCTGACATATACTTCCTGCCTGATTAGTCTATTGGTCTGACATATACTTCCTGCCTGTTTAGTCTATTGGTCTGACATATGCTTCCTGCCTGATTAGTCTATTGGTCTGACATATGCTTCCTGCCTGATTAGTCTATTGGTTGGACATATGCTTCCTGCCTGATTAGTCTATTGGTTGGACATATGCTT
The DNA here is from genome assembly GCA_020152595.1 of Chiridota heheva. Classification (NCBI taxonomy): domain Eukaryota; kingdom Metazoa; phylum Echinodermata; class Holothuroidea; order Apodida; family Chiridotidae; genus Chiridota; species Chiridota heheva. Next base: position 1,316,210 of record JAIGNY010004509.1, read on the forward strand.
CCTGCCTGATTAGTCTATTGGTCTGACATATGCTTCCTGCCTGATTAGTCTATTGGTCTGACATATGCTTCCTGCCTGATTAGTCTATTGGTTGGACATATGCTTCCTGCCTGATTAGTCTATTGGTCTGACATATGCTTCCTGCCTGATAAGTCTATTGGTCTGACATATGCTTCCTGCCTGATTAGTCTATTGGTCTGACATGCTTCCTGCCTGATTAGTCTATTGGTTGGACATATGCTTCCTACCTGATTAGTATATTGGTCGGACATATGCTTCCTGCCTGATTAGTCTTTTGGTTAAACATATGCTTCCTGCCTGATTAATCTATTGGTCAGACATATGCTTCCTGCCTAATAAGTCTATTGGTCGGACATATGCTTCCTGCCTGATTAATCTATTGGTCTGACATATGCTTCCTGCCTGATTAGTCTATTGGTCGGACATATGCTTCCTGCCTGATTAGTCTATTGGTCTGACATATGCTTCCTGCCTGATTAGTCTATTGGTCTGACATATGCTTCCTGCCTAATAAGTCTATTGGTCTGACATATGCTTCCTGCCTGATTAGTCTATTGGTCGGACATATGCTTCCTGCCTGATTTAAAGGATTAGTCTATTGGTCGGACATATGCTTCCTGCCTGATTAGTCTATTGGTCGGACATATGCTTCCTGCCTGATACGGAGTTTAAACAAATCTATGGTTCTGGCGGTTATAATTGCAGGAAAATCAAGAATTTTCAGAAAGAAATCAATTTCATTAACAACTTTTATTTATTGTTTCAGATTTCTTGAGCAAACAACAGTATATGTGGTGTAGCAGGGGTATTTACAAGATTATACTTACCTTCTGTGCTATTAAAATATGCAATAGGCTGAGGTATGATTTGAAGTAAATATGTGCTCTAAAAATGTCCTCATGTAAATGTTCGATAAAAAGTACATTAAATTACAAAAGAGGGAAGTATATATAGATGTTATTCACTACATTATTATTACTTCTGTTGCAATTTTGGTGAGAAGATATTCGACACCATGATTCAGAACCGTGGGAAATTTTATAATTAATTCGGACTGATATAGAACAAGGAGACAAACAAATTAATGTAAAGAAACAACTTCAATCTCTGTTTGTTTGGGTTTAACAGTTAAAGTCATATGTGCCAAAAGAGGTTATAAATGAACAGTTATTTGTTTGGTGCTTGGTCTGAGCGCAAAGAGATGTCTGATTCAAGTCATAAGACATCATACTTTGAAGATGTTCAAAGTTTATTTCAACATCACAATTCAGATATCAATTGGAGTAAATAATATGGATACTTCAATCAGCTAGACTTGGTTCATTCAGTTTTGATTTGTCAGCCAATTTTGATATTTTAAGCAATTTTGGTAGTTTTAAAGAATGTATTTCTTTGAAGTGTCTATGGACTTTTGACACAAACAACATAAAATATTAACACATTTACAAATTTGCACCACAATTATTTTAGCTCTAACAGTGCAGACCCGTAGCTTGATTTAAAAAGAGGCAGGGTGCAAAATTTATTGAAAGGGCACATTAAAGCTCACACAAGCATTGTGCTGTTTCAGCGTAGGGTACAGGGGCCCCATTAAGGCTTAAGCCCCTGGTCAAGTGCTAGGATTTTAGCTATCATACCTCAGAATGAAATCATTCTGACTCATAAGGACCATTCATGAGGAAAACAGGTCAATTTCTTACTATGCTATCATTGTGTTCTGTATCTATGTAAGGTATTTCATTTATTAGGTTAATTAGATTTTTTAAAAACTTAATTTAAAAAAAAAAATAATAACATTTTTTTCTGATTAGGGACAGGGTGGAAGAGGTTTTTGTTGTTGGGATGGGTGGGGGTGGGGATGGGGGTGGGGATGGGGGTGGGGGATGGGGGTGGGGATGGGGGTGGGGGAGGTGAGGGAGAGAAATGGACAGGCTACCTGAAGTCTTATCATACATTATGTCCAGCCATGTTAAATGCATATATCATTGATAGTATTTTTTAACCTTCACTGTTAATATGAAAGGTTTTCAGCAACCGTCATGTGTTAGAAAATTATTTTTATAATCCTAGTGACCTTAAAGACCCCTCATTTTCAGCAGAGTTCTCCTTCAAATTTAAGTTTCAATAACTCTTACCTGCAAATTGCAAAAATTTCTGAGTATCTGGTGGCATTTCAGGCGTGACAACGGATACCACACTGCTCTCTCTGGTGAAGAACCCAGACGGCACCTCACTTTGACTTGGCGTAGGTGGTTCGGATCCAGAAGTGGAATCGAGTCTCGCAATTGAAGGGGTTTGCTGGACTGGTACAAGTGGTTCTGCCCGAGCTTTTGTTCCAGATTTTTCAGAGGCATGAACTAGGAAAAATGCCTCCACGGCTGGTTGAAGTACCAGCACAGCATGGGGATCAGGGGTTTGCGATAGTAGTGTGAGGCAGGCACTCACAGTATCCCACAGGTCATTCAGACCAAGCTGGAAACTCAATCGAGCAGGTTCATCTATTTTGGTCTCCTGAAAAAGAAAAAGAAAACAAAAATTAAATTAATTTGTGTTTAGTGTAAACAAAAACATGAAAATATGACTTCTATAATAAAGAGAAAAAGACAGAAAAAAGGCAGAAAAGGTTAATAGGAAAACCTTGTATTTCCCTTTCAATTAAAAATCCATGCCTGAAGAAATATCATAAAGCTACCAAGAAAATACCAAAACTAGAACTGTCGGAAGGACAGTATGATCGACTATTCAAAGCTAGTATAGAGAATGGGCTTATAGAGGGGAGTATATACAGAAATGGGGTGGCAGGGGCAGATGATTTTAAATTACTTGAGCTATGAAAGATGCACTTACAATTTCATTTGCACTACAAGCTTCAAAATATCTTTGAGTTTTACAAGATATTTTAAGACAAAAAAAGCTCAAGGTTACCTCACCCAGTAACTCAAAAACATGTAAAACCTAGCAGTCTTTATAACTACAACACCTCTTTTAGTTCTATCAATTGAATAACAAAGAAAGGAGAGGTCTTGACTTGCCAATGTCAATGAAAGAATGTCATTCAACCCCCTTTCCAACCTGTACCCACTCCCAGCCCCTACACATTCCCAGAACTACATCCTGGATTGTAATACAACTTCCATTCTAAGAAAATATGTGTGTCAAGCAAAGTCAAGCAGCATGAAAAATGTACAATAACATTAAAGCAAAATTATGCAAAACAATATTGCTTAACGTATGACAAACTAGACATTGGAAACGATACAAATCCCTTCACCGCTAATAATGCATATTCCACTGTCCCACATTCCATCCCAATCTGCCCCAAATGTCATCCCATGTCTATACTCATGCAATCACACCTGAAAACCAGATACTGTATGTCAGTCCACCACTTGCCATCACAACTGAAATCCAGATGACATCCCACCACATGCCATTCTGCCCTGTCCCACATGTTAACCCACCCTGTTCCACATGTCAACCCACCCTGTTCCACATACCAACCCATCCTGTTCCACATGCCAACCCACCCTGTTCTACATGCCAATCCACCATGTCTAACATGCCAACACATTCTGACCAACATCCCACCGCACCATGCCTTACATACAATTCCACCCTGTCCCACATGACCTCATCCTAATTCCTTCCGCTACTTTATCATCATGTCATCTTCTACCCCACATTCTGCTTATTGTTTATATTATCTCAAACCCCTAATTTAACATTCTTTAGAAGCGAGAAAACTTTTATTTGCTTCTTTATTCATTACAAGACAAACCTTTTGATTGCTATTCATGTCAGGAATATCAATATCATAATAAACTAGAAATTTAAAGTTAGTAAGTCATAAGCCATATATTTTTGATATCAGGTCAAACATATTGCAGCAAATGCACACTATACCTCACCATTAAGTGTGAAAAATGCTCTTCACATATACTGTATGATCATTTGTTTAAGCAAAATCATCACACCCACTTTAATTCATCAGATACAACATATACAAATATTTTCATTGCTAAGCAAATAGGCCAATTATTACGCACACACAATCCCCCCAATCATGCTCAACTGAACAGAACCAATGCCCTCTACCACTGAACCAAATAGCAAGTTATTATCTCAGGTTAAATATTTTGTATGCAAGTCTATTGTTATGCAAATAACCTACTTAATATGCACAATACACCTCACCATTGAGTGTAGACAATGCTCTTCACATATATGATCATTTGTGTCAAACAAAATCCCCACTCCCACTTTAATTTAAAAGATATCATAGATACAAATATTTTCATTGTTATGCAAATAAGCTAATTGGTATGCACACACAACCCCCACTCATGCTTATTTCAACAGTAACCATGTCCTCTACACCTGTGCCAAGTAGTTACATGAATGTACATCATTCATAACTTAAGTTATGCGCTCATGAATTTTAAACATTTTGTACAAGTCTACTTCTATGCAAATAACCTAATTAATATGCACACTTCACCTCAAAATTAAGTGTAGACAATGCTCTTAATATGCACACTACACCTCACCATTAAGGTAGACAATGCTCTTCACATATATGATCATTTGTGTGAAACAAAATTTCCACTCCCACTTTAATTTAAGATATAAATACAATTTTTTGTATTCTTATGCAAATAAGCTAATTGGTGTGCACACACAACCCCAAATCATGCCATTTGAACAGTACCCATGTCCTCTACCCCTATGCCAAGTCACATGAATGTACACCATAACTTTGCATAAGTTATGAAAACTTTAACCAAAAACTTAAACCAAAACTTTAACCTGACAAACATTTTGATTGTTATGCAAATAAGGTAATTAGTATGCATACACAACCCTCTAATCATGCTCATTTGATCAGTACCCATGTCTTCTACCTCTATGCCCAGTCACATAAATGTACACCATTCATAACTTTAGTTATGAAAACGTCAACCAAAACTTTAACCCAAACTTTACCAACAACGAGGGTAGTAGATTAGTTGTACTATTCTTTGAATAGTGGAGCTGATGACCATCATCATGCACTAACGTGTAAAGAGATATACATATGAACACCTACAGTAGCTTACACTTCAACAAAGAATTAAATCGGAGAAGAACAGTTGAAAAAATCATTTTTTCAATAAAGCCTCACCAACATTTTTGGATATTTATTTTATACAAAATGTGTGATTTACATGCCATAAATTGTCATAGATTTTTATCAACACATTGTAGACATTATACAAGTTTTCCACAAGACGCTGAAAAACATCTTCTCCATCTGCGACTCATTTAACATGAAATGAAACAAACTGATATCAATGTGTAAATTTCTTTTAAAAAGTTGTAAAAAGCTAATGAGAAGTGAGCAAAGTAAAGTCTAATATTAGTGGAAAACTTTAGTTAGGTGGTTCACTCATGCTGGGCCACAATAATAACGTGAGTTAGGGAAAAGTATTGGGACTACATTTTCTTGACAATATCTCTGTAACTTTTTATTGTGTAAAATTCCGCTATATTCCCTCTGGACAGCATCATTTGTTGATAGACATAATCATGACAATGCCCGCCCTTACATCTGATGACACTTCATTTTGAAAACATTGAAGCTCCTATTTTTGTTTCCTGAAATTAAAAAAAGCCCACTGAATTTATGTGTACTAAATATGTTTCTGTTTTCTTAAATGAACTCCGTATGTACATATCTACGTACATATTAACATGCATGTATTATTGAACTGTGTATATAGAGAATGTGGGATCGTGATGCGGGATGATTTGGTGACCCTGAGATGTACTGATTTCCTACGTGTAGAAAATTAGAACATCGCTGATGTAAGGGCGTGAATCTTTCATGTAACACAAAATTGTAACTTTTCAATTCTTAAATAATTTACAAATAAATGATTCTGACTAAACTCACCAAATTGTTTGCCAACTTTTGCTGGTCGGTAAGCTGTTCAGTACCTTGAGCTCTGCTAAGAATAGCCTCCACCTGACTTTGCACAGCCTCCACCTGGCTCTGTGCAGCAGCAACTTCAGCTTGGCTCTGATCAACCTCCATGGGCGTCTCTCCTGAGCTACTTGTGGATGGAGTAGCAGTTGTGCTACTTGCAGCAGAGGTGCTGACAGGCTGAGGAACAGTGATTGATCCCAGAGTATTTAAGCCAGGGGTGTTGGCAGTGCCGGGAGTTGTCACTGAACTTGCAACAGGTAACACCTTAGGGAAAAATAGACATTTTCAAACGAATTTGCAAAATTAAAAGGTATTGTAGTGGTCAAGTATGTCTTAAATGGACAAAGAGGTACATGGTACAAAATGGTGCAGAAATTATTGAAAATTTTAAGTTGCATAGAATTTGTGTAGAAATGACTGAAATCAGCTTAGGACAGCCATCACAGTTTCACAATTCTCAAAGGCTTTTGTACATTTTATTTAAATACTTTATTAGAGTTTCTGACTTAAAAACATTGGATTTTCATCTTTAAAGGCATTGGATTTTTCAAGTAGTAAAATAGAGAATGCGCTCTGTCCAGAATATACCCAACTAGTTTGACATGAATTTAACACCTTTTGTCAAATTAACTCCCCCTTGTATGACTTCCTTCCCATCATTGTTAATGTAATGTGTCTCATTTAAAACTTTTGACTGTGAGTGGCATTATGTATAAATGCCCCTCAACTTACCCCTTGCGATATTGCGTGACTGGCTTGATCTGCTGGTCTTGCCATATTTCTTTGAGTCACCACAATATCACTAGCACTGGTTGCTAGGGCTGTCACCGCGGCACCCAGATCAGAGAAAGCACCTACTGCAAACAGGTCAAAAATGGAGAGAACGTAAGAAAGTCAAGAAAAAGTTTAGACAAAGACAGGTGATACCATGCTTTGCTTATGGATTGGTTGCTCCACTCAAAAAAGAGGAGAAGTCTTCAATTTGTATTTTCTTAAAAACTTTCATTTTTAATTTATTGCTAGTCATAGTCAAAGTTAGAAAGATAATTGGTACATGCAAAACTTTCATTTTTAATTTATTGCTAGTCAAAGTTAGAAAGATAATTGGTACATGCAAAACTTATATTTTCAATTTATAGCTAGTCATAGCTGGTCAAAGTTGGAAGGAATATTTGGTACATGCAAAATTTTCATTTTCAATTCATAGCTAATTAAAGTTTAAAAAGTTATTTAGTACATGCAAAACTTTCCGATTTACAGCTAATCAAAGTTAAAAAGATTATTTAGTACATGCAAAACTTTCCGATTTACAGCTAATCAAAGTTAAAAAGATTATTTAGTACATGCAAAACTTTCATTTTCAATTCATAGCTAATTAAAGTTTAAAAAGTTATTTAGTACATGCAAATTTTCATTTTTCAATTTATAGCTTATCAAAGCTAAGAAGATTATTTAGTACATGCAAACCTTTTAATGAATTAGTCATAAGTAAAAAAATCTGTAGGTAATTCATTCTGAATTTGATTTCTCAATCCCAGTCATTAGTAGCTTAAAAATTTTCTGTGCCAGAAATGCTGTGATTTGTTACGTTCAAAAACATAATTCAGACTGACTTTATCTTCTTCAAAATATTTTTACTAAGGATTAATAGACATGTTTGTTTGTTTGATGAAGGCTTAACAGCACTACGATAACAAGGGTCAAATTGTGCCCAAGAGGTTAGATCATTCAGAGGAAGGAATAAAAGATAATAGGAAAAGTCTGATAAAAAGATGGGATTATTAGCCAGGAAGCCGGGACCGAAAGAGGAAGTGCAGGGTTGTAAAAAAAGGGGGAAAGGTGAAAGTAGGTAGGGGAATGAAGGAGGAGGACTAAATATGGTTGTAGAGGAAGGTATGGTGAAGGAAGGAGATCATCTTATCCAGGGAGTTATTCCGAAGAGCTAGGCTATGCAGTTGTGAGGGTGAAGGAAGACCTGGGAAGGTTGTACAGGGGGCAGGCAAGGAGGACGTGGTGGACTGTGAGGGGGAAATTAGCAATTATTGCAGAGGGGTGGGGTGGGGGGCAGTAAGGAGGTGGGTGGCCTATTCTAAGGCGGGTAATGTGGACGTTGTTTATTCAGGAGAGGTTGTGGATCATGGGTATGGTTGGAATGGTGGACTGGATGTTGTGGACTTTGTTTTCAATTTGGGAGTCCCATGAGGTTTGCCAGCGGTCATGAACAAGGGAAGCGATAAGCGGTTTGATGTCAGAATGGGTTTTGGGGAAGGGGGGGGAGGTTAAGAGCAAGCTTAGCAGCTGAATCAGCTCTGTCATTGCCAAGGATGTCAACATGGTTGGGTATCCAGAAAAAAAAAATACTTTTCCTGCAGAGGAGGGGGAGCAAAAAGAGTTTGCGGATGAGGAGGTGGGACGTGGGGTTATCCCACTCCAGGTTGAGTAAAAAAGTAAGGACAGACTTGGGAGTCTGAGAAGATGGCAAAGTGTCTTGAGCAGGGAGTACTAAATTAATTGAGGGTGAGCAGGATGGCCTTGGCTTCAGCCAAGAAGATGGATGAATACTTGGGAAGCCTGATACTGAGGGTGATGTCTTGGATGACGGCAGCAGCAGCTGTCTTGTCGCCTTCCTTGGAGCCATCAGTATAGATGAAGGTGTAGTTGGAGAGTTGGTCTTTAATTTGATTGTGAAGGTTGATGAAGAGGTTGGGGTTGGTTTGGGATTTGTAATGAGTGGAGAGGTCCAGGTGGATGGAAGGGGTGGGTGGCACAGGGAGGAAAAGTGGGCCAGGAGAAGGTACCAAGAGTGGCAGCATTGATGTCCAGAGGATGTGAGGTCGGGTTTAATGTGTAAGCTGAAGGGAGGGTGCAGAAATTAGGATACCTAATGAGGTTGTAGACAGGGTTTTGGGTATTGGTGAATGCACTAAAAGCATAAGAAAGGCTAAGCTTTCTACACCTTAAGGAGAGTTTGTTGGCTTCAATATGAAGGCAGGTGATGGGGGAGGTCTTGTAGGCACTAAGGCAAAGCCCGAGGGTTTCATTTTGGATGGTGTTGATGTGGTTGATGTAAGAGTTGTGAGCGGCACAGTAGACAATATTGCCATAGTCGAGCTTGGCATGAATGGTGAGCCTGAAGATTTTGAGGAGACCGCATCCAAAGTAGTGTTGGAGAGGAGGCGGAGAATGTTGAGGGAGTTGTTGCATTTTTGTTTCAGGTTGCTGATGTGTTGCTTGTAGGAGAGCTTGGGGTCTAGGATTAGACCCAGGAACTTAAAGTGGTCAACTTTTGGGATGCGATTGCCATTGAGCACAAGGTTCGGCTTAGGGTGGAGCTTATTGAAATGAAAGAAGTGTATGCAGACATCTTTGGAGAATTTAAAACTGTTATTGTTGCATCAGTTTTGCAGCCGGTTGAGGTTGAGTTAAAGCCTATTTTCAATGAGAGAAAAGCTGGGGAGGAGTAAAAGATGGTGAGGTCTTCCACATATGATGTTGGGGCCGAGGTTGTTCGTAATGTTGTTAATGCTCAGGTTGAAGAGAGTAGGGGAGAGGATGCTGCCTTGTGGACACCTTCTTCTTGGGGGTTGGGGTTGGAAAGGGTGTGGCCAATATGAACTTGGAACTTGTCTGGAAGAAAGCAAGTTTTGAATAAAGATGGGAAGGTGACATCCGAGACCGATGGTGTGAAGCATGCGGGTAATGCCGTATTTCTAAGTATTCGAAACCTTTCTCGTTGTCAAAAAAGATGGCAATGAGGTGTTCCTTTTTACCAAAGGATCCTGGATGGTGGTGTTGAGTGTGATTAACTGGTCCAAGGTATTGTGATGTTTCCGTAAGCTGCTTTGGTGAGGGGAAAAGATTCTGTTGGATTCGAGAAACCACTTAAGTCTCTGGTTGATGATCCTTTCCATAATTTTGCAAAGACAGCAGGTGAGGGCGATGGGGCAGTAACTGGAGGGGTGAGTGCTGTCCTTCCCCAGTTTGGGAACAGGGTGATGACAGCTGTCCTCCAGATGGGGGGAAAGGAATGCGAGGGCCAAATGTGGTTGAGGATGGTGAGTAGAGTAGCGGTGGCCTTGTTGGGGAGGTGTTTCAGGAACTGGTAGGGGATGTTATCTGGGCCCTTAGAGGTGCAGCCAGTGTTCTTGATGGCTTGCTTTAATTCAGATAAGGTGAGGGGGGTGTTGTAGCTCTCGGTGTTCTTGGAGGAAAGATTTAATTCTCTGGGTTTTGTCGAGAGCTTTTTTAGTTTTGAAAGCATCTGAGTAGTTGGCCGAGGACGAGATATTACTGAAAGAGGCGGTGAGGCGGTTAGCGATATCCTTTTTCTCCATGAAAAGATTGCCATTCCAAGAGATGGGAGACTTGCACACCCTGCCGTGGAAGCTGTTTACCCTACTTCAAATCTTTTTGGTGAGGGTGTTGGTGGTGAGAGTAAAGATGAAAGTTGTTCCAAGTTACGGTCTTTGACAGTGCGCCTGGCTTTGGCACAGCTGATGCGAAAGAAGCCGAGATTGTGGGTGGGTGGTCGGTCGTGTAAGTTTAACAGTTTCTGAGGGCTTTTTTCCTGTTCTTGATGGCAGTGTTACAGTCATCGTTGAACCAGGTGTTGAGGGTGGTTTGGGGGTTTGGAAGTTTTGGGAATGGAGCAGGTGGCAATGTTGATAAAGATGTTACTGAAGTTGGGGGGAGATAGATTTTGCAAAGACTAAAGGTTTTGTGGAGGGAGATAGAGATACAGATGGCCTGAAGGTCGATGTTCACATGAATATGGCTGATAGGGCTTGATGTTTATGGTAGCAAGAGAAGCTATTGAGGGAATAATGGTCAGGGGTTTTCGAAAAGGTTCCTTGTAGGCAGAAGATGACAGCCAAAAGGTCAATTTCTTCTGAGTTGGCCTTGAGGCTCCTGATGTTCCATTGTATAATGTTGTGAATGTTATTGTAGTTGTTTCTGTTTACATCATAAGGGAGGGCGGGGGGTGGGGGGTTATCTCAGGGGGGGGGAATTATCTGAAGGAAAATCTGTTGGTGTCTGTGTTGGCTAGTTTTTTTTTGCATCTGTCCCTTTTCTTTGGGGGTGGTGGTTTCTAAAAGTTGGAGAAGTATGTTCGGTAATCAAACAATCCATGCTTTCTTCAGTGTCATACATGAGGGTTTGGATGGTGCATTGTTTGTTGATTTGTTGGCCAGGTTGGCTCGAGTTTGATGGTGTTGAGATGTTGGGGTAGGAGACGGGGGAGATCTTAGCAGAGGAAGGAAGGTTGGAGAGAGGTAGTGGTTTGTGTAATGGGGTGTGGTTTGAGTTGTTGGCAAAGGTGATGGGTTTAGGTAAGTATAGTCAGGTAAGGTCAGTTTGGGCATGTGAGTCAATTTTAGTGGTATAAGGGGGACGGTATTGGTGTTTGAGGAGACTTGTGCTCGAGTAGGAAGGTTTAGTGTGGAGGCAAGTAAGGAATTGCTTCCTGGGCTCCGGGTAAGTGGTGCTGGGATTTAGGGTTTTTAGTTTAGTTATCTGTTTTTCCTGAAGCCAAGTCTTTTGAGAAGGAGGGGTGGTTGTGTTGGTGCAAGAGGCACTCTCATGGTCCAAGGCTCCACAATTGCCATAGCGCACTTGGCTGTGCAGGAGTTCTATCCATGGCCATACCGCTGGCACTTATGACAGCAGAGGGGTTGGGAATGTATGGGGCAACGGGGATTCTGAGATAGCCAGCAGTAATGTGGAAGGGGAGGGTTGATGTGGCAAAAGTCAGGAAGATGGTACTGTTGGGTACCATCTCTCTTGAGGACAAGACAACGGGCCTCAGTTACGTGTTGGCTGGCAAGTTCCTCTAGAAGGTCTTCATGTGTCAAGTAGGCAAGGTCACTAGTTCTGATGATGCCTTTGCTTGAGTTCAGGGAATGGTGGGGGGTAACTGCTATGTCAATACCAGTCTTAGCCAGGGCTTTGGTAAAGAGAAGGGTGGTGGCTTGAGTGTCCCTGGTGCAGTGCACCAGGGGATCGCCGGATCTGAGGGTAGGAACCTTGGGGAGGGTGCCGACAAAGGTGTAAAGTGCCTTGTTAATGAGGAAGGGGTGAAACTCTTTTGAAACTGTCTGGCTTGTTCGTCGCCTGAATGATTACAAATTTGGGGACCGGGTCTGAGGGATGGTCTATGGCGGTAGCAGGCAGGTCACGGGGAGGGGAGAGTGTGTCGAAATCAAAAGCGTGGCAGAAGCATTTGGTTATGTTTGGAAAAATTCCAAGGGCCAGGAGACCACTGTACAAGTAGGGCGTGTGCATGGGCAGGTCACAACGAGAAAAATAAAAAGGAACAATTTTACTGAAATCAGTCACCTATCCTCAAAGAGAAAAATCCCCTCCAAAAACAAAGGTGCAAAGGTATAGGTTGAAAGTGCATGATTTAGGAAAATCCAGAACAGAAAATTGAGAGAAAAGAAAGATAATAATAGATTTAATTGAAAGCAGATGAAATTAAAAATTTGAATATTTTTTCATAAAACTATAAAAAAAGTTGCAAAATGACATAGGACAATATTAATAGAATTTTTTGCTATTTGATGATTTTGTATTCATTTTAAGAAAATGTTTCCTCTAGGTGAAAAATTCCTTAAAACTGTCATATTATCATGTCTTTTTCTTCCTTAATATTCATAATTTAGAGACCACCTTGCTTGTATACTGTACAAATTGAAGTCATTAATTAAACTTGATAAACAATTTTTCAATGTAATAAAGGAAGGTACTTCATTTTCAAAATAAAGAAAATTTCCAATATATCCCATGCATTTGACAATCTACAACTTACAAAGTTGTGCCTGTTTAGCTTTGTCTGCGGCCTACTTTCTTAGCAACCTCTCGCAGCTGAATCACAACCTTCAGCATCCGCAAGAAAAACGTCTGGTTTGATGTCTTCCTGGTGAAAAGGACCATGGATGGAAGCCGCAGCTCAAACCCAGTCCTCTTAGATCCTGAGCTTGGCAAGTGAATTACCACGTTTTTGCCTTGGTTAAATCTGTCTGAAAGCGTTCCAGGGCCTATTTTTTCAGAAAGAAAAATATTCATTTTGAAATAAGAAGATGGCAGAAACTGTGAGGAAATACATATATGATGCTACAAAGAGAAGACAACTGGAGCAGGATTCTCGTTAACGACAAATTTGTCATATATTACACTATGACTGAAATCTCTTACGACACATGTTGTACCCACCGTAAGATTTAGATATAGCATGTGGAATTTTAAGCCAGAGTTTTTCATTAACTTAAATGAAAATCATGACCATCTTACCTCTCTGATGCGATTTAAAGTTTTATTATTAACAAAAGTTATTTTGAATTACTCATAAAAAAGAAAAATGACACAACTACAAGACTACTGACCGCATGATTCAACATGCCTGTACAAGTACTGTACATAAATATATATAGGCTAGTACATAGGCCCTATACATAATGTACGTACACTGGGTACAGTGTATGTGAAAGTTTTGATGTTGTTTTGAATGCAGGCTGTCAATTAATAATAATAATAATAATAATAATAATAAATAAGATTTATAAATAAGATTTATAACGCTCACGTACCCATCCTAATAAATGCTCAAGGTGCCGTACATATAACAATAAAATTACAGATAAGTATACATGAACAATAAAATAAATAAACAGTGATTTTAAATAAACTACATATTTGCACAGGCATCACACATGAGATGGATTTTAAGATTTTTTTTTTAATTACTTAACAAAACAAGACAACCTGATATGGAGGGGTAATCAATTCCAAAGACGCAGAGCTGCAACAGCAAATGATCTGTCACCTCGTGTATGGTAGGATTTTGGTTCACATAAAAGGAGTTTATCACCAGAACAAAGATTACGAAGAGGAACATATAATTTCAGCAAGTTATATATATATATAAACTGGGGCACAACCATTCATCGATTGTAAACAATAAGTACAATTTTGTACATGATGCTATGAGAAACTGGAAGCCAGTGCAAATCTTTCAGGATGGGAGTTATGTGACATGTTTTATTTAAGGGAATTACAATCCGTGCAGATGTTTTGAAGTAGTTGAAGACCATGAATCTGTTTGTGGGGCAGTCCATGCAGCAAGGAATTTCCCATATCTAATCGACATGTAACAAATGAAGGTACTATTTGTTCTGTCGCAGTTGAATTGAGATATTTGTGCAATTTTCCAATGTTCTGAAGATGTAAAGATGCAGTGCGTGTGATATGAGAAATGTGACTATCCATGGTCATGAAGGAGTCAAGAATGACCCCGAGATTGCGAGCTTTCAAAGAGGACTCAACTTTCAATTTACCAATGATGATATGGGGTGATGAAATCTTTAACAGTTGTTGGCGAGATCCAGATAATAAAAACTTGGGTTTTGTTATCATTGAGTTCTGCATTATCCAAACACATAAATCAGTGATGCAATCCTCTAAACATTTGATGGTAAGGTCATTCTCTTGTTGTGAAGGTTTGAAGGCTAGATACAGTTGTGTGTCATCAGCATAAACATGATAGGATATACCATATTTTTGTACAATGTTGCGGATGGGTAAAGTATAAACTGGAAACCACTGTGGACTAAGTACAGATCCTTCCGGAACTAAGAAATTCAAAAAACAGGTTCCGACATTGCATCTCCCACACACACATATTGAAGTCTGAGAGATAGGTAAGATTTACACCAATTGTCAACAATACTATTAGCTAGGATTCTACTTTCCTCCTGTAGTGTTGATAGTGTATCTGTGAAGTGATCACAATCTGCAAGTCAAGTTACTATACTGTAAAGAAGTAGGCGTGTTCGAGATCTCAATAGTATATTATTGTTGACAATTGGTCAAAGTTTACTAAAACCTCATGAAAGTTTGGATACGATAAACAAAAGTATTTTTCTGTTTTATTTTGGATTGTTAACCCAAATTTCATGATTCAACAATCAACATTATACAAGGATTGGGTAAGAACTTTCTTAATATTTTTTATGATAATAAGTCCGATTTTTTAATGTTTTTGGTATTTTAAGCACAATATTTATTCACTTTAGCGAGGCAGGCCTACACAAGTGTGTGTGTGTGTTAACAATACTTGGAAGCTTCGCTAGCACACAGTGCCCTGTATATTACGCAGTGCCCTGTACATTACGCAGTGCCCTGTACATTACGCAGTGCCCTGTACATTACGCAGTGCCCTGTACATTACGCAGTGCCCTGTATATTACGCAGTGCCCTGTATATTACGCAGTGCCCTGTACATTACGCAGTGCCCTGTACATTACGCAGTGCCCTGTACATTACGCAGTGCCCTGTACATTACGCAGTGCCCTGTACATTACGCAGTGCCCTGTACATTACGCAGTGCCCTGTACATTACGCAGTGCCCTGTACATTACGCAGTGCCCTGTACATTACGCAGTGCCCTGTACATTACGCAGTGCCCTGTACATTACGCAGTGCCCTGTACATTACGCAGTGCCCTGTACATTACGCAGTGCCCTGTACATTACGCAGTGCCCTGTACATTACGCAGTGCCCTGTACATTACGCAGTGCCCTGTACATTACGCAGTGCCCTGTACATTACGCAGTGCCCTGTACATTACGCAGTGCCCTGTACATATGTCGGCAAATTTACAAAATACGCCGAAAATCAATTGCTTGTCGTAACCAAATACGCCGAAAATCAATTGCTTGTCGTAACCAAATACGCCAGATAAAAAATTTTAGAGCAACCTCTGAGCTGGAGGAATATGGAAGCACTTCAAAATCACATCAGTGCTACTCCCCTGGCTGACTTAATTCCTAAGTGTATCTAAGATTAACAAAATTAACATCAATTGACATCCTTAATCCACTATTGAAAAGCTGATACAGAATTAAAGATGGTGCAGTTTTGTAGCAACTGTACCTTGCTATTCCCTCAAAACACAAATCATGATGAAATTGATGCTCTTTTACATAACCTTATATTTGATAGAAGTCACAAGTATTTTAGCTTAGGTACCTTGTGATGTTCCAGGGACATCATCTGTCTCACCGTTCCCTCCATTTTCTTGCTCCCTTTGTTTAGTGATGAAGATATTCACCTCCGACATCAATTTATCTATGTCACTGTGGTAAACAATGAAGAGCATTGTGATGAAATATTGATCTTCTAATACAGCAAAACATAAATGAAAGAAACTAACATTTTTATCTCATAATGGTTCAGTTTCAAAAATGGATTTGAAACTTGTCTGCAATTAAACAGGTCAAATAGTGCCAGAGAGGTAATGTTATATAAAAAAATAATGATGCATTGTAAGAGAAGTACACTAATAGGTGTACAAGTACAACATATTGAAGGAGGAAGACTACAATCCCCGACAAAAGTAAATGACACAATCCAGCGTCTCTTCCTCAATATTGATTTTTTTGCAGACAACATTTTTAAAAAAAGCGTGCTGGGGTGTGTAGGAAAGAAGGGGGGGGGAGGGGGAGGGATGGCATGCACTTATAAAGGTATGTAAATGAGACGGTAATTGAATAAGATGTGAATCTCCAGTGTTTTGTGTCATTGGTCGGGGAGCATGCTCTCACTTGGGTATGAGATGAGCTCACGATAAACCCACCCACAGCAGGTCATCAGATACAAGGGTGTTACGGCATGAGGTCACATGACTTTGTTTAAACCCATCCGCAGCAGGTAATCAGATACAAGGGTGTTTCAGCTGACGTCATGAGGTCACATGACTTTGTTTAAACCCACCCGCAGCAGGTAATCAGATACAAGGGTGTTTCAGCTGACGTCATGAGGTCACATGACTTTGTTTAAACCCACCCACAGCAGGTAATCAGATACAAGGGTGTTTCAGCTGACGTCATGAGGTCACATGACTTTGTTTAAGCCCACCGGCAGCAGGTAATTAGATACAAGGGTGTTTCAGCTGACGTCATGAGGTCACATGACTTTGTTTAAACCCACCCGCAGCAGGTAATCAGATACAAGGGTGTTTCAGCTGACGTCATGAGGTCACATGACTTTGTTTAAAGCCACCCGCAGCAGGTAATCAGATACAAGGGTGTTTCAGCTGACGTCATGAGGTCACATGACTTTGTTTAACCCACCCGCTAGGCTTGGGCGATATATCGATATTTCGATATATTTCGATATTGACCTATATCGATATGGCCGATATTGAGTTCAAGGGTCATATCGATATATCGATATTAAGTTTTTAATAATACACAATACATGAACTATTAAAAAGCTAAACATGACTATCAAACATCATCGTATTTTTATTAAACAGCCACAAAAAGTTAATAAATTTCATTTATATCAAAATTTCAGGCAGTCAGCTATGATAAAACTTATTAAAACATTAATATTGTGATAACAATTACCCAAAAATCCTTCTATGAACAAAAACCACTTGACTCATGGAGTACAGAGGCATTGCGCAATACTTCAACTTTATACTTGATGGCTTACGATGTTCAGAAAACAAAAATCATAAGATGTTAAATCCTCAAACATCGTGTAAAGTTTCCTCAAAAGGAATACTGAATCTGAATTTTTATATCAAACAATCATTAATTGACAAATTACTGACAAAACTATGAGGTTTTTCTCACTAATTTGTTCGTTCAGAAAGTCTAAAGTAAAAGTGACAGACTTGTCTTGCCAGATCCATCAGATTATGTACAGTGCAGTAACTACATACACCTCACTGTACAGTATTCTACTATACTATGTACACACATACTATCTAGGCTACCACTGTTTCTTCAGAGTGACAACACTCGTGCGATGATTGAAGCAGACTAGAAATTGGATAATATGCATTATATATGGACTTCTGAATGTCTAGAAGTCCATATAATGCTACCAAAATAATGCCTTTCCAGTACAACTTTTATAAGAAGTAAGTGAGTTATAAAATTTTAAGAAGAATTGAGCCGATTTTTGTAAGGCATACAGTGTGGGCCTAATACCAGTTTCACAACGTTTTTTTTTTTTTAAGAATATGCTGAGGTCTAAACTTTTCAATGTTTCTGTGATTGATTTTTGAGATAGAAACCATGTAAAGAACATTTTAAAACATAATGGGTGTTTATTTGAAGATGATATGTATATATTTTGCAGTGATTTCTGTTAATTTGTACAAAAGTTTTAATTGACTTTTTTGAGCGAGACGAGATTACCTTGCCCAGAATAGTACATACGACTTTACGTATGGCGCCCTATAATTTGCATATCGATATTTCGATATTATCGATATTTTTCAGGCGATATATCGATATTGCATAATGTTCAATATCGCCCAAGCCTACCACCCGCAGCAGGTAATCAGATACAAGGGTGTTTCAGCTGACGTCATGAGGTCAAATGACTTTGTTTAAACCCACCCGCAGCAGGTCATCAGATACAAGGGTGTTACGTCATGAGGTCACATGACTTTGTTTAAACCCACCGCAGCAGGTAATCAGATACAAGGGTGTTTCAGCTGACCTCATGAGGTCACATGACTTTGTTTAAACCCACCCGCAGCAGGTAATCAGATACAAGGGTGTTTCAGCTGACCTCATGAGGTCACATGACTTTGTTTAAACCCACCCGCAGCAGGTAATCAGATACAAGGGTGTTTCAGCTGACGTCATGAGGTCACATGACTTTGTTTAAACCCACCTGCAGCAGGTAATCAGATACAAGGGTGTTTCAGCTGACGTCATGAGGTCACATGACTTTGTTTACATCACTATTTTGCAGGGGAAAAAAAACGGTCGTCTGCTGTACACTTAATTAGAATTAAAACATTTGCATGTAGTTTTCAAAGATTATTTTTGTAAGATAATTATGCCGGAATCTTGTGGTGCCATTGGTTGCACTAGTAGACATGTGCAGAGAAATAAAAATAAATTTTTCTCGATTTCAATCTGATCCTGATTGACGTTCAAATGGGTTTCTGCTGTATGATGCGACGGCTTTCAACCTATGGTTCACACTAAGATTTGAAGCGAGCACTCTATATCAGGTATGTAGGCTTTGTCTGAATGTAACAAACAATCAGATGGCATTCACGTAAAACTCACTCTTTGTTATCCCCAGGTGAATAAAATCAAACTTAAGGAAAACATGAAGTAAAATCGGAAGCGAACAAAAAAACTACAATCAGTAAAATTTGTTGAACTGGTTGGTAGGTAGGTTAGCATGTAGTATGTTTGTTGTACGTGTAACATGACCTAGCTATGTGAAGATGCATGAAATGCAATGACGCTCTGTCCTGGAAAATGGCTTCCAGATGAGTTAAGAGTCACTTGATGAAATTTCTCTATTTGATCCTACTCCAGGGTAGGATCATGATCCCATGTAGTGCCTCTGATCACAGGTTCGCATTTGAGTGAGGAAACATGACTTTGTTTTTCTGCAATCGTGAGAACACAGCCTAGGCAGTGCTGAAGGAGCATTCAGTTCATTTGTTTTCATCAATGATATTAATGTAGTTTATATGTTGCATAATAAAGAGGCAGTTTGGGGTGGGGTATGGATTAGTTCCCCAACAAAAGATCTGAGAAAGGGAAGTATTATGCAGAATTGAACTTTTTCGTGCAGATGCTTTAAAGAGGAATCGTCAATGAATGTGATTACAAAATTACCACATCATGTTTAAGCTTATTTTAGCTTAAACCAAAGAATGAAGCTCATCTCACTCAATGGCATATTTTGTGGCTGGATCAAGGCCAGATCATACATCAAATCTGAAGATAAAATATTTCATTAAGTTTTAAAGGATGTCTTCAATGTGTTTTACATCTTCTGGGTTGGGTAATATAGAACGAAATGCTATTTTAATCACTAAACCTGAAATCTGAAGGCAAAAGATTCAATGGGTTTAAAAGGATGTTTTTCATTGTATGTTTTTACATTCTGATGGGTTTGAGTAGCATAGAATGAAAATTTCTTGCTTTGAGTTATTTATTATCTTCTCACTTGCTTTCCAATGTCTCTTGAGATTATGTGTGGGTAGGGAGATCTTCTAACTTGATTCCAATGTCTCTTGAGATCATGTGCGGGTAGGGAGATCTTCTAACTTGATTCCAATGTCTCTTGAGATCATGTGCAGGTAGGGAGATCTTCTACCTTGATTCCAATGTCTCTTGAGATGATGTGCGGGTAGGGAGATCTTCTAACTTGATTCCAATGTCTCTTGAGATCATGTGCGGGTAGGGAGATCTTCTACCTTGATTCCAATGTCTCTTGAGATCATGTGCGGGTAGGAAGATCTTCTGCCTTGATTCTAATGTCTCTTGAGATCATGTGCGGGTAGGGAGATCTTCTACCTTGATTCCAATGTCTCTTGAGATCATGTGCGGGTAGGGAGATCTTCTACCTTGATTCCAATATCTCTCGAGATCATGTGCGGGTAGGAAGATCTTCTGCCTTGATTCCAATGTCTCTTGAGATCATGTGCGGGTAGGGAGATCTTCTAACTTGATTCTAATGTCTCTTGAGATCATGTGTGGGTAGGGAGATCTTCTGCCTTGATTCCAATGTCTCTTGAGATCATGTGCAGGTAGGGAGATCTTCTAACTTGATTCCAATATCTCTTGAGATCATGTGCGGGTAGGGAGATCTTCTAACTTGATTCCAATGTCTCTTGAGATCATGTGCGGGTAGGGAGATCTTCTAACTTGACTCCAATGTCTCTTGAGATCATGTGCAGGTAGGAAGATCTTCTGCCTTGATTCCAATGTCTCTTGAGATCATGTGCAGGTAGGGAGATCTTCTAACTTGATTCCAATATCTCTTGAGATCATGTGCGGGTAGGGAGATCTTCTAACTTGATTCCAATATCTCTTGAGATCATGGGCGGGTAGGGAGATCTTCTGCCTTGATTCCAATGTCTCTTGAGATCATGTGCGGGTAGGGAGATCTTCTAACTTGATTCCAATATCTCTTTAGATCATGTGCGGGTAGGGAGATCTTCTAACTTGATTCTAATGTCTCTTGAGATCATGTGTGGGTAGGGAGATCTTCTGCCTTGATTCCAATGTCTCTTGAGATCATGTGCAGGTAGGGAGATCTTCTAACTTGATTCCAATGTCTCTTGAGATCATGTGCAGGTAGAAAGATCTTCTGCCTTGATTCCAATGTCTCTTGAGATCATGTGCGGGTAGGGAGATCTTCTAACTTGATTCTAATGTCTCTTGAGATCATGTGTGGGTAGGGAGATCTTCTGCCTTGATTCCAATGTCTCTTGAGATCAAGTGCAGGTAGGGAGATCTTCTAACTTGATTCCAATATCTCTTGAGATCATGTGCGGGTAGGGAGATCTTCTAACTTGATTCCAATATCTCTTGAGATCATGGGCGGGTAGGGAGATCTTCTGCCTTGATTCCAATGTCTCTTGAGATCATGTGCGGGTAGGGAGATCTTCTAACTTGTTTCCAATATCTCTTGAGATCATGGGCGGGTAGGGAGATCTTCTGCCTTGATTCCAATGTCTCTTGAGATCATGTGCGGGTAGGGAGATCTTCTGCCTTGATTCAAATGTCTCTTGAGATCATGTGCAGGTAGGGAGATCTTCTGCCTTGATTCCAATGTCTCTTGAGATCATGTGCGGGTAGGAAGATCTTCTGCCTTGATTCCAATGTCTCTTGAGATCATGTGCGGGTAGGGAGATCTTCTAACTTGATTCTAATGTCTCTTGAGATCATGTGTGGGTAGGGAGATCTTCTGCCTTGATTCCAATGTCTCTTGAGATCAAGTGCAGGTAGGGAGATCTTCTAACTTGATTCCAATATCTCTTGAGATCATGTGCGGGTAGGGAGATCTTCTAACTTGATTCCAATATCTCTTGAGATCATGGGCGGGTAGGGAGATCTTCTGCCTTGATTCCAATGTCTCTTGATATCATGTGCGGGTAGGGAGATCTTCTAACTTGATTCCAATATCTCTTGAGATCATGGGCGGGTAGGGAGATCTTCTGCCTTGATTCCAATGTCTCTTGAGATCATGTGCGGGTAGGGAGATCTTCTGCCTTGATTCAAATGTCTCTTGAGATCATGTGCTGGTATGTCAGTTTCATGTTGTGTGAGGGCTTCCACAGGAGGAGAAATCCTACTTGTAATAACTAATCCAGAACTTGTCTTTATAAACAGCAATTTTTACCATCAACCAACTGAAGTTTCAAAAGGTGTTAAATTCAGTACAAAATGAAAACTCTCAAAACATACTTGCTCAACGTTTGACCAAGCTGCTGGGCTCCGGACAGCAATAACCTCAACACGCTTTCTCTTGTGGGTGAATGACCTCGAGACAGCTGCATCAATAAGGTGGTGGCTTCCTCAAGACCATCCTCAGAGCATGTGTGCGTAGTAAGCACCTGAGGAGGAGAAGAACAAGTAGATGTGATGTGAGGTAGCACACAAACCTTCATTGCAGACTTATAAGTATGTGATAAAACTTTTCAAAACAATTTTAGATGAACATGATTACTCCAAAATTTAGACCAATCAAATGCTGGGGAGTTTCCCCTTTTACTTAATCATTCAGCTGCAGATGTTTGAGGAAATGTTTGGAGTATTGATGCACAGACCCCTTGCTTTGCTGTTTGCCTGCCGCCCCTCTGTGGCTCCCTGCCCTCTGTGGGCCTGCCCCCTCCGTGGGACAGCCCTGCCCCCTCCGTGGGACAGCCCTGCCCCCTCCGTGGGACAGCCCTGCCCCCTCCGTGGGACAGCCCTGCCCCCTCCGTGGGACAGCCCTGCCCCCTCCGTGGGACAGCCCTGCCCCCTCCGTGGGACAGCCCTGCCCCCTCCGTGGGACAGCCCTGCCCCCTGGGGATCTGCCCTGCCCCTCATGAGGACAAATGTTTTAAAAAATTAATTCAAAAAAAGATTTTTTTTTTTTTTTAACTCAATAATCTTGATTAACCTCAAAAAAGAACTCCATTACATGGATACAGAAAACAGAATGATGACATAGTTAGCAATCATCCTGTTTGGCTAGCTAAATGACTGGTCAATCAGAATAGTTTCATTCTGTGGTACTGCATGATTATAGCTAAAATTCCAGAGCTTCTTCCCCAGGGGATTGAGCCTTAGGGGGCCCCTGGACTCCATGCTAAAAAGATGCAGCGCTTCGCAGCGCTTTGCAGTGCATTAATGTGCCCTCAACAAATCTAGCACCCTCCCCCTTATTTAATCAAGTTAGGGTCTGAATGGATGCTTATCACTTTTATGTATAACCCATGTGTGTGTGATGAGTGTATAAAAGCTTGGTCCAAAACCATGCATAAAATGTGCAGACAGCCAAGAATCCCCAAGTATTAGATTGGTCAATAATATTCCCCCAGTATATGATTGGTCCAATATTGACACATAAAGTTCGGCCATGTGACTATTTTTAAATCAATTTTTTTAGAAATTGTCAATTCAGATTTCAAAAGGGCTATGGTTAAAGGTCTATGGACAGCTCCAATTGTTTTGTTTTACTTACTATCACAAAAAAACAATTTTAAAAATGGTCTATTTAGTTTTGAGTCAAGACAGATTAAAATTTGATTTTTTTTTAAATACTCCAAATTTGTGATATAAAGACAGCACAAAATCTGTGCCATTTATGTTTCTTTCCTATATTTACTTTTTTTATTTTATTTATATGGTGCAATCATTTTTCTTCCACTTAGAGCTTGATCGGGAGTGTTTATAAGCTCACAAATTATTTTGTAAGAATCAGCCAAAAAATTTAGATGTCAAGAAATCTGTTTATTCATATATCACACTGTTGCAAAAAACATTGCATTTTAATACATTAAATTTCCCTATGCTGCAAACTGGTAAATAATTAACCAATTTTGATGCAAATTTTAGTGCTTTTAAAGTTTGGAATGTATTTTCATTCCGTGACATACAAAGTAAAACAAGAATTTAAAATATAAGAACCCACTCAGCCCCCCCCTCCTCCCCCACTTCTCCCTAAAAAGTGAAGATTCAAACTAACGTCTACAGCTAGCTGGAGCAGTCTCTCATCTACTAATGTCTTCTCCGCATCCTTCTTCTTGGAGGTGGCTGGTTCTTCCTCATCAAGCCTCTGAGTATCACTCTCTTCTAGTAAAGAAACACACACAGATAAGAATCAATGCAAATCTGGTTTTTAAATGACAACCCAAGATAATCAGTTTTGTTAAAGGATTAGTTACTCACAGGTGTAAGATATTTTACAATGAATGATACATAAATTAAAATCATCAAAATATATTTTAAAATAAAAACATGGTTAGTTGGAGGTTTGTGAAAGGATTAGTTACACATACGCAAACCATTTTCTATTCTACAATGAATAGTAGATAAATTGTGATTATGGAAACAAAACAAAAATTGTATCCTTCTTCAAGTTTTATTTCATTTAATTTTTTTTATTTATCTTTTTTTTTAAGAAAAGATGTGATACTGTCAATAAAATATATTGCCATCCTTTAATAAACAATAAGAATATGATTTTAAAATAAATATAGACATCTCTTGCTCAACCTACAGAAAGAAAATCATTTTAAAAAGTGAAAATTCTGAAAAACAGTCAAGAAAAGGAGGTAATGCTCTCTGGGTGTAGTTTGTTTGTTTGATGAGAGTTTAACAGCACCATGACAACGAGGGTCAAATTGTGCCTAAGAGGTTAATCATCCCAGAGGTAGGAAGAAAGAAAATGGGGAAATTCAGAGAAACATGGGAACTAAAAGCCAGAAAGTTGGGATCGATAGAGGAAGTGCATGGGGTAATGCTCTCTGGGTGTAGTCAAAAGATATAACAATCCTGAACTCCAGTAAGATCACATTAGATAGTGATTAACACTCTGTTCAGTTGGAAACATTAGAGATTGAAAGTTTATACAGAAAGAATACTGAAGGATACTAACCAGTTACAGATGTTTCCATCGGACTAGAAACATCCCTGCTAGGGGGGACAGGCTCTCCCTGTGGTGTGTCCACCACAGGAGCTGCAACAGGTTGGCCCCTAACTGATACGCCCTGCTGGGTCCCTGTGGCTGGGTGGGTAACAATAGCTCCTGTTGCTGGGTTTATCATGACTTGTGAAGCATCTGTGGCTTGGCAAGATGGAACAGAAATAGCCATGGTGCTTGTTGCTGTAGTTTCAGTCTAAATGGCAAGAAATATGTAGATATTGAAGGACAGTGAGTTCACATATATGTTCAAATGCAAAAGCCAGAAATTGGCGGTGGTTAAAGAAGAAATCTTGTCCCTAGACAAGTGTCAGACACATCACCAAAAAATCTATGAGCTAGTGACATCACTTCAGTCATTGATTGGCTTCTAGATATTGGTTGAAATATTTTGACCAATCAGAAACTTATATTTTTTTCACAGTACGATAACTGGCCTTAGCGAGTAGCAATTTCAAGGACAATTATCTTGAAGAATTAGGTTTTAAATTTCAGATTTAATTTCAGTACTTTCTGATCATCTCTTTGCACATTGTTAATTATCACCTTTTGACTATGACGACATAACTGATTAGTATACTGCTTTATGGAATACCAACTGACCCACAATCTATGAGCTTAATGTTTAGCATATTTGCATCAGTCCCCCCCCTCCCCCCACACACACATCCCACCAAACAATACATCAACACAGAATCCCCCACTCCAACACTCACACACCACCAAAAAAAAGAAACTTCCAATTTTTCTACTTACCCTTAGATCATTTTGTCCCTGAGATCTGCTAGTACCAGTGATACCCTCTATATCCTTTTCTTTCTGAGGCAGTGATGCAGTCACTAGCGTTAACAAATGCAGCAGTTTGTCTGTGAGTGAGGTGCTGTGCTTGATAACAGGGTGTGCTAGCATTGCTAACAGCCTCGCTGTAGGACTATCTTCCCAACTGGTCTCCTTAAGATCTTTGGAAGTTGATGAAAGCATTGTTGGTTTCGACGATGCCTTCCCTTTTCGACCAAGACTTGTGCTGTCCAACTTTACCAACAGATCCCAAAATTCTGGATCTGATTTTGAGCTTTTATGGGGACTTGAATTTTCTGCAGACCCCAGTGTCTTGGCTTCTTCTTGAGAGGCATCATCCTCTTGTTTCGGGAGTTTATCTAACTCCTCTCTCTTTCTTGATGCAATCTCTGGTATAAATTGCTGCGGGAAATCATCCGCAAGAGCGTACAAAGTGTCTAAAACATTCTGACAGACCATAGATGCAGCCTGTGGATGAATGTAAACCACCGCTCCTTGCTTGTCATAACTTTTCTTGGTGCCCCTTTGAACCTGGAATATACTCGCTCTGCAACCTAAGGCAGCATCCATACTGACCGATAACCACGAAGGCTGCATTATATGTTTGTTAGCTGAATCTCCCTTCGGAATAGCCCCTGAACTTTGCAGTCTTTCATTTGTAGCTGTTGCATCTTGGCTACTAGTTCTATAATCTTCAGCTACTTTACAAGATTTTGTTCTTTCCAAGATGCTGAGCAGTGATTGGATAATCCAATTCCGTGTTGGAGGATGGAAACTAAGGTTTCTTAACACTCTCCATAGCCGCACTAAATTCAGTTTTGGCTCATTTAAGAACAGAAGTACCAATAAACAAGTGAGTGCCTCTAAATCCACTAACTGGCGACCCTGAATCTGCATGAGGGCGGAGCTTCCTCCTAATCTTGACTGTGGGCGTAAACCTCTTCCCACGGCTCCACTACTCCACATGTGAGCTGATCGAGGAACTGACATTCGATAATAGTTAACACCTTGCCCTCTTGGCAGCCCTAATGAAATAAAGAAATATGATTTAAATTACATAGATTTGATAGAAACTGAAATTCAAGAAAATTACTTGATTACATCTACATTTCTAACAATTAATTCTATAAGATAGGAGAATTTGTGAGAATGATTTACATTTCACCTTCAACAACAAATAAAAAATCTTGAATTACCTTCCAGCAACAGTATCTACAAGAATCACTCCGCTGATTAGGGTTTATTTACGAGAATTATACTTACCTTTTATGCTATAAATATATGCAGTCTGGTCTCAGAAACCTGATTCATCGCACTATACAACCAAAACAAAAAAGCTACCACCATAGCACCCTCCCCCCCATGGCTCAGCGTCACATATCACATACTTCACTAAATTACCACTGACAGCGGAAACCACAGGGGAGGTGGGAGTGATGCATAGAAGGTAAGTATAATTCTCGTAAGTACCTCCGTTAACCACTGGGGTGAATTTAGTTCAAATTATACCTTACCTTCTATGCTATAAATATATGAATCAGATTGCAACCATAACGAAGGGAGGAGGGAAGTTCAGAACTCAGTCAACCAGACCACTGAACCTCACGTTAACGCCCCAAAAATACAGCGCCACACACTCTGTCAAAGTATGCGAACGTCCGAGAACCGACGCGAATGGCCCACCATAGGCTAAGTTCATAGGTGTGAAAGGACAGACGGAAACCTATCCTAATATATTAGGAAAATAAAGACAAGTCACTCTAGTGACCCGTCTTGTACCGTCTTGACAACCCTGCTCTAACGATGTCACCCTGAGCATCAGACATATCTTTGAGATAGGTTGCTACGAAAGTTACAAGTGCTTTCCAAGCTGCATGCACATGCTGCTCAGCAGCGAGGACACCCTAAAAGGGGGTATAGAGGCTGCAAGGCCTCTCCATCGGTAAGCCCCTGGTGCTGGCTATTCAAATGAGCCGCAGCATTACATACAATCAAATGTATGATCCAACACGCAAAAGTATCTCATGACACCGCGCGAAGTGGTATCTGTAACGAAACAAAAACCACCTCCAGTACATTTGATATCAAACTTGAGGCAACAGGTCCCAGACTTAATTCGTATCTGAGAAAGATGACAATGGCGGTAAACAAAATTGCCTGTGGCAAAAATTTTAAGGTTTGAAACTTAGAAAAGAAGGGTTCGAGAACAGTCAAACCTCTCCCCATTATAAGCTAATATCACCCTCTCCTAAGAAAGAGGTGAAAGAAGGAAAATCTGTCTTCAATGTAAGTTGTCCTAAAAGACAAGAAACAAGTGGCTCAAACAAAGCTTGGCTACAGTGTCTAAGACGACCCGCATGTTCCAAACTGGGGAAAGATTGCGGGCCGTCGGCCACTGTAGAAATATTTCCTTTATGAAAATCTCTAACATCACTGACATAAAGAATGCCGAGCCATCTGTGAAACCTCAGTGGATGGATCTACGCCATTCTATAGTTTTGACTTGTTTACCAAGAATAAACTGATGCATAAGGAAATCAGTTACAACCCGTATGGTCGCTGAATGTGAGAAGCCACTCTCTTAACACATCGGGTTCGGAGGGTTCTGAGTCTTAAAGAAAACATTGCTTAAAGTGGAGGCGCTTCAAGATTGTGTTGCCCCCAGGCAATCACCCTGCGAATGACCTTTCATAAGCATTGATTGTGGACAGAGGCCAAACAGTCAGATGTAGTGCTCCTGGATTGTTATGAAGCTCATCTGACCCGGCATGGACACAAGATCCGTGTGGCCTGGATTGCAATGGAGCTCATCCAACCTCGGCATGGACACCAGAACCGTGTGGCCTGGATTGCAATGGAGCTCATCCGACCCCGGCATGGACACCAGATCCGTGTGGCCTGGATTGCAATGGAGCTCATCCGACCCCGGCATGGACACCAGAACCGTGTGGCCTGGATTGCAATGGAGCTCATCCGGCCCCGGCATGGACACCAGAGCCGTGTGGCCTGGATTGCAATGGAGCTCATCCGACCCCGGCATGGACACCAGAACCGTGTGGCCTGGATTGCAATGGAGCTCATCCGACCCGGCATGGACACCAGAAGCGTGTGGCCTGGATTGCAATGGAGCTCATCCGACCCCGGCATGGACACCAGATCCCTGTGGCCTGGATTGCAATGGAGCTCATCCGACCCCGGCATGGACACCAGAAGCGTGTGGCCTGGATTGCAATGGAGCTCATCTGACCCTGGCATGGACACCAGAACCGTGTGGCCTGAGTTGTAATGGAGCTCATTCGACCCTGGCATGGACACCAGATCCATGTGGCCTGGATTGCAATGGAGCTCATCCGAACCCGGCATGGACACCAGAAGCGTCTGGCCTGGAGTGCAATGGAACTCATCCAACCCCGTCATGAACACCAGAACCGTCTGGCCTGGTTGCAATGGAGCTCATCCGACCCCGGCATTGACACCAGAACCGTGTGGTTCGGGAGCTCATAAGGGTAACCCGCTGACCAGTTTCAACTGGTATGGATACCAAGACTGGCCTGGCCAGTTGAGGCCAGCACCAATAAAAAAAGGCATCGATTTTGTTCCACTTCGCCCAACACCCTTGGTACGAGATCAAACGGTGGGAAAGCAAAGCCTACGAAGCTGTCCCACTGAATAGCCAAGGTGTCAACCAGCCACACACTGGGGGTGAGGGGTCAGAGCGGCAAAAAGTTGGTAGCTTGTAATTGGCCAGCAAAACAGTCTACGTCTGGGTGACCGAATGTCAATCAAATAGTTTCGGCTACCTAAGTGTGAAGCAACCACTCTGTGGACACCCCCTGTAGACATGATAGGTCCGCTAGCATGTTCTCCTTGCCTGGCAGGTGCACTGCTTGTAGACTATCATTGTGAGTCTCGCACCATATCAGCATTGACTTAGTGTGCAGCAAAAATGGAGCAGAAAATGCATCAGTGCTGATTGCCCTGCCTCCAGTTACAGAAGGTTTATGTGCTGGTGGCACCAAAAACTTGACCAAACTCTGTCATCCGG
Organism: Chiridota heheva; assembly: GCA_020152595.1. Classification (NCBI taxonomy): domain Eukaryota; kingdom Metazoa; phylum Echinodermata; class Holothuroidea; order Apodida; family Chiridotidae; genus Chiridota; species Chiridota heheva. The sequence continues at coordinate 1,346,002 of JAIGNY010004509.1, forward strand.
AGAATAGCCTAAATGCGCTCCCATCCCGTCAAAGACTCATCGGTGACAACTGTCACAATTGGCTTGGGAGGGGGAAACAACCCTTGGCATTGGTCACACCACCACCACAGGTGAACATCTGGAGAGAGTAAGGCTGAGAAGAGGAGATCTCTCTCTCTCATAGGACGAGATGTCCCAATAGGTGCAACTAAAGATCATGCATGTGAACCTGAACATGATTGCAAAGATCTCGGAAAGATCTTTCATAATTATTTTTCTTTTTTTATGCGTCTATAAAAAAAAATTGCGGGTAAATTTTGTGTAAACATTAACAAATTTCACCTTTTATTGAAATTTTTCCAAAAATGCATATTTCTGAAACTTACGAATGAGAAAAATCAGACAGGACTTATCTGACAGGGCTTTATTACCTCGACTTAAACCAGAAGAGGCTCAGGGAATATCAGAACCTGGTAAAATTGATAGCATGCTTTTTGAAATGGTAAGTGCATTTTTTTAAATTTCCATAATAGCCTACTAAAGTACTGTTAGGCCTATGATAGCCTAGTGCGCATCTCTTGAAAATGAAACCCTATAATTTAGCTGGCATTATTTGCTTGTAAAGATTAGAAACACGAAAAAAGGGTCACTAAAATCAAATGTTATATACATGAATTGTCCTTTTTATAGTAATTTTAAATAACACTGTAAAGACAACCCCTAATTCATACTGCCACAGTATACAATATACCCCATATACCTATTTTACGAAATCCCAATTTCATGTTGTTAGCTTGTGATGCAGTGGTGTAGGATTACAATTTTAAGGGTAAAGGGTTCCATGTTGGGGGCAAGAGACCCATGTTGCGGGCAAAAGACCAATGTTGGGGGAAAAGAGACCATGGTGGGGGCCAAGCAGTCCCATTTAGGGGGAAATCCTTTATTTTGATCCTGGAAAGTGCAATATTTTTGGGGGCTGGCATTACCTCTGGTCCACCCTCCCAATATAAACAAAACAGAAAACCAATCCCAACACCCTTCCCCCTCCTGTGCGTCCTTGGAAACAGGCTATCACCTCACGGGTCCGCAAATAAACATATAAATTCCCTCCACTACGAACCAATGATATCATTTAAGCTTGTACCCCCGAGAGAATCACACGTGCCATGGGTCAATTATATACACACATGATTGGAACGGAAGATTACATCGCTAGTGCTATTATGAGTAAACTTAATTACAGGGGAACAGAAAAAAAATTCAAAACAAAATTCATGAAATCCTTCGTTCTTTTTAAATCTGAACAATGTTGACCAGGATAGTTGTTCAAAAGTATATTTTACACATGAAAATGAGATCGGATAGAAATAGAAACTTTTTGAGGGGATGAATGGTCATTTTCTCTTTGTGAATCATATACCAGCTTCCTGGTAAGTGATACTGATAGCACGGGGATAATTTATCTTCGTTTTGCATTGTGTTAATCCATAATGATCACGCAATTTCACTCCACTAAACCATGCTATTTATTGCAACAATTTTTCCCAGATTCAAACTTTAAAAACTTTTTAAAATATGATACACACATTATCAAGGTACAAATTATCTGCCCTAATAGGCGGGCAAGTGAAAATATATAAATCCCACTAACTTGTTGTTACTGGTGCATTGAAAAATCACCCCTTGCGCTGTATTACATACAGTGGGAATAAAGTTTTTTTGACCAATGATGGCACTTTCCAAGTAACTACATGCAGAAGTCACAATCGTGAGTCATGATATCCATACATGAGTTTCATATCCAGGGGCTGTCGCGCCCGCACACAATGTGTTGTAACTTATAGTTAATGTAGTCTTGCACGATGCATATGGGGCGGGGTTGGTTGTGGGGCGGGGTTGGTTGTGAATTTATGAGTGAATGGTCTTGCGATTTGAGATATTGTTATCGCCGGGATTTATAATAGATTAATAAAGTATTTTACGAGACAAAAGGACTCAGGAGAGAATGTTAAGGACTTAAAATAAAAGAAATGAAGGTACAGTTGTTGTGTCGTGGAAATATTAGCCCAAAAAGAAGAAACAAAGAGACATTATCGAATGAATTCGAGCCTGTTATTACAGGTACATGTAAAATTAGGACCATGTTTAGCTTTTTAACAGTCCATGTATTGCGTATTATCATTGAAGGACATAACATCGATATGACCCTTGAACTCAATATCGACCATATTGATATGGGTCAATATATATCCTTGGAAAAGGTGCCAAACACCTCAAACCTGTGGCTAGGAAGCCTTGGTAGAAGGTGAGCACTCTTCAGGAGATGATGGAGACCACTGCCGGATTGAAAATCAGGAATATCAGACAAAATTTTGTAAGACCATTGTGAAGTACAGCTTGCCTGTATAGCACAAAAAAGAAGCGAAGTAAACGATATGTGATACTTTACGTGAGCTAAGGGGGGGGGGGGGGAGTGCTATGGTGGAAAAAAAATTTGGGGGGAGATGTGGAAAAGTGTGGTGAATTTGAGACCAGATTGCATATATTTATAGTATAGAAGGTAAGGTATAGTTTGAAGTAAATTTATCTGTATAAGGACAAAGATCTAACATGTTATTTACACTTGAAATTTTGAAACAGGGCAAATGTTTCTTTTTTATAACTGCAAAATGACTTCAGCAACTCTACACAATGAAATCATGTTGACTTACTTCCAGACTCCCTCACTAGTCGCTCTTGCACAAGTTGTCTGTTCCTCAAAACTCGCAGTGCTTGGGCTTCCTCAGCTAATGCTGGAGGCAGAACAGCAATCACGCTGTCATCCATATCAGCGAGCACCGTCTGTCTCAAGCTTGAGGGTAGGTTTTGAATGAATGCTGCTGGGTCTATCGGCTCTGCAGCAGTCGAGGTGGTCTGCTGGGAGGCCACTACACGTTGTTGTTCAGCTCTCTCATCAGCAAGTACCTTAATTTTAAACAAATTCAGAGGAAAATATTAAGTATAGAAGAAAATCATTGAGCAAATGAAAATTAATATATTCCTCATTTTTGCTAAGTTTTTACTGTGAGTAAGTGGATGAAACTGCTGGCACAGAAGGTATACTCCAGACAACTCTGATGAGTTCAAATGACGATTCTCTTCTTGACCTTTAGAGGCCACATTGGCTACCTTGTCTCATAATCTATTAAAATTGTTTGAAGTTTTGCTACTTTTTGGATCCTTTTTTGTTTCTATGAATCAACAATGTGGCCAAAACATTCAGGATAATTTGAGGATTGTTAATTCAAATTGCTACTATAAAGGTAGTAAAATTTTAGGTGTAATTTACAAGTCTTCATTATTACACCAAGTTTTACGATAACATAATATGATTTCCAAGGCTCTTACCTCTTCTTGAATATGGAGTGGAAGGGCGGCTAAGAATTCTGGATTGACCTGACTTATGGACTGATTGGGGTCAGCTGGGGCAGAGGCATCTGGAGGAGGTGGATTTCGGATTCCAAGATGATCACGTAAGACTTCTTGTCGGATGTTATCTGGTAATGCTGCCAAAAAGGAGGGGTCAACGCCCTCTGGGAGTTGAAGATCTATGGGTGAAAAGGATATCAAACATTATTGCATATAACAAACAGGATACAAATATATCACATGATTGATGACATGACCAATGAGACTTGTCGGCAGCCCACAACAAAGGGCAAAGTGCCAAAGAGGTTCAATGAAAAGAAGAAGTAGACAGGAAAAGAGATCCATTAAGTTCTTGCACCACCTTTAATACTTTTTTCGTAAGTTTCTACAGAGAAGAACATGTGCCAATCCCTCTTTCACACAAAACCTTTTCAACTGTAAATATGCACTTTTACAGAAAATTTAAGGCATTAAATATTACCTCCCTTTAAATTTGTCAGTCAGTCTGCAGGGCCCCTTTAATTAGGTCACCTGACTGGCTTATCTTAGCAAGGAAATAGCGCTAGCTACGCAAATTCAATTTTTCGCGAAACACCAACCACCAGGGTGATTACCGTGGTGTCATGTTGTTGATAATGCCACTTAAGGGATTAGTATCAGAATACAAAGGGTGGTTACCGTGGTGTCATGTTGTTAATAATGCCACTTAAGAGAGTCCAATTAGTATCAGAATACAAAGGGTGGTTACCGTGGTGTCATGTTGTTGATAATGCCACTTAAAGAGTCCAATTAGTTTGTTTGTTTGTTTGATGATGGCTTAACGGCACCACAACAACTAAGGTCAAATTGTGCCTGAGAGGTTAGATCATTCTAGAGGTAGGAAGTAAAGGAAACAGGGGGAGAATGAGAGAAATTTAAGGACAAAGGGTCAGAAAGCTGTGATTGTGAGGGGAGGTGCATGGTTGAAACAAAAACAGAGTAGAGAGGGGGTGGAAGAGGAGAATTAAATATGGTCGTAGAGGGAGGCATGATGAAGGAAGGAGATAATTTTATCAGGAGGATTTTTCTGGAAGAACTCAGCAATTGAGTTGTAGGGAGCGAGGAAAGCTCTGGGAAGGTTGTACAGGGGGCAAGCAAGGAGAACTTGATAGATTGTGAGGGTGCAATGGCAATTGTTGCAGAGGGGTTGGGGGGAGCCAATAAGGCGGTGGGAGTGGGTGAGATGAGTGTGACCAATTCTAAGACGGGTAATATGAACGTTGTCAATACGAGAGAGATTGTTGATGGTGGCTTTGATCGGAATTGTGGGATGTATCAGAAAACAAAGGGTGGTTACCATGGTGTGTCATGTTGTTGATAATGCCACTTAAGGGAGTCAATTAGTATCAAAATACAAAGGGTGGTTACTGTGGTGTCATGTTGTTGATAATGAATAAGGGATATTAGTATCAGAATACAAAGGGTGGTTAGATGATGTCATGTTTTGATAATGCCACTTGTCAATTAGTATCAGAATACAAAGGGTTTACCGTGGTGTCATTTTTATATGCCATTTGGAGTCCAATTAGTATCAGAAACTGGGGTACCATCAGATTTCCTTTTATCAGAATACATTGTTTTGGTGTCATGTTGTTGATAATGCCACTTAAGGGAGTCCAATTAGTATCAGAAAACAAAGGGTGGTTACCGTGGTGTCATGTTGTTGATAATGCAAAAGATAGAGTCCAATTAGTATTAGCATCAAGGGAGGTTACCGTGGTGTCATTGTTGATAATGTCACTTAAGGGAGTCCAATTGGTATCAGAATACAAAGGGTGGTTACTGTGGTGTCATGTTGTTGATAATGCCACTTAAGGGAGGCCAATTGGTATCAGAATACAAAGGGTGGTTACTGTGGTGTCATGTTGTTGATAATGCCACTTAAGGGAGGCCAATTAGTATCAGAATACAAAGAGTGGTTACCGTGGTGCCATGTTGGTGATAATGCCACTTTAAGGAGTCCAATTAGTATCAGAATACAAAGGGTGGTTACCGTGGTGTCATGTTGTTGATAATGCCACTTAAGGGAAGGAAATCCAATTAGTATCAGAATACAAAAGGTAGTTACTGTGGTGTCATATTCTTGATAATGCCACTTAAGGGAGTCAAATTAGTATCAGAATACAAAGGGTGGTTACCGTGGTGTCATGTTGTTGATAATGCCACTTAAGGGAGTCCAATTAGTATCAGAATACAAAGGGTGGTTACCGTGGTGTCATGTTGTTTTGATAATCTGGAGTACAATTAGTGTCAGAATAAAAGGGTGGACTGTGGTGTCATTTGTTGATAATGCCAGGTTTTCAAAGTCCAGTTGGCCATTCTTGATGAAATCTTATGCTTTTTAAGCAGCTTAGAGAAATAACAATCATTTTCTCTACTGCCTAACTGAGGCCATTATATTCTATTACCTTCCTCCATTTTACCTTGCTGCTACCTTTATCAACACCACCCCTCCCATTTCCCCTCCACCTCTAGTATCTCAGCCCTTCCCCAGGTGGGAAACAGGAAGTCATTTGCTTTCCTGATAAGATCACTCTGTCCAGTGATATATTCAACTTAAAAATTGTTGAATACTTTCCGTGCAGGAATGAGCTCAATATAACCAACTTCGATATATAAGAATTATTAAAAAATCAACATTAACGAACATTTGGGATGACCATTTTCTATGTATACAACTTGCTGTTGTGCATGTCTTTGGCAAGCAACCATACAAAATTGCCTTGAACTTGCTGTGTTTTTGACTAGGCCAATAAACATTAATGCAGGAAAGAAATGATTTTGTACATCAAGCATACTTTTTGATTTTTTCTGAGATTTTCGTGCTGTTGCAAGTATTTTTTCATGTATAAGCGGAACAAAAAAGCAAAAGTATAAGCCCATAATTTGAATAATATATTGCATACAATAGCTTCCGCAAATCGTGATATGACATAATGAATGACATCAACAGCCAATGAGAGCGCAGAACACTACCGTGGAAGTGTTGTGCTTGGTTCTGACATTGCCTTGAATTTGCCATGTTCCTAACTCAGCTGACAAATAATAATGCAGGAAAGTAGTTAATATTTTCTGAGTTTTTATGCTGTTGCAAGTATGTTTTAATGTATTAGGGTTTCAAAAAAGTAAACCTGTAGTTTCCCATTTTTGCTACAAAAACAAAACAAAATCGCCCTAAATTCACTCTTTTCCTTTCTGTTTTGAACAAAGTTATTTTTATTTTCAGAGAAATCAATCTTTTATTAGCAATTTGCAAGTTAGATTGTTTCCGTAGGTCTTATACTCATTAAATATCAGTTTGCAAATGGTATGTTTTCTGCTCATTAAATATGCACAGGCAAAAATCTATGCATAAGTTCCTAAGGGAAGAAAGCTCTTTTCATGGCTCTGCGGGTTGAATAATGTAATACAAATCATTACATGAACCTAAAACATCAAGCATGTTCAACTTACTTTCAAAAAATTTCAGTTAAACAAAATAAAAACAACTTTATTGATTTTAAAGAGAAAGAAATGATGGAGTAACTAACCTTGCAGTGGGGCACCTGTTCTAGCTTGATCCTGTGCAGCCCTGCACAATGGAGAAAAAGATAATATGATATCAGGTGTATCAGAATTAAAAGCTATTATGATTACAAATTTTGTAATCATCACTTGACCTACACAGTGAAACAGGTGCATGGTGATGATGAAGATATATGATGATGAAAATATATGATGATGGAAATATATGATGATGAAAATATATGATGATGAAAATATATGATGATGAAAATATCTGATGAAGAAAATACATGATGATGAAGGTTGGATTTAAACAACAACTCAACAGCATTTGTTAAATGTGTCAGAGGCTTAAATTAAAGGAAATGTATCATTCCATAAATATATTAAGAAGTGAACGTCACCTTGCTAGTAACGTCAAGTCCGTTTTTAAATTTTCCTAATTGATTGCAGGAAATCTGTGATGTTATCAATAAGATAAGTAGGCCCTATGTTCAGTCCTGTGGATATGTATATGATAACATCGCAGATTTCCCACAGTCAATCGGGGAAATTGTAAACTGGCAGTGGCGTTACCAGCACAGCGGGGTTTAAACAGGCAGTGGAGTTACTAGCACGGCGGTGTTCAAACCGGCAGTGGCGTTACCAGCACAGCGATGTTCAAACCGGCAGTGGAGTTACCAGCACGGCGGTGTTCAAACCGGCAGTGGAGTTACCAGCACGGCGGTGTTCAAACTGGCAGTGGCGTTACCAGCACAGCGGTGTTCAAACCGGCAGTGGAGTTACCAGCACAGCGGTGTTCAAACCGGCAGTGGAGTTACAAGCACGGCGGTGTTCAAACCAGCAGTGGCGTTACCAGCACAGCGTTGTTCAAACCGGCAGTGGCGTTACCAGCACGGCGGTGTTGAAACCAGCAGTGGGGGTTACCAGCACGGCGGGATTCAAACCGGCAGTGGCGTTACCAGCACGGCTGTGTTTAAACCGGCAGTGGCGTTACCAGCACGGCTGTGTTTAAACCGGCAGTGGCGTTACCAGCACGGCGGTGTTCAAACCGGCAGTGGAGTTACCAGCACGGCGGTGTTCAAACCGGCAGTGGAGTTACCAGCACGGCGGTGTTGAAACCGGCAGTGGCGTTACCAGCACGGCAGTGTTCAAACCGGCAGTGGCGTTACCAGCACAGCGGTGTTCAAACCGGCAGTGGCGTTACCAGCACAGCGGTGTTCAAACCGGCAGTGGCGTTACCAGCACAGCGGTGTTCAAACCGGCAGTGGCGTTACCAGCACGGCGGTGTTCAAACCGGCAGTGGCGTTACCAGCACGGCGATGTTCACTGCTGAATGTATTTATGGGATGATACCTTTCCTGTAACTGAATAGTACAAAAGCTACATGGTTCATTTTGACCAGTTTTGATGGGTTTATAGGTTTTCCTTTGTACAAGTTGTGTTGGCTCTGAATGTCACTATTTCTCCAAGAGTGCTGTAACATTGAATAGGTGAGTGAGTGGTCGGGGTTAAGCATCTTTTACATTATATTTGAAAATACAGAAGAAAATCAGTAAAGGCATCCCTGTTTTGACATGGTGGCAACTGTGCAAAAGTAGTTTGTGTTTTGACATAGTGACGAATGTACAATTAGCAATGTTTCAATGCACATTGCTATATTTCACAAGTATCTGCTTCTTGTGTTTGTGTAATTTATTGATTAATTACAGTATAAACAATTTATTAGTTAGAGAAAATGAGGAAAAGAAACTTATAAATAGTAATATGTATTTAAACTCATTGGTAAGTATGTCAAAACGAAAAAAAGCAGTCGATCCTACAATTTTTCACTATGTCAAAATATTCCAAAAATTATGTGCAAGATAACTGCTTTTTTTTACCCTGTTGCATTTTCTGCTTCTGCAGCAGCGGCAGCAACAGCAGCAGCCCCAGACAGGTTAGCTACAGCTGCTGCAGGAGCGCGGGCACCACTTGCTAGATTCGTTGTGCTTGCGGCGCCAATATTGACCCCAGCAGTACCAGCCAGTAGACTATTCAGCGTCACCTCACCGGTGGTGGACAAGATGGAGGAAAATGGATGCTGTCGCGATGACGGCGTTGTCAAGGATGGTGTTGATGCTTGTGTTGTGGATGGGACGGTAACCATGGTAACTGCAGATGGTATAGTTACTGTGTAAAAATATTGAAAAATGTTGAGTAAAGAAAGTGTTTTTAAAAAGCATTAATAAAAAATAAAAATGGGAGTGGATGGTTGTACAGGAGAAGATGTTCATTAAGTTCGTGAACCTTCTTTTTGTAAGTTTCTACATTAAAGAAGATATGCCAATCACTCTGTCAAACACAAATAACTGGGCCCAACTAATTCCATTACACCTTCTTTTTGTAAGTTTCTACATTAAAGAAGATATGCCAATCACTCTGTCAAACACAAATAACTGGGCCCAACTAATTCCATTACACCTTCTTTTGTAAGTTTCTACATTAAAGAAGATATGCCAATCACTCTGTCAAACACAAATAACTGGGCCCAACTAATTCCATTACACCTTCTTTTGTAAGTTTCTACATTAAAGAAGATATGCCAATCACTCTGTCAAACACAAATAACTGGGCCCAACTAATTCCATTACACCTTCTTTTTGTAAGTTTCTACATTAAAGAAGATATGCCAATCACTCTGTCAAACACAAATAACTGGGCCCAACTAATTCCATTACACCTTCTTTTTGTAAGTTTCTACATTAAAGAAGATATGCCAATCACTCTGTCAAACACAAATAACTGGGCCCAACTAATTCCATTACACCTTCTTTTTGTAAGTTTCTACATTAAAGAAGATATGCCAATCACTCTGTCAAACACAAATAACTGGGCCCAACTAATTCCATTACACCTTCTTTTTGTAAGTTTCTACATTAAAGAAGATATGCCAATCACTCTGTCAAACACAAATAACTGGGCCCAACTAATTCCATTACAATTCAATTAATTTCAAACAAGCTAGGCCACTGGCTGATGTCACATAAGGCTAGGACACTGGCCCATGTCACAAAAGGCTATGCCACTGGCCCATGTCACAAAAGGCTAGGCCACTGGCCAATGTCACAAAAGGCTGGGCCACTGGCCCACCAATGTCACAAAAGGCTACGCCACTGGCCCATGTCACAAAAGCATGCAAACTGCTTTTAACTTAATTTTGTTGTACAGCTCACTTGATAACTAATTGAAAAAGTGAGCTTATTCACAAACATAAGAGGAATAAAATTTCATCTCTCTGTGAAATAAAGATTAATTCATGGCTAAGAAGTCATAAGTAAATTTAAACTGGGAAATCCATATAAACTTAAATTTACCCCGCTAAGCATAGCGAGGATATTTACAAGAGTTATACTTACCTTCCATGCTATAAATATGCAATGAATCAGGTCATGGACCAGATTGCATATCTATAGCATGGAAGGTAAGGTATAACTTAAAGTAAATGTTTTCTTTTATATATACCTATGGGAACTATGGTGATTACAATGTTTAATTATGCAACTACAAATAATATATGAAAACTGTTAAAGAGCATTACCTGAACTGGCCAAAGATGCAGCAGATGAGCTAGCAGCTAAGACATCGGACACTGCAGCCATTGCTTCTGATATTGCAGCAGTGACTGCGGCTGCAGCTATACCTCCACTCTGAGATTGAACAGGCGGTAGGACTGATGGCTGTGTTGTGCTGCAAAAGAAACAATTCACACTTAAGTTAAAGAGGAAATCTCATTGCTTGACCCGCCAGACTCCAATAATTCTGATACATACTAGTAACGTCACTTCTGGGGGTAATGGATTAGCTTCTCAGTAATTGCTGAAATATTTTGACCAATCGAAAACCTTGGATTGCAGTATACTCTTATTGCCACATTTACAGGCCTTTAATTTAAGTGGCAAAGCATATTATCTAATATGATGCTGGGAAATAAAAGGAGCAAAATGGTAGAGAAAGTCTTACCAGTCTTGTTCTGTTTGGGAGATATTTAATTTCCAAACTACAACAGATGCGTGTGGAAATGACTTATATTAGACTAGTAGTGGCATCATAATTCTCCATTCTTAGGCCTTATAAGGCCTTAAGAGCAAATTATTTTTTATTTTGGCACTTTTTTTTATTTTGGCACTGTATAAATGATTGATTAATTAAAAATACTAAAAATTTGAACTCCTTATTATTGATAAAGATGATTTATGATAACAATAAAATGAAAACGTGGTTCTTACCCTGTGGTGGTAGTGGCATCTACTGGTGCCCCAAAGCTTACAATAGAGGGCACCTGGGGTGTTCTACTGGGGGGTGTGACTGGAGGGGTCGCAGGTTCAACGAATGTTGAGGTACTTGAAGGAAGGGCCTCAGACAATGCTGATGCAGCTACAGATGCAGCCAGCTCTCCCAACCCTGATAAAACAAAATATGCACAAATATTTAATTACAAAAATTGTAATAAATGTTATTTATACTTCAGCACAGATGACAAGCTGATATTGAGTAGTAAATTTACACAAGACAAGGTTTGTCCCTAACCTTTCATTTTTAGGTAAGTTTAAAATATGCAATTTTGTATGTAAACCCACCCCCCACCCCCCAAAACAACATCTAAGTGTAAAATACATCATTAATGAATTAAATTTCAGACAGAAATTTCAAGAATAACATACTTGTAACAGTATTTCCATTAATACATAAGAATTTTTACATTAAAAAAATAAAAACATCCATATAAAACATCCATATAAAACATCCATTAAAAACAACCATAACTTGAAATCTAAATTTCCTACGGACAAAACTTTAAAGGTCTTTTATTCGAAAATTAAATATTCTTTGTGTAATACGAAATTAAGCAGAAATATTTTGTACCTTTCAACTGTTCTTTAAAATTGTATTAAAATAATCATACTACCATTAACAATCTGTGATAACAGATCTTACCTGCATACTACCATTAACAATCTGTGATAACAGATCTTACCTGCATACTACCATTAACAATCTGTGATAACAGATCTTACCTGCATGATCTTCACCAAGATCTGATATCGGTCCTTCCCCAATACCCTCACTAGCACTGCTTGAGGGTTCTCCACTAGTACGCTCTCCATTATCACTTATCTGTAAAGAAACAATTAGGATTGAAAGTCAATATCACATTCTGAATACCATTTCAACAATACCATTTACATGTTATGTATTGGGTTAAAGGAATATTTCCATGGTTTTCTGTAAAAAAAAAAATATATCAAAGAGCATTGGTTTAGAGCCAATTTCGTACAAAAATCAGGTTGATATCATATTCCGTTCAGAAGATATGGATTTTTAAAGATTTTCCAATTGCATCAATTTAAACATATGATCATCTGTTAAAAATTATATTGAATCAATTTAAATAAATGATCATCTTTTTAAAAATTAAATTGAATCAATTTAAACATATGATCATCTGTTATTAAATTAAACTGAATCAATTTAATTATATGATCATCTGTTAATAAATTAAATTGAATCAATTTAAATATATTATTATCTGTTAATAAATTAAATTGAATCAATTTAAACATATGATCATCTGTTAATAAATTTAATTTTTTAGATATATGATCATCTGTTAAAAAATTGTAATTCATGCTTACTTGTTTTCTCATTGAGTAGGTTTACCAAGTCTATTTTTTTATCAATCATTTCTGATAGTCCAATACACAATTCCTGCCTCTACACGACCACTTCTTACACATAATCTGCCCCGTATCTATCAGTTAAATGTCATTCACAATTCCCTCCTTTAAACAGACATGTCTATAATCTTAATTGCAATCTTACTTACTGCCTACAACCCCACAAAGACCTCACCTGAACACTGCTTCTAAAACACCTTGAAATACATCTATGGCATCTTACCTCCATACTGTCTTCATCTTTCTTCACCTCCTCCTTCGCTGCCTCCATTCCTGTTCCCCCAGCTGCCCCAGCCGATGACCCCACTGCTGCTGCAGCCCCAACGGAACCCCCGGCTGCACTAGCAGTGACTTTGGTCTCTTCTTTGGTCTTCCCATTATCATTCATCAACTTCTTCTGCACTTTTTCTAACTCCTTCTTCTTCTTCGCATCCTCCTCTGCTTGCTTCTTGAGTTTCTCCATTCTCTCTGCTAGTTCTTGGTCTCTCCTCTTCTCCAGCTCTTCAATAATTGGCCCTTTCAAAGCTGAATTTCAAGACAATAGATTCCAAATATTAGTACCTATGACTGGTTTGGCACTGCTGTCTTCGTGGAATGGCATGGTATAAAGGCCTATCGTATGTATGTATGTATGTGTGTGTCTGTCTGTCTGTCTGTCTATTTGTATGTAGCTAAGATGGAACATTGACTGATTGCTAAGAATTGTTGGCATATCAACAGTGAAGGTCAATTAGTATCAATCAGAGTGTTTAATCACATGAAATCAACCTAAGAGAACAAATGATGTACTCTAATCAAATGAAAGCGTCAAATACAGCAGGTTGTGAGAAACATAGTAGGTAATGATGAAGGAACATTAGGTTGCGAAGGTTTTAGGTCAACCCAACTTTTTTTTTTAAAAGAAATATTGGTAACTCCCACAGTACCTATTAAAACCTGTCAGAAATCAAATTGTACAATTTTTGACTAATTGACGACAAATATCAAGCTATCTCTTTTACTTAAAAAATCTCTCCGTTTGTTTTGGAAGGTGGCACCCCACAAATGTGAGCTTCCATGTCTCCCTATGAGTCCCCTCAATTGTGCTTGTTAACAGAAAATTCTTTTAAAACTTTTCAAACCAAGGCAACCATCTTTAATCTAAAACGACCCCTCCTCACCTTCTACACAATCATACATGCTCTCGCCATCTAGAATGGATGCTTCTTCATCCCAGCGTTTGTAGACTGGAGTCACATTTGAGGTAAGATCATTATTACTGAGATATCCCAACGGCTGCAGAAAGAAAAAGAAAATCCATTTCAAGAGCATTCTAGATTCTTATAATAATTTACAGAAAGCTATGCTTAAATACATTTTGCAGCTGTTTCAATTTCTTCATGATTTTTCTCCCTGTAGTGACCAACTCATCAAAGCTCTTTTGTTTAGCTCCCTTCGTCAGTAAAATCAATGCTAGAAATGTTTCATCTGTAGTCACATGAATAGCAATCCTAAAGCCCAATAAACAGTGACATAACTGGTTCTCTTCCAAGACTAATTAAAAACAACATCAAATTTTTAGTAGAACATGTCTCAATTTTTTTCAATGGCATATTCTTAAGTAAGGTTGATAAAAGTTGGAGAATTTTCTGATATACTCAAAATTTGTATACAATACATATTTGTTGGAATTTCATTTTCATGAGAAAATGGAGAGATCCATCCATTCATACAATAACAAATTAGTGCATTAAGACTGCATAAAGACTGCTACAAGCTGCATTAAGACTGCTACAAGCTGCTACATGGTATCTTTAGAGTTGGCAACAAATCTACGGTTCAGGCAAAACCGTGGGAAAATCAAGAATATGTGGGGAAACAAAAACTGCCAATAAACACATTTTTGTATTTATTTGATGGATTTCTTGAGTAAACAACAGTACTACATTAATATTATTTCTGTCGTGATAATTCGTGGGAAGATTTTGGACACCTTCATTCAGAATCGTGGGAAGTTATTCAATTAATTATTCCAACTGTGAGTATTTTCGAACTGACTTTGATAGAACATTTCCTATTTTCAAAGAGAGGTTGCTAATTTGAAGGGATTTTTGTAATTTCAAAGGCTTTATTGCATTTGTAAGCAATTTGGCTAATACTGCCTCTGCCTGTCCAGAAATCTTTGACCAATCATTATAAGCAAGATGACTTTCATAACAGAAATATATATGAAAATAAACCTGCTACAAAAAAGCTGGAATCTTGTATGATATCTTCAAGTATTCAGCATTAACACTAGCACATATCATTTATATAATATAATGTCTGACAGTCTAATGATTCTGTGTATAATATAGCTTGCTAAATTCCTCCCTGATCCCAGGAAACCAACTAAACCTTTAACAGCTCCATCCTACATGCCAACTTTAAGACAGCTGATGATTCAATAATTATCAACTTTCCTCACCTCTCTGAATCCTTCATCTAAATTGAAAATGTCGTCCACGATAGCACCCTGAATGTCCCTGTTGGCATTTGCAAGAAAGATTCTCGCCTGATTGCCTGTCTGGGACAGTTGAACTATGTCATTAGAACTGGAGATTCCTAACATCCTGTACAAAAAAACAGAAAATTCCTATCACCGGAATGCCAAGTTTTCAGTATATAACTGAAAGTGAAATCATTTTGTCGAAGAACAAGACAAGAAAGACTTTCTTACATCTCAAGAAAGGAAAGCTTAACACCTTAAACTTTGATAAGACTTTCTTACATCTCAAACAAGGAAAGCTTAACACCTTTAACTTTGATAAGACTTTCTTACATCTCAAACAAAGAAAGCTTAACACCTTAAACTTTGATAAGACTTTCTTACATCTCAAACAAGGAAAGCTTAACACCTTAAACTTTGATAAGACTTTCTTACATCTCAAACAAGGAAAGCTTAACAAACTTTGATAAGACTTTCTTACATCTCAAACAAGGAAAGCTTAACACCTAAACTTTGATAAGACTTTTTTACATCTCAAACAAGGAAAGCTTAACACCTTAAACTTTGATAAAGACTTTCTTACATCTCAAACAAGGGAAGCTTAACACCTTAAACTTTGATAAGACTTTCTTACATCTCAAACAAGGAAAGCTTAACACCTTAAACTTTGATAAGACTTTCTTACATCTCTCAAACTTAAACTTTGATAAGAAAGCTTAACACCTTAAACTTTGATAAGACTTTCTTACATCTCAAACAAGGAAAGCTTAACAAACTTTGATAAGACTTTCTCACATCTCAAACAAGGAAAGCTTAACACCTAAACTTTGATAAGACTTTTTTACATCTCAAACAAGGTAAGCTTAACACCTTAAACTTTGATAAGACTATCTTACATCTCAAACAAGGAAAGCTTAACACCTTAAACTTTGATAAGACTTTCTTACATCTCAAACAAGGAAAGCTTAACACCTTAAACTTTGATAAGACTTTCTTACATCTCAAACAAGGAAAGCTTAACACCTTAAACTTTGATAAGACTTTTTTACATCTCAAACAAGGAAAGCTTAACAAACTTTGATAAGACTTTCTCACATCTCAAACAAGGAAAGCTTAACACCTAAACTTTGATAAGACTTTTTTACATCTCAAACAAGGGAAGCTTAACACCTTAAACTTTGATAAGACTTTCTTACATCTCAAACAAGGAAAGCTTAACACCAAAACTTTGATAAGACTTTTTTACATCTCAAACAAGGGAAGCTTAACACCTTAAACTTTAATAAGACGTTCTTAGTTCTCAAACAAGGAAAGCTTACGCCTTAAACTTTGATAAGACTTTCTTAGATCTCAAGCAAGAAAAGTTTAACACCTTAAACTTTGATAAGACTTTCTTACATCTCAAACAAGGGAAGCTTAACACCTTAAACTTTGATAAGACTTTCTTACATCTCAAACAAGGATAGCCCAACACCCTAAACTTTGATAAGACTTTCTTACGTCTCAAACAAGGATAGCTTAACACCTTAAACTTTGATAAGACTTTCTTACATCTCAAACCAGGAAAGCTTAACACCAAAAACTTACCTCAACAGTGAGGACATACTCATGTTACGGTTAACAGGTGAATGGTATATATGAACTGTCTGCGATGCACCGTTTCCCTGTCGGAAATGGAAACGCTGTCTACCTGGCCTTAACATCCTGTTAGTCTGAGCTGTAGCATGAGATGTAGTGGGCTCCTCGCTGGAGTTGCGGATGAGTAGTGGGTGATTGGCTGATGCCGATGTGATTCCTTGTGTTGCTGCTGATGCAGTACCTATGGTAATAAAGACAAACATACACTTTCTTCATTTCAAGAAACTCTTAGATAGAAGTTAGGGCAATATACAAGGGCCATAATTCATGGGGGAAAATGGGCAAACTTGTCCCCCCCCCCCCCCCCCTCTCACTTGTCACTTTCTTCATTTCAAGAAACTCTTGAGATAGAAGTTAGGGCAATATACCAGGGCCATAATTCATGGGCAGGAAAAGGGCAAACTTGTCCCCCCCCCCCCTCCCCCCTCACTTTCTTCATTTCAAGAAACTTACATAGAAGTTAGGGCAATATTCAAGGTCCATACTTCACGGGAAGGAAAAGGGCAAACTTATTCGCAGGAGAAGTATGTCCTATGTCCTTTATGAAGGAGAATAAACACCATGCAATATACAGACATCTGTTGACAAAGAACTCCTAGACCACACTCACCTTCCAATCACATTAATATTCTGTTCATACCAATCAACTAATAAAAACACTTTCTTTGATTTCTCCTTAACAGAAAGAATTCAAGACAGGATAGCTAACACTTATTTCTTACTTTAATTAGATCAAATGTATTCAATCTTTGTTATCTACACCACATCTAATATGGCTCAATTCTCAATCAGCCCATAGAAATTAATATTTTCCGAAAACCTGAGACCTCTCATTTAACTATTTGTTAATTTCCTTGATAACTAAAAATATAAAAATATCACACCAAATAATGTTCCTAGATATGATCTTTAAGCAATAAACTTTTATTTTTATCTGAAAACATTTGACAGATTGATTGATTGATTGATAGATAGATAGATAAATAGATATAGATAAATAGATAGATAGATAGATAGATAGATAGATAGATAGATAGACAGACAAATAGATAGATAGATAGACAGATAGATAGATTGAATGATTGTGGGAATTTGTCAATGGCATAGGACTATGGGTTTTATAGCGCTAGAGAAGTTAAACAAAAATATCTAAAACATTGGAGAGTAGAACTGCAGTTTACCAGGGAAGATGTCATCCAGTCTGATGAAGAAGTCATCATCCCTGTCTCTTTCTCCCATTCTGAAGTAATCAAGGTCCTCTGTGATGTCATACTCCTCAGCTTCCATGTCAGATTCATCATCATCCGCATCATCTTCATCCTCCTCCTCCTCTTCATCATCATCAACATCATCATCCTTAAAATTTAAATAACATCACTTTAAAAATAGATAATTACATTATCTTTAAAAAAGATTATTATACCCGCAAATTTTAAATATAAAGATTTTTAAGATTTCATGTGTTGAAAAGTGGCGTCACAATGTAAAGTGTGGCGCCACAATGTAAAGTGTGGCGTCACAATGTAAAGTGTGGCGTCACAATGTAAAGTGTGGCATCACAATGTAAAGTGTGGCGTCACAATGTAAAGTGTGGCGTCACAATGTAAAGTGTGGCGTCACAATGTAAAGTGTGGCGTCACAATGTAAAGTGTGGCATCACAATGTAAAGTGTGGCGTCACAATGTCTAGTGTGGCGTCACAATATAAAGTGTGGCGTCACAATGTAAAGTGTGGCGTCACAATGTAAAGTGTGGCGTCACAATGTAAAGTGTGGCGTCACAATGTAAAGTGTGGCGTCACAATGTAAAGTGTGGCATCACAATGTAAAGTGTGGCGTCACAATGTAAAGTGTGGCGTCACAATGTCAAGTGTGGCGTCACAATGTCAAGTTTGGTGTCACATTTGCAATCCAAAAAAAATCTTTATGTACTTCTATCATATAAAGTATTTTGCCTTCAATTAGAGTGTAAGGTACATGAACAGATGGGTAAAGTATAGTCTTCTAAACCCCATCTCAATAATGAAATGCACTAACTACTAAACAGAATAACATTACTGCAAGAAACATGCATTCTACCTGTGCTTCATCTTCTGCCCTGTCTGACTCACTATCTCCTGCAGAGTCATTATCCTCTCCAACGTCAAATTCTGATAAAAATCAATCAGAACAACACAATCCATTATTCTCCTTCAAAGTATTGTTTACTTAAGCTGTTTTTCTATATAGCAGATATGACAACCAAATCGAACAAACTAACAGAATATCCATTTGTGGCAAAACAAGAACTTGAACTCTTAAATACTAGTTTGAATGAACTGTGAGTTCCAATTTCTGTATATTCTTTGTTACACTAGATAGAAGATTATGAATGAGTTTCAATCAGATTTGAATTTGAGCTTGTACGTAGAAATGAGTTTTATTTTGGGTATTACATTGCATTCTGTTAGATGAACCTTTCTTAAAACAATTTGCATTCATTTACATACAATCAAGATTCCTGTTTATTCGTAGATCATCAACGTCCCAGATCATAAATGCCTAAGAGGTCTTAACAAGAATCCAACAAACCTGAGGGTGCAAATGGAATGAGAAAGAAAGAAACGAACCTTGGAGCACTGGTTCCTCTTCCTCCTCTTCTTCATGGCTTGGCTGACTCCGCATCTCACTGTCAGGGGGCGGGTCAAGATCACCCCCATCCTCCGTCATGGTAATCACCATCTCATCTTGCGACTGATCTTCTGAAAGGAAATTTAAAGTTGATATTTTAATGGTGCTTTTGAAAAGTAAATCAAGAAAATTGGAACAGTATAAAGGATAAGTTCATTGGTCAAAGGATAAGTCCATCGGTCAAAGGATAAGCCCATTGGTCAAAGGATAAGCCCATTGGTCAAAGGATAAGTCCATTGGTCAAAGGATAAGTCCATTGGTCAAAGGATAAGTCTATTGGTCAAAGGATAAGTCCATTGGTCAAAGGATAAGTCCATTGGTCAAAGAATAAGTCCATTGGTCAAAGAATAAGTCCATTGGTCAGGCATGATCAAGAAATTCTTCACAAAAATCTACTATGGGATATAGGTCAAGATTAATGCTCAAAACATATTTGTATTGAAGTGCCTGCTATTCCCATGAAGTCTTTATTTTACATTAAAATGTTTTTGGAAATTTTGTAGCTTGCAATCGTTGGATGTGTTAGCAGATGAGTGGAGGTAGTGCAGAGGCTACCATCCAAATAAGAATTCTAGCAGCAAAAGAAAAAATATCGTTAAATTAGTTTTCAAATAGAATAGATGAGCATTTTTATTCTAATGAGTGTGTTGCTTTACTCTCCTATAGCTTCTGTACTAGACTTATGTATAAGTTGTTTGTAAAATTTAAAGACTTTTCTGCTCGAGTTTGAAAATCTTTTAAATTAATAATTCGACAGGTGTTGTCACACCATAAAAAGATTAGGTGAACTAAAATTCAACTTGAAGAATAAAAACTTGGTGAGGCAAAGAACTTCAACATGATGCACAAATTTCTAAGGAAAAGGTTTGGACTGTGAGATGGACATAAGTTGAAATTATACACTGGATTGCAATATAAATAAAGTGAACAAAAAAGTGAAAACTTAGTGAGTCAAGTTTCTGATAAATTAGTATTAGAATAAGATATTCACCTCCATGGCTAAGGAAACTAGACTGGAAGGAGTCCAGGCGTTCGGGACCAGAGGCGATGAGCGTCTCCCCAAGAACGGTTGGTCCACCTGCTGCCTCATGTTCCAGAAGCTCATCTACAATGTCAGCCAAATCCTGCTCCTTAAGACAAACAAATTCTTTGTAAGAATCGAATATATTTATATGCAGAGGCAAAATGAGTTAAATTACATTAAAATCACAAAAGTAACAAAATGTTACATCAAAATCTGTTATAAAAGTGACCGTTTTACGGCTTTTAGAATTTATAGGCATTAATATGCACTTTTGTGATGTATCACTGGTTGACCCTAGTATTTTCTTATGTAAATCTTGCTTTAAAATATCCATCTTAATTCTTGAAGTAGTTTAGAAAATGTTGACCAAATATTTGTGTCTTTACCATACCGGTATATACAGCTGCTTTTCATGTTTATTATTTTCAAACCTTCAAAGAAGAATTCTATAAAAACTTTAACATTTTCCAAAGAATTTTAAGTTTACTTGTAAAAATCAACTTTGTAAAAGAACTTCAACCTGAGAAAAAAATTTCTTCATAAAATAATTTCTTAGGTAAAAGTTTGGCAAGCAAGATGGACAGGCAAAAATGCAATTCCACTGGCATGCAATATGCTTAACATGCACATAAAAAATACAACCACAATCAGAAAATCGCCAAAGAAAGGAATTAAGAAAACCTGACCTAACCTTGAAAAAATGAGGCTGATTAAGATGATTAATTTACAAGAAGCTAAGTAGTTGAGCACAAACCTGAGTGTCCATTCGTGTAGGAACACTGCCACTTCTGACTGTATCACCATCTATGATAGGAAGATAAGAATATGAGAGAAAATAGCGTTACCTCCTTATATATCATACATTCTTGTGACTTAATTGGCTACAACTCGGAAAAAAGATTTTAAAAAATTAAAAAACCCTTCACACCTGTTCTACTCAGAAATTGATGTTCTTCCAGGTAAACAAAAATATATGAGGAGTCATAAGAACTTGAAAAATAATCCAAATCAATTCCTACCATCTGGTCTTGTTCTTGATACTCCACCCTCATGATCATCTCGAAGATGCGATTTTGACGTCGTCTTGGTTCTAGATGGGGCTTGGTTGACGATACGGGACAGGGTGTCAAGAGGCTTCAGGGCGGCATTCACGGTGGCAGCCATATTTGGACTGGAAAGATCTAGATTGTGTGCAATTCTTGCCAGATCTGTTACGAAACCCTTCTTGAGAAGGAGACGAATCATGTTGTTTACAGTACTGGACTGGTTTTTGTTGAGCGTGGACAGGAAAGTTTGGTTAATAGGATTCGTCGTGGAAGGACAGGCCTCAATCATCACACTCACAAGTACTGTATCAAATGAACAAATTAAAAGTTACATCATAATTGACCATTTAAGGACAAAAATGCATTACTTGGTAGCAATGGAATATTTTTTTTTTTAAACTAGACATCACTGATGTGATAACTCAACCTATATAGTTACATTATGGGGTTACTTTTTCTCTAAATCTTTGTTGTATAATGAATTCAAAGGGTGTGAATGCATTCAAAGTAAAGATGTGTAATGGTGAAGGAAGTGGGTCATTTGGTGGCAAGATGTTCCATTCACATCTCTTGAGATGTCATATTTTAAATCAGAGGTGGCCCAAATGGTACACCTAATACAGGAGTATTCAACTTGACATTGTACAGATTGATTGTTCTCGTATTGCCTTAACATGTGTCATCTATACCTCATTGAAGTATGTTTTAACCCTTACTCTACCAGCAACGATATTATCAGCTGTTTTCAAACCACCTTTTCCTAAAAATATAATTGGACTTTACCAAAGTCCTATGAAGTAATCTTGGTATCATTTTAAAGTACTCGGATATTTCTTTCACAAAATGTAACTTTTTTATAGGGATCATATTACAGATTTTTGAGAAAAATTTGTTTGAAAAAGGGTAAACTCAAAAATTGCTTTAAAACGTGCTGTTTTTTCCCCTTTTAAATCTTACAATAACTTTAAGATCACATTTTTGCTTAAAAATCAAACATGCAAATCCTAAGACATGATGTTATTTATTTCTGGTCTAATTTTTATAATCCCTACCTGCAATCTTTTGTTTTGGAGAAATTTCTTCAAAATTTCATAATTTTCGGCATTTTTTGACCCATTTTTTTTTTTCTTAAAAAAAAAATGATGTACAAAAACCGTACATCGCACATGCTTTCTTGAACAGATGTTTGAAAGTGATTGAATATAAAAAAAAAAGTGATTGAGAATAACAGTTCTTTATATTCACATAAATGTGGTAAGTATATAAAAACTTTAATATTTGCAATTTCTGATTCATCTCTGTGATGTTTAGAACAATACAAACTAAGAAGAGCTGTCTGAAAAACATTGAAGCATGCAAGGTTCATTAGGTAATTATGACACAATGGGACTAAACACTCTGATTACAAAGTACCTAAGCTTAGAGATATGCACTTATTTTGATCTTTGTTTCAGATCTCAAAATACACACATTGAACGATTCTTGATGGTGGAAAATACATTTCCTTTTAATGGTAACACAAAAAGGAACCCCACCCAGTAGCCCTGAAAACACTTGAAATTGCTCTGTAAAGTGACCGATACCACTCTGTTGGTTTTAACTAATGAAGCATAGATTTGACTTAAGTGGGCCGCCAGACTTGCCCATACCACTGCCAGATCAAAATTCAATTTGCATTGTTTTGTATCATCACATTTGGGTGACGCACTTAGCTTTCCATTTTATGTTTCAGAACTTTTGTTATCACAACTTAAAAACAGGACTACTATAAACAAAAGGCACACCACTGTGACAATATCAAGAAATAATAAAAAATCTCTTACCCAGAAAGACTAAAATAGTTCCACTATAAAATTGCATATTACAAAAAACAATATTACAACAATCAACTCAATTGCACTTAGTTTTGTTATCAATCAATTTGGCATGCATAAAAGGGATTACAAATCTTTGAAATAATAACATATTTCCACATACATGCTAAAGCTTGTATTCTGGCATGCTTTTCTTTGCTCTCTGGTAACGTCAGAGCCCTCTGTAGGGCTAGCTTGACCTCTGTGACCAGGGTAGCTTGGGCATCAGGGCTATGGTTGCATGTAGCTAGACTGGCCAGGAACACCTGGGCCTGGGCCGGACACTCTTTGTCCCCTTCTTTTTGGGTGTTAGGCAAGAGATGATCGAGAATGTAGGCCAACACTGATCCGTCCTGACGAAAGTAAAAAATATCTGACGTATAGTGGTTATGTTTCATTTATAGAGTCCTCATAAATGGTAACAACAACACATATTTTGAAAATGTTTCATGACGCTTCTCATCTTTTTGTCAAAAGCACTCTTACAACAATAATTGGCCATTGCCATTTGTTTCATAATTCACTACAACTAAGTATATGGTCAGAAACTACCTATCGTAGACGTAGGGGGATCACCGTTTCCACCTCACAGGTAAGATCCCTCACAGATGGATTAAATTTGATAA
Source organism: Chiridota heheva (assembly GCA_020152595.1). Classification (NCBI taxonomy): domain Eukaryota; kingdom Metazoa; phylum Echinodermata; class Holothuroidea; order Apodida; family Chiridotidae; genus Chiridota; species Chiridota heheva. The sequence continues at coordinate 1,369,971 of JAIGNY010004509.1, forward strand.
TATTGCAATAATAAGCAAAGTTGAAACTGCTGGCACAAGAATAAATCTCCAAATACATCTAACAATAACATTATCAGTTCACGAGGCATTAAAAAGCTACTTTTTTTTCCGATACACAATTAACATTGATAAAATCATGAAGGTGATTGACTTCAACAACTATATATTCTTTATAAAGAAGGCAATAAGACATTCCTGAATTTTTCATACTTTAAGATGTGTAACAATTAAAGAATACTTTCACTACTGTATATTTGATGAGGTACAACACAAACCTCCTTGACATGGGGTGTGGTGCCTGCCACAAACTGATACTGCGCCACAAGCTCAGCATATCCCACATACGGTTTTACAATTTCCGCCAGAAGTCGCAAAATGGATGACTTAGACAGGAGGGCTTTAGACTTGGACTGAAGGTTGATTCCTGAAGTTGAGGTGGTGGCGGTGCCCTGCATTCTTGTTAGATTCCGTACATCCTCCGTGGCAGAGGTGGCATCTAGTCGTTCAATTGGTGCTGCTCTAACTGTGAGTCTATCCACAGGGTTGAAACACAGCAGATCGTCTCCAATCTCTCGGAGCCCCAAGCCAATCTGCTCTGCAGTTGAGTTTGGGCCTTTGTTGGTTCCTTTGCTTCATCTTTCACTGTTTCTATTTTCAAATAGAGACAAAATTAAGATGTAACCACAGCCAGTGTACAACACAAGACATCATAACCACTTAATAAATTTTCTGTTTACTATATCAAAACCTGGATAAACTTTGTGGCTAGCTTTGTTAAAATAAAATATTATTTCTTGTTTTGGAATAATACAGAAAGCACTAACACATACTGGAATTTAAACAAAATAAGGAGAAGTAAATGAACCCTAACCTGAAAACACTACAAAATATCAACATTTGGCCAGAGGTGGTAATAAAACTTTAATCCTTAAAGACCCAGCATGTTCAAAACGTGATTGCAATTTTTTCAAAAAATTTCATTTTCTATCACTACAACTTTGGTTAATATGAATGCTAAGACAATAATGTTTGTTTGTTTCATGAGGGCTTAATGGCACCACGACAGCGAGGGTCAAATTGTGCCTGAGAGGTCAGATCATTCCAGAGGTAGGAAGAAAAGAAAACAGATTGAGAGAAACACGGGAACTAAATGCCAGAAAACTGGAATGGAGAGAGGAAGTGCAAGGGTGAAAAAAACAAAGTAGAGAGAGGGGGGTGGGAGAGGAGGACTAAATATGGTTGTGGAATGAAGCATGATGAAAGAAGGAGATAATCTCATCCGGAGGGTTTTTCTGGAAGAGCTCGGCTATTGAGTTGTGGGGAGCGAGGGAAGCTCTGGGAAGGTTGTACAGGGGGGAAACAAGGAGGACGTGGTGGACTGTGAGGTGCAATGGCAATTGTTGCAGAGGGGTGGGGGAGCCAATAAGGAGGAGGGAGTGAGTGAGGTGGGTGTAATGTGAACTTTGTCGACACAGGAGAGGTTGTCAGTGGTGGGTTTGATCAGAATGTAGGGCTGGATGACGTGGAGTTTGTTATCAATTTGGAAGTCTCATGAGGTTCGCAAGCGGTCATGAACAAGGAAAGCGATAAGCAGTTTGATGTCATCAGGGTTTTGGGACAGGGGAGGTTGAGGGCAAGTTTAGCGACTGCATCAGCTCTGTGATTGCCAGGGATGCCAACATGGCTGGGTATCCAAAAGAATACTTTTCCTGAAAAAAGGAGTTTACAGAGGAGGAGGTGGGATGTGGGGTTATCCCATTTAAGATTGAGTAAAAAAGTAAGGACAGCCTTGCCTTGAAGTCGGAGAAGATGGCAAAGTGGCTAAGCGGGGAGTACTCAGTAAAGTTAAGGGTGAGCAAGATGGCCTTGAACTTTTCAATAAAAAAAAAATTCAAAATAAAGAAAAGATATAAATAAATATGCAAATTTGCCAATTCTAGGCATATGTGAATAATACAAATTTTGGATTTATTTTTACATATTTAAAATGTTTGTGAAATTTCCATACCATTGGCACCAGTCTAAATTTTTTCTTCCCAAAACTAAACATGCAAAAACAATGAAAATAAACAAAAAAATAATCACCCCTATAATTACTCACGGAAAAACAAAGCAGTGTGTCTGCTTCGGTTTTCGTAAAGTCTCGCATGCACACTGCTACACCACAATGCTGCCTATGAGCAGATTGTGGGTTTGTTTTACAACATGTTTCAGTGTGGATAAAGAGGGGGTAGTTGCTCTTTGTGTTTTCAATTGAAAATTATAATTCAGCTTCCAACGATATTTCTTGCATAGGGCAGATGTATTGCGATCAGGAACTATGATTTTTGTCAAAAATTGGTCTTAAAAAGGCTAAAAATCGTGAACATTATGAACTTACAATGCCATAGCTTTTAACCCACAAGTCCTGACTGTTTTCTACATTTTGATCAGGAGATTATATTTCCACCCCCTGATATACCACATCCTTTTCTTAAATCATTAACACAAAACCACAATTGCTCCAGTGCCAAACAATACACAAAGCCACAGTGTTATGTGAATTGACCACTTATCAGTTACTGCATACATAGAGCTTTTGTATCAAAGTGCACTCAAGCAAAGTGAGGATGATACACAACAGATTGTGCTGAACGAGGCTTATTCATGCTGATGATTTGCAACTAAAACTAAGTGATTTGAGAGGTGTTTATTTCAAATTAAGGTTTCAAGAAAAGGGGGTGGAAGACCAGTTTTTACTAGCTTTAAAAGTTCATAATGAAATTTTGCCAAAAAAAGATATAGATGATAAGGGAATTTTGCCAAAAAAAGATATTGATGATAAGGGCAGTCAAAATTCGACTGGAATTGGATGCATTGATGTCTTTGACACTTTCTCATGAGTTTTCAGGCAAATGCAAGGTCTGGAAATATGGCAAGTTAAGTTTTTGAATTCAAAAAAAAAAAAAAAAAAAAAGTTGACGAAATTTTACTCTTTACCAATTTTCAAGAGTTTTTTTTTCTCAAAAATTCTTAATTTAACCAAACCTCATCAAAAATGTGTTTTTTTTTAAAGAACTTGAATAGTTTTTTCAAATGAAACCAGGGCCTATTTAACGTAGCAAAATAATTTTTTGAAAAGTGCATGTCCCAATTGGTCGTGTCATAACCGATTAGGTCACAAAGGGTTAATCATTAGCAAAACTTTACATAGATGTTGCATATTCTTAGGAGTAAAATCATTGTTTTGATTTGCAATTTCAGCTGTCTTTTTTATCCTTTCTGAAAACAAATATTGAGTTTCTACTATTTCTACTACACAACCAAATAATTTTGAATAGTGGAGTATTTCTCAATATCAACAGACACAAAGAGCTTTAAAGTACTCTGTGGTTGGTTGATGAGGATTAACGGCACCATGACAGTGATGGTCAAAACATGCCAGAGAGGTTAAATTAGATCAAGGGAGGAGAAGAGTGAGAGTACGTAGTAAGATGGTTAAGATCGTAAAAGGGCATGAGGGGGTCAGATGTCATTGTAGTAGTTGGTGTGTTGCAGGAAGAATATTTTTTGGGTGTAAAGAACTCATTGTTGGAACAGAAGGGAGTGAGAGGGATCCTGTGGAGGGGACAGTCTACGAGGGGGCAGTCTACAAGGATGTGTTTGATTGTCAAATGTTTGTAACAATTATCGCAGAGTGGAAGGAAGAACCATTACAAAGGTGTGATCGGGAGAGGTGAATGTAATTATTCAGAGGTGGGTAATGTTGGTTTGTCTTTATGGTGGAAGTTGTGGGTGGAAGGTTAATAGGTACGATGGGCTGGATGGTTAATAGGTACGGTGGGCTGGATGGTTAATAGGTACGGTAGGTTGGATGGTTAAATAGGTACAATGGGCTGGGTGGTCAAATAGGTACGATGGGCTGGATGGTTAACAGGTACGGTGGGTTGGATGGTTAATAGGTACGATGGGTTGGATGGCTAATAGGTACGGTGGGCTGGATGGTTAATAGGTACTGTGGGCTGGATGGTTAATAGGTACGGTGGGTTGGATGATTAATAGGTACGATGGGTTGGATGGTTAATCGGTACCGTGGGTTGGATGGTTAATCGGTACCGTGGGTTGGACGGTTAATAGGTACGATGGGTTGGATGGTTAATGGGTACGGTGAGTTGGATGGTTAATCGGTACCGTGGGTTGGATGGTTAATAGTAAGGTGGCTTGAATGGTTAATGGGTATAATGGGTTGGATGGTTAATAGGTACGGTGGTTGGCTGGTTAATAGGTATGGTGGGTTGATTGATTAATAGGTATGGTGGGTTGGCTGGTTAATAGGTATGGTGGGTTGAATGGTTAATAGGTACGATGGGCTGGTTGGTCAATAGGTACGGTGGGTTGGTTGGTTTATAGGTATGGTGGGTTGGTTGGCTAATAGGTACGATGGGTTGGATGGTTAATAGTATGGTGGGTTAGATGGTTAATGGGTATGATGAGTTGGATGGTTAATAGGTACAGTGGGTTGGTTGGTTAATAGGTATGGTGGGTTGGTTAGTTAATAGGTATGGTGGGTTGGTTGGTTAATAGGTATGGTGGGTTGGTTGGTTAATAGGTATGGTGGGTTGGTTGGTTATTAGGTATGGTGGGTTGGTTGGTCAAAAGGTATGGTGGGTTGGTTGGTTAATAGTATGGTGGGTTAAATGGTGTGGAGTTCTAATTCATATACACACCTTTATTTTCCTCCTCTTCCTGTGGTACCACCAAGGCATCCAGTAACTCAGAGAGGACATGTCTGGTGGGTCCATCAACTGTTACTGATGGGTGAGTTTCCGGTGTGACATTACTCTTTAAGAGTTGTAAGGCATTTGGGCCAGTGTAGTGAGACAAATCATCATCAACTGCAAAATTAAAAGAAAGGGTAAAACAAAATTAGCACTTTGTTTAAAAGATATTCTTTTGGGTTAATAAAATAATTATCTCCACATGTCTACTAAATATCTCCACATGTCTACTAATTATCTCCACATGTCTACATGGTACAAATCGAAACTGACTGGATCATATAAGATTCAGCATTGTGAGGAAACTGTAGGTATGATTGTTTATTACCATGTAATCATCAAATTTTGTGCAAGCACTTTGGAGCAAATTCTATCTATACTGAATTAAAAGTTAACATCCTTACCGGGAGCCATAAAGGCCCATACCTCCCATGGAGATGAGGGTCAATGACTCTCCCTGGATGGGACACCAGTGCATCATGAATCACCTACTGAAATGCCAGAACTGATTTCATGTCCCAACTTATCTAAATACATTTCACTCTTGGTATCTTTTCTAAGACACCATATTCAATGAAAAATAAGGACAACAAGGTTGTTCTGAACAATAAAATTCTCTAACTAAAAACGTTATATAATAAAGTACTTTAAAAAATTAATAACACGAAACAAATAACTTTTGTCTCACCTCTCTTTGAATGGGGAAGTGCTATCTTCATGGCATTGATGGCGGTTTTTTGGTAAATCTGCTCATCACGACAAGATGCTGGTCCTAACATTCTAAGAGCGAAGTGGAGCTCACGTGAGCCGATGCTTCCAAGGGCTACGTTGCAGGTCAGACAACCGACACCTTTATTGGCTACCGTTGATACCAGCTGTAAAAGGAATTGAAAAGAAATTTTTATTGCTGGGTAATTTTGGTATTTTACATCCATTTCTCAACAATTAAGGTTATACTGGGGATTGAACCCAGGACCTCTAGAATGCCAAACTAATGTTATCACCGTTTTTAAATTTAGTTCCCTTTCCAAGACAAGTGTTACTGGCTGCTAAAAAACTCTTATTACAACTATTAAAGGATATGCTTAGAGGTTTAGCATGTTTATCTGATATGATAAAGGATCAGAAAAGTAACAAAACGGTGACAAAAGTATGAATAATCTTATGCCTTGAAGGACATATTCAGCAAATTTCCATAAAATTTATGTAGAAATGACAGAAACCAGACTAGTTGTGACATTATAGCCTCACATTTCCTAATTTTACTGATACATTTGTTTAAATCTTTTATTATAAGGGATATAAAGTGCAAAACTTTAAAAAATTCTGAAGGGTGACAACTTAAATATAATACCTGTTTCAGGCATCATATCCACTTAATTGGCAAACCTGGAGTGTAAAGATCTCTCTACATTTATTTTACTAACTGTGAAATTGTTTTTATCAAAAAAATTCTACAAGACATATTGCCATTGTCTGAAAAAAGACAAAGTTCAGGAAAAATGCTGAGGCCTTAAGGTTGGTACAACCCGAATAAAACATGGCTAGTGATTTTTAGGTAATCAGTCAGGAAACAAATATTATAAGATGCTTTGACTTTTTGCTTACACACTATAGTGTTTACAATTGAGGCTTTCTGCTGATTATGGAAAATTTACTAGAAATCCTGTTTTGCTCAAACTGGAGAAATTCGCTTTAGTGGCAAATGAAGTGAATTTTGCTTTAATGGGAGTAGAAACAGCCCTTTTAATCAATCTTTAGTTTTTATCTGCAAAGCCATACAATGACAACCCATCTCTTTCCCTTTTGTTATATTCAATTTTGTTTAAAATTCACTCGCTGCATCACATTTGGTGTGTAATGGTCTTTAGAAGCCTGTATTATGCATACTTTTGCTGATCTTAATGTTCATGTCATTTTGGCGCTTTGTCTTGAGGTGAGATTTGAATGACTTAACCATTTTAGGTTCAAAACCTTCATGTAAAAAGAAAAGATTAAGCAAAGAAAACAGCAAAAGTATGAACCAAAATCATCTAATTGATCTTTACATACCTTTTCCATGGTATTTGTGAGCACAGCAGAACTTTCAAATATATGCCTGATCAGCAGAGTGGCTATGAGGGAAAACCCTGTAAATGCGGACTTGTTGGTCAAAGACAGCAACAACCGAGGGCCTCCTAGCTCAGCAAACAACAATGCTTGAAGATGGTTTCTGGTGAAGCGTAAGCACAACCTCAGTACAGCATGGAGGCAGTCAGGTTCTAAGGTAACGCCGATCAGACCGACACATGATCTGTTTAAATAGAGAGTTTACAGGATTACTTATGCATAAAGAAAAGCTCACAGGAAAACCTCGGATTGTGCCATGTAATTTACATGAAAGAAAACACCCCTTTGCATACCATGGGATCATCCTTTTGGGCACCATGGGACCATCCTTATGGGCACCATGGGACCATCCTTATGGGCACCATGAAATCATCCTTATGGGCACAATGGATCATCCTTATGGGCACCATGGATCATCCTTATGGGCACCATGGATCATCCTCATGGGCACCATGGGACAGACCATCCTTATGGGCACCATCCTTATGGGCACCATCCTTATGGGCACCATCCTTATGGGCACCACCGTGGGCACCATCCTTATGGGCACCGTGGGATCATCCTTATGGGCACCATGGATCATCCTTATGGGCACCATGGATCATCCTTATGGGCACCATGGATCATCCTCATGGGTACCATGGGACGGACCATCCTTATGGGCACCATCTTTATGGGCACCATCCTTATGGGCACCGTGGGATCATCCTTATGGGCACCGTGGGATCATCCTTATGTGCACCATCCTTATGGGCACCGTGGGATCATCCTTATGGGCACCATGGGATCATCCTTATGGGTACCATGGCATCATCCATATGGGCACCATGTGATCATTCTTATAGGCACCATGGGTACTTCCTTATGGGTACCATGGGATCATCTGTATGAGCACCATAGGATCATCCTTATGGGCACCATGGGATCATCCTTATGGGCACCATGGGTGCATCCTTATGGGTAACATGGGATCATCCTCATGGGTACCATGGGGTCATTCTTATGGGCACCATGGGTACATCCTTATGGGTAACATGGGATCATCCTTATGGGCACTATGGGATCATCCTTATAGGCACTATGGGATCATCCTTATGGGCACCATGGGATCATCCATGCTATAAATGTATCACTTTTTCACGATTATTGTAATCTTATATTCAGCACCTCCACCCCCCTCCCCACGTTAATAATATGCACTTTGCCATTATTCAACAATATTATACCATAAATATGTATACACAAGCTAAAAACATACATACAACAAGTATAAATAAAAACAGACATGTATCGGTAATTGTTAAAATATGAGCATTTAAAGATTTTAACATTAAGCGGTGCCTAATCATTGGTATGCGTGACACAAGCAATAGGTCACATATACAGACCATATGCTATCTGTGTACCACATATGACATGAATCTAGTTTATAATAATTAGATAGCATTTACAAGCTCTTTTCAGCGAAATCATATTAAGCTCCACCCACTATGCATGTTAATGAAATACAATATCTTTATACCATAAACATGTACACACTAGCTAACATCATAATTATGCCAAATACGATAAATAACAGACATGTGGTTTCTAAAATATAAACAGTTCAAAATGTTTACATTTAGCCCCGCCCACTCATTAAAATAGAAGACATCACCACCAAAAACAATAGGGTACATCTACAGATCATGGGCTATCTGTGTGCCACATGTAATATAAATCCATTGTATCGTCCGTGAGATATCGTGTGAACAAGCTTGTTGTTACAGACACACATACATACATACATACATACATACATACTACATACATACATACATACTACATACATACATACATACTACATGCATGTATACACACATACATACATACGCATTTAGACCCTACAACTGATGACGTATCTGTAATCCTATATAATGGTGACCAATCACCCATACATGTGTAGACCCTACAACTGATGACGTGGGCGTAATCCTATATAACTGGTGACCAATCAATGTACAACACACACATGGGATGGCTGTATTAACAAATTAGGTTACACACATAGTTTTTAACTTTCCCTATCAAACAGGTAACATGTACCAAAATGCAAAAAAACTTAACTAAAGTAGTGTTGAAGTCATTATAGTTTTGAAAACAGCATTTTAAGAACTAAAAACAACCGAAGACGTCATCAGTTGTTTAGGTATCATCGCTTCAAAGGTGTGTAAACATACAAATGTCATCGGTTGGTGGGTTTAAACAGCTTCTCCCATACACACATACATATATACACAAGCCAGCATGACTGCAAAGGTTACTTATGCTATTAGCATCGGAACTAAAAAGAAACATGGGAATTGTTCAAGGATACAACACAGAACCAATATCTGAAATCAAATCCACCACCTTTTGACCACTGAGCCACTGGAGGTTTTCAAAATAACTTGTTGGTGATAATATCAAGAAAATATTGATAACATTCTCATGAAGCATTATCTTTTCTGAGGAGAAATGGTAAATCAATCCTTCAGTTAATGCACATAGTACCTCAGGCATATGATACACAGCTATCTTTATTACCAGTTTGAAAACAAACTTCTCCCGAAAGACACCGAACACCATTTCCATTAAGATCTGCAATGTTATGGTTTAAGTGACCTTCACAATACTAGATCTTGCTTTCTGTGAATGCATCGTATTTGGATGAGTGATTTCCATTACAAAAGTGCCCTGATTATTTATCACTGGCTTTCTGTAATCTTATACACACAAATAACCTTTGGCTACTTAGCTGTTGTGTGCATGGGGATGGCAGATAATCTATCATTGTTTGAGCAGAAACATAATACGCTGAACAGGAAGTCCGGTTGGTAATTGTCATACCCGAGTTTTTAGGAGGTGTCGGGTGTGGATAGGCTTAGAGAAAAACTTTTCAGCATGCTAATTTCCATCATTCATGACAAGTGTTTCATTTGACAAACCTTAGCACTGATGTGATCTGTTCCTCCGTGAGTCCCTTCACTTCCACTATCTCTGGTTCTTTGGCCACCTCATCGGGTTTTACTTCCTGACTTGGAAGTGGTAGGCTTGCATTCACACTTGCACCTGAAATATCATGAATAAATTCCAATTAATGTGACCCTTCAGGATGAATAGTTCAGTAAGTCAATACCATTCTATCAACATAGAGCAATTAAAGCAGCAGATTAAAGAGACATCACTAACAAAAATTGTTCTTTGTTTTTTAAAAGATGATAGTGACCTCTATAAAATCTTTCTTAAAATAAAATAGTCTTATTTTTAACCAACTTTAAAACTATTTTCAGACTATCCAGCTAATAATAAAGAAGAAATTATTCAGAAACGTGTTCCTCTTCCTTCCAAGGACTACTTTAAACCTTGTATTTTATAATGAGCTAATGATGGCTTTTATAACATCTGTTACAATGAAATCTTGACTGGTGCATGACAAAGTGATGATTATACAAGAAAATGTAAAATACGGTATTCAATATAATAGGCGCACAGGGCTCTTACGAAAATAGAATTGTGCAATTTTATAGGCCTAAAGTTTCTTCATAATAAGTACCTTTGTTCCGCGGCCGCGCATAGTGTGCTATTCGAACTACATTATGTGAACTGGTTCTATACGAACCCCACTATAACCACCACAAAAACATCGTCAGTATCAGACGCAAAATAAGCAAACAATGTAACAAAACTTATTTTGAGTCATCAAATGAATCAAACAAGAAAGCAATCCATAGATAGAGTTACTGATCTCATCACCTTAAGCATACAGCATAGAGGTGAAACAGCTAACAGGGTCACTTTTTCCCTGTGACTTTTGACCTTGTGATCCCAGAGTCTATGGGAACACTAGTTCTGTGGCATTTGACAATTTGACCCAAGATTTACAGGACAAGTTCATGTACCAAGGTGTCATGGTACAACATAGGTTTGATACAGAAATTAAAGTGGTACTAAATTGTACAAATTACTACATAATTACCCCTTAAAATCGCATATTTGACCTTTGACCCTAATCACAAACACAACATCTAAAAATTTTTGGCATTTATCTTACCCTACTATATGACACCACCCACGCTCAGATCACTCTTACCATTCTAAAACTATGGGGAAAATGGTTAAAAGGGGTCACTTGCTCTGTGACCTATGAACTTTTGACCGCAGAGTTTACAGGACACAGTATCATATAGGTATCGTATAGGTATATAGGTTTTGTACCTTTGGAATTCAAAGTGGCACAAAAAATGTACAAATTAGTACATAATTATGCCCTAAAATCACATATTTGACCTCTGAACCTTGACCCTTATCACTAAAACAACTTCTGAAATTGTTTACAATTAACGTACCATACTGTATGAAACCATTCATGTTCATGTCACACATACCTTCAATAATAGTACAAGAAAATGGTGAAAAGTGGTCAATAGCTCTGTGACCTTTGACCTCATAAGTCTACGGGACACAAATTCATGTACAACATGTAAAATGTAACATGGTACAACATAGGGTTGGTATAGGGTCTTGTACTTTTTTAGTTTAAAATGGCACAAAATTGTGCATAAAAAGCACTTATTTGACCTTTGACCCATAACCTTTGACCTTCAATTATTTTACATTTTTGTTAGAATGTTAAACCCTACCCACCTATGCAATTTGCAAAGATACCAAGTATTTCCTTCAAAAGATACAGCCATCACAAAACCTTGTTTCATTTGACTTGTGTACCACAAAACCTTGGAGACAAAAGTTCTGGTCCACCAATTTTGGTTCACATGTGTATTACAGTTTTTGAATTAAAAGCGACACAAAATTAATTGTTGCATACGCACACACACACACACACACACACACATGCACGAACAGATGCAAAAATCACCTAATTTTTGTCCCATTCCAAAAACTTATCAGTGGTCCCTAACCCATAATATGAGGTCATCATATGAGACTCTGTGGTGGAGCCTACCAGTCCCCCAAATATGAGTCATGTAGTGTAGGAGGTATAAGCAGTTATTTGCCTATACAGTAAAGTGACTATGTATATGTAGGTGATGAGATAATAAGTTATGTTATCAGTCAAAAACTATTAGGTGGGCACTTAATAGGGCAGGGGCACTAAATACATGTCAAATATATGGTAGTCAATTTTGAACCATTTTGATCAGATTTGTTACAACTTGTTACAATAATTTTGCTAATATTATCTCTAGATGTCTCTAATTCTTTGAAAAGATTTCAAGAGGAATTTGTAAAAGTACAATATATACCTTCATCTTTGATGGTTTTGAGTTTCTTGCTGCCCCGGGGGTCATTCTCCTTCTCTTCTTCCTTGGGTGGTTCAACTTTTGGTGCTTGCATTATTGGTCTTCTGTTGCTCGTTTCCTCATTTGCCTGAAAGCAAAAATAAGGGTGGGGATAGGTGAATTCATGCCAGGTCCAGTGTTCAACTTTTTTTTTTTTTTTGTTTTGTTTGGGGGGAGAGGGATTTTCTACCCTTGTGTAATTTGGGAGGGAGGGGGGGGGGTTAAAAAAAGCAGGGGGGGGTATTTTTGGATGTTAAATATCCAAAAAAAGCTAAATATACGGAAATAAATGATAAAAATACAAGAAAAAGGCCAAAATTTGGATGAAAAAATGCCAAATTTGAAATCTTCAACCTTTTAATTGTTTTTGTATTTTGTATTTTTTTAAATATTTTGAGTGGGAATTTGATAATATGTGCAAGAATCCTGCACCTTAATGTGAACACTGGCCAGGTCTGAACTAAATGTATGTATGACATCCCAACCTGATGGCCACTGTGAACCTCACTTCATCACATGATCATCTGATGGGGTACATCAAGTGGTCACCTGATAAATAACACCTTATTTCATCTACCAATGGGTACCCCATCATCAAATATCATTACTTCATAGATACCCATGGTACCTGAAATTGTATCGAACTTGAGTTTCAAGTGTGTGTGATATCAACAGAATATTCACAGCTCGAGTCATAAAATTTCAGAATAGATTAAAGGGATCAAATCTAGCAAAATGTACATAAAGGTAAATCACACAATCAGATTTCTGCTTTTAAAAAATTCTGAAAACAAAGAATACAATTTTCAAATGGAAAGAGAAAATATGGTTCACATTTTATAGTATTAATCAATTTAGCACTGTAAGCTTAGAATAGATTCTAAAATAAGACCAATTTAGCACTGTAAGCTTAGAATAGATTCTAAAATAAGACCAATTTAGTTGTGTATCATGGCAACTCAGGATGTGCATTTTCGTTTAATTCAGTAAATGATAAACAATCCATTTTTTTTATTGTTTATCGTGTACACCAAGGGTTCTTAATTATTTTTTCCAAGGGCCAGGCGACACAACAGCTTTAGGCATGGGCCAATCCCATGACAAAACCAGTGTCATGTGACAAACAAAACCGGTCAAAACATTCCCTCAATACAAACAAGCCGAGAGCGCGCAACAAGAAGGAATTATGCCAGATGTTGGTGGTACTCTTATCAGCCTTCCTTTGACAAGCTGTGAGTCTGCCCATTTTATAACTGAATTAAAGATAACATTTTGCTTGATAAGTCCCAATGTTATAGTGCGCATATCTGCCTAGGAAATGCGCAGATCTGCCTAGGAAATGCGCAGATCTGCCGAGGAAATGCGCAGATCTGCCTAGGAAAAACCCAAAATAAACAAGTATTTGGGGATTTTTACCATCTCATTCAGAATTTTTTTCCCACTGTGACTATTGTTCGTGGGCCAGAGTGGATTGTCTGGCAGGCCAAATTTGGCCTGCGGGCCGCCTATTAAGAATCGCCAGTGTACACGATCACCGAAAATGTGATCACATGCCAAAAATTCCATAAATTTTGCAGAATTGGTTTGTATCCCTACAATAAACACAGCGTAACCATCGTGATATCCAGCCTATAAGTAAGGAATGTCACAAACTTGAGTAGGGGCTATAATAAGTCTTCAAATTAGCAGTAAGGCTGAAAAAAAGTCAAAAATAATGATCCATGGCTTTAACGCGCTTTTAAATGATGCAGAAATGAAATATTAGTAAGTAAAGTGCTGTGTCTTGCAAGCATTTTGATATGTTTTCAACACATATCGCCATGCCGTACAAGATTCAAAAGTGTGCCACTAGCTTGCAGCTAGCATACTGTACAAAAAATATCCCAACCAATTGTCATTTCCAACTGTACTGTATTTTATGCAACCCTCTTTGCAAAATGCAGCTGATGCTTACGAACCACGCTGAAATCTCATCAACTCCGAAACATTTTTGTTTGTTTGTTTTGCAATCTTTTTTTTTTTTTTTTTTTTTGCACAATTTATTTGAATCATCAGGTAATTTTTGCATTTATTTGTGGTGAAAATTAGAATCAATGCCTTTTTGTCCATGTATTTCTGGGTCCATTTAACAGTTTGTAAAACAGGTGTTAACCTAATTTGGATTTAAGCCCGTATTGTTAATCAGGCTTAAGCCTACATCAAGTAGGCCCAGCTCAAAATTTGGCAAATCAAATGAAAGATTTGTAATTGTGCAAATTTTAACTCCCGCATTAAAAAGAGTTAAATCCAAATCCTTGGTTGATCTTTTGTTAAAGTTTAAATCGTAAGATCATTGATTGAAAGTTTTGTCTGGGAATCAATATTGATTTTGATGCAAAGTATTGTTGGGAAACTTTTTGGGTGATTTTTCCGTGCAAACGATGTATCAATTTTGTAAACGGTAAACATTGTTTTCGATCGTGTACACAATAATCGGATAAATGGTCGCATTTCTAATGGCATCTCTAAAATACTTTGGCCTGATAATTCAAAACATTTATAACACATTTTGCTGATCCAATTACATCCATACATTCTAAATAAAAGCAGTTGGCAAATATTTCCACTTTGTAATGAGTTTCCTTTCATTTTTTCAGAAAAGTTTAAAATAACCTTTCGGTAATTGTTTATTGGTCGATGACAGTGAAATGTCTACAAAGGTCATTCAGTACCAGACAGGTCATTAAGAATTGTTATCCCTTGGGCCCCTCCAACCCGACAACCTTAGTTTTCTTAAAATCAGGGGTAATCCACACCTTTCAACCCGAATCTCTGCACAGTTCACTTGCTAGTAACCAGCTAATATTACACCATACATAATAAGTCATTCACCTGAGGCTAAAGCCTCAATCCTGCTTTGCAGTGAAGTGGAACAGATTTAGGTCCTTGGCTGACCCTAAAAGTAAATATGCATTATCTGCTTGGTGGACTTTGTGCAATGCCCATGAATGTTTGATGGACCATTCCTCCTAAAGAGAGTTATTTCATCATGTAAAATTATATCAAAATAACATGAAGCAGCAAATGCAAATATCGAATGAGGCGTAAGACAAGCCTACACACCTGGACCATTTTGTTGAAGTAAACGATGTATTTCTTTCTTGCAGCCGTGAATCTCACACTAGTTTTCCCTGCCCAGTAAGCATCGTCAATGGTCTTATTATTGCCCCTACTGTATGTACACCATCGACCTGATGAGTCTTCAAACCATTTCCACTGGTGTGAAGCATTTTTCTGCAAAATTAGGTGAAAAATGTAAATAAGTTGGTTACCTTAGCTTATAAAAACAATTCCAAACTGAACAGCATGATTCTAGGAGGGCATTTTCCAGTTAAAACCATAGCACCAATGGAAAGCAAAGAGTTTGCTGTCATCTGTTCTTCATGGATGAAACTTTCACAAATGTATCATTTTGATTTGTTAAGTGCCAAATTAATAAAAGTCACTCAGATTAATTAACAGCAAATCTTAATGGTGATGTTTTTCATAAACTTACATTTAACATTCCTGGCCTTCTTCATACATTATAAAACAAACAGAAGGTATATCTCAGAATCTCCAATGACGCACACAAGGAAGATCAGACTTGAACATAAATTTTTAACCTTCTTATTTACGAATGGAATATGTTAAGTATAATGCCGTCACATTCTTAGTTTAGTATATTTGACGCTTTAGCATTCAGTCCTCCAGATTACTTTTTTTATTTGATTGAACGAAAAGACTTGTTAGCACATCTACAACAAAGGTCAAATAGTGCCAGAGAGCTTCAGATAAATCCAAATAACATAACTCACTAACAATAATACTTTCTACTTACTATCCAGACTAATTTCCTTCTGAATGTCACCACTGCCTTCTCATACAGATCAATGAGCAGAAGCAAAGGGGCCAGCCATCTATGAAAGAAAAGAAGAGCAGTTTTTAGGTTATTACAGTGGATACAATGGTAGCTTTACAGTATCTACAAATTTCCCCCACGTTAAATGTGCATTATTGGGACTCAAGGCGTTTGCATAAAATAACAGCATATAAGGTAGGAAAACATTTGAAGTAAATACTACCTACTAACGTAGATTCAGCATTAGCACTTTCCTGACATTTTCAATAGTTTCTTCAGCCATTAAATACAATTAAAATACAAACCAGAACACCAAAACGTTTAGTGCTTCCAATCAATTTCTTCATTGTTGGTTGATTTATACTAACTGGCATTGCATATAACAAAATATGATAACATCTTATGAATATATGTTTAACATATATTTCTAAGCCATGGCCACCATGTAAATGATGCATCAATAAAATAGAACCTGTTGACAACACTTTTTTAAAGATTTTTAACTTGATATTAAGCCCCTTACACTACTTTAAGCAATATGCATGACATCACCACCAAAAACAATATGGCACACAAGCAGACAAAGGGTTAGGTAGTGTACCACATATGACCTGTAGCCAATGCAGTCCTTGAGTTACTGTATTTACAATCTCTTTTCAGCAAAATTAAGCCCCGCCTACTATGTATACTAATGATATTCAACTATTTTATCCATGAATATGTATTCACTAGCTAACAATATAAATATACCAAGTATGTTTTACATTAAGCTCTGCCTACTCATTGATATCATGATATCACCACCAAAACTAATGACACATATATGGACCATGGGCTATTTGTGTACCACACATGACATGATTCCAGTTTATCATTTTTTAGATATCGTGTTTACCAGCTATTTTCAGCAAATTCATATTAAGCCCTCCCTACTATGTATGTTGATGAAATTGAATGTTTTTATATAATGAACATACACATTAGCTAGCTAGCAACAGAATTATACCAAATATGAAACAAAACAGAGATGTGATTCTTAAAATATGAACATTTCAAGATTAATGAATTAAGCCCTGCTCACTCATAAATATGCATGACATCACCACCAAAACAATAGGGCACATCCATAGATAATGGGCTATCTGTATACCAATGTAATATGAATCGAGGGTACCATTCTTGGGATACCATGCCTACAAGCTCTTTTCAACAAAATCGTATAAAGCCTCCCCCCCCCCACCTCCCCTCCCACCCACTACGCATTTTAATGAAATTCAATGTTTTCAACCATGAACATTTGCACACTAGCTAGCATCATAATTATAACAAATATGAAACAAAGAGACATTAAGTTGTTAAAATGAGCATTTCGAAATTTTCCCATTAATTCCAACCTACTCATTAATATGTATAACATCACTACCAAAAAAAATAGGGCACAACTACAGACCATGGGCTATCTGTGTACCACATATGGCATGAATTTGGTGTATCAATCTTTATATATCATGCTTACGAGCTTGCTGTCAAAGACACACATACATACATACAAACATACACACAGCAGCATGACTGCATAGGTTTCTTATGCTATTAGAATCGGAACCAAAAAGTACTTGTTTCTTTTAAAGTGCCCTTTCATATAAGATCAACTCCTTGACCACTGAACTTAGTCAAGAGCATGAAACACTTACTTGGGTGTTTTTCCTGCCTTTGCTGATGAGAGGAGGGTGTGCGATGCATGCAACAACGACACCAGGTTTCCCAGGACACCAGATTTCTCCATCATTTTAGCACACGACATCTTCATCTCCTGAAAAATATTAAGATTATCAATTAAGCAGACTGAAATGGCTCAACAATTTCTATTTGAAATTTGCCAAAAATACAATATAAAAAAAGACTTTTCACTACAATCAGGTCTTCTTGGAAATTGTCCTTTATTTCTTTGGTGCAGGCATCAAAATTTGCACAAACTTAGAAAATAAAACATTGTTTCTTTAACATAAATCTTGTTAATAAAACATATTTCCCACCATATTCTCATGGCACAAAATGATTTGATTGGATAGATTTACATTCAATCATTGCGTTTGGTACTCAAAGGAATACGTTATCTTTTGATGTCTAGTATAGACGGAAGAGGAAAGAATTATTTTTGATCACCACTTTCCAAATACTTTATACATCCAAGTCATCAACAGCCTGCACATTACACATAATGGAAAAACAATCATCTACTGTGTATGAGCAACCCTACTTACGTCGAAGAGCAAGCAGAATAGATGGATTCTGGTTGCAAGTTTGAGAGCCTCTGGTGCTACGCTGATCTGACTGGTACCGTCAGCTTCAGACGACTTCTCAGCGGCGAGGTTGGCCAGATACGATGCATTTTCAGCAATCTGAGGAAGGATAGAATTTAAAAGCTTTTCGTTGAATGAGACGTTAAAAGAATTATATTTACTAAATCAAAATCAAAAACAAATATAAGAAGCCTGATCTTGAATTAACTGATGTAGAATTACTATTGATTTAAGCTTAATAGAGTATGCAGTGGTACCATACTTGGAATTTAACTTGGAACTAGTATTTCACTTGTAACTAGTATTTCTCTTACTTGGTATTACCTAAGAATCAACGAAGAAAGAGAAGTTTCTAGCATTGCCTCTGCCTATTGTATACACACCAACATAAAATGTTCAGCAAATAAGTTTACTAAAAAACTGTTGAGTAACAATAATAGGTAGCCATGCAAAAAAAAAAAATCAGTTTCAAACAAAATTGCAAAATTCAACTGTATAAATCAATGAGGAAAATTTTAAAGACTAGGTATAAGGCTGAAAAGACTTGAACCTGAAGAGTGAACTATAAAACCTTCAAACAAGGAAAAAATATAATAAAAAATATAAAGTATATATAAAATAATATATAATAATATAAAATAAAATATATATAAAATACAATTATATGATATTGAGATTATACACATACCTGCTGAATGATGGTTTCAACATTTGGTCCCTCCATTCCTCGCCCTTTCTTTCATTTGCAATCACAAGCAAATCACAAACCCTGAAACAAAATCAAAAAGAGAAAATACTCAATTATAAGAATGTTTAGTGGTGTTATTGATGACAAAGTTGATGACAATCCAGCTGAAAATTACATTTATCCTTATTTTTGGGAGCATGTTTTAATAATCAAAGGACGTTCTTTGTTTCCTAGTGAAAACACTATATAAAAGAATATGTTTGATTGTAATGGCAACAAGGTATCAAGTGAGAAAGAAATTCTAGGAAGAGATGAAAGGTTGTCATCTATGTTACATGCAATCTGGCAGCATATTGCAAAAGTACTCAACACTACGAAAGATGCTTTAAATAGGAATCAAGCGAGGCAAAGTGGGATCAGTGATTCATCAGCAACAAATCACATTGTGCCAGAGAAGCTCACTTATATCAAACTAAAGTAAAAGAACAATTAAGATATTCAAAGAGAACATAGAATAACAGGTACAGGAGAGGGCACCTACACTTCACATAATTTCAGTTAGACATGGGCTAATGCGACTTGTCAGTATATCAACAGCAAAATCATAAAAGTCATATTGTGACTTAATAGAAGTTGACTTATATATATATAAAAAAATGCCCAAGAACAATTGATACTACATTTAAAGAGAGCGCACACCAAGAGGTGCAGGAATGGTTATAGTTCTGTACCTTGCCACAATATCAGGTATGTCATCCATGAGTTGCAGGCACCCTGGCAGCATACTGCCACCAAACTCGTCCAGCTCTGATGATGTTAAGGGTTCCTCTTCGGGAATCTTTTCTCTTTCTACTAGCTGCTTCTGTTCCAGTTCTTTCCTTTTCTTCTCCTCTTCTTCCTTTTTCTTCTTTTCCTCCTCCTAATATAAACAGAATGGTGTTAAATGATGAGATCAGTGGTCATGCATATTCATCTTATTCAGTGGTCATGCATATTCATCTGATATCAGTGGTCATGCATATTCATCTTATATGAAACAGGATAACAAAATGGCAAACAAAGTACTGTAAAATCTGCTTCCACTAAAGGTCTTAAACATGTAGAGGAAACATTAGCTAAATTGCTTTAAGATCTATTAAAACCACAGCAGCAAAACATTTCAGCAAAATCAGTTAAACATTTACCATTTTATAGCATTTTTAAATCTCTAGTATCAATTTGCATATCTTATGCAAATTTTGTGATGTATTACATACTAGTATTTCTTTTGTAATCCTTTGTTTTCAAATGTCTTTCATTATTCTTTGAATTGGTTAAGCTGACCAACAGTTTTTGAGTCTTTATCTTACCCCCAATCAATTACAAGCAAAATAGACTTTCCCATCATTTTCAGTGACTGAGATAAGGAAAACAAATGAAACAATAACAGTCTCTCTATTTTCATAATTCATTTTTACATTCAAAATTGGCGTTCAGGGTTCCTCTTCAGAAAATTGATCTAATTTTGATCAGCGATACCTCATAAAATAAAAGTGATAGTTTCAAAACTGATCTGCCAAGATTTAAACCAATTTAGAAATTGTCCATAGAAATGTCAATAGACCTAAGTTCAGTGCTCAAGCATGTCCATCTCATATGTAAAAGGACAATACAAGGAACACAATAGCAAAGAAAATTCTTCCCGGATTTCCCCATTGCTACTTACACTGTCCTGCTGCTGCTGCTCCTGAGCGCCTGTCCTGGGGGTCTGGAGAGCTTCCCCCAAAGACATGGCAATGGCTTGCATCATCTCCTCCTCCTCCGACAGACCAGTTCCAAAGTCCTATCAAAATCAAGAAATAAACTTTTTATACCTTGTATCAAAATGACCACAGCAAAAAGATTTGTTGCCATGATTAGTAATCCATCATTTTCATACTTCACAATTTACTTTAATCTGTCAAAGATACTGTTTCTATGTTTTTCTGCCATAATCATCATCATGAACATAACCCATGATAACCAATATGACCAATAGAGGGTTTTACCCCATAAGTTTACATATTGTTTGCAAAACCTTCTCAGCTACTGTGTACATTTCCCATGTTACTCTATTTTGCTTAATCATACCAATAAATTAAAATCAAGGTAACAGGTTATAATTTGTAGGTCGGTAGTTTGGTATTTTACATCCCTTTCTCAACAGCTAAGGTACAAAAGAGATGTCTACAGCATTTGTAATCAGTGTTGTATTTTGTAATGTGTATTTGTGAATGCTGTAATCTTGACTTACCTGAGTGATCCTTGGTGGGTGTGACAGAGCCCATTCAGCAGCCTGCTCCAGAGAGGCACTGTGCCTCAACGCATCTATAGCATGGTCCCTGGGAAACCCCATATCAAGCAGCTAGGAGGGTAAGAAACATTAGAACACTGTAAGTATTCAAAGCACATAAGTAGCATGTTCCAAAGTCAACAATACTAGATGATCAGTAGTGATTACTTCCAAAGCAATTTGTTATCTCCAGTTGAGTAATAGAGTAAGTAATAGAGTAATAGAGAAAGTAATAAAATAAGTAATAAAGAAAGTAATGGAGAAAGTAATGGAGTAAGTAATAGAGAAAGTAATAAGAGAAAGTAATAAAGTAAGTAATAAAGAAAGTAACAGAGAAAGTAATGGGAGTAATAGAGAAAGTATTAAGTAACAGAGTAAGTAAAAGTAATAGAGAAAGTAATGAGTAAGAAAGTAATGGAGTAAGTAATGGAGAAAGTAATGGAGTAAGTAATAGATAAAGTAATAGAAAAGTTTTAAAGTAAGTAATAGAGAAAGTAAGAGTGATTTAGAGAGTAAGTAATAGAGTAAGTAAGAGAGTAAGTTATAGACGTTTTCAAGCAATTTTAGCCAAACATGATTACTTCAGTATTGTGACCAATTTACTGCTGAAGAAATTTTCCATTTATTACAAACCATTCAACTGTGGGTTGCTGGAAGAAACATTGTAAGAAACAATACATGTACTTATCAACTTCCTATATTACACACATATGATTGACTCAAAAGCATTTTCATACACTTGGTACCATACCACGTGTGTATTGTACAGACGGCCAAGAAACACCCAGCTTTAATTGGTTGTAAGATTCCCCCAGTATTTGATTGGTCGCTAAGATTCACCCAGAATGCAATTGACCCACAGTTGGTTCCTACTCAGTGATTTTTGTTTTCCATTTTCAGTCTTTGAAATGTGTTATGCAGTTATTACATGCTTTTCATATCACATCATGCTTTAAACATTGTCATCTAATGCTAACAAACAAAGAAAACAATTTAAACCAGAATGTATACCTGAGTAATATGTTCCTCAGAAGGTTCAGGATTAGGTCTACTTGCTGTAAACCCAGATACAACCGAAGATGCAAACAGTCCTGAGGTACCCCCAAGTCTAGATGAACCTGGTAATGATGCTAAGCCCCCTCCTGCGGCAACTTCTCCAGCAGAGGTAGAAGCAGTGTCCTCTGTTTTAGTCAGTTTCAGCTTTTCTGAAACGATGCTTTCTCCACGAAGAATGTGGCAAATCATGGCTAAAACACTTTCACTGGTACGGATTCCAAGGAATTTGAGATGCCCGCTGTGCCAGAGTTTGAGCAGGGACCAAAAAGTAGCCTAGAGTGAAAACGGAGAGAAAAACTTAAAACACTGCTCGGAAAGGTGGAATATACCTGTTACAAAATATTTTCATACATTTGACTCCCTGAATATCATTATAAGAGCATTCCATAGATAATACATTCAGGACAGCTTATGCAATCAAAATTGTCTTTATTAACATTTGTCCATTTCTGTAACACCTTATTTCACTGTCTAGTGATACATTTCTATAACACCCTATTTCACTGTCTAGTGATGCATTTCTATAACACCTTATTTCACTGTCTAGTGATGCATTTCTATAACACCTTATTTCACTGTCTAATGATACATTTCTATAACACCTTATTTCACTGTCTAGTGATGCATTTTTATAATACCTTATTTCACTGTCTAAGTGATGCATTTCTATAACACCTTATTTCACTGTCTAGTGATGCATTTCTATAACACCTTATTTCACTGTCTAGTGATGCATTTCTATAACACCTTATTTCACTGTTTGGTGATGCATTTCTATAACACCTTATTTCACTGTCTTGTGATGCATTTCTTTAACACCTTATTTCACTGTTTGGTGATGCATTTCTATAACACCTTATTTCACTGTCTTGTGGTGCATTTCTATAACACCTTATTTCACTGTCTAGTGATGCATTTAAAACATTTCTGCACATAACCATTTTCTTAAAAAATCTCACAAAGACAATTAAGGAAGATGATGTCACTATTAGTATGAATTCAGTTATTTTCACAAAATAAAAAAAATAAAATAAACTTGTTTATTTGTTTGGTAGGGCTTAACCCTTACTCTACCACGTGGCGATATTATCACCGTTTTGGGTCCCCCATCTCTGACTCCGCCTCCTGAACGCATTTTCAAAAAGGTGCTGGTAGAGTAAGACTTAAGGAATCCGCGACAAGTGTGCCAACTCGAAAATATATGCAGCATGATCCAGGTGGGTGGCCCAGTGGGTCACTAGAGCGGAACGAGCCCGACTCTGCTGCTTGGAAGACAGACGACCCTTCAATAAAATGCCCTCGATAAACCCTTACTCTACCACGCAGCGATATTATTGCCGTTTTGGGTTCTTCATCTTTGACTCCACCTCCCGAGTGCATTTTCAAAAAAGTGCTGTAGAGTAAGGGTTTATGGCACGACAATAGCAAAGGTCATAATGTGCCTGAGAGGTTAGATTATAATTATTAATTATTTAAACTTGATATATTATTAAGCTTGAATACTTCTGTAACAGAATCAAATTCTATACTATTTTCTGCACTATTTTGTTCCACTTTCTTTCCTTTTTCATAAAAGATGAACATGTTTTATCGCTAAACTTATTTTAAGAATTTCAGTATAAATGTTCACAATACAAGCAAGCTTTTAAATTCAGAAGTTGTTGATAGAATACTTGTAACCTCAAAAACAGAATAAAAGAGAATAGGTTAACTTGCCTTGTGTGTGTTAATGAGGAACTGTGGGGCACTGAATGGCACAAATCCTTGCTGGGTGGATTTCACTGGCATTGCATGAGGAGAATCTAGCACTGTGTCAGGATTTACCATCTTCTTCATCAGACCAAGCCATGCCTCCAGAAACTCGCTGGTTCCTTCTAGGGGGAACGAAAACTATGTTCAAAGATACCTGATAGTTTGTTTGATGAGGGCTTAATAACACCACGACAATGAGGGTCAAATTGTGCCTGAGAAGTTAGATCATTCTAGAGGTAGGAAGGGAAAAACTCTGGGGAGAACCTTAAAGGGAGGATCGGTGGGCATGCATGTTCAAGGAGTACTTGTCCGGAATGCGACAATGCATTATTCTGGAGTCTCTAGAATATTTAGCCACACTTCTCGTGCATATGATGGAATTGATAACCTTTGATTATGAATGTTCAAATCAACTGTAATTATTTCTAATGTCATTCATTCTACACAAGATTCTGAAACACTTGTTCTACCATTTGCTTTCTTTTCTTGTTCTCTGCTCAACAACAAAACAAATCCTTTAGTATTTCTCGAAGATTAGAAACAGCTAAAAATGCACAAACAATTAGCATGAATGACATTTTACACTGTTTTCTTTCAAGATAAAGAAAATTACAAACCTGTCAGAATCCCTTTGTTCCTTTGTTTGAAGAGAGGTCATCTTGATGAATGGCCCAATCAAATGCCCTAAAAATGAAATTAAAATAATCAAATCAGAAAATCTGAAAAAAACATGGAAGTATTTCAATCATGCTGTTTTTTACTGGTTTAATTGTATTCAATAATTCAGTGATTAATTAACTTGATAGACTAATGAATAAGAGGCAAGGCTAACAGGAAGGCAGGTAGCTCAGTTGGCCGAGCATACGACTGAGATACTGGAGGTCCCAGGTTCGAGTCCAATGGCGATTTTTCCACAGATATGCAGTATGATATACGCTGACATAAAGCGCAGAGGTTCATCTTCTGCAACACACATTCTCCCCCACCCGACCTTTATGAAAAGTAGCCGATGGTTGGTTGGTGCTACAACCCCTACTTCGGAGAGGACTGTCGATCCTGATGGTAGGGGTTTCACCGCATGCCTGGTTCTCTAAATACTTTTCGTAAAGAGCAGGGTGTTAACCCGATGTTCATCCACTTGCCATCCTGGCAAATTCATCGGGTACACACTAAAAACAAGTCACTGTGACTTAGGTGTGATTTCCCTGGCATATGCTTACAAGTGAAATACAAATCAGTGAAATATTACAGAAAAACAATGAATAGCCAACTTACTCAAAGAGGGCAGCATGTGCCCCTGATGTGACAAACTTTTGGAGCATCAGGTGGTACGGCTGCTTCTTCTCGTCAAATAACATGGGAGATGCAAAACTTACTGCGCAGATTAAGAATGTCATTCTAAATACAGAAAGCAGAAGGAATGAACATGTAGTTGTCTTGGGAGAAACAATCAACACAGTAGATATAGCATTGTCTGTCAGATGAAAGGTGCTTTTTACACATTCATGTTTATATTTCTTTTAATCTCCAATATGTCACATCCATTAAAAGCCATATAACATCAAGCATTCTGCAAATTTCAGTAAATAATTGTTTTCTCAAATGAATTCCTCCAAAACAGCCTTTAATTTAATCTTTACCTTTCCCTCCCACCTCCAGTTAACTCCAAATTCAAACAAATGATTCTCCTCTCCAATGGGTCACTTTCATCTATACATCTCCTTTTCCTCTTTCACCTATCTTACTAAACCAGACAACATCACAATCAATTCAACAAACAGACAGTCAGACAAAAACATAAATCCCTCCAACCTCCCATGGGGCAAATAGAAAAGATAAGTATAACAAACCTGAATTTGGGAGAAAGTGCCAGTGAATTCATCGGAGGCTGCCATTTCAAACTGCTTGACAGCAGTTCCATCAGGATCTGAGCTGTGTTTCTTGCTGACTCTGATGGGACAGTCAGGTTAGACTGGGGATGGGGTCTTGTTCGATGACGGACGGATGAACCCACGCAGAGCTTGACCAGGAGCCCAAAGAGCTCAGAGAGAGCTCTGCCGAGGCGTGAGGGGGCATAGAGGGCAGGTACAGCTTGTTTGAGCTGCTGCAGCATCTGAAGATTCATCTTCATCTTGCTCTCTTTAGATGAGTCAGCCATGGCGTCATCTTGCTTTTGTTGTTTGGAGTCGTCCACTTCCATACTGGACAGAGCCGAGCTGACCACTGCAGTAGGGGAAACATCCAGACCTGGGTAGGAAAATAACAGCAATGGAATCAATATTTAAAAATAACAAGCAAACATTTATCACTGTATTTCTATGAGTTAAAACATAAGAGATCTTCATGTTTTCCATAAGAGTTTCATAATTACACCTTGATGGCTTCACAGAAGTAAAGTCCCAAGTGATATTTTCACAAAAAATGGCTGTACACAGAAGTATGAGCGCTTTATGTACATTTATTCTGAAGTGGTATGTATAACCGAAGCAGTATTATTGTAATTATCATTTTTTTTAAGTATTACATATCACTGGAATTTTGGTAAATTCTGCACTTTCCATCACACTTGGCATCATGCCACTTGGCATCATGCCTAACTTACCCCGCTAAGCGTAGTGGGAATATTTACGAGAGTTATATTTACCTTCCATGCAATATGCAATATGGTCACATGAACTGATTCTAGCACACTTCTAACCAACCTAAAAATAGTTACCAGCCCAGCCCTGACCTCCATGTAAGCTCTACTCACTTAAAATTCCACCGAGGCCTGAACGAGAGAAGAGGCGGGCCGGGATGCATGGATGTAAGTATTACTCTCACAAATATCCCCGCTACACTTAGCAGGGTAAATTTACTTCTACTTATTCCTTACCTTCCATGCTATAAATATGCAATCAGATTGCAACCGAGGATTGAAAGGAAGGAAGTTCAGGTCAAAGCTTAATTTTCTAAAGACTGGTACCCAAAACTCGTACTAGATTTATCCTACTTAAGGGACTAGATTCCTTATCCTCTTAAGGATGAAAGCTCTTTGAGTGGGAAGTACTAAAACATAGTAAACCACTTCTAGTGACAGTCAAACCGAACAAGGCATTATTCTTTAACAATAACTGAGGCAAACATCACATAAATCTGAGTTAAAAACTCGGAAAACATGCCAATCGGAAGAGCGTTTGGACACGATATGAACATCATAGTAGTATCTACAATACACCACAAAACTCCGCGAGACGGAACCGGCTAGTGAAACACGATTGGGAACGAAGCGTGTGCTAGCTAAAACAAATTGAAGAATTCCCCGATCATGAATCTACGAGGGCGTCAATGTGCCAAGTATGTTCTACTAGCCGTCCTCCCAGTTTGCCTCTGTTTACCAAGGAGCAACGAAGTTTGTGGCTACGGAAGGGGACTACCGCTGTGGTATGTGTCCCTAAGATAATAGCTATCAGTACAAAAGAACCGCATGGATTTACGATAGCATTAACATACTACATCTGTAACATGAGTCGTTACCTCAGTATACTTCTATTCACCACAGGGTTACTGAGTTAGTGGCTACACGTGAGGGGGTAAAGCCGTACTTAGTACGCGTTCCTGTTGGAATAGCTAGAATTGTACTGGAGCGGTATGGAATACGGTGGAGTTCACATGCTACGTAAGATATACGAGCTGTTAACTCTGTTTGTTTCACTACGAAGCTAATAGCTGCGTGGGGGGAGGAGGGGAATACCATCGTACGCAGTACGTGTCCCGGTAAGAATAACGGCCGCAGAACTCTGTAGCTCCTGGTCGCTTACCACGCAGCTGTGCCATGATGTGTGCCTTTAACTCCGTTTGTATCTATTCACCACGGAGCAGCGTAGCCGATCACTATGTTTGGGGACTGCCGTCGAACGCTGTACGTGTCTTGGTAAGAATGACGACGGCAGAACTCTGTAGCACACGACTATCAGTCACATTACCCTGCAGCTATGATATCCAGGTTTACCGTATGTGTACGTTATCCCATGTAGGTCCTGTAGGGGCCGAAACGGCCCGTTCACTGAAGCCGTGTTAGTCTGTGGACCTGTAAAAATTGTGGCCTGGACTCGTGAAGTCATGCCTTTGAGCCGTAAGGACCGGTACGGAGGCGTTCAGAGAGCCCGTAAAATTGTGGTGCTCCCGGGTTACCATACGATGTTCGTAAAACCATGCCAATGTCTTTATAATTTAAGCGTAACGTCAAGTTTAACGCAAAAATTATATCAAGGGTAGTTCGAATGGTCGTGGAAAGTATGTAACATGAAAAAATAGCTCTCGTGATGCTATGCCTCTCCTGGAGATGGTTTTCTTATTACCAGACCGTAACCTTAAGAAGCGCTTACATGTGATGCATCGCGGGGCATCTTAGGTGCGTATCGCACCAACATTCGGGGACCTGTCCTCCGTGTCCATGAAGCTGGTGAAAACTTCCTGCGGAACCGTGAGGTTTAACGCGGAAAATCTTACTAAGGTAGCTCACACGGTCATAGAACTGCATAGCTAAAGGCTACGGTAATAAGAAGAAGATAGCTCTCGTGATGCTATACTCCTTGTGAAGATTGTCACTTATCATCTGACCACGTAGCTTCCTAGCTAGCGGGTTTATTTCCGGGTTTATTGTACGATGTACGCTATCCCGTTACAAAACTCTGGAGCCGTACCGACCCTTTCACCGGTTGTATTGCAGAACTGAAACATTCAACACAGAAAATCTTACTGAGGCAGTTCACACGGCCCTGGAACTGCATAGCTAATGCCGTCCAATAGACCCGTGAACATGGGACGTGGAGCCATATGGAGCCGTCCAATGAACCCGTAAGACCCGTGAACAAGGGCCTTGGAGCCGTTTAATGGACCCGTGAACACAGGTTGTGGAGCCGTCCAATGGACCCGTATGGAGCCGTCACGGACTCGTGAACATGGGCTGTGGAGCCATACGGAGCCGATCACCAGAGCTGTGCGGACCCGTGATATCACTTGTGACTCACGTATTACCTCTTTGGGTGCCGCCTTTATGTGGCCCTACCGGTCCCCAACACGGAACCATGGTCCACAGCAGTGTGCAAAGGGTTTACCCACTTAAAACACGCACCTCACCGACTCAGTAGCGTCGAGAAGGGGGCGCTTCTTAATAGTGGTTTATTCTAAGTGACTTCTAGGACGCCACTTAGCTGATCATTATAGACTCTGGTAACTTAGGTCTGATAAACCGCACCCGTGGCCCTGCCAACTCAGAAGCATCAAGTCAGAGGCCTCCAGGGGGTGAATTAGGAAAAAGTTAACAAAGTAAACTACAAACACAGACCTCCACAGCTCAGTAGCGTCAAGTCGGTAGTCATGGCGTAAGTACAAACTCTGAGACTAAATGATTTATGTCGCCTCTTGGCGTTCTTAAAAGTAAAAATTTAGATATATATATACATACACATATATACTAACACCAAGGCTCCCCTACTGGGGATGTACTTATGACCCTTACGGGGGCGAAACGGGTCTGCGAGAGATGTTAAACATAGTGAGGCAAGCCACAGCAACTTAGTACATCAAAAAAAATTATCAGAAAAATCACTAGGAAAAAAAATTTAAACCCGAGAAATAGCACCGAATGTAAAATCTTTAAAATCGCAGGGGTAGCATGGAAAACACGAACCACTTAGTAACCTGGTGCCTTTGGAAATAAAAAAAAAAAAGATTAGATCTCCTGAAAAGAGGACGTTAGAGGGGCCCCCTAAAGGTATCTCAAACACCCCAAAATTCAAGCTTGAAAATTAAAAACGAACACACGACATGTACTGGTAACGTTAAATAACATATAGGCTCTCTTGTAACAACTGTAGCTCCTTGAAGCTGTATGAGGCTGACTCCTCGAACAACCTGTGGTGACGTCGACCCAATACGCATGCGCCAACATCGATTGAAGAAATTGGCCTAACGCATATGAGAACCTGTACTGAAGATATTTTAATACAAAACATAGTATAACGCTAGGCCCTCCTCGAAGAAGGGCGGGGCCGAGGGAGAAAAACACTTACACCCAGGGGCAAGTGCTTGGGTATAAAAACATCCACCGCGAGAGTAGGACTCTCTCGAATTAGCCACCGGCTTTGTACCGATGGAAACACAAACACTCTAACCTAAGTGTAGGCTCAACGGGAAAGTTCTGTGTTTGTTTGTTTGATGAAGGCTTAATAGCACCAAGACAACAAGGGTCAAATCGTGCCTGAGAGGTCAAATCATTTTAAAGGTAGGAAGGAAAGAAAACAGGGGGAGAATGAAAATAACACCAGAACAAAATGTCAGAAAGCTGTGATCGAGAGAGGAGGTGCATGGGTGAAAAAAACAAAGTAGAGAGGGGGTGGAAGAGGAGAATTAAATATGGTTGTAGAGGGAAGCATGATGAAGAAAGGAGATAATCTTATCCTGAGGGTTTTTCTGGAAGAACTCCGCAATTGAGTTGAGAGGAGCGAGGGAAGCTCTGGGAAGGTTGTACAGGGGGCAAGCAAGGAGAACGTGATGGATTGTGAGGGTGCAATGGCAATTGTTGCAGAGGGGTTGGGGGAGCCAATAAGGAGGTGGGAGTGAGTGAGATGGGTGTGACCTATTCTAAGACGGATAATATGAACGTTGTAGATACGAGAGAGGTTGTTGATGATGGGTTTGATCAGAATGGTGGGCTGGATGGCGTGGAGTTTGTTATCAATTTGGGAGTTCCATGAGGTTTTCCAGTGGTCACGAAAAAGGGAAGCGATAAACAGTTTGATGTCAAAAAAAGATTTGGGAAAAGAGATTGGGGGGATGTTGAGGGCAGGCTTAGCGGCTGTATTAACCCTGTCATTGCCAGGAATGCCAACATGGCTGGGTATCCAGAAGCAAAGAATACTTTTCCTGCAGGGGGTGGGCAAAAGGAGTTTCTGGAGGAGGAGCTGGGATGTGAAGTTATCCCATTTAAGATTGAGTAAAGAAGTAAGAACAACCTTTGAGTCGGAGAAAATGGCAAAGTGGCTGAGCGGAGAGTACTCAATAAAGTTGTGGGCGAGGAGAATGGCCTTTGCCACGACTGAAAAGATAGACGCATAGTCGGGAAGTCTGCTACTGAGGGTGATGTCTTGGATGACGGCAGCAGCAGCTGTCTTGTCGCCTTTCTTGGAGCCATCAGTATAGATGAAGGTGTAGTTTGAGAGTTGGTCTTTGATTTGGTTGTGGAGATTGATGAAGAGGTTAGGGTGGGTTTGAGTTTTGTGATGAGTGGAGAGGCCAAAGTGGATAGAGAGGAAAGGGCGGAGGGGGACGCAGCCCAAGGAGGAAAAGTAGGCCAGGAGGTGCCGAGAGTGGTAGGGTTGATGCCGAGATGGAAAAGGTCTGATTTAATGCGTAAGCTAAAGGACCTTGTAATATATATGAACAATTTTTTAATCAAAAATTTGGTTTTACATTTGAAAAAATATACAAACTTTCAATTTTGGAATAATTTGTTTAAGATCATGACAAGACGAACACGCGTAGTATTATCCTGTGTCTTACAAAAATATGCACATTGTACATCGCACGAGAACAATGGAAAATTTAGGCGCACTGCCAAAACATTAGTGTGCATGCATGGTTTGAAGCACTCACGCATTCAGTACAGGATAATCAATGGGCATTATGTATATAGAGTATATATGAACTACATTTTTAGTTCAGGTTTTATTAAATGGTGAATCAGTTCTGAGAGACCAGATTGCATATTTTAATTGTACAGAAGGTAAGGCATAATTTGAAGTAAATATGCATTTCATTTAGTTGTTTGTTTGTTTGTTTGATGATGGCTTAACGGCACCACAACAACTAAAGTCAAATTGTGCCTGAGAGGTCAGATCATTCTAGAGGTAGGAAGTAAAGAAAACAGGGGGAGAATGAGAGAAATTTAAGGACAAAAGGTCAGAAAGCTGTGATCGTGAAGGGAGGTGCATGGTTGAAACAAAAACAAGGTAGAGAGGGGGTGGAAGAGGAGAATTAAATATGGTTGTAGAGGGAGGCATGATGAAGGAAGAAGATAATTTTATCCGGAGGATTTTTTTAAAAGAACTCAGCAATTGAGTTGTAGGGAGCGAGGGAAGCTCTGGGAAGGTTGTACAGAGGGCAAGCAAGGAGAACGTGATGGATTGTAAGGGTGCAATGGCAATTGTTGCAGAGGGGTTAAGGGGAACTAATAAGGCATTTAGTTGTCAAATTAAAAAAATTAAATTTAGACTAACAATTCCATCTGCCAACTTTCTTCTCACATATAAGGTGGAACCCTTCAACTTTACATGTGGCATAACATGTGATAAAACCATCTAGTGTTAACTAGAATACCATCAACTACAA
Organism: Chiridota heheva; assembly: GCA_020152595.1. Taxonomy (NCBI): domain Eukaryota; kingdom Metazoa; phylum Echinodermata; class Holothuroidea; order Apodida; family Chiridotidae; genus Chiridota; species Chiridota heheva. Next base: position 1,402,521 of record JAIGNY010004509.1, read on the forward strand.
TAGAAAATATTGAAAACCAAACACCAAAGTAAAAGAATATTACCATGAAGACTGTTCGATGGTTCTGGTTCTGTGCTCAATGTCGTGTCCAGTCCACCGGTCAATGTGAGCAACTTCTTGATGTCAGGTTTTCCAAGCTCACAATTGTCTGGTACGGAGCCGGGGGTAAAGAGGGATAATAGCACAATGCTCTCCCATACCAGAGAGGTGTATAGCTGGCACAGACCCTTCAATACTTTCTGGCCCAAGTCTGTACCCCACTGGTTGATAGAGATGGTGCGAACATCACCCTGAAATTAATCAAGTTGGAAATGTTAAATGGCTGGAACACTCCCCTCCCTCACTAAGGAAAGCTTTAGAATGCAAAGACGGTCGGTGAGTCCTTTATTGATTGATAATGAAGGTTTTGTGCCACATCAACACCAAAAGTCACATCATGCCAAAGGTTCAATTATATGCAACTAACTTTGAAGTAAAAATAGTGCAATTTAAGAAAAGGTAAACTGAAGACCAAGATCATTTACCATTAGTTTATAGGAGCAAAACCTGATGAAAATAAAATAATAATTATGATTATTATGATTAGTATGATTATGTTTATTATGATTATGAATATTATGAATATTCTTCTTCTTATTATTATTATTAATAATATTATTATTTAATATTATTATTTATCATTATCATTATCATTATTATTATTATTATTATTATTATTATTATTATTAATATGATTCGTTTTCTTTTTCTTCTTCTTCTTCTTCTTCTTCTTATTATTATTATGTGCAATTTCAAAAGAAAATTTGTTTTCTTTTTCTAAAGAAGAATAAACTTGACTTACTTGACCAACTTTGCAGACATGGAAAAGCATTGTGACATAAGAATGGGTGGCCACGATTGCCTGGAGCAGAGGGGTAGATGGAGAGCTTACGGGGGCCTCTGATGAATCCAAGAGTTCACGCAGGAGGATAGAGCCTGCAGGAGGCACCTGGGGTTGATGAAGGGGGTCCAGAGCTCGGAGCACCTCGTCAAGGTGAAGGAGACCTTGTTTCAAGACTTGAGGTTCACGTGCTAGGGACTGTTAGAAATAAAGGGTGACAAAAGATCTCTGAATCCAGGTGATACATACTAAGGGGCCACTTCAACACCAAAGATTATTTTGAGACATTAGAAGAATGCAGACTGGTTTTTGTCCCCCCCTCTTCTTTCCTCTCTACCCTATCCCTCATGCCCAGTACTTCAGTAGAAGCACTACTATGGGAGAAAAAAGTAAACTAAAACAGCTAGAAATGGAACACAATGTTGTACATGGTAGCCACTGCTAAGATGAAATGATCTGATGTTTGTTTTAGGCTTTTTTTCAGATTGCATATTAAGTTGTGTACTGGCCAAAGGAAGCCAGATTACATACTTGAAGCATAGAAGGTAGATATAATGTGTGTGAGTAAACTATAATTCTCTAAAAATATATCACCTTTCTTGTAAACTTCAAATTTTATGTATGGCTCATGAAGTGTTTCAGTATGTCTGAAATGTTCTATGCACAAAAGAACACATTTCAATTTGTTATAGGTTAATTTGAAGGATTGTTTGTAATAATTGAAGAGCAAATTAAGGGGGTGGGTTGCAGGGGTAATACTTCTATTTTCAAATCCCAGCCCCAGATCCTTCTGCTTGAAATCCTTTATATAGTTAATAATGCCTTTTGGGAATTTTTTAAAACTTACAACCATTTTTCTTGATTAGTCTATCCTTTGACATATAGTATGTTCTTTAATACACATTTCATCTCTTGGTGGTTATAGCTGTAATTTACAGAATGTCACTAACCATGATAGCTTTGCAGACACTTGTAACAGACTGACAAGCTGGGCTGGATGGGAAATCTGTAGGGAGGTTGGGTAGACACAGAATCTGCATGAGGGGGACATGCCCCTTCTGCCCCACAAACTCCCAGCAGTGGTCATCAGTGGCATTGGTACATAGGATGGCTTCAACAAATTTCATCTATTAAAAAGAAGAAAAAAGCAAAATAAGGCACATGCTGGAAAGCATACACAAGCATTAGAATGACAAAAAGAGAGATATGTAATAAGCAGTATACTAAATGTTTGATTATTAAATCTCATATATCAAAATTTGATTTGATTCATCTTTTTCCAATTTTTTTCTTAAAACAAAGAAATAGTATACAAGACACAAAATTTCCTTTACAGTGGAGGGATTTAATAACTTCAGATTCAGAGCAATATATAATCCAACTTTACAAAGGAGACAATCACCATGACCCAAGGCATTCACCATGACCCAAGGCATTCACCATGACCCAAGGCATTCACCATGACCCAAGGCATTCACTATGACCCAAGGCATTCACCATGACCCAAGGCATTCACCATGACCCAAGACATTCACCATGACCCAAGACATTCACCATGACCCAAGACATTCACCATGACCCAAGGCATTCACTATGACCCAAGGCATTCACCATGACCCAAGACATTCACCATGACCCAAGACATTCACCATGACATTCACTATGACCCAAGGCATTCACTATGACCCAAATCATTCACCATGACCCAAGGCATTCACCATGGCCCAAGGCATTCACTATGACCCAAGGCATTCACCATGGCCCAAGGCATTCACTATGACCCAAGGCATTCACTATGACCCAAGGCATTCACTATGACCCAAGGCATTAACCATGACCCAAAGCATTCACTATGACCCAATGACAATACACATACTTTCATCAAATCAGAATCATGAATGAGCTTTTCAGAACCAAATGAACAACAATAACTGAGCAAAACATGGATAATTTAACTTCACTCACCACATTGAAGATGTAATCTAATAATGGAATGGGTTTCTTCTCTTCAGGATTAGCAAATCTGGAAGAAAATTAAAATTTGAAGAAAAAATAAATTGTCTGGAAGAGAAGACAATTATGCTGGATCTTAATTTCAGTGTTCATAATGCAAGGATGAGAAAACATTCCTCTCCCTGCACCGTCCCAGGCTTATTCCCCAATATATTAACTCAGGATTCCCACCCCTCATAAATATACACATATCCAAAACATGACAATTTTGTTAAGTAAAAACTCAGAATCCTTCACAGGAAAGGAATTTTGTAATCATTATTTGACTTACTGTGGTGATTCTGAGCCTGACTTTGTGTCTTGCACCTCTGCTCTGCTCCTGATGTCTTCATTCACCTCCTCCTCATCATCCTCCTCCTCGCTGGACATATTATCATCAGTGGTTTGTGGGATAGTGGCACTGGCCGTCTTTGGTTTAGGGGCTGCTTTGGCACAAGTGTATCTGGGGTCTCGGCCAAGTGCACATATTTCCTCCAGTAGCTAATTAAACAATAAAATGCATACTGTGTAAATATCCAAGTAAGTAGGTATTTTACATCCTGTTCTCAACAGTTAAGGTTGTATAGATATGTCCACTGCAGTTTGTTAAATCAGCTGGTGAAAGAAGACCCATCAGGAACCACACAGAGGATCTTTACAAGTAATGACCATCTTTATAACAAGTGATAAAAGAAAAGATTGGTCAATATCAACACTCAGGAAATTCAAACATTACATTGTAGTTTAATTATTCTTTGTCTTGCGACAAGTATTTACTTCAGGAGAATTAGGGAGAAAAATGTTTAATTACAGATCGGTGGTGTTAGGTGTACAGAACATCATAGTTCTCTGCTGTGACCTTCAGGTTTTGGGTCTTATATCCATTTTATCAGGTTTTGTTTTTTGTTTTTTTGTCAATACGGAGTCATTAAGGATTCACGAGAGATTGTCTAGGATCCAAGTGAGGCCTTCATAAGCATTCTTCTATTATACATTACGCTGATTACGTCTCAAAATATTGAATATGGGGTCAAGAAAACAATAAGCTAATTATTGGCAAATTCAAATTTATTAGTTGATATTAACTATGAGTGCACAAGTGCGCTCCGTCATGATTGTATGGGTACATGGCACACGCTCTGCCATGGTATCGTGGGTACATGGCACACGCTCCGTCATGGTATCATTGGTACATGGCACACGCTCCGTCATGGTATCGTTGGTACATGGCACACGCTCCATCATGATATCATTGGTACATGTCACATGTTCCGTCATGATATCGTTGGTACATGGCACACGCTCCGCCATGGTATAGTGGGTACATGGCACACGCTCCATCATGGTATTATTGGAACATGGCACACGCTCCGTCATGGTATCGTTGGTACATGGCACATGCTCCATCATGATATCATTGGTACATGTCACACGTTCCGCCATGATATCGTTGGTACATGGCAAACGCTCCTTCATGATAGTTGGTACATGGCACACGCTCCGTCATGATATCGTTGGTACATGGCACACGCTCCGTCATGATATCATTGGTACATGGCACACGCTCCGTCATGATATCGTTGGTACATGGCACACGCTCCGTGATATCATTGGTATCGCGGGTACATTGGTACACGCTCCGTCATGATATCGTTGGTACATGGCACGCGCTCCGCCATGATATCGTTGGTACATGGCACACGCTGCGTCATGATATCGTTGGTACATGGCACACACTCCGTCATGATATTGTTGGTACATGGCACACGCTCCATCATGGTATCGTGGGTACATGGCACGCCCCGTCATGGTATTGTGGGTACATGGCACACGCTCCGTCATGATATCATTGGTACATGGCACACGCTCCGCCATGATATCGTTGGTACATGGCACACGCTCCGTCATGGTATCGTGGGTACATGGCACACGCTCCGTCATGATATCGTTGGTATATGGCACACGCCCCGTCATGGTATTGTGGGTACATGGCACACGCTCCATCATGGTATCATTGGTATATGGCACACGCTCCGTCATGGTATCGTGGGTACATGACACATGCTATCGTGGGTACATGGCACATGCTCTGCCATGGTATCGTAGGTACATGGCACACGCTCCGTCATGATATCGTGGGTACATGGCACACACTTAAGGTGACAATAGATTAACTCTTTAGAAAATAACTGTTTTATCAAATTGATTACAAAATGATTCTTGCTTCTTCCTATAATCTTAATAACTTATTTTCCTCAAAATTACACTTTGCAATACTTTGACTCCACTTCTTAAACTTTAAACTGAATAATATGCCTTCATAGCATTCCAGGCTTGTGCAACAGCTTACCTTGATTATAGACTTCATAGCGTTACATTTAAGTGAAGGTTGGTGCCTCATAAGTTCATCCATGGCACTACCCAAAGACAGCGCTGTGTCTCCTGCAACAAAAAGATAAACAATCTAATAATCAACTATTTTAAAGAGATTTAAAAGTTATTTTGGAATGGCGGAAGATGAACTTACTACACTGTATACTTTCTACAACCCATTACATGGCTGATGTATGCCAGGACGTCAACACAAATCCAATCTGGGCTATATCCAACACTTGCTGTAAAATTATGATACGAAGGGCTGGAGAATGTTTAGTCGCCTGTATCACACAGATGACCAGTGATGATGATTAGGTTATATGCTATTCATATCTTGACATCTTCTAGAAAACAAAAATAACTCCATCCCTCAATCAATTTTTAGGGTCGAAGATAGTCCTGAGTTTCTTTTTGATGTTTTTATTATCAATTAGACATCACTAATGTGGTAGCTCAACCTGTATAGTTACATTATGGGAGTAATTTTTCTCCATGTCTTTGCTGTATATAATGAATTCAAAGGTTGTAATGCATTCAATGTAAGGTTGTGTATTGGTGAAGAAAGTGGGCTATTTGGTTGTTGGGGATATTCCATTCACATCTTTAGGGATGTCATAATTTTAATTTAGGGGTGCCCCATGCTGCACCTAATACAGGCAAGGGATATTCAACTTGACATTGTAAAAATTTAAACAATCCTCATATTGTCTTAATATGTGTTATCTATACCCTCATTGAAGTATGTTTTCTACATAATTTTAATGCTATTGTGGGCCTTTTGAACAATTTATAAATGATAATATTTGAAAATAATACAATCACTTTAAACTTCATTACCATATACAATTCGTCAGTATAACAGTATGTCTACCGGTAAGAATAACAGTAATTCTTAACAGCAGTAAGAAACTGCCCACCAGACAATCCAATCTGGTGATTCTTAACAGGTGGTCCATAGGCCAAATCTGGCCCGCCAGACAATCCAATCTGGCCTGCCAGACAATCCAATCTGGCCCGCCACACATTTCAATCTGGCCCGCCAGACAATCCAATCTGGCCCGCCAGACAATCCAATCTGGCCCGCCAGACAATCCAACCTGGCCCGCCAGACAATCCAATCTGGCCCGCCAGACAATCCATCCAATCTGGCCCGCCAGACAATCCAATCTGGCCCGCCAGACAATCAATCCAATCTGGCCCGCCAGACAATCAATCCAATCTGGCCCTCCAGACAATCAATCCAATCTAGCCCGCCAGACAATCAATCCAAATGCCAGACAATCAATCCAATCTGGCCCGCCATGGCCCGCGAACAATAAAGGGTTAATAATCATTGAAGGATGTTTAAATGCACAGAATATAAACAGGCTTGTCAAAGGAAGGTGGATAACAAAATTTATGAGCAAGTTGTTTGTATTTTGTTTATGCATTTTGTTTGTTTGTTTTTGATGATATTGTAAAAATTTTAACATGGTGAGGGGGGCACATTTAATCAACAATTGCACTTAATTTTGTATTTAAAAAATTATAAGCTGTTTTGTTTAAATTAAGTCTGATCCAATGGCAAAGGCCAACCTCTTTCGATCAATAATTGAAGTCATACAAGGAAAACGGTCGTCAACTTGACCTTACCACCTGGTGGAAAATACATTTTCCAAACAATTAAAAACCTAAAAGGCAATAATAGCAGGGAAAAATGAATAGATATCGATATTGATGTTTGAGCAAAAAAAATATACTTGTAACAAAATTTATTAGCTGTTTTGTTTGAATTATAATGTGAGATTAATGGCTAATGCCAACCTCTCCCTGTCAATTATCTAAGTTATAGAAGGGGCACGGTCAACTTGGCCTTATAGCGTGGTGGGAAAGTATAATTTGTCAACAAAAAAATTTACTGGGCTAACAAGGTCAACGAAGTCATGCATCCTGTTACAATAATTTTTAGCATAATTTCTTAGCCTTATTACACACACATATCATTGTTTCTAGATATTTATTATATATATGAAGCACTTTACAAGCAAGCATGAAATAAAGGAGGTATGGTACCTCATCACGCTTGTTTCTGAAACTTGTAAATGAATCATGGAAAACATGATAACCCTGTCACATGTATTCTCATGTACAAACAATACTGATACATAAATAAATCCCCAGGTAAGCTCAGCCTGGGATCTACAATTTCGACACCTCCCTGGTTAGCCAGAGAAGAAAACTCTTCCCCAGGTACCGTGTTGGAACGCTTTTCACGTGGCACTTGTCAGTGATGCAACGTGGGGTTGGGGGGTATAATCAATAATCACCTAAATTCACATAATCACACTAGGATACAAACTTCATCAGGTAAAAGACATAAATATGCAAACAAATATAGTCCCCCCAAATCCTGCTCTTTGTACATCTATCTCTTTGTGTTTCCAAGACTTAACTTCTTGGGAATAGCTCTAATAACAATCTATTCTATGGTCAATTTCCTCACCCCTTCCCAGGCCTCACCCCTTCCTGGGCCTCACCCCTTCCCGGGCCTCACCCCTTCCCGGGCCTCACCCCTTCCTTAGCCCCACCCCTCCAGGGCCTCACCCTTCCCAGGCCTCACCCCTTCCCGGGCTGCACCCCTTACCAGGCTGAGCTTGTACACTGAAGTCCACAATACACAAATCGACAAAACCAGACGGTTTTTTCTTCATTTTGATGGCTACCTTTATATCGTTGTGCAAAGACAGTGTATACGACGTCAGCATGTCAACAAAATGAAAAACAAAGAATGCTTAACATTATTGCATGCGTGCACCTTCCAGCGGTATATATTTGATTTCATAGACCTATGACCAATACCTTGCACAATCTTGCTTACCTATGATTTCATTGCTTCTTCTTCGTCTCATGGCAGGCAAGTAAGCCGGGGAAAGCAGCACCTTGAAGAGCTTGTCAAATGGCTTACACTTCACAAAGGCCTCTAAGCCCCGTGCATTCAAACACAAAGCACTGAAAATATTGGGCAGAGATCCAAGGACTTCTTTTGTAGCAGGAACCTGAGAAAAAGAACAATAAGCTTGAAAAATTACAATAGTTTTAATTTTATGTCGTCTCCGATTAGTAAAGTTGAATGCAGAGACCTTTTTAGGTTTAAGTACAATCATTACAATGGCTACGATTGCAATGATACATACCTCATGCTGTCTCAATATTATAATGTTTGTCATCATCTTTTAAAGGGTGACTACAGAGAGCCTTTCAAAGATCTTATTAATTCCAAATAATGATCAATTTTGAGTAAAATTATAATTATTTCTATATTGATATTAACAAGTCACATACTACAACCATTCTCTAATTCATAAATTGAGTAATAATAACATGTAAGGCCTACCTATTACTTCATCATGTATACTCCATAACCAACATTTTCTCTACCGTGCTTTGAAAGCTATAACCTACTGCCAAGTTCAACAACTATTCAAATTGGGGTCTTTTCAAGAGAACAAAAGCCAAGCCATTCCTTTTCTCTCATTCACAGCCCCTCGAAACATTAATTGCAGTCAGCTACAGAATATTTCTACCTATGGGTGTCCTTTCCAAACTAAAACTAACAAATTAACTTCAACAATTGAACAACAAGTAAAATGAGATACTAACAAATTGACTCCAACAATTGAACAGCTAGTAAAATGAGTACAAGGATCAAAATGTCTTACATCTTTGATGAGAAGAGCGTGAAGCATGACGTCTGTAAGGCCTGTGTCTTGGAGAGATGACAGAAGAGATGGCTCTTGGAACACATACACTGTCACAAACTCACAGGCTACAAGATAAGATACAATGAACAGTAAGAATTATAAGATCTTAAGACATGGAAAAGTCTTAAATCTTGAATGGTGAAAGTTTTGATTCATTTTTATCAGAATTTTCTTAAAAAAACGTTATTGAAGACTTATATTTATATGATTTTTAAACCTCTAGAAATGTCAGCATTGCGTGACAACAAAATTCTTGAAAAGTAATGATGATTTATCATTACAGAAATTTTGAAGAAAAAACTGTTCTCGAGAAGCAAAGATATACATACAAGAGTGCAATGTTACTTTTCCAGACTAGACTTTCTACATCAGTCAGTTCAAAGAAATATGAGCCATTTTAAAACTGGATATCTCTTTTTAAACTGGATATCTCTTTTTAAACTGGATATCTCTTTTTAAACTAGATATTTCTAGAATAAAAAACAACTCATTTTCAAAGAGATTCTTCACTGTTCTCTTTTCGTCCTAATGTATGAAAGATACACATGTCTGACCTCTACACTAATCCTTTAGATATTTGCATAATATACATACCAAGCAAAAAGAGGGACGGTCCATAGTATTCTGCATTGCTGATGATGTGCTTTAGGGATGTGGGTAATGGCCCGTCCATTACTGTAAACAAAGAAATGGAAAAGACACTGTTGGATAATCAAGTTCACTTAAACTCAGCTTATCACACTGTTTTACTTCACACTAAAATAGTGAGTTTTACTTCATATTGAAATAGTGAAAGTTTTACTTAACATTGAAATAGTGAAAGTCAAAGTTTGTCTACAATATACAGAAATAAGACATTGACTGTTTCTTAGCTAGTAATTGACAGCTTACTATGAAGTTTATAAGTTGATTCTTGGGCTATATTTATCAAATAGTGTATTTTCAACCAATACTATAGATTTTCAGCCCATAGTTCAAGATGACAAGTCTTTTTTTTTATCTAAGAATATCCATCCACGTTCAAATCTACAGGTTACAACTAAACACGATTTTTATGAATGGATAGTAAAGCTGCAGGCGAAACTTTTATTTTGTTTCAAACAGGTTTTCATGATAGATTTTTTTGGCAGCTATCTTCAATTTTGCTTTAAAAGAGCCCATATGAAGGGTTCAAAATTCCACTATCACATTTTTGAACACTGAGGGCATACCAAACCAAAAATGTAAAAAAGGAAAAGCTGGGACTACTAGATCTTTTAATGCAATCCTTCAGCACAAACCCCAATCCATAACAATTGAAAATGATTGTAGCCTCACCATGCCTGATGCTGTCTGCAAATGCTGGATCGGGTATAGCCTTCTTCAGGAAGTTCAGCATTGACTTCAGCAGAGCCGATCGTTGTGGAAAACAAATAACGCCTGTGGACAAACGTAACATACTCTTATCACCTAAGCACATAACTGTAAGACATGCTTTGATTTATATATTGTGTTCTCTTTGTACCATGAAATGACAGATCCAAAAAAAGCTTCCTGTTCATTAGGAAACTACGCATTTTGTTTTAACAGATAAATGCCAGTAAATGATGTTGGTTTGAAGTTGTTGTCTCCAACTGTAATTTTCAGAAAATTATGAGCTTATTCTTCTGAGCACATTTGTCCCCCAAAACCCACAAAATTTTGCATAAAACTTACTACACTGATTTTCAAAAAGTCAACTCTAATTTTAATTTTTCAAAGCCTGATATTTTCTCAACATTTCTTTTTTACGCTACCGTTCTCATGCTTGATTGGTGACGTTTTGACCATCACTGCACCATGGCAGTGAAGGTCAAACTTAGCCACAGTGGATAAATTAGATCCATATAAGAAAAGAGAGTGAGAGTTCTAATATAAGGATGTTTTTGCTGATGGCACATGACTGTTTCCACTACCATTTTGTAGCAAAACCACTGTCGCCTGCTGTATACTTAATTAGACTTACATATGTTTAAATGTTGTTATATAAGATTATTTTTTGAGTATGTCTGAGTATAACGAACAATTAACTGGTGTTAACGGTAAAGTTACTCTTTGTATGCCCGGTGAAAATATCAAACTTAAGGAAAATATGAAATAAAATCAGAAGCGAACAAAAAATTGCAATTAGTCAAACTGCTGAACTGGTACTGGTAGGTTAGCATGTAGTATGTTTGTTGCATGTATGATGTGACTGAGCTGTGTGAAGACATGTGAAACGCAACAACGCTGCTGCCCTGCAAAATGGAGTCCAGTGGAGTTAAGAATCATGTGGTGAAATCCCTCTATAGGCCCCTGATTAGCCATCTCTAAGGAACAATGTCCTCTGTATGTCATACAACCTTTCAAACCAGTTGAAACACTTCAGAATTTTATGCTCTTTGAAGAAAGTGAAAAATTGCAAGGTATTTGGTATTCCTTTATACTAGAACATACAACTGTCTAAAAAATGGAAATGAATCCACATTTACCAGGTTTGGCCTTAGGCTGGTAATTTTGTTGAGACTGGCTAGCACCAGCTCCAGGATTCAAACCACCAGACGTTGATGGGCCCATTTCTGGACTGTCTGTCTCCATGGCACATGGTTCATCATTACTACCTGTTTGGTCCTTCTCAGCAGTTTCAGCTGAGGAGTCTAATTGTGCCTGGGCTTCACTGATTGGTGAGGCGGGATCTGATATAGAGGGCTCCCTTTTAGATGTTACCACTGCTGGCCGGATGACATATGGAACATCCTCCCTGCATCTGTTTACTTCGTGCTGTTAGGAAGAAGCAATGCAAGAATTCACATGAAACAGTATAAACACTGCACTCATACAAGGTCTGTGGACAGCTAAAACAATTTTCTCATTTATTTCCTATCCCACATAGCATGAAGAATAGTCTTTTAAATCTTGAAAAATAGCAAATCAAATTTAGCTGCTTGCTAAGGCTGATCAAATTTTGATTAATTTCTTACAAATGAAAACTTTGGGATGTATGGACAAGGATGACAGCTCAAATTTACATGCAACTCTTAAAATTTCCGTCCTATTTCAACAATAATCAAACTTTGCAATCAATCAATAAGTCACCCACCTCTAGTCTGTTCAGGAAGACAGAAAGTCCACTGTTGGTCTGAAATGCTGCCATGTCAAGGTTTGTTATAAGATCTACCACTCTAACCGCTCTTGTCACGAACTGAAATAAATCAATCAAAACCAGATAAGCTAACAACTAAAATTCTTCTCATTATTAAGATCGTTATGACGTTATCAATGAAGGAAAACAATCAAGATATTTGTCAAATGCGTAATAGGATGTTTGTTATTCTGGTAAAAAATCTTATTTCAAATATCAATAAAATTATAATTTGGCTAATCGTACTTGTGCACTAAACAACTTAGCAACTGTTCAATATTAATTTATGGAAAAGATGTGTTGAAATAAGCAAAATCTATATTCACTATGAAAACAATATTGGAAAATGCACACATGGCTAGGTTTTGTTTCCTTATTGGCAGTTGGTTACTGTATGTAAAATTATTTCTTGTTTGTTTTGTCAACAATTACCCAATTTCATGATCTCCAGAATATATCCAAAAAGATTACATGCATAATATTATATAGATTAAACCAATAAAATCATGAAAGTGTTGATGAATGCAAACTTACAGTTGTGTGTAGTTGTTCATCTTCCCCATGCCACTTGATGACTTTTAGTAAGGACTCCATCATGTTACAGGACACCAGTGCTTCACCACCTACAAAATAAGTATGATCTCAGTTGCAACCAATTTTTTTTCTTAAATAAATCTTAATTCAATGACAACCTCAGGTAGCATCAGTGTTGAAAATTGTGCAGCCTGTCCACAAATAACAGAAGATTGGTTTTTGTTTTGTTGCAAAGAAAATATTGCTGGGGTATTTTGCATGAACTTTAAAAACAAAGAGGCCAGATGTCCTGGTTTGGATTAATTACAAGTTTCCATCATTGGGTAGCAAGAGTAATATACATGAAATGTTGCTGCCAAGCTTGCCTAAAGGAATTTCATTCAAACAATTGATTTTAACATGAAATTTCAATACTTCCCAAGTCGAAACAAACAATGGTTTAAAATGGAAGCCATCATTTTTTGCATATGCAATTGAGATCACACCCTGTTTATATTCTTAATTCATTACATCACTATATGATATTTGTAGATATGATGTATTTCAGTGATTTACATCAAATCAGGTTAAATTTACCATAAAGCTCAAGATAGATTAATTGTGAAATTAATGGTTTTCTTACCTGTTTCATAACTGGCCAGATGGTAAAGGAATGAAAATAGTGCAGTAGCAAGAACATGAGGTACTGGCATTTGATTGGGATCTGTAGACGAAATACAACTAGAATGGTAAATACCGTCATGGTTCGCATGCCCATGCAAATTGACACCCATATCATATGACCCCCCCCCCCCCCAATTATAAAATGGCATCTCACACTAAGTCCCACATGGCATCCCATGTCCCACATGGCATCCCATCCCATGACCCATGACATGCCATGCCATCCCATGTCCCACATGGCATTCCACCAAACAGTATGTTTAACATGGCATTCCACCATGTCCCACATGGCATTCCACCATATGTCCCACATGGCATTCCACCATATGTCCCACATTGCATCCCACCCTATGACCCAAATGGCATCCCACCCTATGTCCCACATGGATCCCATCCTACATGTATGTCCCACATTAATCCAACCATATGTACCACATTACATCCCTCCCTTATGTCCCACATGGCATCCCTCGCTGTGTCCCACATGGCATCTCTTCCTATGTCCCCCATGACATCCCACCATATGTTCCAAATGGTATCCCTCCCAATGTCCCAATGACATTCTACTTTATGTCCCACATGGCATTACATCCCATGTCCCCATGGCCTCCTACACTATATCTTACATAGCCTCCTACCCTATGTCACACATGACATCCCAACCTATATCACTCTTGGGTTACTTGTGGCATCCTAATCCATGTCCCACATGGCATCCCACCCCATGTCCCACATGGCATCCCAACCCACATCCCACATAACATCCCAAGTCCCACATGACAACCCATGGCATTCCACCCTATTTACCGCATGGCAAATATCCTACATGGCATTCCACCCTGTTTCACATGGCATCCCACCCCATGTCCCACATGGCATCCCACCCCATGTCCCACATGGCATCCCATCCAATGCCCCACATGACATCCCATAGGCTCCATTAGAAGTTTCATCCTAGCTATCACAGTCCCTGATTGAGCATATTATGTTTGAAAGTGTCAGTTCATATAATAACTTATATGCAGATGACTTGTTGAATAAGAAAAAAAGGCAAGAGTCAAATAATTATGCCTGATATAGCCCTTGGTGTATACCACATGGTATATATTAAAATCATATGTTCCACATAGCCCCCATCCATGTCCCATATGGCATCCCTCCCTATGTCCATATGCAGTCACATCCTGTCAAACTCTCTGACTGAGCATACAAAATCAAAAAAGTCTCAACAGTTCATATACTGTAGCAACTTTATGCAAATGAACACAATAATAAAGGCGGAGTTTTATAATCATGCCTGATACAACCGTTGGTGCCCAAATATTTTGAAGAATTTTAAGGATTTTAAATCTCCAGTGCTATAAGACGCTTGAGGATCTCTGAAGAGAACTTGAAAATTATAACATTTTACAGTTTACATAATGGTAAGGAAAATTTTAGCTGGAGATCGCCGAATCTGAGGGTAGAAACCTTGGGGAGAGTGCCAACAAGGCCTAAAGCGCCTTGTGAATGAGGAAGGGGGAAACTCTTTTGAAACTGTCTGGTTTGTTGGTCGCCTGAATGATTACAAATTTGGGGATTGGGGCTGAGGGATGGTCTATGGAGGTAGCAGACAGGTCACGAGGAGGGGAGAGAGGGTCAAGGGCATGGGAGAAGTGTTTGGTCATGTTGGAAAAAAATACCAAGGGCCGGGAGACCAGAGGCAACTAAAAAAAAAGTCGCGCAAGTACTATATGGGAACCACTGTGCAAGTACCAAAAAGGGCGTGTGCACGTCACAACCGGAGAAAAAAAACTAAAAAGGAACAATCTTACAAAAATCAGTCACTCACCCTTCAAAGAGAAAATCCCCCAAAATGAAAAAGGTGTGAAGGTTAATGTTGAAAGTGCATGATTTAAGAATATCCAGAACAGAATTCTGAGAGAACAGATTATGAAATTCATGTTGCTCTTGTCACGTTCAAGGAATATTTGTAAAAACTCACCTATCATTGACTGAATGCACTGTCTAACAAGAACTGGAAGGAATCCATGAAATGATGCTGCACCAGTAGCCTCGATGATATTCACTAATCTAAAATGACAGAATGAAAACATAACATCTCCATTAAATCCTGCATTTCATCTCTTTTAGTACTATTTTACACTTTCCACAGCATCTGTAAGTGCAAGAGAAATCCAGTTCTGTGTAAAAAATCCCCCTTCGTATGAACAACTGTATGTTGAGTGTCTGCTATTGTAGACTTCAATACACTTTGTGTGTTTGACCTATGACCAACCTAATTTTGACACTTTCTGTCATTTTGGGGAGTAGAAAAGCACTATGCTTTCTCCCACCTGATAAATGTTCACCTTAGAAGTTATCAAATAACGCACCAATGGAACATCATGATAATATATCCATGAAAGCAGCAACAAACTAGATGATCAGTTCTTAAGTATTAACACAATATATCTTAATAGAGACATAAAAAAAAAAAAAAAAGACAACAATTGAATGAGAAAATGTTATACAAACAATTATGGATGGTTGTCAGAGCTGGGCCTGTGGAAAACTAAAAATCACAATTTTCTTGCACTAACTGAAATTCTGTTGGAACAAACTTTTGTGTAGTGTTCAATTAACCTTTCCAATTAGAGAAATATGCCACACCCACCACAGCAACACAGTAACTAGGTGGGGCAAACAAACCTCAAATCTACAATTATGCATGACCAACACATTGACATTTAGATGTTCATGTGGCCTGCCACACGTTTTGATCTATTTATGGCATTTCTCCATATCTTTAGTTTTCAGCAAAAGAAATAAACAAAATTCCATTTGCTAACCGCTCTGGGTAACAGGAATCAGATTTACAAAGCCTGTAGCAAGTCCGTAAGTGCTATTTTTATTCACCGTTTTGTCGTCACTCAGTCTGTGTGTGTGCAGAAATTTGTTTTGTACAGTATATTGCATTGACTGCATTAGCTAGCTGTACCAGTAACACATAGGATTTTTTCAGTTACACAAGATGTTGTTGCTAGGCAAAATCATGTGATGATTGGTTGAAAAAGCTGTCAATCATCAACCCAGATAGTTTAATTAAAAAAGTAAGCAGTCACAACTCTCTAATTTACTAAAAATGTAGAAACTACTGCAGATGTGGACCACAACAAATGGACCAATCATAATGCAATATTTTCCAATTTCTATCGCACCAGAATGAGACATTGGTAAGGGGTATTTCATGCCAATGACACTTTGATGGTGCAGTGTCAAACAGAAATGACCATTTTTAATTTTACACCAAAACAAATTTACACCAAATCAAATATTACACAAAAATATATATATATAAATACATGATACAAAAAATAATATTATATGAAATAATATTTTATATCAAATTAAATATGTTACAAAATTATACAGAAATGATCTTACTCTGGATTTCTGTCCAAGTGAATAACAGATGTGAGTGTCCTCAATGAGGCAGCCTTTATTTCCTGGAAAAAATGAAACTTGAAATTGACAAATTTACTTAATTATTATCAGGAGGAAGTTAAATTTTCCTCTCAAAATGTTTACAATTACTTTTCTGATGAAACTTCTGTGATAACTTGTTTCGCTTAGGAGATGTTTTACTTTAAGTTACAATTAGTTTGCATGAAAACCACTGGTGTAGAGAGCCTACTGTAGAAGAGCTATGTCACATCCTCACAATTAACCTCTCTAGGATAGGAAATAAGCCACACCCACCATAGCAACATGGTAACAAGGCGAGGTAAACAAACCTCAAATCCACAATTCATGTATGACCAACGCATTAACATTTAGATGTTCATGTGGCTTACCGCAAGTTTTGATCTAGTTATAGCATTTCTCCAGATCTTTAGAATTTTTAACAATAAGGAATTAAACAAAATTCTGTTTGCTAACCATTTTGGGTAACGGTAATCAAATTTGACAAAGTGCGTAGCGGGCCCGTAAGCAAAATTTTTGTTCACCATTTTGTCGTCACTCAGTCTACATATGCAGAAAATTGTTTTGTACAATATATTGCATTGACTTCATAAGGGCACGCCGCTAGGTAGCTGTACTGTACCAGTATGGCATAAGATTTTTCCCCACTTAGTTATGCAGATTTTGTTCCTAGGCAAATTCATGCAGTGATTGGTTGAAAAGCTGTCAATCATCTAACTAAGATAAGTTAATTAGGAATGCATTGTATTAGAAATTAAATTTTCTTTAATATGAAAAAAAAATAATTGTTCAAAATTATTTCAGTGTTCTTGACAAATTCAATGGGTGTTAAGTCATTTAGCAAATCTCAGAAGAAAAAACAACAATGAAATTTGCTGCAATTAAAGAAGTCACAACCAGTCTAATTTTTGTCTTTTCTACACAAATCAAAAGTTCAAAATGATCTTCTTGATGGAATAAGATTTTGACCACTTTCATCATCATTTTTTTGCTTTTACTGTTCTCTTATATACATTGCCACTAGACCTATCCTGAAGAAAGTGTTTACATATTGGAGGAAAAAACATGAGATATGGAAGGAAGCATGTAATCATAACATATATCTAAGGACTTGAAGGATTTGTACATCCTGGCATTATCATCAATGACTGCTCATCAAAGTTACAAAACGACAGAATAAGGGAGGTGTAACCTAAGGGGTAAATACTTACAACAAGAGCTTCCGCGTCCAACTGCAGCACATCTACAAGTTCCTCCACCAGACCACTGTACAGCAATGTGCTTGTGATTTCTTGTATTGCACTTGAATACACTGTGGAGAGAAATTTTGTAGAATAAACACAAATAGTCTACAATTTTTTTTTTAAAGATATATGGGCTGAAACCCACTACATGTCTAAAATATAGCAAAAACTGTGTCTGGCAGAAACAGGTCAAAATTGGTTAAATGGCCTGTTTAGAGCTTTCATTACAGGTGCGAGTATGCAAATCTTTACCAAGCATAACATAAACTAGTGATGTTACTAATTAGCGATTATTATCGCTAATAACTCGTAACTCTTTCAAACGTTTAGTAAAACTTTTGCATCATTAATAGTAAACATGCTTTACGGGTGGCCTAATGTACCAGTGAGAATCATAGTTCAACCATGGCCAGAACTGATTTCAACAAATTGTTGGCACACTTCAAAAACTAAACTGGGCTTCCTGGGGTATGGTCTGTACATAAATTATTTTGTGACAGCTCTGTAGTAACTGGGCAGTAAGTGTCCAAAATTGGTAACATTTCCTGTTGTCTTATTTCTACACCTGTTTGAAGGTCATCTTATTCCAGGATCTTTACTTTCAACCTAACAGGTAATATTTTAAGACATGATATTTGCATTTTAGTGAGATTCTTGGCATATTTGTTTTCTGAAATGCATATACTATTTGTGGGAATTGTACCAGTTCCACAAAAATGGAACACTTCAAAGTTTGTTATTTTTTGGGTAAAGTTTGGTTGTGATTAATCGCTAAACGCTCAAAATGTTGGTGATTAAATGTTTAGAGAATTAATCGCAAATCAACTTACTGACATTGTTCAATGGAAGAAATATGCATTTACAACTCTAATTTGCTAAAAATGTAGAAACTACCGCACAGGTGGAAAACAGCATAATAGCCATGATCACTCAACATGCAATTTTTTCCAATTTCTATTGCACCAAAATAAGACACTGGCAAGGATTATGCTAGTCAATGATACTTTAATAGTGGAGTGGCATGACTGCAGCAAAACAACAATGGCTTCATCACATTAGGGGATGTAAAAACCATGTGTATAGCAGGAACATAGGTCAAAAAAGTTAGTGAAAAATGGAGTCTAAAAAAATTATGTAAACTTTGATCAGCAGTTATTCCAAAACTAAGCATGCTACAGACTATTATACAGAGTATAAGAACAGACTATTCGACTGAGAATTGAATGCTCAGTTTGATTGGGATTTACATGGAAAAATTATAATGTTGTAAATACACTTTTGATTTCTAATGCAAACTATTTCATATTTACAGCAACTCAGTGGTGGACCATTTGCCTTTCAGCACAGGTTGAACTTATGTATACCATGACAAAAAGAATTAATGATCAAAATGACTGTTTCCTTGCCTGGTACTCCACAAGGATAGAGGAAGGTAATAATTGGGTTAGTGACTTGAACCTTGTATGGAAGTAGCTTTATTGGTTTACACATAGGAGTGATATGGCTCTCAGATAGCATAGCTGATTGTAAACTGCTTTCGCAATGTCTTGGTGATTTACCACCATATATACACTATCCTTAGTTCTAAACAATCAGAAGTAATTCACAGGGTTAAAGTAACTTAATACTCACCTAATACAGACAAGGCTTGAAGCCTGCTTGAACACACAACAACCTCTTCTCGTACGTTGAGAAACAATGGGCAAGCCTCACATGGGTGAAGAGAAGCATCTATGAGGAGATGAAAATACAGAATGAAAATAATTAAACAAAGTCCTCAAAAATAATCATTTTCAATTTTTCAAAAGTTCCATATAAACTAAAGTCATTGTAGACTGTATAGTGCTAAAATAATTGTTAGTTAATAAAAAATCTACCAATTAAAATATGAAAATGTGTTATATTTGACCATATACATTTATTTTCAACTAGGTAATTTGCATGTTCATGATTAACTACACTGTGTTTACAAGTATGAACAGATTGAATTCAATGTAAAAATAAATGTTGTAAAATGCAAATAAAAATGCATACATTTTATATCTTTAAAATCTGTTTAACAATGACTTTCTGCAATACAGGACAAAAGTCTTGGCACTTTTTTCCTTCCACCTGATTTAATGTTGGCATGAGCTTTGCAAGAAAAGTTTTTTTGTAATATATCTGCAACATTGAAGAAGGGTATAAGGGGAAGAAAAAAAGTGCCATGTACTCATGTCCGGGATTGTAGGTGTTCTCAAAAACATACAAATCCTCTTTACATTAAAGTGACTTTTACTGTATACAGTCATTTTCATTTTTAGTTTTTTACTTAAGGTTACGCTTAATTGGATGGTGAGGTTTAACAGGACCACGACAGCGATGGTCAAATTGTGCCAGAGATATTAGAATAACGTGATAGTGGAAATATTTTACCATCAAAATCAGTAACAAATTGACCAAAGTACAGTTTCTCAGGCCTAATAATTTCAAAATATTATTTAATAACTGTAACATGATGCAATTCACTCTTCTTCCATTTCTTGTGCATTTAATGCAAAATGTCATCATTTCTCTAAATTACCTGTTTCTCCTTTGGAATGCTGTACGATCTCAAAAGATTCTCCATGATGGCCGCACAACTGTTAGATAACTGCAAAAAATATCAAAGAATGACACAAATAATTTAAGCCATTAAACAATTGTAATGGACCAAATACATTTAGCATTCTGACATCTTTCTAATTTTCACAAGTTGTGAGGAATTTTTTTAAAAGTTGGACAAAGTGGTTAAATTAATACAATATGAAGCAATATTCAACATTAATCCCTAAATAGCACCAGCTGTTTTTAATAAGAAAGATAGTATTTAATCAGCTTACTAATGAAAACCAGACATCGCAAATGATATAAATCCCCACGCCCATAATAACATGATTTCCACCCTATGTCACAACTGCCATTCCACCTGCTGTGCTGCATGATGTCCCGAAATCCTGCAATCAAGATGACATCCACCATGCCTTGCCATCCTGTCCCAGATGCCATCGTCCCACATGCCATCCTTGTCACGTGCCATCCCACATGCAAACAAAGTGCCATCCTGTCTCACCATTACACTCTGTCCACCATGCCATCCCACCTTGTCCCACATGCCTTCCCAGCCTGTCATAAATGCCATGACACTACCCACATGCCACGCCACCCTGTCCCACATGCTATCCTATCTGTCATGCCCCTGTCCAACATGCCATCCATGCCACCCTGTCCCATGCCACCCTGTCCCACATTTGCCATCCCCCATCCTGTCCCACATGCCACCCTGTCCCACATGCCACCCTGTCCAACATGCCACCCTGTCCAACATGCCATCCCACCCTGTCCCACATTTCATCCCATCCTGTCCCCCATGCCATCCCACCTTCATTCTAATTCCTACACCAATCATTCTAACATCTTCCACACCCAACATTCATTCCTAACTCCCATCCCCTCACTTCTATCAACACAACATGCCCAATTCACCTACCATCTTCCTTCACTTGCCATCCTCTGTTCATCTACCACCCTCCATTCACCTACCATCCTCTATTCTTAACATCAACATACCATCCCCATTCACCTACCATCCCCATTCACCTAACATCCCCATTCACCTAACATCCCCATTCACCTAACATCCCCATTCACCTAACATCCCCATTCACTCCAACATCCCCCATTCACCTAACATCCTCCATTCACCTACCCAACCCCCATTTACCTAACATCTCCCATTCACCTACCATTATACATTCACCTCCTACCCCAACCCACCTTTTGCCATCCACTCATCTACCAAATATACTCTTAACCAACTCATCATTCCAACCTTCACTACAATGTCCAACTCACTCCATTGCACTACAGCCCCCCCACCCCTAACTTAAATCTGACACTTCCAATAGAAACATACTCAACATTTTTTCCCCTTATAAACCAAATAGGGTTGTTCTATCTACCAAATATCAGAATGAAAACTCATTGCGGATTAACTTGGAGTTGATCATAAGTCTATTATGTTTCCACTCTGATTCTAGCAAAAGTTTGTTGCTTTTTCCCTATAAGGGTATTTCAGCTGACGTCAAAAGCTCACATGACTTTTGTTTACATCAACATTTTGACAAGCAGGAACACTTGTCGTCTTGCTGTACACTTAATTAGACTTAACTAAACATTTGCATGTTGTTATATAAGATTATTTTTGTAAGATGATTATGCCGAAATCTTGCTTGCTGAATCTTGGTTGCACTAATAGATGTGTGCGGGGAATAATTTTTTTTTCTTTTCTCGATTTCCATTTGATCCTGATTGACGTTCGAAGTGGGTTTCTGCTGTACGACGCGGCGGCTTTCAACCTATGGTTCACACAATAATTTGCAGCAAGCACTTTATATCAAGTATGTAGACTTTGTCTAAGTATAACGAACAATCAGCTGGCATTAACATTAAAGTTACTCTTCATATACCTGGTGAATATATAAAACTTAAGGAAAATATGAAGTAAAATGGGAAGTGAACAAAAAACTGCAATTAGTAATATTCGCTGAACTGGAAATAGTAGGTTAGCATGTAGTATGTTTGTTGTATGTGTGATGTGACTGAGCTGTGTGAAGACTGGTGAAACGCAACAACGCCGCTGCCCTGCAAAATGGAGTCCAGTTAAGAGTCACGTAATGAAATCCTCTATATTTATTTCCAAGACACTTCATTATAAATTCCATTCAGTCATCAGTTCTATTATTCAACTTTTTTTCCATCCCAGAACAAATCCTTTAATTGCTCCTATTCAAGTCTGGAATTAATTTGTTCTCCTTTATATAAAATTTCTTTTCATAAAAAAAATACTTGGAATTCCTTTCCTAGGGCAGCAATCTGTTCCTAGTAGCTGAACAATGCATGAGGCCGGATGGACAATAGATGTGGACGGACAAACAGACAAACGGTAAAGATGCTAAATCCCCTCTTCATCAACTTCCTTGGTGAGGGAATGATAAAGGTTACACATGACTCAAAAAAATATCACATAATTATTCAGTACTTTATAGATAGCTACACAAAATGACACCCCCTCCCACATCCCCGATTACATATAAAAACTTTTTCCTACACCTACTTGGCCCACTGTATAAATTTTCATGGAACTTACTCTAGGGAAAATTATTCTCCACAATTAAATGGATAAAACAGTTATAACTTTCAAAAAATTTGCCCAACCAACATCTACCCAAATTTCCACAAACAGTTTTTGTCCAAGCAGAACAAATAAGATGCACAAGAAAAATTCTGACAGTAACCTACACAGACAGTTTCATGAAACAGAAACAAATCCAAGGATGCTTGCAATACATATGATCTGATTATTCTGAACAGTGTTTACACTAAGATTCACAATTTGGGGGGGATTTTCCCCTTGTGTAATTTTTTTTTTAAAGGGGGATTTCTTTTTGGAAAAAGTGCCAAAAATACCAAAAAATGCCAAAATTGAGCTAAAAAAAATACAAATTTGGCATTTTTCCAACAACAAAAAATCTCCTTCGGAAATTTCCCTCTTTAATTTTTAGCGGGAATTTGATAATATGTGTGGAAATCCCGCACCTTAATGTGAACACTAGTTCTGAATATTCATGATGTAAATGACATCTCACCTTATCTACATGTTCAAGATGAATAACAGTGAGTGCTTGCAAGGGGTGCTGAAAAGATGAAGTCATAAAAGAAAATGATCAATTTTTAAATAATATTAGGTCTTCAAAATTGTTTCAAGCTATTAAGGTTTCAAACACTCTAACAAAGTCAATTTTGAAGAATATGGTGTAACTTGCAAGCAATTAAAACAACTTCTGATCATCCTGGCAATCCTCATTTCTCAAGCAGTATTTAACTCTACTGGGGCTTTGAAAAATGCGAGCCTAATTTTTGTAACTTTTTTTGCATATGCATTTTTGACAACCTTCTTTTCATTACAAGTTTGGTTGGAATAGAAGCTAAGATATTTATCTTTTGAGTAATGAAAGTTGATCAGGAAATATTGGACAAAAATATGCAAATTAAGCAATTTATGGCTAAATTTGATAGACAAATGGCCAATCATTGCACAAGTATAACTTCTTGTCAATATTAAAAACAGAGATTTGTGTTACATATTCAGATTTTTAGAAATTTCCTTTCCATTGATGCTAATCTAGAAAGATGAAAAACCAACAAAAATGATTTTAGTCAAATGACCCTGAAAACTGCAGCAGAAAAATTATAATGCAGTAGTAGTCACAGTAAGACTAGAACCTGGTGCGCTTGCATGTTGGCCGCGTTCATATCCACTACACCAGATGATCACTGAAAATGCTGTTGTGAAATTTAACTATTATAGGAAAGGGTCCAAATAGAGGGGGTTTTCAGTATTCAATTTTTTAAGAAAAAAAACATGTCAAAAATGGCAGAAATTCATGAACTTTCTACAGAACAAAAGAATGCAGGTAGGATTATAAAAAAAATAAATATTATAATATATCAATATATTTAAGCAAAAAATTATTTCATGAAGATTTAAAAGGAAAAAAAACAAACACATTTTTGCCAAGAGCTACTTTTCCTCAAAATTCTGTATATCGGAAATAAAAATTCAATATTCAAAATTGAAATTTTAATTCACCTTAATAAGACGTTTGGAAAAATTTGGAGCGTGATGAAATCAAAGTTGATAAACATATTATATAGTTTTATATAAAGAAAGGGAAAATGCTAACCTTTTGACAATTATAAAAATTTTACAAAATTTTCATGAAGCTTCAAAAGAAATATCTCAGTATTTTTGTTTTTAAAATGATATGCGGAAAGAGGACAAGATTAATACCAAAGGAAATATCTAAGTACTTTAAAATGTCCCTAATTTTATTTTTAAAAAAAGGTGGTTTGAAAATGCTGATAATATCGCCACCTGGTAGAGTAAGGGTTAAAAAACAAGTGAGTTTTTATTTGGTCTGAGTATCTCACTTATGACAGGTTTTCTTTTACTAAATTGATTCTAAATCATCACATAACACAAAGATTTTGATATGTATGGACAATTTGTGATTAATTGAACAATATACATGCTCAACATTTTATGTAATTACAAAGAAAAACATTCAGTCACTGGACAATCTTGGAGTTCAAACATTCAAATTTGCATATTAAGAAAGAACATTCAAATAAGCTGATCACTTAACCATCATCTTCACAGAGAACAATCAATTTGAAACAATACAATTGCATGGAATGTGACATTAAAGGCCACATTTAGACATGTGAGTGATGATTTATAAAAGTAGCTAAATTGATCAATTTTCTCATCAAAATAGCTAAGTATTGTCAATTATGCAGAAAATAGGTGAAATTAGCTTGGAAAATAGCTGCAATCAGCTAAATAGCTGAAGTCTCACATGCTGAAATTGATCAATTTTCTCATCAAAATAGCTAAGTAATGTCATTATGCAGAAAATAGGTGGAATTAGCTTGTAAAATAGCTGCAATCAGCTAAATAGCTAATGTCTCGCATGCCTGCACATTAAATGATTAAAATAGATAATAAAGATGTTAAAGTACCCTTTTCATGGACTTGGTTTCCTCCAGGTTATCAGAATAGAACTCAAAGTGTAGTGTGGTAGCACTATCTGGAACAATCTAGTTTGACAAGATTACAAAATGCTTATCAATATCAATCAATAATAATCAATACTTGTCAATGATCAAGTCTTAGTGGATCCTTAAAGGTTGCATGTAGTAATACTCACAGGATAAGCTTCATGGTCAAGCATGATCATCTTGTATAAAAGAGGACAGTAAAATGGACAAAATGATGAACATTTAAAATGCCTTAATCCATTAAGTTATATCAAAATAACATTTCCATTATGCAAGAACAACTAAAATCATATTTTGTAACTTTCAACCATTGTGTATGTCTGGAGAGTAATTAAATCTCATCTAGTGAAGAAAATGAAATATACCATCAGAAGAATTATTTCCAGTTACTAAAAATAGTTTATTAACAAAATTAATCCATTAACCAATAAAATTATATAAACAACTATTACGAAAGTGAATGTTACTCACAGAATGGTCTGCAATGTGTAACAGAGGAAATATTCTTATAATAGAATACTTTCCAATAAAGAAAGGTACAAACAGTAAAATAACATTGATTGCTTAAGAATTAGTGAACATATTTGACAAAATTACCTTGTTTTATTGTATAAAATATACATTTCAAGGTGCAATTTCTTAAGACAAAAAAGAGCATGACATTAACCGCTTGCAGCACTCTCATACCTGTGATGCCCCTGGGAGACAGCACTCAGCCAGACCAAAGCCATTATCCTTCCCGCCCCAACTTTCAGCCAGAAAAGTGAGAGCATGAAAGAGGTCCTGCCTCTTTTCCACAGACAGCTTGATCAGAAAGTTGGATCTTTTACTGCAAAAAATAAAACATGGAAAGTGCATTATACGTATAAGGGCATATTATTAGCAACAAACAAAATTAGGTGATGAAGAAACCTTTTTACACAAAAAAAAAACACATAAAAAAAGGCATATCATAGTTATCCTAATTACAACAAGATTCTGATTTATCAAATAGGAGCAAAAATTCAGGTAATAAGGAAACCCCCTTTTGTGAATGATATCTGTGTAACATTTGTAGATTATATTCCAGACACTCAATAAATTCAGCTTAAAATCATTCAAGCTGCAAAGAATACTGCAGTGCAAGCTTCTCCTACCCACATTTTTACATCCATATATTTCCCTTTCCATCTTTCATGTTCCCCAAGTCAGCTGCTCACATTAGAACCCTTCAAATTAGTGACTGGAGTACACAACTATCTTACATACAAATGCAGATGAATCATTGTATCAAGTGTATAATATGCATCAAAATATTTCCTTGAGTGGAAATTATTTTCCTTACCTGAACACATACACCAGATTCAACACAGCCAGTACTGTGTTCAGATTCGACGAAGCAAGGAGGGCCGTCAAATGCTGGTTAGATAAAACAAACAAGGAAATGGTAAAGTAAAACAGACATACTAACAAAGGCACTGCAGACAAAGAAAGAAAGATTGTGTTACAATGTATTAAACTGTGGTACTCATCAAAAGATAGTTTTGCAGTGAATCACTTTTGAATATCACAGTGGTATGCATTAACAAATATATGCTGCAATCAATCTTAGTGGGGGGACAAAACAAATACCACAAAGACATGTCATATCATAGAGGTTTCCTAATCACAGCCATACTGATGGAATGAGCATCTAATTACATGTGAAAATTTGACTGCATGAACGGGAAAACTGTGGAGAATCTTCTATGTAATATATCATATTTCTTAACTTATTTTCTGTCTTTGAAATTAATAAAAATGTCTTTCCATCTTGATTTCGATTGAGAATATGACTTAGATCCAAAACCCTTTGTCATCACCAGTTACTTCTCTTCAAAAAGTTATGGTAATTTGCTAACGATCTATGCATATACATAAAAATGATAAGAAAATAACTTTGTGAATTGGTCAACGTTTCATCGATTTTGATAGAAATTTTGCTGCCATTTTGAAATTGAGCTACTGCTACCTCTACCTGTCCTATGATCTTTACTTGTAAAGATCAGGAGACAATCTAAACATACAGTTTCCTTGGGAGTACGCAAACATAACTTTTTATTATCTTTCAAGTTTTAAATCAAATTCAAGTTCTTAATTATTTGTCCAATTTGGCAGGGAATTAATCTCTTCCCCTAACTTGAGTGAATATCAAATATGACTGTATTTTTTCAATGGGGAAAGGAGAAAATTTTAATCAGAAAAGGTAAAATGGATCGCCTTTATTCCTTAATCAATTTTGCTTCTATAGATAACATGATCATTGCAAAAAAACTATATATACAAATCATATGTGAATCCTTTTACCTGTACATTTATGACATGTGCAGTGTTACCACATAATGTCAACAGTGCAAGAGATCCCAAGAAAATTCCATAACAATGAAATCTGGAAATCTTTTTGTAAGCATGTGGTCTTGTTCAGCACAAGGGTAAGTCCTTTGACTCCAGTGACATTTCTATTTTTTAATCCAGCCCTTATTTTATAACTGGATTTTTTACCATTTTAACAAAATTATGTGTACATAAGAGAGCTGCTACAGATACGTAAGTAATGTGAAAACCACAAAATTCCTTCAACACAGTTGATCACTGATATGACAACACTTTGAGATGCTACTTATTCCATGTTATATACAAAATGATACAAGCCAGTTTTTTTCTTCCTTTGGATTGATCCCGAGAAAATGCCTCCACTACATACAGTATGTGGTACTGTAGTTGTTGACCAGAACTGTCAACTTTTATTAAGTGATTAGAATGACTGGCAAAATGTTGATATTCTAAATAGTGGAAACCATATCTCATAAGTATAAGAAGTCTATTCAAACATTGTCCCACATAAAACTTCTTTTATCAAAAATACTGTAAATTTGTCAAATTAATGTTTCAAATGTGTGAGGACTCCTAGTTGAATCTTCAAATTGACTAAAAATAATAAAAGGGAAAAACACTAGTATGCAAAATGAACAGCTGTTTCAATCCTCAGTCTTTTTTAAATAAAAATACAAGTACAGTAAATACAGAATGCTGTATGAGTAATTACACACGCTCCATAGTCCTGTTTCTATACACCTTTAATTTATTGAACCGTTAAGTGACAAGGGATGATACATATCTATCATTTTTAGCAAGTTAAAATCAAATTCACCTCTTTTGCCACTTTCATCCTGCATGCACACAAACTTTAAACACAGAATGTTTATGTATGCAAAGCCAATATACATAGACACTATATACACTATATATATTTATATATATATATATATATATATATATATATATATATATATATATATATAAAAATATATATATATATATATAAAAAAATATATATATATATATATATTTATATTTATTTATATATATATATAGATATAGATATATATATATACATACATACATACATTATATGTTATATATATATCTTTAAAAATTCAGTTTAAAGTCCTAAGATAATTATTTACAAACAGCTGCTAACAGGACAAATGTAACATCACTCCATGGGGCCACCATCATATTCCAAAATATCTTTTGTTTATCGTATTAAAACATCTAGTCACTTTTTCAAACAAGTACTACTGGGTACATGAACAGATGGGCAAAATATTTTCAACATAAAATAATTTTATACCCCACCATAAGAAAAGTGCTTCCAATTAGTGAAAAAAGTAATTAATTTTCATAGAAAAAAAACAGTTGTAATGGAAGCGCTCACGACAACACATTATTGAATGTACTGAACCAGACAATTGCAAACACAATGAGGGAAACATGAAATTTGACATCTTTTGAATGGAACATGAGCTAAAGCTAAACCCATCTGAGCCATTAGACTCATAGAGCCGGTGCTAATCCTCTGTTACAATGGCGCAAGCTGATGTGTCTCCCCCTGGACAGGAAACCAGTCCATCACAGATGAACTCCCCAGCAGTGCTGGTACTCATTTTACAGCTGAGCGAACTGAAGCAAGTAGAGCAAAGTGTCTTGCTCAATGACACACTTCAGAGCTTATAACGGCAATCGAACCCTTTACCTGTCAAATCCGAGAATGACTCCTTAACCCCTAAGCCAAGAATGACTCTTTTACCACTGAGCCAAGAATGACTCCTTAACCACTGAGCCAAGAATGACTCCTTAACCACTAAGCCAAGAATGACTCTTTAACCACTGAGCCAAGAATGACTCCTTAACCACTGAGCCAAGAATGACTCCTTAACCACTGAGCCAATGCACCTCTGAATGGAATATGCTGTCAAAGTAATCTATGTCATATTATCATTCATTTTCCTGTAATAATGAAACAATCACATATGGAATGATCACATATGGAACGATCACATATGGAATGATCACATATGGAACGATCACATATAGAATGATCACATATGGAACGATAACATATGGAATGATCACAAATGGAATGATCACATATAGAATAATCACATATAGAATAATCACATATGAAACGATCACATATGGAATGATCACATATGGAATGATCACATATGGAATGATCACATATGAAATGATCACATATGGAATGATCATGACCATAGGAATTTACCTTTCAAACTCATAACAATTTGTATTCTCAACATTCTGAGTATTAGTCTCTTAACTTACTACTGTACAGTCACATGTCATTAGCTATATTAGGCAACATACAACTTAATTAATTGGTTGTTTGATTGATTTAATTTATTGATTAATAGGCAAACTTACCTCAACAGAGTTGTACAGGTGTCTGGAAAAGCTATGCTCAACAAGGAGTGCAGTGAATGTAAGTACAGAGTGCACAAGCTGCTCCAGGCTTTCTTGTCTGGATGGTCACACACTAGGTGCCATGGTTGGTCAGTGGTGGACTGGCATGCTTCCTGCAACACTGTATCAAACCTGTCCAGTACGTCCACCCACTGATACAATTCACTCTGAGGATGTCGACAAAAGGTAGAGTGTGCAGACTCATCATATAGGTATCAATTGATTCTTAATTTAATATAGATTAACTCCATGTAGTGGCTTGTCCCATCCTTATTCTTTTTATCATTTTTTTGTACTCCTTTGGTTGTCAGTATTCAATACTTGTATTTCAAAAGAAAGAGACTTGTGGGCAAAAATAAAGAAGAAAACGAAACAGCTTTTAAAAAGGAAACTATTTTTACTGGATTATCTTTATCTTTGAAATATTCAAGATGAAATTTAACAGAAAACCCTTTTATTTCATTTAAAAGTTAGTCTGAAAACTGCACACATGTAATAAATTGATTGACTATACACACTTAAATAACTTGAAGAAGTCTAATCAATAATCATCTTTACACTGTAATTTTTTTTTATCTTTCTGAAGTGTTAACCTTTAAAACAAATGCCATACAATGTATAAAAGATCAGGGGTGAACCTAGTTAACAAAAATATTATTGAACAATAAACAACCAGAAATTGCATCATCGATGTCTCCATTGGCAGACAACATTTTATCTGTCAATGATATATGTGCACAATGTGCTTTAAGCTAGGTTAGCTATGGCATATAATGCAATAGTCTATTATGTACTGTAGTACAGAGTGAGCAAGGAGGTGTATCTTGAGTTTCAGTATGAATATTACAGAAAGGAGAGATAAGGCAAGGAGGTGTATCTTGAGTTTCAATATGAATGTCACAGAAAGGAGTGATGAGTGACCATCCTACTTACCTTTCCATAATTCCAAGTCTTTATGTACTGTAGCTCAGAGAGTAGGTCAGGACATGTTTTGAGTCTTTCAATTAAAGCCTGGCAATCTGCAGACTACACAGAAAATTAAAGAAAACACCACAGGTGTTGAAACATCATATTTAAGCTAAACAGTTCATCTAAATTGAAAGCATGGATGTATTTCCTGTTTCCATGATGATTCTATAGTTTCGCTGCAATCAGTGTTTATGAATATGTAACTATGTTCTAAAGATTGTAATATGCATATTTCAATATTTCATACTTTAATACAAAGTTGGAATTAATTATAAAATTTCACACAGTTCTGAATAGTGTCGAAAATCTTCCCATGAAAAATCGTGACAGAGAATATTAATGTACAGTGGTAAATACATCTTTATATGCTCCTTCTTTCAAAATCTAATGTACTATTCAATGCACAATTACATTGGGTACATTTTTAGAATACATATGAACCATATATCAGTTGCTTACAGTAACTCAAGAAATCTAAAAAAATATTGTAATGAAAACAAAATTCTTCCCGCAAATTCCCGTTTTTGAAACTGTAGATCTCCTCCAGGTTTGCTTCCGTTAGTTCCGTCATGATATGGCTGTATTACATATCGATTATCGTGCAGAAAAATATCGCGATAAATTGGTATGTCGCATATTTTTCAAGAAAGCTGACTTGCGACAAAAAATGTTAATATCACTACGTCTTTTATGTATACATGTATGATGACGACATGATCGTGTGATTATTACATTCTAGATTTCATCATGCATCACACATTGTAATTTTAGCGATATGACTATGAATCATCGAAGTAACAGCCATGTTCTGGGCCAATATTTCGTTCTTTTTGCCAACTTACATCGGAGCGTGCCAGTGTGTTGTGAAGGAGCACGGTTTTTAATTAGGATTTTTTGTTTGTTTCACAATATTTTTGCATGTCTTTAAAATGATTAAAAAACGATCATGGCCTAAACTTGACTTTTAGATTAATAACGTTAGTACCCTAACATACGAAGTAGCCTAGTAACAGAGGACATTTTCTATAAATATTTATTGACTTCTGAATGACCAGATGTTTTAATAAAAAGAGTGCAAAAATGATGCCCTTTCAGTAGGAAATTCAAAACAAGTAAGTGGGACCTAGCATTTAAAGGTTAAGTTGGCCCGTTTTCATTAACAAAAAAGCTATACCACTTCCACGAAAAAAGTGAAAAAATAATATGTTCAAACTTGTGGAATTTTTAATGATTCTGTGATTTATTTTTTGAGAAAGAGACAATTTTTAAAAATGATTCCTTTCAAATTAATGGGTGTTCATTTGAAGATTTATGTACATATTTCCCATTCAATTCTGTAAATTTACTTTAAAATTTGTACTTTCAATTTTTTGTGCTGGAGCAATATTACCTGGTATATTATTTTAATGTGACGTCTTGCGCATATCGATATTTTGATATTATCGATACATATCTAGCGATATATTGATATTGTCTGAAGGTGAATAACGCCCAAGCTTATTTATGTCAGGAATATCAATATCATAACAAAACTAGAAATGTGAAGTTGGTAAGTCATAAGCCACATATTTTTGATCTCCGATCAAACATATTGCAGCAAATGCACACTATACCTCACCATTAAGTGTGAACAATGCTCTTCACACACACTGTATGATAATTTGTTTAAGCAAAATCATCATACCCACTTTAATTCGAGAGATACCACGTATACAAATAATTTCATTGCTATGCAAATAGGCTAATTATTATACACACACTATCCCCCAATCATGCTCAACTAAACAGTACCAATGTCCCCTACCACTGAACCAAATACCAAGGTTCTCAGGTTAAACATTTTGTACGCAAGCTTATTGTTATGCAAATAACCTACTTAAATGCACTACACCTCACCATTGAGTGTAGACAATGCTCTTCATATATAGAATCATTTGTAATAAACAAAATTCCCACTCCCACTTTAATTTAGGAGATATCATAGACACAACTGCATTGTTATGCAAATAAGCTAATTAGTATGCACACACAACCCCCAATCATGCTTATTTAAACAGTACCCATGTCCTCTACCCCTGTGCCAAGTTACATGTATGTACATCATTCATATCTTAAGTTATGCGCTCACTTATGTTAAACATTTTGTACGAAAGTGTACTGTTATGCAAATAACCTAATTAATATGCACACTTCACCTCACCATTACGTGTAGACAATGCTCTTCACATATATGATCATTTGTGCAAACAAAATCCCCACATCCACTTTAATTTAAGAGATATCATAGATACAAATATTTTCATTGTTATGCTCCCTCCCTCTCTCTCTCTTTCCCTCCCTCCTCCTCCTCCCCCTCTCTCTCTCTCTAGGTACGGAGTCTGGAACAGGCATTGGCAATCATGGTCCTCCAGTCACTTCTGTTTAGAGCTAAGTGCTTAAATTTATTGTTACTTAGGCTGTTGTTGGTTGCCCAGCTTAGGACATATTTGACTCGCTGCCTTTCTCTGCTTCTTTTGCCCTTAATTTTCCCACATACTGCAAGCTGTTCCAACCCACCCTCCCGATAAACATGCCCAAAAAAATTCCACCTGTCTCCTTCTGATTGTCCATGCCTGAAGCTATCAGGACATCATCATTTGTTTTCCTTTCTGTCCAAGACATTTTTAACATTCTCCTAATGAACCACATTTCCGTAGCTTCTAATCTTTTCTTGATGTCACTAGTAATTGTCCAGCATTCACAGCCATAGAGAAGAGTAGTGCCTTCAAGACACGGGACTTTCGTGTCCATTCCAATATTTCTATTCTTCAGAATTGGATTCATTTTTGTAAAAATGTCTTTGGCAATTGCAATGCGTTTTTTAACTTTTTAATGCACCATCTATCTTATGTTAATGTGTAGCCCAAGTACCTAAACTGTTGTACTTGTTTAATTATTTCTCCTTGGCTTTGTATACTACATAATGAGTTCATGGCTTTTTTGAAAGCACCATACATTCTGTTTTCTTTACATTTAGAGACAGCCCTTTCTTTTCACTTTCCTCTACAACTCTATCCAGAAGAGACTGCAGTTTTTCTTCTGAGTCTGCTATAAGCACTGGTCATCTGCATAGCATAGGTTGTTCATATTATAGCCTCCAACTTAAAGCCCCTCAAGACTGTCGATGTTACGAAGAATTGTTTCACTGTAAATGTTGAAAAGATCCGATGACAAAACACACCCCTGCCCGACTCCTCTTCGAATTACCTTAAATTCACTGTAATCTCATTCAAGTCTTATTGCTGCTTCCTGGTCCCAGTATACAAGTAGGTTTCTTATAATTCAAGAGATACCACATATACAAATATTTTCATTGTTATGCAAATAAACTAATAAGTATGCACACACAACCCCAAATCATGCTCATTTGAACAGTACATATGTCCTCTACCCCTGTAACAAGTATCAAATTATTATCTAAGTTTAGATATTTTATGTGAAAGTCTATTGTTATGCAAATAACCTAATTAATATGCACATTATACCTCACCATTACGTGTAGACAATGATCTTCACAATATGATCATTTACAACAACTTCACTCCCACTTTAATTTAAAAGATATCATATGTACAAATATTTTTATTGTTATCCAAATTAAGCTAATTAGTACAACCGATAATCAACACACAACAGATAATCATGCTCACTTGAACAGTACCCCTATTTCAAGTTATATGAATGTACACCATTTATATCTTAGGTTATGAAAATTTAGGATATGAAAACTTTTAACCAACAACTTTTACCAAAACTTTAATCTGACAATTATTTTCATTGTTATGCAAATAAGCTAATTGGTATGCACACACAACCCCCTTCCCAATCAGGCTCATTTGAACAGTACCCATGTCCTCTATCCCTATGCCGAGTCACATGAATGTACACCATTCATAAGTTATAAAAGCTTTAACCAAAAACTTTAACCTGACAAATATTTTCAATGTTATGCAAATAAGCTAATAAGTATCACAACCCTCCAATCATGCTCACTTGATCAGTACCCATGTCCTCTACCCCCATGCCATGTCACATGAATGTACACCATTTATAACTTAAGTTATGAAAACTTTAACCAAAACTTTACCGGACGCCGACGCCGGGGAAAGTAGAATAGCTCTACTATTCTTTGAATAGTCGAGCTACAAATAATAGATTATTTTGTAACTCCACCTTTTTGAATATTTGCCATCTACAAACCACACCCCAGGATTTATGAATCCTAGAAACCTAATTAATTAATATCATGAAAGAAATGCCTGTGTCAATCAGGCCTGCTTGAAGACTGAAAAATGTTAATAACATGATGTGAGCAGTTGCTAGTGTTTTGGGATGGGATGGTGTTTTTTGAGATGTGTCTTTCCCTTTTTTTCCAGCAATTATAGTTGACATTCTGGTAAGATTCTGGTGAATCCTAACATGGTAATAGGTTAATAGTGTCGGCCTAAGCCTTTATTATAGCAATGTTTACTGCTCATTAATGCTACTTCCAACATTGTTGTGAATCAATGAACCCAATGTCAATGTCGTGACATTAGGGTCATTATCACAATATATCACAACATTATTACAATATATCGACATTACCGACATGTCGCACAACACTAGTTTTAGCCTGCCTTTTGCTAGGTTTTTCATTGTTATACATTGGGTGGTTTGGGAGCCATTTTAACTTTGTTTCTTGGGTGAAGATTATTGTCTTTTCTGTCAGCTAAAGGTTGGTTGTAGTCCTGTTATATCGGCTTGTGTATTGTGGTGGATCTCATGACACAGTCAGTCATGCGACGTTTAGCTTGGCTTGGCACTCTGTTCAGTTGATCAAAGTAACTAGTTCAAAATTCCAAGAGAAAAAACAGCAGAATAAGCAGCCAGTGTAAGTCATAACAGTTCAACATTTATTGTGTGCTTGTGGGAGGTGCCAAGAGTGTTTTGCCTGGTAAGATTGTCTAATTCTTGCAATATTTGCCCTATAGGCTATTCATCAAATTTTGGTACAAAAATTTGTAACCAACTAATAAATAATGCTGATGATTTTTGTTTTGCTTTTTTAAGCTTTTTAGGCATCCACTTTACCCAAATTCAAGTTTCTCAAATTTGATTTGCTCTTTCCCCTCCCCCAATAAGATGAATTCATAGCAGACACATCAAGGACTCATGCAGAGTATACTAATGGCCAATAATACCAATTTATTACTTATATAGATTATTATGACAAAAGTTGCTGTTGTCATGTGTGTTCATTCTGGAATAGGAAAAGTTT
Organism: Chiridota heheva; assembly: GCA_020152595.1. Lineage (NCBI taxonomy): Eukaryota > Metazoa > Echinodermata > Holothuroidea > Apodida > Chiridotidae > Chiridota > Chiridota heheva. The sequence continues at coordinate 1,439,245 of JAIGNY010004509.1, forward strand.
CATGGTACATGCAGATACTTACCACTTCGGAGGAACTCTTTTTCAATTTACTTCGATCAATCTTCATGACTTGTTTGAAGATTCACAAATGGAAATATCACAGCATGACTGAAAGATACAAATGAGAAGCACTTAATCATTTCAGAAATCATGTAATCAACATTTTCAAAAAAAACTAGGAAGGGATGACTGTGTTGTGTATAAAACATGCTATGATTGACAATATGACACAAAAATCAATTCTAGTTGAATACGTCACTTTTACTTTCACGTATGGACAGTGTAATTTTACATTTTTTAAAGAAAAATATGCCAGAATAGGTGCAAATGACTCGGTTACATGCCAAAGTTTTTTAGTATTTACCTACATGTTCTCCAGTATGGTATGGAAGTTTTGTACATGTACAAGAAATTACTAAGTTTGTTAAATAGTGAAAAAGACCATGAAGTCTCTGATGATTCAAGATTATTTGGTCACACTGGATGTGAATATTGAAGTAAGTGTAATAAATATATCAAGTATCCATAGTTTAACTTCAAGTGAACAGCAAAGTTAAAACTTGAAAGTTGTGAAATGACCTGAGCCTCCAATGATAACACAAGCAGCAACTTTGAATACATGTAGACATGATTTTAGGACAACAGTGGGATTTTTTACAAGAAGTTCATAACCAGGAGTTGGGTAATTTTCAAGAAAGAAGCAAAAAAAACTTCTTTTTCACTTTAAATATTATTAGGTATAGTAAGTGCCCCAAATTTATATATTATTTTTATTGTTAAGTGTTACACGAAATCCGTTAAATGTTCATTTTAAGTATTGACTACTATGAAAACTGTTTAGAAATGACAATTCAGTATTAACAAAAGACTGATCATCAATTTTAAACCATTTTCGGGTCAATCGACACTTAAAACAAGCGTCAGACGAATTTCGCATAACGCTGAAATGGCAAGGGCAGGTTTTTTCAAGCCTACACCATTTGCGGAGGATTGTTAATGACAACAGACGTACAAATCTTACTCCGCAAAATTTCAGGAAACAGGAGGTAGGTAGATATTTTTTTATATCAAGAATAAGGAATTCCTTTGGAGACTGTTGGGAGTCACAAGTACGGGTAGCCTGGAGTATTTTTGTAGGAATGAATTTTCTGTGGAAATGGTGGGTACTGCATAGGAAGCCTAATGTTAATGACCCCTATGGTTGGTGTGTTAAGTGTGGCCTATATTAGTGTGCATAGGAAAACCATAACCTTTGTGCGGCCGCAGATCGGTAGACAACAGCAATCACACAATGTCAGCATACAGAAACAGGTTAAAGTGAAAGAAATTATGGCCAAACGATGGTAATTGGTTCATAACTAGGTAGCCTAGGCCTAGTTATTGTCACAACCCACATACACATATGTTACATACACATATGTTATCACTAGGACGTTTGTTTTGTGTACGTAGGTTCTTGCAGATACCGTGTTTCCAATTCGAGTCACTCTTGTATCTTCCAAAATGCAATAACTTCCCTTCCTTTGCGCAGTCTGGTGGGACTTCACCCTCTTCATTTGATTATCCGTAAAAATGTTCATTGGTTGCCTTTTAAAGAGAACAATTTTGCCAAAGTTAAATCCAGCGATAGGTTGTTGGTCGCCATGTTTCAAAACTTTTGTCCAGTGTCACGCTTGCGCATTTGTACTCAGGGCTTCTTCATTGTACTAACGGGTGGACAAATTTCTATGTACGAGTATCTGTCATCTTTAAAATCAGCATATAATTATTCAACCTTTTTCTGTTTTAGAGCTTTTTTAACGAAAGTGAACGATAAGAAGTTGGGTTTCTTTGCATAATTCAAATTATTCTTCTACTTGTATTTCCACGATCTGACAAAATTTTTAAATGGACCCTGCGTAGAAATTGCAAACGCCATTGCAATTATTATCAGGCGGTAGTCACATGACTATCATATTTGAGCTTTGACATCTTCAGAACAAACTTAATGCTGTAGAGTGCAAAGAACGGACAGAGAAAGTGTGCCAAGAACCATCTGATTTTGCCTAGGCTGGATCATATTTTGTCCGATGTTTGTTCACTGGAACGTAGAAAAGAAGTTAAAGAGTTGTTCGAGTGCAAAGCTGGCATGCAAAAGACAGGTAAATTTCAGCCCGGAAAACGTCACGGAGCATCGTAACTCACTTAGAATGAAATGATTAACGTCGCTGCATAGGAATTAAATTACTCTGTCGGGTCGTAAATCAGAAACAAGAGCAATCAGTGAGCGTCAGCCAACAAGATAAAGAACAGATCAGTGGGAAAGTAAAAGGCCTGGAACAGGGTATAGGGCTCACCCGAAATAAAAATCCATAGGGGCACTATCATTACAGTCAATAGGAGAAAACATAATTTTTCTTGATTTTGACAAAAATTGCACAAACCTCAACTGAAAACTCCCAGAAATGTAATTATTGTTAAATTTGTTATGACATTTCAGCAAAAGAAAAAAATCCTGTACCCAGGAATGCAAAAAAACAAGGTCTGTGGAAAAAAGACATTGACATTGTCACAAAATGACATTTTCGTGCAATACGTACTGTCATTGCATAATGTTAAGGCCTAATTTTTTCCACAAAAATACCTCATTTTCAGCCATTTCGGGGGGTGTGCAATTTTATTTTTTTACTAAAATATCATGACAAAACAGATAATAATTAAACTTATGTGAGTTTTCAGTTACGGTATGTGCAATTTTTTGTCAAATCACGAAAATTCTTGTTTTCTCCTATTGACCGCAACGTAATGATAGTGCACCTATCAATTTTTATTTCAGGTGAGCCATATATGACAAATAACTAGCCTAGGCCCCAGTCTGGAAAACATGTATGTTACGCCAAAGATCTTTGGCATGGAGCTTGATCAATTTGAAAGATTTGTGTATTTTCTTCCCAATTTATTGATAGATACATATAAAGATTTTGGTGTATTTCCTTCCCAATTTATTAATAGATACATTCAAAGTATTCTTACGCCAGTACCATTGGCGTAAAGAAGCAAGGTTTTATAATTCTTTGGCGTAAATCTTTGGCGTGGATTAAACTAACTTTCCAGTGTTGCCTAACATTAGTTATGGAATCATTTTTATCATTTGGCTGTAATTTCTTTCACTTTAACCTGTTTCTGTATACTGACATTGTGTGATTGCTGTTGTTAACTGATCTGCGGCCTCACGAAGGTTATGTTTTGTTTTTCTATGCACGCCATTGGAGATAAAAGATGTCTTAACTTTACACAACTTCCTTGAGAATAATCTTCACTAAAACATTATTGTTTGTTGTTTGATGAGGGCTTAACGGCACCATAACAACAAGGGTCAAATTGTGCCTGAGAGGTCAGATCATTCTAGAGGTAGGAAGGAAAGGAAACAGGGAGAGAATGAGAGAAATTCAAGAACTGAAAGTCAGAAAGCTGTGATCGAGAAAGGAGGTGCATGGGTGAAACAAAAGCAAAGCAGAGAGGGGGTGGAAGAGGAGAATTAAATGTGGTTGTAGAGGGAAGCATGATGAAGGAAGGAGATAATCTTATCCGGAGGACTTTTCTGGAAGAACTCGGCAATTAAGTTGTGGGGAGCAAGGGAAGCTCTGGGAAGGTTGTACAGGGGGCAAGGAAGGAGAGCGTGATGGATTGTGAGCATGCAGTGGCAAGTGTTGCAGAGGGGTTGGGGGTAGCCAATAAGACATTAAAAAGCTTTTATCACTAGGTTCACAACAAATTTATCGTATCCACAAAATGAAACTTACTTCGAAATGGTAGAATTGTATCTATTTTCTGTGAGGCTTTTGTTCGCGATGCGAAATTCGGCCATTACTTACGAGTAGAACAAATCTTGTTGATTATTCATTAGGTCAAAGTTCAATAGAAATTGTTTACTTGTTAGTTGAATCTATTTATATGTGCATGAGTTGTTAGCCAATCAGCTGTACGACAAGCATAGAAGTAATATGACATCAACATAAACAACAAGAGCCGGACACGAGTAGTGCGATAACATCTCCCTCTGTATGCCCTACATGCAATACAGAGTGAGACTCCGTCCTATCTGTTTTAACGCGGAAATCACTTCGGCCCTAAAATCGCAACTACACCATCTATTTACGTCACAGGTTACACTGTAAATACTGTACTTACGGCCCATATAAAAAAAATAGTTAACTTCTCCTGTTATTGCTGTTAATCTTGTAAGTAATTAAAACATGTTGGTAATCCTGAAATGACTAAAAATGGGTACAAATGTAACCAATATTGTACACTACTTTCAGTTAAATTGTACGCTCTTGGACCATTTTTTTTTTAACTCGGGTGCACAACACCGATATGCGTACTAATAAATATAACGCCAGCAGACTGGACACACATGTACGTGCGTGGCATGATTTTTATAAGGCCACAGATGACACTGCAGTTTTGTTTTTTATCAACATGGATTAATTATGGATACCTGTTTTGTTGATAGAACAGTATTTCCCGAGCAGTATTTCTGAAGAACGTTGTAAGATCTAAAGATAAGGACAGTTTTGCAAGAAAGTATTGGAGTATTTGAGGTATGTTATGTGTAGATCTGCAATACAGACACGGATCATGGAAGGTCCTAAAAAGATTTTTGTTGTTTTACGAAAGGTCCTGATTCCTGTTACACGATTTTGGAAGAAACTTGGGGCCAGCGTGTTTACTACAATCTCCTCACCCGTTCACGAATTCAGTGGCGTACTATACTGTTTCGTCAGTGACAATTGCATCAGGCCAAAATGCGTCCGTTTTAACAACTGGGAAAACATAACTCGGAAATGAGTCCACGAATGCATCTCCTGTCGGATTTGCGTCCCCTTTAACACTCCCGATTTTTCAATGAAGCACAAGTTTGTAATCTTTGGGAATGATTCACGATTGCATCTGATTAGTATCTGCCCTTGTCTATAGAATCAATACAAGTTGGCAGTAGCCCATTCAACTCAATAAATCCTTGTCTTCATTGTTGAATGAAATTACAAGTTTTAATATTGTTCAGGCTCAGTCAACAGAACTTTTAAGATACAGTAAGTGTCACAATTTACATTTTATAGTTGGTATTAAATATGATCATGACACATTTGTGATCATACGCTCACACATATCGTAGTACAAGTGGTAGATATAACGTTTGATTTTGCATTGTTGATCCTTCATGAAAATAAGAAGAAAAAAAACAATTTTGAAATATCTGTAAAGTTTTTCTATTTTTCCTTATCTTTCACAGAGGGACCATTTCAAGAATGGAAGATTCATTCTTTCTCTCTTATGAATCTAGGTTGCAAATACTTGGTTTGACCACGCTTGGGTTGAGAAGAGTACGTGGCGATATAATTTAGGTTTTTAGGTTCGTATCTGGTAGTGATGCTTTGACTTCCTGTTATTTCTTGCATGTTTTAGCTAATCCTCGTGTGACATGTGGTAACAGTTTAAAGTTGACCAAAGAGTTCTCACAGATATATATTCGCCGTTTTAGCTTTTCGCAAAGTTGTTAATGAGTGGAATGGTTTGCCTGAGTAGGTAGTTAGCTCCAATACTGTTCACATTTTCAGTCAACATTGATAAGTTCTTTACTAATTCTGGGCATCTTTGCTTTTTTTTTTGTGGTGGTGGTGGTGGCGTTAGTTTAAGCTATTTATGGGGTGACTAACCCTTCTTAGCCCGTAATCATGTTATGTTATAACCAAACAAGTTGTTTTCATTATACATTTTGTTGTGCATATTATTTCTTATGTTACGAGTTGGTTCGATCTTTTATGGATTGATTTTCATGATTTAATATTACCTCACAGAGTTAACAAAACATTATATCACCAATTCTGTTTTTGTTGTTGAGATTCTGTTCCATTAATCACAGATATGTTCATACATTCTTGTATTAACACATCAAGCTGCATGCATAACACAGCAAACAAATGAAAATGATGATAGTTCCTTCAAGTTTTGTGTATAGGTTTATGGAACGGCCAACTCGCTTGTTACCAAAATATAAACTTATAATTCTCGCACAGAATAGTAAAACCATTCATAGTATCACTTTCATTCAACATCGCATTTAATTAGTTTAACTGTATGTTTAGGGGAGGACTGGCTAGTTGGTTAATCGGTCAATGACCTATGCCCCCACCCTAGTGTCTCCCCCCCCCCCACTTCAAATAATATCTAATGACTCAAAAGCATAAAAAAAATCAACGGGGCGGCCCACACGGGAAGGGGAGGGGCTTAGACTTCCCCCAGTTCAGTCCGTCATGGCGCCCCGTTTGAGCACCTTGACCGATGGAATTTTAATCCCCAGTCTACCCTTGGCCTGCTGTATGTTTTTGCGCGCTGAACTTTTACAGGACAAAGGGGAAAAGGGAAACTCCATAAAGAAAAGATAATCAACTTACTCTATTTTGTTGATTTTATTCCGAATATATATTAAGCCTAATCCAAAACACTTCTTAAATCAAATGTTAAATCCATCAGAAATATTGAAAATAAATTAGAACACCCTATACACTCTCAAAGAAGTATGCTAAAAGAGGAACTTTAGGGAAAGATTGAAATGAAATAATATGTCAGATCGGCAACTTTCTGAACTGTTGAATTCACTTGCATTCCTGTAAACTTTGTGCTCACGGTCCAAAAACAGCTTTCTCATATCTACGCCGAACCAGGGGCAGACCCATAGCCAGGAATTTGAAAATGGGGGTTCGTTTTTTGTATAACAGGACAATTAACTTTAAAATTCAAGGTGCGTATTATTTTTTTAGATTTCTAAAGGGTACTTTCTCAACAAAATAGGGTCGTTTGCTCTAAAAAACCAACTAACCCCACTACCCTTCCCCCCACTTACGAGCATGAGGGGCCAACATACAAGAAATGTTTTAAAAACAAAACCCCTTTTTTTTGGTGGTGATTTATGACTTTCCGCCCGCTGAGCAATCAAGGGCGCATGTTCAAAGATATCATATTTCATCAACACTTTGACGCAAATATTCCAATTATCAAAACTAGCAAAAGACAAAACGGGATTTAAAACAGGAGACAGGACACCTACCATTTCAATGAGCGTGTTGAAAGAAAAATCACAACCAAACTAATCACGGACGGTGTGGAAATAGTCAAAGGGCCCACTGATCTTGGGAGAAAAAGATAGGGAAGGGAGGAAGGACGGGAGACAATCAAGCGAATTCTGTTATTAATCCCCTCACCCGTTTACAAATTCAGTGGCGTTTAAAGCGAGGATGATACATTGGCCATTTCCGTTATTATTATTTTTATCATTTTTTTATTGGGGGGCAAGTATTTACGGCCCTAAATATTGAAGTTCTGCATGGTGAATTAATTTTAAAGGAACTTAAGTTCCTTTCATATTTAGTTTTTTTAAAGTGTACATGAATAAGTCGGCACAAAGACAAATTTGGAACATTCTGGATGTAGCATAAGCACTGGTTAAGAATGTAGTTTAATCTTCCAGGACCAACTTTCAAGTGCATCCATTTCTTGTATCTAATGTATACGGGCCTAGTTTTATCCAAAGAAATTCTATTCTGATTTTCTAACTTTTGTGATTGCAAATTAAATTTTAAAAGAAATGGGCCAACAGCAATTTTCGGGCCAATTGAAATTGAATCAATTTTAGTTGTAATATGGAGGAAAAATTGCGATTTCAGCTGCACCTACAGGAGGTTGAAGGAATTCAGGCCAATGAGGGTAGAAAATCTAGTACGGGCACTTTCTTTATTTAATATTTTTAATGAGGATCTGAAACAGGAAGCGGAGCCTTAGTTCCATTAAAGTGTTATAAATACCTGCAATTCAAAAGTTGTAATTCTGTTTTGGATTAATTTTGTCCTCTGCTTAATCATGCACGCAGGGGCATAACTAGACTTTGAGCGCAGGGGGTGTTAGACAAATTTATCGGACGAAAAATCAAACGGGACAATTTAGAACAGTTTTTCTGTCTATATTCAGGCTACAATTTAAATTGAAAAAAACAAAACAATCAACAGATCAAAGCCTTCCTTATGAGACATTGACAGCAATGAAACGAAGAACACCTGTCCCCTACCCTTCTCACAGGGACAATGGAGGCAAGAATTGGGCCCTCCATGTCACAAGAGCAACAAGGCAAGAAGTGCCCTTTTTGATATCTATTTTAGGCATTATTTTCACCCTTGTTATAAAGTAGCGTTGTAATCAAAACTCTTTTTATGCTTTAAAATGGCTGTTTTCGACAAAAAAACTGTTTATTCCCTTCGTTTGTGCTTTTTCACTTGCATATGCATGCATACCCAAAATTTTATCACCATGTTGCCCTCTTCTTGACTCGCTCCTTGCCTATTTCATGTGCAGTCGTACCAGAATGAAACTAATGATTGGGAACAACATTGAACTATACCGGAAACTCCTTTATTGTGCATCTTTAATTAGTTTTCAGTACACCTCATAATAATTTTCATTACATTTTTAATTGATAATGTATGAGACAGTAGGCCTAAACTTGAGGTAAATTTCATTGGCTTCAGTTAAATTTTTGACGCTTCCGGTTGCCACACAGTTGCATGAAAGTATCCTCTCCATTCATTATTTTATTTTGATTGCCACCTCCAGTTGCTTAGGACGCATTTGGCAAAAAAAAAAAAAAAATGAATGTATACTTGTCATTATTTCCTTAATTAGATGTCTTGAATATTTCCTATATGCCATGATTACTAATGCTATTTTCAATCAGTACAGTCAATGGGTGTGTGCACTTGTTTTAGATGCACAATTTGTTTTTTATGCCCGCATTCAACTTTTAAGCTATGCTAGCATGGCTGATGTTCGATAGAATTTGATATCATTAGATACATTCACTTCAGCGCACACGACTGTGAGAAGGTGGCAACAAAGATAGGTAAAAGTTTCATCTTTTTACGGATTCTAGTTCATAGTTTTAGATGGTTTGGTTTGTTGATGTTAAACGGCACCGCGATAGTAGGAGTGAAATGTGCCAAGAGGGTGTTAATAAATACTGGTGTAAGAGTAAGGATAGTGAGGAGATAGATGGTTTGTAAGAGAGATAATGAGGAAATGCTAAATGTGAGAGAAAAAGTTAGGTGAAAAGAAAGGGGTGTGTAAGGTTAGGTATAGAAGGAGAGGAGGGGAGGAGATTATATGTGGTAGAAAAGGTTGTTGTTGCAGAGGAAGTTGATAATGATTCAGGAAGAATTGTTTTCGAATAGGTCCGAGATTGAGGAGAGTGAGGAGAGAAGAGATCTGGAGTTCTGATATAGGGGACAGGTTAAGAAAATATGCTTGATGGAGAGATTGATGTTGCAAGTGGGGCAGGGGAGCCGGATAAGAGATGGGAGTGAGTAAGAGAGGAGTGGCCAAGGTGGATGCGGGTGACGACGATGTCTTGGTTCCGACTTTGGGTTTGATGGAGTGAAGTTTATTACTGGTTTCGTAATTCCAGGATCTTTGCCAGGTTTTCTTGATGTACAGTAGTTGGAGATGGAGAGACGGATGTCTCAGTGTGATAGGAAAAGGAGAGATGTTATTAGACAGAGCTTTGATGGTGGCTCTGTCGGCTTTTTTGTAGAATGAGAGGGTTGGGCAAGAGCATGTTGAGGATGACAGTAAATACGGATTTAGAGTCAGAGAAGATGACGAAACAGGGGCGGAAAGAGAGTTATATGAAATTTAAGTCTAGGAGGATGGCCTTCGCCTCGGCAGAGTAGATAGAGGTGCCGTCGGGTAACCTTGAGAAGGTGAGGCCAGGACAGGTGGCAGCGACTGCTGATGAGCCTTACCGTGTAGAGCCGTCGGTGAAGATGAAGGAGTAGTCATGGAAATGTCTACTGAGTTGAAAGTATTTGAAGTGGAAAAAGGCTGGATTGTGAAGAGCTTTCGTGAAGGTAGAAATACCAAGGTAACCCTTGGGGGGAGAGGGGGGGGGGGTGAATAGTCCAGGTGGGTGTAGGTGGAATGGTGTGTCTGGCAATCAAGAAAATACATAGTTTTGCATTTATTTTTATGTGCCCAAGTTTTTAAGATTATGAGATATATACTAGAAGCTTTTCTTAGTTATGTTACTTAACTTTTGCAGGTTAAAATGAATGAGGTAAAAAAGGTACAAATTTCTTGGAAAATGATCGCAAAACAGGAGTGCGTCACAATAAATCCTGCTACCGACTATGGGTCAATGTAGCGGTTTCCACATAGGATGATGTCTGACTGAGTATTCACAGTCATGTAATGGCTATAGCGTATACTACAATCAGATGTTTATCTGACTAGACACGAGTGACAGAACCCTCAAAGGTCCGACTGGGATCAACTTTATCGTCAAAACAAACTACGTTCAACACACTTTCTACTTTAAGCATGGAAAGTGTATTAACCTACCGTACATGCCACCAGTAGGCCTATGTGTACATACATGCCACCAGACACTAACTAGCAACAGCTAGGCCTAACAAGTAACATCTGACAATGACATGTTATTCGCAAATATGCACCCTGGACTATCGGAAGACCAAATTTGGTGATTCAGCACTGTCAGTGTTACGAGATTGATTGGGTTAGATCTACAGGGGCAACCACTGTGGCTTATGCCTACACCTTAACGTTAGGGTATACCATTTGACGTGATACGGTATGCTCTTGGCCCTAACGTAACGTTAGCCTAAGCAGTAACGAGTAACGTTTGCCCAGCCTTTCTATCATTCCAAACCTGAATTTGGCTAAACTTTAAATCCAATCCAACTACTTATTTTACAATCATAGGATACTTAACTGTGATAAATCATTGATTCCTGGCTTCAAAACCCCTTAAGTTTTAATTTATAACCTTAATCATTATTCAAAATCATCTTTCGCATATTTTTCGCAGAACTAGCATAGGTATTGAAAGCGTACTAAGTTGCTTGTTGTACGTGCAATGAGTCAATGATCGTCAATTTTTTGGGTTTTTGAATAATATTAATCAACAGTAATTACAAAAACTATAAAGGATATATTTTTTTCTTAAGTACAAGTCCCCCTAATGAAAAATTCAATGGTAACATATGGAAAGAAATGCCTATATTATGGCAATGACTCGACTTACATGTGCAAATCGCCATTTTTCCTCTTCGCTGTATGCAAATTAGCTAAAATGCCCGTATGTACATTTCACGCACGCATATACAGCGTACGCTGCGGAGTATACGACCTTACGAACCGAACCTGACATGGCGGGGACACTGCAATTACTTTTCATTGTTACTCAGCTGTTTCTCTGGACCCCATGCCCATAACATAACAAGATGACGGACTAAGACCTCGAGGGTTAATAGCCCCATGAAAAACCTACCATAACACAAAAGAAAAAGACAGAACAATAAACAACACTTTGATAATAGACGACCCAGATACTGAGTTAAGAACTTTTCATGTTGAGTTTGAAATTTTACTTGTTTTATATAATATGAACAGAATCGGAGCAGGGATGTGGTATACAAATCCCTGATCTGAGCTAACTGCTAACTTGGGGCTAACCACCTACTCAGCCTGGCAAACCATTCCACTTGAAACAGCCATTTGCGAATCGCTTAAAGATAAACACCGAACATAAATTCCTGAGAAGGAACCCTTTATCTGTTTGTCATGGAGATACCTCATGCATGAGGCACCCAGTGTAAAAGTAAATTTTACCCCCCAGTAAATTTGGGCCCCCCAGCCCTTATTTCCTAGGAAATTTGGGCTCCCCAGACAATGAAGCCATAGCCCTGCAGAAAATTTGGTCCCCCTTCATAGTAAAAATGGTCCGCTAGGAAATTTGGGCCCAGGCCTTAATTCTTTCTTATGAAATTTGGAGACAACAACTTGTCCTCCTTTTGCAAGAAAAAGCCCTTCTTCTCCCTTCACACTAAATCTCACTGTTGTTTTGCGTAAAGCACGCCTCTTTTTTTCCGCGTATTAGCTTATCACTTCTTATCACTCTCTTATCTTATCACTTCAATACACAAAATCAATTGAAGGAACCGTACAGACACATCAGTAAGTTACCTGGTAAAATCAGTCCGGAGGGGACCAAATTCACTAGACATTTCTTAGGAAATAGGGTCCGAGGAGGGGGGGGGGGGCAAATTTACGGGGAATTTTTTTTACTATCACACCGGATCAAAATTCTTCCACCATAAATTATGAACTGATGAAGGAAGCGACGTCGGAACAACGAGGGAAACCGGGGTGACTTTCCCTTGCCATAGAGTAAGGGGATGAAGGGACAGGACTCGTGCCCTTTTGAAAGTTGGGGCAAGTTGAGGACAGACCGAGGCAGAGGGTGCCCTTTTGAAAGTTATATCAAAGAGCTTCCACACAGAAGCTCTTTGAAACAGAAAGCCACTCACTTCACAAATCCTACATAGTAAATAGAAGTTGTAACAACCATTTAGTATTTATTTGACACAATTAAAGCATGTAATTTACCAGGGGCCCGACACCGAGGGCCGTAGTAGAAGGGGTAGATGACGCCAATATTTTTCAGGGGAGCAGAAAATTACAGTAAGATGCAAAGCATGCACATAAAAAAGTGTATATTTGGAAAAAAGTGGAGGTAGGGCAAGTGCCCCCTTGCTTCCTTAAATCCCGCCTATTCTCAAACCACATGTGTGCAAAATTGGGAATCAGGCCACGGGACACGTATCACACTTCTTCGAAAACTGACAGCAGTGCCCCTTTTGGAAATGAAAAGATCCCCTCAATTACTATTAATAAATCGCCCTTACTTGATTTTTTTCCCTTGCCCCGGGTTCCTTCCGACACCCTTGGATGAAGGGCAATAACATAATTGTAGACGTGTGAATATGATTACAGATTTTTTTCCCCTAAAACTGTCATAATTACTGGACACAGTATATTTTCTTAAAGGATTAGTTCAGGGGTCAAGCAAGTTCGTGTTATATGAAAGAAGACTTCAAAAGAAACAAAATGGTGAAAAAAGCATTCAAAAATATTATTCCGTTCATGTGATATTCAAGTTTAAAGCTGTCTTATCTCATCTGTGTAGAAATGACTGGTGTAGTGAGTATACTATGGAAAGTTTTTGCCCTTATTCTCGTATTCTTAACAATTATTAATGTATCTTAACTTAACTTACTGAACTTTTGTATAGTATTTGAATTATTTTCCTTCAAACTTTCTTCAGGACAGATGGAAAATTATAATTACCCTTACAAGATAGATTCTGTTTTACTACTTTTCTGTGGTTTTGTGGCTTGGAAATATATCCAATTGTTTTTAAGCCACAAAACCGCAGGACAAAACATAATAGAATACATCAATTAAAGACTTTGAGTAATCTGAGTATGTGACGTGACAACTAGTCCAATTTCAGTCGTTTCTACACACATGATACCAAACGTTAAACTTAAACAAATGAATACCTCCCTAACGGAATACGATTTTTAAATGCTTTCTTCAGTGGCGTAACTAGGCCGGCGCGGCATCAGCGGCCGCACCTGGGCCGGGCTGTAGGGACCCCGGCCCCGGGTCTGCTTAAACGCCATGTAGTGATATAAAAGGCGCATACAGTAATTAAACAGGACCCATGTACTCTTTATGGCCCATTTTCATATCTAGTATAGGCTCTTCCTTTCCGTTCCTCTTGTTAACATGACGGATCCTTTAATCATAAGTCGGGCCCACCAAGAAAAAATAGATCAATGTGTCGTTTCTTTCTGTCTCTTGCTATCATGATGGGGCCCCTTCAGTCATATGTCGGACCTACTAAAAGAGATAAATATGTTGGGCCTTTTTCTCTTGAAGTTTCCCCCGATACCCACCAAAATAGGAATATAAACTTATTCCCATTCTCAGCCATGAAAGCTGGAATTGCCATTTCCGGACGTCTAGGGGTTTAAAATTGCTCACCCAATCCCAGGGCCATTCTTAGCACACTAACACTTCCCCCTCGCCCATTCCCCACCCCCACTCAACAAAGTGGCCCCAGTCGAGCATTTTGGTCACTCAGTTTGGTCCCTAATATAAGTAACCAAACAAATTTAACTGCTTATTTTCTAAAAAAGGAAAGAAATTTCCTCAAAGTGTTCCTAAAATGGAAGAAAATTGTCCGAAAATTAAAGAAATTGCTAAAAAATTAGCCAAAAAATTCCCCAAATAAGCAAAATTTCCCCAAATTGTGCAAACTTTCCAGAAAATGAGTAAACTTTTGAAAAGAACATCCGAAAATCAAAGGAAATCTCGTTGGGCAAGGGGAGGGGGGGATATATTACAAGTCGAAAATTTATCGAAAAGGCCCCTTTTGTCTCCCCTCCCCCACCCACAAAAAAATTCTTAAAAAGGCACTGCCCCAGCCCCAACCATGGTGGGGTTATGTTGAATATAATCTCTCCTTGGAGGTACCATTTGAATGGTTATACCGGGACCCCGATGCCGCTTGCTACGTTACTGACCGCTTTCTTCACCATTTAGTATATATTGATGTCCTCTTTCATATAAGCTGTATAAGATTGGCTTGCTTTCCCACTGAATTACTCCTTAAATTACGTTATGAAGGTACCTTGCAATGGACATGTTGGACCCCACTTTTTGAACGTTTACATCAAAAATCACGGGTCGACCCGTTCGTATTTACCATACCAATTTTCGGACTATGGCTACGCCACTGCCTAGACACCAAATTTGCTATCCGGGTTGACATTATTGGGAATGAGAATTGTTCTTCTGTTCAACCACTCAAACTGTATATTTTCAATATCTTCACTTAAACACTTCCACCAGTCTGCAGGGAGTTTAAAACACGGAATCTTTCAAAAGATTGCGCCTTTGCAACCCCATACCTCAAAACGGGACCCTGTTCCAACACGGCGGTAATTGGGCGTACACCTACGTCACAATGTAGCACAAGCATGGCGTAAATATCGGGAATGTGAATTTTTAAGACTCGTCGGTAAAATTCGAGATTAGTCGGTAAATCTAGTATCAGGTCGGTAAACCAAACAAGAGAGTTCAAAGTCAAGTTGCCAATTGATCAACCGTTTTTAAATTTGGTTCAAATTTATTATCGTTAATTGTAAAGAACACCCCCCCCCCCCTCCTCGCCCTCCCCTCCCCCCTTCCTCCAAGAAAATACAAACTTATGGTAAGTTTTACTGTTGTAGTCTTACCCAACAGTCTTGTATGTTGTATTGTTATCAAAAAGGTTTGTCGCCTATTCTATGAAAATAAATTGAAATGTAATTAAATTGGCAGTAGGCTACTGTATTAACATTTGAGTTGGACCTCCATCCATCCATCCATCCATGTTCATTTGTAGTAGGCGCCTTTTCCATAGGATACAAAGCGCCCAGAAACCTCTTAAATACACCACTGCCAATGTCTTATTTTCCTTAAAATAAAAATGAAATGACATTCATCCATTATTTGTCATAGATTTACAAATGAAACAGATGTTTTAATTAAAACAGTGATTATAATGTAAGTATTGTATAGCTTTCCAGGCTATAATGCATATCCAGTTAGCAAATTATATGTAAACAGCTACTAAACTTGAGCCTAAATATTTGCGAAATCATCATAATGCAGTTTCTGCATGCATAAGCTGCATAAACATTGTTCTTGGCATAAACGATAAACCAAATCGAGCCAGCCACATGTTATTCAAAGGGATATAGTGACTTTATCTAAAGAAGGACCTCGTCTCAAGAAAATTACTTGACCCATCACCAATAAATCCGATACATACTAAAAACGTAACTTCCGCGGCGGTTATTGATTGGTTTGTCGTTGATTGGGTAAATATTTCGACCAATCATAAACATTGGATTGTCGTGTATTTTTAGCAACTTTAACACAATATGTGACCTTTAAGTTTTGTTTATACATTTAAAATAAAGCAGTAGCGTCTTTTACTTCCATTCGTTCCATGTGAACACACTGAAAAAGCTTGGGTCCTCAGGCAGGCGTATATACTCAAATTGATACAGCGCTCAACCAGGGGCAGACTGGCCATTCGATCCATTGGTCAATAACCGATGCGCCCCCAGCATGGTAGCGTCCGGCTTCAAAAAGCCTCACAAAGCGTGAAAACCACCGGGTCTCAGACTCTCCTGTGCAGTCCGTCTTGGCGCCCCTCTGGGGCACCTCGACTGATGGAAATTTAACCCCAGTCTGCCCCTGCGCTCAACTATACTTTCACGGTCTGGTGCTGCGCATATGTTATAATTTAGGCAATGCGATGGTACAATTACCATGTTACTCAGATGACATCACAGATTTGAGTCAGATGGCAGCATGTATGTTCAGCCTCAGGATTGCAGCCAAGAATCTAAGTGTGTATGAAAAACCATCAAACGCATACACAACGCAGGCCTACTGTAGTAACATGTTGTCAAAGCTTCTTTTATGGGTCAATGAATTTAACTTCCACAACGTATTGCCGAAATTCGACAGCGTGTTATCGAAAATACCCGCAAGTGATCGATGTTGCCATAACGTGACAGTACGATTATTATTCGACAACGCCATGACAAAATTCCCAAAGTGATGAAATCCTTCTCAGCTTTGACAACAGGTTATGCCGAAAATCGCCATTTAAATGTTCGGCAACCCATTGTAGAAAGATCACGTGGTAAAAATATTATAACGTTATTGGTCCTCTCGACAACGTGTTGTCAAAGTTCGGTATTATGTTGTCGAAGATTGACAACACGTTGTCTATGTTCGTCATCACGTAGTCGAAGATTAAGAGCACGTTTTCTAAGTTCGGCAACACGTTGTCGAAGCTAGTTAACGCATTGTCGAACTTCGTCAACACGTTGTCTTAGTTTGTCCTCACGTTGTCTAAGATTGACAACACGTTGTCTAAGTTCGTCATCACGTTGCCAAAGCTCGTCAACAAGTTGTCAAAGTTCAACAACACGTTGCCGAAGCTCGTCAACACGTTGTCGAAGCTCGTAAACACGTTGTCGAAGCTCATCATCACGTTGTCGAAGATTCACAATACGTTGTCTAAGTTTGTCTTCAAGTTGTCGAAGATTAATAACACGTTGTCGAACTTCGTCAACACGTTGTCTAAGTTTGTCTTCACGTTGTCGAAGATTGACAACACGTTGTCTTAATTCGGCATCACGTTGTCGAAGATTTACAACACGTTGTCTAAGTTCGACAACACGTTGCCGAAGCTCGTCAACACGTTGTCGAAGCTCGTCAACACGTTGTCGAAGCTCGTCATCACGTTGTCGAAGATTCACAATACGTTGTCTTAGTTCGTCAACACGTTGTCGAAGCTCGTTAACACGCTGTCGATCTTCGTCAACACGTTGTCTAAGTTTGTCTTCACGTTGTCGAAGATTGACAACACGTTGTCTAAGTTCGTCATCACGTTGTCGAAGATTCACAATACGTTGTCTAAGTTCGACAATACGTTGCCGAAGCTCGTCAACACGTTGTCGAAGCTCGTCAACACGTTTTCGAAGCTCGTCATCACGTTGTCAAAGATTCACAATACGTTGTCTAAGTTCGTCTTCACGTTGTCGAAGATTAATAACACGTTGTCAAATTTCGTCAACACGTTATCGAACTTCGTCAACACGTTGTCTAAGTTTGTCATCACGTTGTTGAAGATTGACAACACGTTGTCTAAGTTCGTCAACACGTTGCCAAATTTCAGCAAAGCATTAAACCAATATACCCTGACGGCATGTAGTGTAGCAAGCATTCAAACCTCCTTTAAATCAAGGAAGTTTTCCCCTATCAGGCATTCACACTCCATTATGCGATTTTTTGGAGGTTAGTACTAGCGCTACTCTATCTAGACTTCTCCATCCTGAAAATAGCTTATTAACCCGAATTCAAATACTCTTATGAATTTTTATCACAAATACATCAATGCGGAAAGGTACAACTTCCCGTTTGATTGTAGAAAATGTCAAAAAGTTACTTGTATGTGTAATAGTCAAGTATCAAGTCTCAGATTATTTTGCAATGAAACCAGTCGCAACCGTCAAATAACAGGAAATATACATGAGGTTACCCATATAGAAAATTGAAACAGGGAGCTGTACTTTAACCTGAATAACATATGAAGGAAGTTGGTAACAAAAGACAGCTCATCCTGAAGAGGGCGTGTATTCATATGGAAGTTACCAGTCCTATATAACTGTATATGACATACTCGTTTTTACGTTATTTGTTGTTAGGTTTATATCAAGGAAGTGCGGACGGTTGTTTTTACGTTTTCGATTTAACAATTCTACTTTAGTTAACAACTATCGGAAATAAAGATGGCAGATCGAAGTATTAGTATCTATCATGAAGACAGAAAGGTAAAATTATTTCCTTTTTTCATTAATTTTCAGGTTCAGCCCTGTGTGGGTAGCGGAGGTCCGAGGATATAGGCCTAGTCGCAACAGAGTTGTTATTAAGCATCTTCCTGAGAAGTCACTCCCTATCTAAATATTTGCGCGGAAGTCAAATATAACATTCGGGATACTTGTTACGTGACCTAGAATTAATTTCCATTTCAAGTATTGTATCTTTTTATTTTCAATTTTATTTTAGAAATTTGACTTCAACCAGTAGTACATTCAGTATTAAATTTCCCCCTGGCGGATTCTGGCATGAAACTTACTTTTAGAAAGCACTATGATGGCCTCATCTGTCAGCATGTGATCTTGATTATCGTTCATTTCTAACCAAATATCTTAAATTTTTGACCAAAACTCATCAAGTTTTGGACTGCGACGTTGGATTCCATCAAAATATCACAAACAGTAAAAATGTATCTTGGAAATTCTTTTAAAAAAATTGAAATTGAAAATATACGATGAATTTTGAGTTAAATTTATTGCAAATACCAGCTTTTCAGACAGTCAGAAATATTCCATTCTTTTTGTCTATTAAGCGGTGATCTCCTGCGCACGTTAGCGGGGTGCAATTTTTGTCAACCTCCGTCCAGAGAACTGTCTTTTACAGCTCCATCCCATACCATCATGGGACGGGCATTGGAAACAGATGGACGGAAAACTACCCTTGAGAGGGTTCACAATTCCCAGCTGCATGCTTTCTTTCTTGAAATAAAATTTTGGTGAATTTGGTAAAAATGAAGAGCAAAAATTAACAAACGGTAAATCTCAGAAGGCCACTCATTTAAGAGGAAATTTCCCGATTAGCAGCAACATCTGGTGGAAATTGTTTTTCCCTTGTAACCGGCTCACGGGTTCCTACACCCCTAAAACATTAAAAGGTGATCTTTCCTACGCACAGCCCCTATACCCTATTCTGGTTTATCCTATGAACTCATATACTTCAATACGGTGGCCTATAAACTCAGATTTTAGTTAATCGTTTCCATACACTAGCACTATACCCTACTTACACTCACTGGCGTAGCCAGAGGAGGGGCCACGGGGGCCATGCCCCCCCTCCCAATCCCATAACAACAGCAAAATTCTGGCAAAATTGTGAACAATCAAAGAAATACAGCCTCAAATTTGCAAGTTTTTGGCCTAGGAAGTGCCATTTCCGGCAATCTATAGGCAGCATTTATTGGAAAAAATTATTATCCAACCCATGGTGGCGCTCCGCTTAGATACTGTCACGGGTTAAAAATCATACCAATGAGTAGCCCCCTCCCCAACATAAAAACCTGCCTACGCCAATGCTTACACTAAATGCAATTTAAGATTGCTGCAGAATTAGATACATTTCCCCATACCCAGTAGCCTTTTAATGATTAATAAGTTACATTTACTTTCGCTGCTTTGTCTAACAATCTAAGACTTGAATACGATTCAATATCGTATATGTCACGTAACTTTCGAAACACCTTTAGTTTTATAACATGGATGTAAAAATATTGTTTTCACGGCAAGAGTTCATACAGTTTGAAACTCAATTAATTTTTCACTTTTTTATGATTATAGCTAATAATGTAAACGATGAAATGATGTATGCAAACATGCTTCTGTCAGTGACCTCAGTTATAAATTCAAGACTTGGGCTTTAGGCCTAATGACTCACTGAACGTTGGTCTGTCTATGGCTTATGACTTTATGCCGTTTTACTTTTAATTCATGAATTAGAAATAATTCAGGATAAGCCGTAAGTTTCTTTTAAGATATCTACTTGATCTCGTCTTATGGAGCTGGATAACGTGTTGGTTGGATCGTAGGAAATCTGTTTTCTCCGTTTTTCCATTCTTATCTCCTAGACTACTGCGTTTTTGATCTTATCCCTGAAGATATATACTCTGTTTAAGGTCTATTTTTTTTTCTTTTCTATTCCTTCATTTGGTTAAAATTTTTGCAAGGATGACAAAGATTTTATATGCATTTTTGTGAGGTGTTTTGAAACACATGTGTGGCCATTAGTTAGCGTGGGACTGAGTCCGCGCCGGTTGTAATTTGACAATAAAATAGCAAGTGGAAGGAAACAGCAACCAATTATCAGCAGTACAGATTGAGAAGAAGATACCTTGTGTACTAAATGTGATGTGGTAGTGGAGGAATCTGATAAGGCAATTCTATGCGATACGTGTAAGACTTGGTATCACTCAACATGTGCTGGGGTAAACGATGAATTGTTTGAGACCATGAGTAAATTTGGACATAATCATGATAATGGAACACAGGAGATCCCATGGCAGTGCAGAATATGCAAGAAATATTCGGAAAAATATTTTGCGGAAATCATCCAGTTGAAAGAAAAGCAAGAACAATTTGCAAAGAAAGCCAAAAAGTTGGAAAATGAAATAAAAACCAATGAAGAAAATATCCAAGAGAGGAAAAAAGTTATCCTCAGCAGACACAGTACCGAACAATATTGGAGGGGAGAAAAAAATCAGCAGCTTGATGACATAGCAAATAAGGGAAGAAATTAATGAATAAGCAGAGCGGCAAAAAAGAAGAAAGCGTGTGGTGATAAGCAATTCACAAAGAAGGATGATGATAAGATGAAACAGTTAGTACTAGCCTTGAATTTACCGATAGAAGAGTGTAACCAAAGTGATTCAACTAAAAAACAAGAACTTTATAAGTGTGGAAATTAGGGATATGGATTGCAAAAACATGATGCTAACTAAGAAAAGCAAAAGGGCTTAACAGCTTAAAGACATGGAAAATTACAAAGAGATGTTCATACGTCCAGATCTAACTTATCAGCATAGGAATGTTGAGCGACAACTTAGAGAGAAATGAACGATGAAAGAGAGAATGGATACAGGAGAAACCAACTTGTGAATAGTAAAAGGGAAACTTTATCAAAGTTTTAGATAAATCAGCAAGTAGAGAAGCATGGAGGGAAAGAGAGCCAAGAGCAAATTCAAGCGGATGTGCTTCCTTTCGTGAGGAACGATAGGAACCAAAAACAAAATAAAGAATTACAAAAAATAAGGTGAACAATGTAAATAGAGTTAGCAATACGCCGAAGGCAAAAAAAAAAGGATGCTGGATTAAAGTGTTTCTACTGTAATGATATAAGAGTATTACCAACAAATTGGATCTACTTCAAGCGTATGTTGGAGAATATAATTTTGATTTTGTGTTTATTAAAGAAACGTGCATGGTTAAGTGACAAAATAAGTGATGCAGAGATAAGAATAAATAACTATCAATGTTACAGAAAAGGCAGGCAAAACAGAAGTGGGGGAGGTGTTGCGATCTATGTGAAGGACAATATTCAAGGCATGGTAATTAAAAAAGTGGGAGAGTTTGAAGAAGCGAAATAAGGCAATGGGGAGCAAATCATGATAGGAGTAGTGTATAGAGCACCAAATACTACACAGGAAGATGATGAAAAACTGTATGAATCACTACGCCAAGCAGCAAAGTATAAAAGAGTGATGATAATTGAAGATTTCAATTTACCGGGAATTAGCTGGGAATGGCTAGAAGCGGAATTCTTGGGATCAAGAAACTTTTTACAAATAATGCAAGAAAATTTTCGGTTCTAACACATTAATGAGCCTACGAGAAAAAAAATATTATGGGTCTTTTATTAACGTCAGAAGAGGAGTTTGTGGAAGAGTTGGAAATAGGGGAACAATTTGGAAGTAGTGATCATAATTGTATAGTTTGGAAGTGCATTTTAAACAGAAGATGCAAAGAGAGGAAGAAAGATGATGTGCTGGACTGAAAAAGAGCTGACTGGGTAAGAAAGCCAAATGGGACCAATTGTAGACAAGGATGGAAAGACCATAACATCAGACATAGAGACAGCAGAGGCATTAAAAGAAGTTTTCAAACAGGTATTCACAAAAGAGGAAGCAAATATACTAATGGCAGTGCCAATTTATAAAGGAAATAAAGAGAACAAATCAGAAACATTTCCTATAACAGAAGAGTTGGTAATGGCAAAGATTAGTAAGTTAAAATAAGGAAAAGCTTAAGGTCCAGATATTAAAGCCTTAGCGGAAGTCGTAGTTAAATCTCTTACAATGATATTCCAGAAATTCCTAAAAAGAACAGAAATTTCAAGAAATGGAAATGTGCAAATATAACACCTTTGTATAAAAAAAGGACCACATTCAGAAGTATCAAGTACATACACCAGTCAATTTAAAATCGGTACCTGGAAAGATAATAGAAAGCATATTGAGAGATGTCATAGTAGCTTTTCTCGAAAATAATAATTTGATCAGTAATACACAACATGGATTTAGGGAAACGAAGTTATGTGTTTCGAACTTACTGTTATATTGGAATGAGCTCACTGAGTATTTTGACAAAGAAACACCAAGCATCCAGTTGTGCACACATAGACGTGTTCTATTTGTGAACACATTTACATGTAATTGGCATGTAACAGAAAGAGAACACTATTTAGTGTTCAAATTGGTCAATTTGAACACTTATTGTTCAGTGACCAGACGTGTAGTTGAGTGAGATACATAACAGGTAAATAACCGATCAATCTCATCCTGAAATTATAGTATTTGTATTATGTTGTATTGCATCTAAATAAGCATCATTCAAATTAATAAGCAGACGGAAGTGGGAACAGATTGTGTTTAACATTCTCAATTTCAATTTTACAATTACAGTAGCTAGCCTAACGTTAAAGGCCTAGCATTTAACCCTAAACCTTTCCATAACTCTAACTTAAGATAGGCCTATAACGTTAGGGTAGGCCTACTGTGATTGTGAAGGTAAAAT
This sequence comes from Chiridota heheva, assembly GCA_020152595.1. NCBI lineage: Eukaryota > Metazoa > Echinodermata > Holothuroidea > Apodida > Chiridotidae > Chiridota > Chiridota heheva. Next base: position 1,462,422 of record JAIGNY010004509.1, read on the forward strand.
TGATAATGATAAACACAATATGTTCCCAGTTCCGTCTGCTTATAAATTGAATGATGCTTACTTAGATGCAATACAATAACAAAATACAAATAATACTATTATTTCAAGATAAGATTAATCGGTAATTTACCAGTAATGTATGTCTATACAAACCAAACTCCCGGTTCAAAAGTTTGTACAAAACGCTGAAGGGACATTCCGTGGCTGTTTACGTCACACACGTAGCATAATAGAGAATGGCTCTAGTGGACTCCTGGGGTATTAGTCGGGTATATACGGGTGGTTAATGTGCACCCCCCCCCCTCCCAGGACTCTTCCAAACCAACTTTTTTAGCTTCTTTTTATGGTCCTAAAACACATTTAAGATGTTAACAAAAGAAAATCTCGGCACTCTGGCGATATTCAAGATGGCGTCCAAAATGGCGTCCAATATGGCGTCCAAAATGGTAAAATTTTATAAAAAGTCATATATTGGCCATAAATAATAATTTTTATTGAAAGGAAACCTCAAAATATTGTTCTAGAAGCTTTTTGGAGCACTTGCAACCATATTTATATTTTTTGCCATGTTCCTAGTCCAATATGGCGGCCAAGATGGCGTCCAAAATGGCGTCAAAATGGTAAAATTAAAAAAAATCAAAAAGTTATTGGCCATAAACAATAATAATCATTGAAAAGAAACCTCAAAATATTATTCTAGAAGGTGTTGTGAACACTTGCAATCATATTTATATTTTTGCATAACTTTGCCATGTTCAAAATCCAATATGGCGGCCAGTATGGCATCCAAAATGGCCGCCAAGTATATCAAAAAAGAAAATCATGAAAAAAATTGCTTACATATGGACATTTTATATAGCAAATGTCCACCGCTTATCTGTTCATAAGAGTTACTAGTTTCTTCTACAATGTTCATATTTCATACATTTGAAATAACCTGTGTTTATAATGAATCAGTCACTGTCAGAATCAGAGTCTAGGCTGGAATAATCTGATTCATCTGGAACACCATCTTCCTCAGGATATTCTTCATCAGATGAATCCTCCTCAGTGTCATCAGCCAATATATCTTGAAGACATGACGGCAAGATAGGTCCCTCTGACCACACTGGCTCAATGTATCCATCACAAAGAGCCCATCCATGTGCTGTAGGAGGCGGGATTTCAAGTATGGGTATGTGTGCCCGTTTCCATTGAGCTACCCTGTAATTTGCACGCTTGATGTGTGGGATCAGCGACTGTCTACAAGGTGGCATCCTGGACAAATCTACTTTGGATGACTTGATGGTCTCTCCTTTGCCAACCATCTTCTTCAACATTGCACATCGAACTTGATTGGCATGCTTAAGTCTAGGAAAGCCATATAGAGCACACACAAACTCATCCAGCTCATCAACTAGACTCTCCTCAACTTCCCAACTATTGCCCAACTTCACGAAAGAGTCTTGGTAGCGTGGCCTCTTTTCAAGTGTCTTCAGAGGAATTTTCTTCCCCTTTCCTTTAAAAGCGCAGTTGCAATCTTCACCAGTAAAGCAGTAAATGCCGAGAAGTGCCTCACAGTATGTGGGTCCCAAGTCTTTTGCTATGTCACCGATGTCAAGGAGTCTCCGGTTAACTCCACTGCCAGTGTCAAACAGAACAGTCAGTGGACGCAATTTCTCTGCATAGTACAACAATATGAAGAAGATATCGCTATCTGGGCTGTGTACAACTGCCTGTTTGTAACCATGTTCCTTGGCATAAAACAAATACAGGATCACTCGGCTGTCTGTTTCCTCTTGGTTAGATCTGAGCCCTGGGATTTCATGTTGTTGCACAGATGCACCGTCGGTAGATGTTAGCAAGAACGGAACACCTTCAACCACAAGTATAACTTTCCTTCCTACTAAACGTCGTGCTGCTTCTGGACTACTCCAAGAGCGAAGCATGAGCTGACACAACTGCTTTTTGTTTTCGTCATTCTGCAGAAAGACCTTGAAATTGGCTGGCTTTCTGGTGTTGATGCCTTCTAAGAGGATTTTCTCACTGCAGCCACGGCGAAGCCGCTCCTGACTTTTGATGGACTCTTCCAGATACATGTCAGTTGAGAAGATTACATCTGGCTTATGGCTTATTTGGTCAAGCAGCTTGAAAGAAATTTGCTTGGAGGTTGGAGGCAGATCCTTCAATGTATGGAAATGGGCATTCCCATCTTCAATGAAGAGTGTTTCTCCAGCATTTCTGGACGGTAAGGAAGCTTGAGGCACGTCGCTTGTGAGGAAGTGGACTGCTGCTGCTTTGTTGGTTTTTGCCATGAAGCCATCGGGAGTACCTAGAGCATGAGGTACTGGTGTAATGCAGTAATTCATCAGTTCATCAATGCTTACAGGTTGAGAGAGCATCTGTGACTTCACAAGAATTTGAAAGGCTATATCCCCTGCTCTTGATATTTCAAAGCATTTCCTTGAGCAGATGTTAGCTTAACTTTCTTGTTCAACTTTTGCATGGTCTTCAGCTTTAACTTCTTCAACGGGTCAAAGAATTCCTTTCGTCCTTCGTCGTCATCTTTTTTCTTTAGCCTCTCCTCAACAAACTTCTCCTTCTCCAACCTGCCAGCTTCCTCAGCAGTTAGAACATCATGTTCTATCTCAGAAGGTATGGGATTGCCAGATGAAATCACATACAAGCGGTCTTTGTCTGCTATGTCGAATGGGTTGAGGAAGCCTTCTATGGCATCCATTACTCGTTGTACTGCAGCTTCACTCCTCTTGATTTCTGTCTGGAGTTGCTCACGGTGCTTGCCACACTTGGCGTTATCATTGTCAAGACACATGTCACACATCTCCAATGTGGCCTGGTAGTACTTACTACGTTCTGATGTCGTCCGAATCCATCGCTGGTAAGCACCGTAGTTCTCTAAGATTCCAGTAAGGCCAGCTCCACCAGCACCAGCATGGGACTTGGCAAACTTCATGAAGGTTTCCTCTATCGTCTTGTCTACGGTACATAAGTTACCGGGTATTCTAGACCTGGCAACGGATATGGCTCCTTTCTCTAGTAATCGAGTAGCTCCTGGATGACTGACCTCAATGTTGGCGAGAAATGCATCAAACCAGGTGAGGTATCTAGAGTAATTGATTCCTCCAAAGCTAAAGAACAAGTCTGCCATGTCCGCCATGCACTTGTGGTACAATTTCAGATTGTTTGTCTTTACTGCATAGAGCAGCATGAAGATACGGTGTGCATGATCCAAAAAAGATATCCAGAACTTGGCGGTCTTTCCTAGTTCTCCATTTCGGATTCGCTCTTGGAACACCGTGTAGTCATTCAGATACTGCTGAATTGTAGGATATTGAAGAACAGCATTAAAGTTCTCAGCATTACAGAGTGTTATCAAGGCATCCAGAGCATCTGCATTTGTGGGGCCGTGAGCAGTTTCATCCCTCTGGGCGATATAAGCTGAAAGAAGTAGTCGTTCTAAGGTTTCACTTACTACTTTCAGACACCACATGGACTTGCTATACGCTTTGCCATTTAGAACTCCTTTCAGGCAGCCAGAGGTTGTGAGATTTGCTTCTATAATGAGCTCAGAGTAGCCCGAACCAGCCATCTTATGTCCAAGCATATTCATTTAGGAGGGGGCGCATTGCCAGGCGCAATACTGTGGCGATGGAATTTTGGGTTAAAATACGGATTTGACAATATACATCATACGTAAATGTCATAGGGGAGGGGGTGGGGCGCCGGGTGACCATCTAAATCCGTGCCTGCATTGCGCCTCAACTTTTTTTCAAAGGTTATGTTTTCCTCTATTAAATGAGCCATTTTAACGTTGTAGTGTTGTTGCTAACTCAGTCTCAAATTTTCGGAATAGGACTCTGCAAAAACGGTCTGCGATACCGACTTGGGATTTAAAAGGGTAAATTGGATTCATGCAGATCAAATTGATGCATACAAAACAATTTTCCCATCGGCCATCTATGATTTAGAAAATAGTAACAATACAAACATGGTTGGTAAGAGTTCCCAATGGCCCTAAAATAATATTCTGTACTTTCTTTTTAATTATGGACAATATATGACTTTTAAATTAGAATTTTGACATTTTGGCGGCCATTTTGGACACCATATTGGCCGCCATATTGGATTTTGAATATGGCAAAGTTATGCAAAAATATAAATATGGTTGCAAGTGTTCCCAACAGCTCCTGTAATAATATTTTGAGGTTTCTTTTTAAAGATAATTATTGCTTATGGCCAATATATGACTTTTTAGAGAATTGTCCCATTTTTGGCGCCATTTTGGACGCCATCTTGAATATCTCCAGAGTGCCGGATTTTTTTTTTTTGTGTAAACATCGTGAATGTGTTTTAGGACTATAAAAAGAAGCTAAAAAAGTTGGTTTGGAAGAGTCCTGGGGGTGGGGGGGGGGGTGCACATTAACCCCCCGTATGTACACGTCTATATTCCAGGGATCCACTGGGCCATTCTCTGGCCCGTCGCACACGTAACGCAGAGAAACGTGATCACAGCACTGTCGAGTCTGACGACTGTATGATATTATATGAGCTTAGCGAGCGCGCGTTTTGTTTTCGCGGCGAGACAATGGCGGGAAATATAACACATAATGTGCTACTCGAGAACATGTTTTTGTTGACGCGTCCACATTATGGGAACACCGGGTTTTTTATTACTTATAATCAGCGTAAAAGCTGGTAACTAGAATCGTATTATATTGATAAGAACACATTGACGCATGGTGTTCATTAAAGAGTGATGCTATAGTGTTAAGATATCAAACATCTATAATCCTGATGTAGAACACACGTGTGCATAATTTGAACACTTTAGCAACAAACAGAACACTGAAAAGACGCGTCAGGCGTCCGGTATATTTGCAGTGTACAAAGAAAAAAGAACATTTGATACAGTACCCATGGAGACTGATAGGTAAACTCAAAGCGCATGGAATAGATGGGAGGGTAGTAAAATGGATATAATAATGGCTAAAGGATAGGAAGCAGAGAGTTGTATTGAATGGGCAGATATCAGGGTGGAAGGAAGTTACAAGCTCAATGGTTCAAGGGTCAGTGTTAGGTTTAATTTGCTTTACAATGTATATGAACGATGTGGATCTAGTGTTAGAATCAACAGCAAGTAAGTTTGCAGATGATAAAAAGATTGTTCGACCCATACAGAGCGAGGAAGATAAGATTTTGCAAAAAGACTTAAACACGCTTAATAACTGGACTCAAAAGTGGCAGATGAAGATTAATGTAAACAAGTGTTTAATTCTCCACTTTGGATTTAACAACCCAAAGTATAAATATTTCATGGATGGTAAAATGTTGCAAAGGAAGGAGAAAGAGAAAGATTATGGTGTATTTGTGAGTACATCTACATACGTATTGACATTTTCCAAAACAAATGCCTACGAAAAATCTTTAACATTAGATGACAACAGAAAATTTCAAACAAAGAAGTACTACAAAGGGCTGATATCCACTCCACAGCGATGATGTCAGACAAATAAAATGGAAATTCATTGGTCACATATTAAGGCATGAACAAAACGACAACTGTGTGACAGCTCTAAGATGGGCACCTGATGGAAAACGTAAAAAAAGGAGACCCAAAATGATTTGGAGGAGAACCGTTGAAAAGGAAAGAATCAAGGCAGGGTGGAAAACATGGAACGAAACCAAGATTGCTACAGCCTGCAGGACTGAGTGGAAACATTGTGTGGAGGCCTTATGTGCCACTTGGCACGAAAGATGAGTTACGAATTCACGTAGAAAATGATAAGGAAATATCAATTATTCTTATAAAGCCTATAAAGTAGCATAACCTGCTGACCAGTATGGGGTGAACAACGCCTGGGGTGTACTATTGGCACATCTTGCCTAATGCAATGGAGCACGTTACTATTTCCCATGAGGTTAAATAACAATGGGTGAACGTTCCCGTTGCCCCGAGATTAGGTGTTCTTTTGGGCGTATTTTTCTACCTTCTTACTGAAAAAATTGTATGATGTGTGACTACGTTGCCTATACATATAATATTTCTGGGGTGGTGATATTTTGAGAGAAAGTTGTACAATGTTGACCCATTACCAGTACCCTTACCAGTGCTCTCATGCACTGCATCGTCTGGCCTCTTGCTCGATAAGGAAATAGTAACAAGAAGGTCCGGGGCCTTATAAACTTTAAAAAAGGTATGGTCAAATTTGGATCACAAATTGGTCAACTCTGCACCTTACCAACTCTGGTCAAATTGAACAACAAATTTGACCACAATATGGTTAAATTTGTCCATAATTATCATATTATGGTAATTTTGACCACGTTATGGTCGTTTAATTTTCACCAACATTGGTTCGGTGCACAGCTGACCATGTAATGGTCAAATCTGACCATTCTTTTTTAGAGTATATGAATAGCCTACACCAGGGGTGTATGAAGCCTTCCCCCATCCCAATATATAGATGGAATGAGTAATCCCAAAATAACAAAGTTAAGTAAAAGGGGCACTTCATTCCCAGAAAGGGGCACTTTTTCAATGGGGATACATTCCTTCCGTACATGATTTGACAAAAGTCGACAGTTTCCCACTATTGCATGAGATAGTAATTAAGTGGCACTTTTAATTTTCAAAAGGGGCACATTTGTCATTTTTCGGAAAAGTGGGACAACTCCCCCGCGATTCCTACACCTATGTCCTACATGATAAGGGGCTCCCAACCTACCCAGCGCCAGACCCTCACCACCAAACTTACGCCACTGCCCTTCACCCGGCTAAAAGATCGCTTTTTGGAGGGATACCACAGGTACATTGTTATGTATGAAGGGAATATGCAAATTTACATCTTTATGCAGTTTTGTATAGATTTGTTTGTACTGATATGAGATTGGGAAATGACAGGCACAGACTATTTTGAAAATGTTGTGCTGGATACCACTGGATATTTGTTACACACCTCCGTGGTGTAGTGGTAAGTGCTTTGTCCTTTCACCCGCACGTCCCGGGTTCGAATCCCGCTGGGTCTGCAACCAGTGAGTTCACAACTGGTTATCAAAAGGCCGTGGCCGTCTTGATATTATGTCCAGCACGGGATGCTTTCGGGACGTTAAATCATGCTATGCTATGTTAGCAACAACAAAATTAAATGACTGACTGTGACGCTGGATTAGAGTTCTGGGACCTGGTCAATGCTGCCGCTGGAAGTAGGCTCCTTACTCAAAGTGTTGGGACCTGCCGTTCATTAATTTTTATATCAAACCTAGCAAACTAAATTAGATATTAATTTACTTCTTTGTAGGCCAAACAATTAATTTAACATTAATGATTTTCTTAAAATAGTATCTACAATTTGTGTGGCCCTTTTGTTTGTTTTTGTAAAGATTACGCTTTCGTCTTCATCACTTTTAGGGTTGGTTCACAAGTTGAAAAAATCAGATAACTCTCGAATGTGGGGGAGGCGTGTGCTGGAACCATCGGAAGGCATTAGATTATTGAAGGGGCCTTCACTTCATATGGCATTGTTTATCTTCAAATACTAGTTGTACCACTTTGTAAATTATCGGGGCTATGGCCCCTCCGGCCCCATATGGTCCTGAACTCCTTTCCTCTTTTGCCCAATTGATAAGACGGTTCTGACTGCATGTTTAGTTTCATGTGTTATGTAATTCCTAAGCTCTCTGATATAGTTAAAGAGGCGATATCGTCATATGTGCACAATATCTATAATTCCTTTCAATTTTTTTGATTAGTTTGAATTTTGCTGCGCGATTTGTTGTCTTGTATTGCAAGGTATGTAGTTATTTAAAACGCCTTAAAGGTTAACACACGAGTTAGCTCAGACGGTTGCGGCGACTGCAAGTAACTTTTTTTTTCAAATCATGTCGTGAGTTCGAGCCCCGGTAGAATCGTTTATTTTGACTTTTGCTTTCATCTTCTTCTTCTTTTTTCTCAGTAACTTTCATTTGGTAACTATCATTGTAGTTTTATAATACTAAAATTTCACTTTCGCTTTCTGACAAAAAGCATTGAAAAAAACAAATAAGTTTCTCGTCACAGTAACGTAATGCGCTGTGTATTTAATTATGCACACACAACCTACATGCTAGTGTCTGGCTGTACTGTGTGGTACAAACAGACAGAGGATCGGATCTTGCCTCCACAACCGGAAGTGACGTCAAAATATAGTATCCCCCATTTTTACCGTATTTTACAGAGACGAGCCTCCCTCTTTAAATGTTAAGCTCAATTTTATAGTTATACACTGAGCATACAGATCGCCGATCAGGAAGATGGAATCTTAATTTCATGTCAAAGACGTACACACAAGCTAAGGTTATATCAATTTTCATCCTGTATCGCAATATTTGTTGTTATTAGTTTACATATATAAGCATAGCTTATATAAATATTGAACCCTCAAACAACTTCCGGTTTGAAAGGGAAAATGTTTGTCGGTATTAAGAAGGACCTTTCACACTGAGGTCCGTGGTATTAAGTTACACGCACGTCTAAACTTAGATCTGTTGACAGTATACCCTACCCAACAACTGACACGAAAACCCTTATAAAAAGAAAGACATAATCTGAGAAGGTTGGCAGCATAAGCATAAGCGGTTTGATAATTCCCATTAATCTATTGTTATTACTTTTCCTATATACCTAACTTTAACGTTGACAGGGAAATAAACTAACATTCGTCATTCGAAAAAAGCTGGCTTCAGAAAAATGTGGGGATGAGATATTGTAGTCACTTTGCTGTATAGGCAAAGAACTGCATTTACCTCCTACACTTCATAGCTACCCCTTAATATTAGGTGGGGGGGGGGGGGGCTGGTGGCCCCAGGGGGTCTCATTTGATGACCTCATTAGGTGTTATGAGTCATAAGTGTTTGGAACGGGACAAAATTTGTGTGATTTGTGCGTCTGTCCGTGTGTTTGTATGGGTGTGTGTGTGTGTGTGTTTGTATATATATATATATATATATATATATATATATATATATATATATATATATATATATATATATATATATATATATATATATATATATATATATATATATATATATATATATATATATATATATATATATATATATATATATATATATATATATATATATATATATATATATATATATATATATATATATATATATATATATATATATGTGTGTGTGCATATGCAACAATTAATTTTGTGTCGCTTATAACTCAAAAACTGTAATACACACATGAACCAAAATTGATGGACGGGTACCCTTGGCCCGAAACATTTGTCTCCAAGGTTTTAGGGTACAAAGGTCATAGGACAAGTGGGACAAGGTTTTGGTTGATGGCTGCATCTTTTGAAGGAATTACTTGGTATCTTTACAAATTGCATAGGTGGGTAGGTTTTACATTCTTACAAAAGGTCAAAGGTCATGGGTCAAAGGTCAAATAAGTGTTTTTCATGCAACATTTTGCAGATTCTTAAACTCAAAAAGTACAAGACCTATACCAACCGTAGTTGTATCATGACACCATGGCACATGAATTTCTGTCCCGTATAGACTCTGGGGTCAAAGGCCAAAGGTAACAGAGCTATTGACCTTTTTTACCATTTCCCCCTATAGTTACGGAATGGTCCGTGTGACATGAACATGAATGGTGTCATACAGTAGCGTGTAATAAATCTAAAAAAAAAAAAAAAAGAAGTTATTTCAATGATTAGGGTCAGATGTCAGAGGTCAAATATGTGATTCTAGGGAGTTATTATGTACTAATTAGTAGATTTTTGCGCCAATTTTAGCTCAAAAAGTACAAGACCCATACCAACCCTATGTTGTACCATGATACCTTGGCACGTGAATTTGTGTCCCCGTATAGACTCTGGGGTCAAAGGTACACTCCATCAACATACCTAAAGAAAGATAGCCAGGCCTATCTCATTACTGCTGGTACTCTGAGCTCGCATGGGCAGTGCAATCCATCAAAGGTCACAGACTGATCCTGATAGCTATTTCTCCCACTATGCTGTACGCTTAAGGTGATGAAATCAGCAACTCCGTGGATTGCTTTGTTGTTGTTGTTTTTGTTTTAATTTGTATTATTATTATTTTTAAATTATCATTATTATCTTTTTTATTGTTGTTGTTGTTGTTATTATTAATATTATTATTATTATTATTATTATTATTATTATTATTATTATTATTATTATCATTATTATTATTATTATTATTATTATTATCATTATTATTATTATTATTATTATTAATTATCATTATTATTATTTTAATTATCATTCTTATTATTATTGTTATTATTGTTGTTGTTATTATTATTATTATCATTATTGTTGTTGTTGTTGTTATTATTAGTAGTATTGTTGTTGTTGTTGTTGTTGTTATTATTATTAATTAATTAATTATTTGTTACTATTATTATCATTATTATTATCATTATCATTATCATCATTTTCATTTATTATTACTATCATTCTTATGCCTTTTCTTATTTTTAATCTTATTATTATTATTATTATTATTATTATTATTATTTTCATTATTATTATTAATATCATCATTATTATCATTATATTTATTTTATTTATTGATTATATTTATTTATTCATATTTTTATATTATCAATATTTTTTATTTTTTATTATTAATTATTATTATTATTATTATCATTATTATTATTTTTATTTTAATATTCATATTTTGTATTTGTATTATTATTATTTTTAATACATTTTTTCTCCTTTTTTTTTTTTTGGGGGTGGGGGCTGCAAAAATTGTCTATCTCTGGGCCGGAAACTATTGCAAAGCAAAATACATATATTACACTTACTTATCTGCCCCGTGTACAGGTGTAGGCTGCCCTGAAATGTCTTGCAGCACAAATGACACAATCTATACGACGATACGAGCAAATTGTGTTTTCAAATGCATTTTGACTGTTTAAACACGTATTGGTTGGAAAAGAGGATTGTGGGTAAAATGCAAAAAAAATATATTGGGCTGAGGAGGGGGTAAGTAACACTAATGAAAATTATAGCAGGAATTTCCCCATTGCTCCCGACACCCTGCCATTGGCGCAGCGTTGGACTGCCAATGGCACAAGGGCCCTTTACTTCGAGGGCTCCTACTACAATACTAAACGAGAATATGTTTTCAGAATTTTGAAGAACATGGTTTCGAAATTTATTGTTTTCTTTTAAACATTAGGCCTATATACCTTAATTTACGACATAGATTTTTTTTTTTTTTTTAAATTTAAATCAACATTGCATTTTTGGGATAACCTCCGTATCCCTGCATGGAACGTTTGTAAAAATGGCTATCTGGAAATGGGCTTATAACTGTATAAAGACAAGAAGAATATGATTCATGGAAACAAGAATTTCCCGTCAATAAACCTACCTACAAAGTTCTTTAATCTTATTCAACGACATGTTGTTCCGTAATCCGTATATACAGATAAAACCCAGTTCCTATATATTATTTATTATTTAAACATTTATCAAGCGCACATATATATGTAAAAACATAAGCTATGGCGCTGTACAATAGCTAAATATGGTATAAAACAAAAGACAAATTAAGTTTCATTAAAAAAATAATAATAATAGGTCCTAAAAAAGCTGAAACCTTAAATGGCTAATATCCACAGAATAAATCCTAAAACAGTCAAGCAAAAAAAAAGATACAAAAATAAGGTATAAAACAAAAGTAAACGACAAATATAGTAAAAGTAGCAATTAAGAACTAGCTTCTGAAAAGACTAGAACCGTAATTGACTAAAAACCAAAAAATTAAATCCTGAAAACGTCAAGTGAAAATAGAATAGATGAAAGTAAGAATAAATCAATAAACACAAGAGCTAAAAAAGAAATAAATGCATATAAGATTAAATATGGATTAAAGGCTGTTAATAACAAATTAATAGTACAAACGTTTGAAAATAAAGGTCTTAAGATTTGATTTAAAACTACTGATCAGCTGACAGTACTGAGTTGTGTATTGCTGACGGAAGTGCGTTCCACATGCAGTTTTAGGGCACAGGCACAGAAAGCTCTATCGCTGAAGGACTTACAGCTGTACAGCGAGTACGGGGATATTTAAAATCAAATTATCATGCGAACGTAAAGAGTAGCTCACTGCACGTGGTTTTAGCAGGTCCCCAATGTATAATGGTGCAGTAAAGAGTAGCCACTGCACGTGGTTTGAACAGGTCCTTAATGTATGATGGTGCAGTAAAGAGTAGCCCACTGCATGTGGTTTGAACAGGTCTTTAATGTATGATGGTGCAGTAAAAAGTAGCCCACTACACGTGGTTTTAGCAGGTCCTTAATGTATGATGGTGCAGTAAAGAGTAGCCACTGCACGTGGTTTTAGCAGGTCCTTAATGTATGATGGTGCAGTAAAGAGTAGCCACTGCACGTGGTTTTAGCAGGTACTTAATGTATGGTGGTGCAGTAAAGAGTAGCCCACTGCACGTGGTTTTAGCAGGTCCTTATTGTATGATGGTGCAGTAAGGAATAGCCCACTGCACGTGGTTTGAACTGGTCCTTAATGTATGACAGTATGATGGTGCAGTAAAGAGTAACCCACAGCATGTGGTTTTAGCAGGTCCTTAATGTATGATGGTGCAGTAAAGAGTAGCCCACTGCACGTGGATTTAGCAGGTCCTTAATGTATGATGGTGCAGTAAAGAGTAGCCCACTGCACGTGGTTTTAGCACATAGGTAATATATTTGGGAGCGTTGTAAGTCAGGTACCGTAGTGTATAATACCGATTGTTATTTTTGTGTAAACGAAAACTTGGATGTTTGGATCATAAGCAGAGCAGAAAAGGATACATGCAGCATCCCTTCACCGCACGGGGAAACCGGGTTAGAGGTGTACTTCACTCACGATACAAGAGGTGTCCCTTGTGCACTCACTACGGCAAGAGCCGGGTGTCCTCAACTCACGGGCAAAGGGGAAGTGCTCTTTCTGGAATTACAAAGTGTTGAAATTAAAGTGGTCATCATACGCATGTTTCAAAAGATCCACTGGTTGTACGCACCCCGATACTTTTTGTGATATGAAATATGGCGGTCTTAAAGTTTACAACTGTACAATGTTAAAGTAATATTGTCTTTCATGTTCAAATGTGTACCGGACTGTTTCGGACCCATAGAGAGGGCCCTTCCTGTGAGCTTAGTTGAGCCCCGGCCGTTGCCGTTTGCATCATTGCCGTACGGGCTCATCTTTCACAGAGGGAAGGTGATTATTTGCCCGACTCAACGGAAAACGTATCACGAAAAACATTTAATTTGAGCACTGGCATAACCAGAATTGACATATTTGGCTTGTGTGGAGGGGAGGGGGAGTGGATGCACAGTAACTGAGGGGAAAAGGGGGAACCAAAATGTTATCTCAACACTGTTTGTGGCAGCCCTTGTAGGAACCAAGAAGCGAAGCCTTGAAGAATTTTAACTTTGAATGCCCCCCCCCACTCTCCCTTTTAAATGGCTTATCAAACACAACGTTTGATAATAAAAGACAATTATACCGATAAATTTACTCAGACAAGCTTGGGGTTAACTAGGTTAACATTTTTAGGGGGTTAAAAGGAAGAGATGAAATTTGCCCTGAAAATTTGTGCAAACTCGTGCGTTCATGAAGCCCTACCAGGAGTCCAAATTGGGAAACCCGGATGCACTTAAGATTTCTTGTTTTGATGCCCTTGAATCAAGACACAGACGTGGCAAAAATTAAATTAAACAAGATAAAAATTTTTAAATTCTAACCTTAAAATCGACAATCATTTAACTATGATAAACATTTCTGTTACCATTTCTAAACAGATCGGATTGGAACCATTCCTGTGCGGCTTAAAAAGGTCACAACAGCGTGGAAAGCAACGAAAAATGTTACCTGCATAATGTGCATGTAGTTTTCCGTCAATTTTTGTATATCAATTTTTCTTGCAAAAATCTCTGGTATATCTCACCAGTCTGCCAGTGTAGATGTCACGTCATGGGAAGGTAGGCCTACTGGTTCCCCTCCCCACTTTTGCAGAAAAAGTGTTATCAAAGTCCCCCGGATCACCTTTTTTTTGGACGTTGACATCAAAATTCACGGTTCCTTTTTCAGTTTTTGTTTTTTTAAGGCGTTCAACATTTCACATCACTGCCCGATGAGAGTGGTGACCTGAAAATCATGTTATGAACACATCATGTCTACTACGAAAGGACACCGTTGGTATATCTAACTGAGTCCGGCTTGATTCAGATATGATATCTCTGATTTAACAGTTAAAACAGAACACTCGACATGTAACATCTCTGCCCGACTAACCATTGGTGCCCAAGAATCATGTTGTCAACATCATGCCGAGTCAGGAGGGCATGACCCCGCGATTTATAGCCAAGTCGGGTATGATTCCAATAAATCACTTATTCAAACAGTACATCCGAAATTTTACACCTCTGCCTGACTAAGATCGGTACTCTAGTATCATACTGTCAACTTCGTGCCGAGTCAGGAGGGCATTATGATCCCGATATCTAGCCGAGTCTGGCGTTATTCCGATAAATCACTGATTTAAATAGTGGATCCGACCGTGACATTTAACATCCCTGCCCATGGATGTAGCCAGGGGGTCGACAGGGTGGTACGACCCCCTCCCCCAAAAGAGAAGTAAAATGGTAATAAAAAGGTCCAGAAAATATGCTAAGGTCCAAATATCCCCCTCCCTGCTCCCCTCCCATCCGAAAGACTGGCTACAAGTCTGCTACCCGACTAAGGTCGGTTTCCGGCCGACAAGGGGCGGCCGCCCCGCCTCGTACGGACATGGTTCGCAGGCGTCCGGCCGGGAGCAGTGTCACCGGAGCAAAGAAAATTATGGGTCAAACCGTCAGAGTGTTGGACCTGGCATTTGGGATGTGCAGCTGCAACCGTAAACAATTGATCATATAAAATTATATCACTTCAATTGTTTGGTATCTTATAACAATTTTTTTTAAATGCCATTCATGCAACTTTCTGGTTTCTATTGTACTTATAAAAATGCCCTAACAGCTTATCATGCAACTTTTTGGTTTCTATTATACTTATAAAAATGCCCTAACAGCTTATCATGCAAGTTTCTGGTTTTTATTGTACTCATGATAATGAGGCCACCCCACCCCCTTAAAAAAATGTAGAAGAGGCATCTCGGTGGAGTACCAATGGTCAAGGTAGTGTAATTAGGTCACGTTGGAAACAGACTGCGCATAATGTGGAAGATATTTAGACATGTATGTGTTGCACCTCTTGGAACCATCTACATGCCGTTTTAGCTGTTGCAATGCACATGTAGTTTCAGAGGCGTAGGAAGCGGGGAGGGGGAGGGGTGGGGGTGCAGGTGGCGAGCGGATTTCACAATGTATGCTTTCTTCTCGGTTGGGAGGTGAAATTGAAGAAAAATTCCCGAAAATAATGGAAATTTCCCGAAAATGAAGAAAATCTCCCTGAAATTGAAAGGTGTTTCCAGATTAGCAGCGCGACTTTTGATGGAAGCTTAATTTAATTGTCGCAGGGAAATTGGGGGGTGTTTTCACCCCAGAGAGGTGACCCTTCCTACGCCCTATGTAGTTTTGATATATTTTGTATTTGAGACGTGTCTGCAGTGACAGAGCATAGGAGGCCAGGGGTAGTAAAAGGAGGGGGGGGGGGATAATTAGAACTTGAAACGAATGAACTATAGGAGGGTCATTCGCGAGTGAAAAGTCAATTGAACACGCATATAAACACGCCTATAAACACGATGCCAAAACATGAAGAAAAAAATTCGTGTTAGATTGCTTAAAATGCATAAAACTAACTATAAAGAATGAAAAACGAGAAAAGTTTACACATACGTTATCGCCTTATTAAAAATATTACCTGTTTTGAATAAACCTAATAATCATGGTCGTGCATAAACAGATTAACGAGATTTAATGCACGCGTCATAACAATGCAAATACCCCCTCCCCCCCTTCCCTTCCTCTCCAAAAGAAAGAAGAGAGAAGAGTTCACTCTTGTTCGACAATCTTGTTGTAATGATATCAGCGGCAGGTGCTATTTCCCAAACGATGTTACTTTTTTCTAACCAACATTTCATGAGCCATGCTTATGTTTTTTTGTTGTAAAACCTGCAGAAATGAATTACCCCACCACTATAAAAAGCAACCCTTACACACCTAGATATTGATGAATACACTTGTTTACTTTTTATCTGTGGATGTGGCTCGAATGAGGTACCGTTAGCAAATCAATGAGTTGCTTGGGAATAAGACGGTTCATTTCATTTCGAGATTGATCTCGTTGTGGGATGTCCTGAATGTTTTAAAGTTAAAATACTCATGAAATATTTTCTGACTGATGTTGACGTTTAGTAATTGTGTTAGCATTTAAGAAGGAGCTGTATTTAATCTCGAAAATCGGAATAGGGCCCACCAAGGATTAATTTTTGTTCTGATTTTTGTTAACTGTCAATCAGTGCGGAGTTGTCAACGATGGCGAACAGTAACCATAATGCTGACAAAACCAAGGATGAGCAGTACATGTATCCTTCAGTTAAGGAAATTGACACAAGCTTCAAGAGGGTAAAGATTCTTTTTCACAAATTTCATGCTTCTGTTTCGCTACAGTTAGTTAGATAGGTCTACTACGTTTGTGTGACTTGTTACGCAGTGTCAGTGTCCGAGTCCGTATGTAACTCAAACTGTCAAGCATACAGTCTGACAACATGACATGCCTAACGTTAGTGCTACTGTAAGTCGTTTTAGCCTACACTGCAGTGCTACTGTTAAGTGACCCCATTCACCATGTTTCATTTAAATTTTAAGTTTGATTGAAAAACGTTAGGCTTTTCTTTGCGCAAAGGGATGGCTAAGTTTTAGATTATTTGGGATGACATAATGTGCGTACAAACCAGTTTGCCAGTGAAAACAAAGCAGTTTGTAAAATCGGTCACATGGCTTCAAAAAATAAGAGCTAAATTTTGTAATTTTTTTTCATATGCATTTTTGACAACTTTCCTTTAATTTTCTTTTATTACAAGTTTGGTTACATTTATCTTTTGAGTAATGAGAGCCAAATTAGGAAAAATATGCAAATTAAGCAATTTTTGGCTAAATTTGGTCAACAGATGGGTCAGTCTTTGGACAAGTATAAATTCTTGTTAATATTGAAAGCACAGATTTGTGTTACATATTTAAGATTCCAAGCTACTTTTTCTCAAAATGTAATACTGTATGACCTAAAAAAAGTAACATTTTGTGAAAAAAATTTTTCAAGTACTTTATGATGATATCAAGATTACTCCTATAATAATAATAATAATAATAATAGCTGGTGCTTATAAAGCGCCTTTAACTCAGAAGAATCTCAAAGCGCTGTACAATACAATAAAAATGGAAGAGAAAAAAACAAAACAAACTTAAAATTCATAAGTTACAAAGTACCGAACATTAAAAATGAAATGCATATTTAAAATGGAATGCAAATTTAAAATGGAAATGCAGATTTAAAAAACATTTATGTAGAAATAGGTGTAAAAGAGTAAAAATGATTATGGTATATACAGAATACAAAAATATAGATCTACGGTCATTGTGTAAAAAGGAAAGTCTTAAGTTTGGATTTGAAGACAATTATTGAAGACGTAAGTTTAACATGCAAAGGCAGTTTGTTCCATTCGGTGTGAGCCGCTTCCAGACCTCTAGCTTGATTTAAGTAGGGGCAGGGTGCTAAATTTGTTGAGGGGCACATTAATGCACGTGCGAACTCTGCATCTTTTCGGCATGGAATCCAGGGGCCCTTTACAAACAGGGCAATTGCTTACTATGCTATCATTCTGTGTTCTGTACTCATTTATCAGGTTAATCAAGATTAGGTTTTTTATTAATTTATATATATATATATATATTTTTTTTCTCATGAGGGGCAGGGCGGACCCCAAGGGGGCAGGGCGGGTCCACGGAGAGGCAGGGTGGGCTGCCCTTGTTGAACAGCAAAGCTAGGAGTCTGCTATAGCTAGGTATAGGGCTTTGGTAAAGTCCTGATTTTATTTTTAGAAGGAAAAAAAATGGTTTGAAAACTGATAATATTGCCACAGGCTAGATTAAGGGTTAAGAGGCCTAAATCCCTACGTTCGCTTGGGTATTTGTGCAGGAAAATGGGAAATTGTTGCAGATTTGGAGGAAATATTGTAGAAAAGCTATTTTCGAAGTTTGAAAACATATCGTACATAGGTAGGCTAAAATGCCTAAATGACCTAAAACTCAAATTGTATGTTTGGCATAGTACAGTAACACAAATCTACCCCACACAATAATTAATGAGCTGTCTCCGAAAATGTTAATTTCATTTGAATTCACAATCATTTTATTCTGCTCATGTCAACATGTATCTCAACTTGTTGCCAAAATGTTACCTTCATTAATTTTATGTGAAAAACTAACAGTTAGATCATGTTTGTACAGCAAGTTGTATTAAGAAATAATGAATAGATCATCTGTAGGGTAAAACTTTGTTCAAAATAATGTGATTTTTGAAAGGGAATGTCAGTTTCTGAATTTGGATCAAAAGTTGACGAACGGTGGGTTTTCATCCTACTCTATTAAAAAAGTGATCATGGACCAGGTTGGGGTGAGGAACCCTACCGTCAGCACTACCAATTAACATCCTCAGCACCACTCAACCATTAGCTACTGTACATTTCCTAATGCAGTTGTCATTTTTTTTGACTCCTACACTCTCAGACAAGGTGAGTCATTGTACCAAAGTGGGTGGACAAAACATGTACATTGACGCACCCCTCAGTCACATAGGTGACTGACATTTCTTGTGCAATTGACTAACCCAAAATCACTCATTTCTGTACAAAGTCAATGGGTCTGAAGTAAATTGACCCACCCAGAGTCACTCTGGTGACTGACAATTTGGTACAATGACGGACATGTTAGTCACTATATCATATGTCAATGACTCACTCACCTTTGACTGACATTGCCGGGAGTAGTAGGGTAAGTCATACAACTGACAAGTGCATAAAGACTGAATGCAGAGATGGTGGGATGCAGATGACCAAGAGCTGTGCTCGATGCCAGTGTATTGTTCTTCATATCTGTGGAAAAACCATCCATGGGTTAAATCGTTAATAGACCTCAACCAGCATTATCAGTCTGTATGCTTATCTTTCTAAACAGTAATTTGGAAACCATTTAAGCATTTTATTTGTCACTCCTTGTTTTGTTGTAAATTAAAGGAGCAGTAGACTGAAATCTGAGGGCGCTCGTTTTTGCGATTTTCACAGATATACATTATCATCCACAACAGATCGATAAACTTCATGTCTCCATAGCCCACAGACGACGTGAGGGCAAAGGTCACGTTAATAATCACATTAACCGGAAAATTGCCATACCCTTTTCTGCTACATGTAAATAAGCATTCAATTTTGGGGGGGACACCCTAAAAATACGCTCTTATTTTTCGAGCTAGTGCTCCTTTAATTTAATTATCCACAAATTTTCTCCAGTATGTTCACTTTCCAAAGCTTGAAATTTTGAGTGTTAATTGCTTGATGTTATCAGGCCATAAAAGTAAGAAAGGGTGGGCTGTTTTTTGAAGATTTAAATTTTTTAAATTATTTTTGATTGTTTGATTCTCATTTTTTTTTTTTTTTTTTGGCAAAAGATATGGTGGTCACTTCCAAGTGTCACTTTCCTGCTGTAATGAAAGAGAAACTGAATGCATGAAGAATTCTTGGAACTGATCAGCCTTCATCTAAGGGGTGGAAAAAATATTTGACTTTCTGGGACCATAGAATGTCTTGAGAAAAAAAAGATTTCTGTGAGTACAGTGTACTGCAACAACAGTAACAAAACTGAAGAAAATTGTACTTCTGTCTTTTCTCCTTTCTTTCACTTTTTTCTTTCCTTTTTGTTTTCATTCACATTTTTTGTTTTTCTCCATCCCCCTTTCTTTTAATTTCCCCTCCATATTTGCTTTCTGGAGACCTGAATAAATTTCTGGGACCATCTGACCATTAGTGTTGTCGTCTGCTATATTTTCCCCTCCTGCATAGTACATGCATTTAAACTTACTGTACATCTTGTATATAATATTTTTTCTCAAAAATACAAATTGAATTCCTTTCTAATTTGCAGTACTTTACTGTAAGCACAGACTAGGTACTGTTTTATCTCTAAATTCACCCTGAATTTACATTTTTTGTTTGCAGAGAACTAAAATCACAAAATAATTTCCACGAAGTTTGAAAGATTTCCAGAGTGGGTTGCTGTGTACAACACTGTACATTATGGAGCTGTTGACACATTGATCAATATCAAATTTGTGTCAGGCAGCTTTCGGTTTTGTCAACAGCTTTATTTAATTTGGAAAGGTTAATGTCTAGGGTCATTGTTTCCTGAAAAGAAACTATTAGATGTCAGATACAGTACAGCAGGGATTTAACAATCCTAGGGTACAGATACAGTTCTTTATGAATACAGTACATTTCAAGTCAGGCTACTGTAGGTTTATTTTGGAGCTTTCAACTTATATACTGTGTTATACAGTGTAAGTTGTACTGGCAAGTACAGTAGTTTCTGTAACTAGGGCTACTGTAACCTTTCAATATCAGTTTTGATTTCTTAATCTCATTTCAATTTGCTTGCTTTTCTTTCTGGCAAGAATGAATTACTGTTGGGGAATGAAGCATCGTTACACCCACTTAGGGAGTCGAGCCAACTCGAGATATACGGGATTCTGCGTTCTTTTTTAAGCCGCCGCGTTAGGCCGCGTGGACAAAAGAAATCGTTTTACCGCGGAATCACGTACGGATTAAAACACCCAAATGCGCTCAGGCATAGAGCTCATTAACTTCCATCCATTGTGTGCTGTATACAATAGCCCCTAATCACTGCGAGATCGCGGAGAATCTCGCGGTAATGTTACATGCAAATGACATGATTTTGTGGTCTGATAAATAAAAGGTTTTCAGGGTAACTGTTAACCGCTACGCAGATTTATTGTAACGGTTTCCATTGTAACTAGAATAATCCAACTTACTAACCCCTGTTGTAATTACAACTAGTGTTAGGTCGTTACTACACACATACCACATGCACACCGTATACCTGTACTGTACGCTATGAAGTTTCATATGGGCCGTACGGTCACATAAGTAACACTTGCATTACATATTGCAATTTTTTAGAATAAAATCTGGCATTGTGTCGTGTAATTTCTTCTAGTATTACGTCCAGCAATAAAGGTATAAAGAACTTGCGTTCTTTTAGCTTCAAACTTTTGACCTACTTACGGGAACAAATTTGAAATAAATCTTACCATTAATTTTGTGTCTTTAAAAAAGAAAAGAAAAATGGAATACACATTTTCAACCTTGGTACTACACAGAAGAACCGTTTTCTGTTGTCCGAGACGTAATATGGGTCGAAGAAATACTTTTTTGTTTTCCATCGTTTTTCTACTCTCAGATTTTGTTTAAAAGTAATGCACGAAAGGCAGATTGAATCCCCACGAACACTACACGAATAAAAGCGCAGTGAGCATGCGTTAAAATCATTTTTCGCCCACGCGGAACTACTTCCAACAAGCCGCTATGAATCTTTACTTGAAAAACCACGCTGTGTCGCCCATAGCGCACCTGTACAGCGCTGAAGGGACGTTCCTTGACTCGTTATCATAACAGAAGCTTTGTGATTAAAGTAATATCGGCATACACCAAATTCTGTCGAAAAATACGTCGGTTGGTTTTACTGGTTGTATTTTCCCCAAAACAATTAATTCAAGGCATTAGTTCGAGTGATTAAAAAGTAATGTAATGCCAATGACATTAGTTATATTGAGGTAAAAACTTGAACTGTTTTTGTGTTGTCAAAAAAAAAAAAAAATGGAAATCAAAACAAATAAAGATGAAAAACAACGAAAATATTTTCATAATTCGAATTAGCCCCCGCATTTTATAAAAAGGTGCCATTGCTGTTGCATGTACATCTCTCATGTAATTGTACATACTATCAGCTACCACAAATCTTAATAAACTCTGTCCCTCACTGGGTGCCCAAATAATTGCTAGCCGACACCCCCTCCAATAAAGAGAAAAACAAGCTTACCACCAATGAAGTGTTCACCCCCATAAATAAATTAGGCTATTGCTACCGCCACTGTTCCTCCCTCTTTCGTTCTACCTCCCCCCCTCCCTTCCCCCTCCCTCTGCAGTAAATTCTCTGCTACAGCGACTTCTCTGCTACAGCAGGGCCACTAGGAATCAAATGTGCCTGGTACATCGAACACATGTTTTTTTTTTTCGTTTTCAGAGCGGTGTTGACATAAATATGTATTATTTTATCCTGACTTTCAAGGAATCTTGTTGAAGGGTTACTGGGACTCGCCCATTGTTTATTATAGGCGCCTTTTTATTTTATATGTATATATATATATATATATATATATAGTGAAAATCTTACGTGTCTATTTAAAATAGATTTGAAAAAGTTGGTTAAGTAGCGTGGTTGGAGCGGGCGGAGGGGAGGGGGGGTGGGGAAGGGGCGGGACAGAAAGGTTAATGCTTTGGACATTTCAGGGGTCGAAAAGATGGTTGAGAAATTCTAATGGGTGCACTAAATGAGTAATGACCAGTAAAGAAAATCGCATTTCTGAAAGTTAAGGACCATGATTCAAAAATTAATATCTTTACCCTCGCAAAAAGTGTATATTTAGGATATAAAAACAAGACCTCCAGTGGCGTAGCTAGACATTTTCCTTCATTGCAGGAACACTTGTTTCTGTATTACATCCCCACTCCATTCCACCCGTTCAAGAATTCAACTGTTTGTTAGACATACGAACCCCATGAAATAAAGTCAACTTTTTGTTGTTTGCCAACTTGGTTTTAGGTGCCCGTCGGCTGCTCCTCGGCCATTTTATACATGTAAGGTGCAATGATAAACATTACCCCCACTCTCCCCCTCATTTGTCATTACATGAGCACCTGTTTCTGTATTACATCCCCACCCCACCCGTTTGAATAGTCAACTGTCCGCTAGACATACGAACCCCATGAAACAAAGTCAATTCTTTTGTTCATTTGTTTTCTGCCAACTTGGTTTAAGGTGCCCGTCGGCCGCTCCTCAGCAGGCGCGGCCATTTTATCAACATATCAAGTGCAATGATACACTAGAACAAGAGTGTTTCAACATCATTACACGGCACAAATTAAATCTGAGTCAAACAATACTTTTAAGGATGCACAAACATTTAAAATCGTGTCCAATAGATGAATAAATATATTCTTAATAAGAATAATATATTCGTAATAGGAGTATACACGGTATAAAACAAGAAGCAACATGGCTATAAATGACTGTGTCATTTATAACGTACAAAGAAAAAATAATTACTATGAGATGGCTATAAATGGGTTTTATATATGACTGTGTCATTTATAGTGTGCCAAAGAAAAATGTATTACTATGAGATATTAAACGATCATAGTTCTAATGGCGTGTAAGATGTTGATCAATAATAAAAAAAAATATATAAAAAAACCCAGCCGTAATTTGAACACCCGGGCTAAACACATAAAGTTTCGCGCAACTACTATGACAATTGCAATGTGTAAGAAAATAATTTTTGTCCAAACTTCTGGCAACTAAAACATTGCGTTTGATATTCATGTAATCGATCTCTTCAAAACACTCCTTAATATTATTTAGAAGTAACACGAGTTGACGAGGGTGAAAGACATTTTATTGATTGATGTGAAACCCAATATTTCATTCACATCTTGAAAACGAAACATATTGCAATCGTCCAACAGTTTAGAAGGCGGGACTTGGTAAATTCAGCTGTAGCTCTCCAGATATATAAAATCTGGGTCAGCGCCAAACTTGTCTTCGAGCAGTGATGCGGTGAATTATGCTGCATCGTATAAAAAATAGTGCACTTTAAAAGGGTTTCATTCAATAATTTTGTCGTTTTATTTTCCCCCCAAACAGCTCTAACCTCGTTGGGGCTGTTATGTAGTTATGAATATTCCAATGTTTGCAATTTACATATAAAACAAGGGATGATTATTTGTTTGCTCGTATATGCATAAAGTTAACTACACGCATACCACGTGTACTACGTTAACCTTCCACACCTGGGAGGTGGGGTGTCGGACAACATAGCGTAAGAATATATTGTATTTCAAGCGGGCGGTTTCCTCATTAATTATGTCAACGTGAAAACAAGAACATTACGCAGTAAACATAATCTGTCCGTAAATGTGCAGAAAGTTCAATAAAACAACTACTTTTTGATGAATTGGTTGTTACTTTGTAAGGGAATGTTAAAAGACACATTCTGTAATTCCCATATCAAAAGGTATGATTTATTTTCATTACACAAACTGATACTGCGATATTGGGTTGTATGCAGTCTCAGATATGCTTCTGGCGTATGTATATTTCTGAATCAGAAACTTTTTAAGTGATCATAAAAGTCCTGCGCCTCTTAACCTCTTCGTCATTTATACATTTCACGAAATGTGTAGCTAGGGTCTCCGTCCCCCTCTCTAATTGAAATGTGTCTTTTGTTTTGATTTTCCGTAATTAAATCTTTACATAATCTTTCAACAAACCGCGCGCCCTTGATAATAAGTAGGCCACCACCTGGGCAAGGTCATAAATCACCCAGTCAGAATTGGGTTTTGGAAATGTTTGAGGTGTCAATGAAATATAATATCTTTGAACAAGCGCCATTAAACAATAAATATGTGGGGTACTGGGGCAGTTCCCACGAAAACTGGGTTTTGTTCAATAAAATTCATTTTATGTTCGGAGGTAACAGAAAGCTGTGGGTGCAAAGTTTGCAGGAATGCTAGTGAATGAGAAAGTTGCCGATCTGAGTTTATTTCCATTCAACCTTTCTATGGTGCATACCAGTTTGCCATATTCATAATTTTTATGTTTTTATCAACAATTTTGTTACCAAATGATACAAAGACTTGAGAGAGCTTTTTCACAAGGATCTACCTTTTTAATAGTGTAGGGTATTTTATTTACATGCCGGAACAGTAGGAATTTTGTTAAGTTTAAAAAGATCTACCTTTTTAATAGTGTAGGGTATTTTATTTACATGCCGGGACAGTAGGAATTTTGTTAAGTTTGGACCATTATCTGTGAGCAATTTCGCGATCGATATTACTGATATTTATCTTTATTTTTATTGGATTAAATTCGAATAAAGTCGGCAAAATTGAGTAAGTTGATTATTTCTATTTCAGTCACAGCTTTACTCTGTTGAGTAAAACTTCAGTGCACAAATAAGTATAGGCTTAAAATAAACCAAAGTTTAAAATTCCCGATTTTGACTAAAACATTGATGTCATCAATCTATGAAAAATTGAACACGGTAGGTCTAACAAGAAAAGCATACACAAAAATGAAAATGTAAAACATTATTTGGTCATGATTTCTTGATATGTTGTGAAAGATAAGAAAGAAAAAGACAAAATTTTAAGTTGTTAAAAGATATTTTGAATTTGTTCTTTTCTTTTTTTTGATAAAAGATCAATATCATTATCACTGCGAAATTAAAGCCGAGAGACATTTAAGGACTCATTAATTTTCAGTTTTTCCCTAGTTTAAAACTGATACATTTTGGCTCGATTTAAACTATTTTAACTGATACAGTACTGTTAACAGGAGTTTGTCAGTTGAATCACGATATTATTTGTAACTTGTTTTGAACATCTTATTTTTCGCGGAACACGTCAGGAGCAATAACAGCTTATTTTTTTTCTTCTTGTTTAATCCGAGTACTTGACCTTCACAATCCCATTACGTTTCCGAAATAAGATTAATGTAACGGTATATTATTTTTTGCTCAGTTGAAGCATGGAGCTATTACTAGCTTCATGGTTGGAGGTACTTTTCAATAGGATTACCAGCGGTATCCTGCGCAATATCGGGAGGTATTGTTCCGATTGTTATGCAGGAAAGTGTGTTGGTACAATGGCTTTATTGAACCATGTTTTATGGGTGCGTTTAATCCGTCATGAATAGAAAAAAATCCCGCAGTTTTGCGAGATTCGGCGGCATGCCGCATATCGCAAGTTGGCTCGCCTCCCTTAATATGTATAGTACCCATCTGTTGAGAACTGCCCACATTTTGTAAGGGTTGTCATTCTACAAAGTACATGTAAGTTCAAGACTTGTAAATTGTGGTAGGTAAATAAAAAGGATTCATCTTTACATTGAGTGTGGTTGACATCTTCAGAAGAGTCCAGAAAATTTCTTTGAAGGTCTATTTTGACATGAAATTAGCACTAGTAAAGATAAGTGGTGGGAGGGGGAGGATAAGGGAATTATCCTCCCATGAGATTGTTTCCCCCACCCCCTTACAAATTTGTGAATAGTGCATACAGAAAATAATTGAATACAAATTGATCCCCTCCCCCCTCCTCATGAGACAAAGCTGTCCATCTCTTGCCTCTGGCTACAAAATCTTGGTGCTGCAACTGGTACAGATATTTTCTATTTGAATTTGGTCAGACCCCCAAAAGGACCAAGATCTCAAGTGAACTTTAGCCAAATTACCATCATCGAAAAGGTATAAAATATGAGAAAACACCATAACATGCTTCCTCCTTATACTATAGTGATACAAAAATTAACTGAATTAACATTTTAGCAATGGAGAAATTAATTAGTTTGTGCCAACATCAGAAACAATTAACATGCATGTACTGTACTGTACTCTGTTGCCAAGGTTAGAATATGAATTGACCTGTACACGCACTGCTTATGATTGTTACTGTTACACTTACAGTATTCATGTAGTTCAGACAGTCAGAGGGTAATGAAGTGCAGAAGGTTTCACCTATTTATTGTAAGTGAAATTGACCTGAACTACAGGGTATTCTTTGCTGTGTCTCCTTTAACCATTAGACTGAACTTCATAAATTATGCAGTCTAAATTGTGGTGAGGAGATCAAATATATACTGTATTACAGTATATGTATGGTGAGGTGGGACTGCTGTATACAGTGGTCCATATTCACTACATACAGTCCACTGTATCAAGCTCGATGTGCTGTATTGAATGTGTCATGTTTAGTTTGTTTGAGGTCTAGTGTATCAAAGATATATTGTATTTTAGAATGCTTTTACTCAGGCCTGTATTTAGTATGGGGCACAGGGGACCGTGTTCCCCCCCCCTTCCGCTGTGCGAAGGTGTGTGCCCCCTTGCAAAACAAACAAAAAAGTATAACACATGGATACAGTATTTAGAGAATCTGCCTAAGTGCCCCCTCGTTAGGTGCTTGTGCCCCCTTCCCCCTTGCAAAAAGTCTTGGCTTCGGGTTGGTCCATTGGCACTTAGGCGAAAAGGAAAAAAAGAAGTTTTAACTCCATTTGGATTTTCCAATTGGTCCCAATTGTTTAATATGGTGTCAATTGGTTTCACATGGTGGCCCCAATTAAAACCATTTGGTTCCATTTGGGAATTTTCAAATAGTCCGAATTTACATATGAAAATTTTTCTCATTTGGAATTTTCCAACTGTTTTTTTTTCTCTTGGCAATTTGTAAAAGAAGTACATAGTCTATAAAACACAGTGACACTGTGCAGAGTGTCACTCTCCTCATTTATTTCACCAAACTTAACTTCAAGGGCTTCTGTAATAATGTACATGTAACAACATTATGAATTAAAACCTCAATTGGAATGGCTAGTTTGCTGTGCCACCATTTTTTTGCTCCGTTCATTGTTAAATTTGTTATTGATTTTATTCAATCCTGTGAGATGGCGCAAAAAAATTTCTTTTGATTTTGGAGGTCAACAACCATAAATGATTGTCCAGGTCAACTGGTTAAGGTTTGACACAGGTGGAGCCAGGTGTATTGATTCTCTGCTTTGTACGTGTTGTTAACATTTGTAAGGGAATTTGATATTATTAATTGCATGTAATTTGGTTTTCCTCTGAATTTGATTTTCATTAGCAAAATTGATTGAACCACTAATTGAAATATTTTTGTAGTAAACAATTTATTTTGTGTTGGTTCTCTGGGAATTACATTATACTGTACAGGCTCCAGAATAGCGCTTTGGTGAAATGGCATGTACTGTACTGTATTTTTTACAAATCTGTGCAGATTTTCATTTCTACTGAATACCCTTTAAAATGTGCAAGTTATGCAAACAAAGAATACAGTGGCTTTTTGTCCTATATTTAAAAATGTATCTTGATGATTACATATTATCACAATTCATGGAGATATTTAGCCGGCTTAGTATCATCATTTGGAGTTCTCATTGTATTTATCAAATTTTGTTACAGAATTAAATATAAATTATGTACAAAGCTTTACACATTAAGTAGAGTAATGTGTGTGACACAGTACCTTTTAAAAAGTTGATTGTACACATATTGTAATTGTCCACTATCTCCAATATGAAATTCTTCTTTCATTACTTGTTTTTGGCCCCCTATTTATTTGGCCCCCTATTTACAGAAAGTTACCTTCACCATTGCCTCTTGCTTGAAGTAATGACGTGTGAAGGATGCTTTGGATGACTTGGATATCATGTTTTTGTCTTTTTAGTCTTTTACTTTCAAGAAAGTGTGGCCATTGGCACTGGACGATTTCCATTTACTTCTTGAATTGTAATAATGTTATGTACTATCAAGTGCATTGAGAAGAACTACTTGTTCCAAGTATTAAAAAATGGGCATTGTAGGCCTGTTGTTTTTTCGCTGATTTTTTGGGAACTGCAAGGATTGATACTATCCAAAATGCAGATTTCAGAGATGTAAGCTTCTACAAAAGTCTTTGATGGCTGTACTTAAGTAGGCCTATTGTATATCATACAGTATAGAGTACATACACGTAGATGTAATCTGTTAATGGTCCGAGTCAAGATCTAATGTTAGCATATCTTTTAAACGAGGACTTTGACAAACAGTAACACACAAACAACCTGTACTGAAAATTAATTTAATTCCATAGGAACTGTGTAGCTTGAAATCTTGCCATACAGTATGTGAATGAAGATTCTAATGGATGGAGATTTGTGAGAATCAAAAAAATGCACACTTACAGTAGTATTTGATTGAGGGACAACTCTCCAGTGGATCCTGATTTGAATGGTCTTTTTGTGTGCAACTTACTATGCCTATACCCACTTTAACAAGACTACTCTTCCTCTTTGAAAGATTTTGCACAGTGTTTGTTTAGTCACTTGTGCTTGCTTACACGGACTGCACAATTATATTTTAAATTGATATTAAACCTCTTAAACTGTATCAACACTTCATATAATTTTGGAAGTAAGATTTATGAAGAAAAACATGTCGATCTTGAGTCAGTGTTATTGTAGAATTTTTTTCCTTGTAGGCTTTTTGTGCTGTATTAATCTTTTATTGTAAATGACACATAGATAACATAGCATTATACCAGTATAGCCAAATTATTTATCTGCTTGCCCGGGACAACCAAAAATCATATGCAGGCAACCAGTGCCTGCCCGGATGGACAACTTGGTTTTCAAGTTTGCATGTAATACAACAAATATCCACTGGCAACCTTACTAACTTGCAGGTCAACCACAAATTAAGATACTACTGACCAGCTGGCAAGTTGATTTTTAGATCCCTGGATTATGCAGCTCTGTATTTAGAAATGGGTACTGTACAGTATGTGCCAATTAAGAGAAATGTGGAAACACTTGATATTACAATTGCTTGTATTTGTTTAAAAAAGTGTCTTTTTGGTATTTCATTTCTCCTGGAATGTGCATAGTTGTCAATCAGAGAAATGGCATGGTGCAACCATGTCTACATAATTGTACAGTACGTTATTTAATGAATGGACTGTGATGTGTTTTTTAGTTGCTTGAGAACACAGTTGTTGCTATGTTCTAATCTATTTTGGGGTACTATTGCAAGTTAAATCCGTCCAGGCCATTATGGCCGGTGGAAAACCAGGCCATTATGGCTGGTGGTAATCTCCGGTTCCATGGCGCAAACGGATGAGAGCATACAGTATGACTCCCCAGGAAGTGATACCAGTCCTTAACAGGTTAACTCCCCAGCAATGAGCTGGTACGTCATACATCTGAATGGACTGCAGTAAGTATTCATCTTGTTGAAGAACATAATGCAAAGATCATGATGTGAGGCAAACCAGGGAGCAAAGTAACAGCTCATTAGTTGTTCTGCTCCTTAAAGTTTCAAACAGTCAGACCGGACCTGATAAATAACCAGGTCCGGTCAGATTTTTCCTCTTTATTTTCTTTATTCTGAAAACCTTAGTTGTTGTGGAAGTTAATGCTGAATATCATATTAGCAATGGATGAAGTCCTTATTCTGTGGTCATTTTAATTAGGATAAAGTGGTCTCACTATTTGCTACTGTAAGTTTGTGGTTATGATTTGCTGGAACAAATTTTTAAGGAGAAGGACAAGTTATGTCCCTGGTCAAAGTGTATTTTTGCACATGAGCATGACCCCTGACTGAGCAGCTGCACCTCCTATCCTTAGTACATAATGTATGACATGACAATTGACAACTTTTTCATTGACAAACTAGAGTAAATGTTTCAGACATAAGAATATTTGAAGAAAGAAGGGTTTTCCCCAGAATTTGTACAGTCTGTTGATTTCCTTTTGATTCCTTTTATTGGGTATGCATGCATGTACAGTGTAAGAAATGCATTATTCTATGGTAGCTTGACAGTAACTGCTATTCTTTGTTTACACAGTGTATATTCAAAAGATTGGTAGTATTTAGTAATGTACAGTACCTACTGTGACTGTACAGTATGTCACAGTAGGTTGTGTTGCTGAGGGTGTAACACTTGTGAAGAAAAATGTTTGCAACACAATTTGATAGCTGCAAACAATATATTTTACTACAAGTTCTAATGGAAAAGATGATGTACCCAAAAGCAGCCCTAACAGCATTTCCCTGGCATATTTTCCTTGGACCTCATTCAAATTAAATTACTGTTTCTGTATACTCTTAATCTCTAGTTTATAGTACTGTTCCAGTGAAAGTTAGTTGGATGGTCTTCCTTCAGAGGCATAGGAAGCAGGGGGTGGAGGATGCTGCTCCCCCTCCTGAGTAAATTTTACCTTCCCGGTTGCATGCTTTCTGCCAGGTTAGGAGGTGAATTTTGTAAATTATGAACCTAAAATTGAAAAATGGCTAAAATTATTGAATGTTTTGGTAAAATTTCCTGAAAGTTGGCCAAAATTTTCCAAAAAGCTAGACAAAAATTACCGAAAATGAAGAAAATTAATTGTAGGGGATTTCCAGATTAGCAGCAACTTTTGATGGAAACTTAAATCTACCAGTACAATTTTTCCACTTGTCACAGGAATTGTTTTGGTGGTGTTTGCTCTCCCCCCCCTTTCCCCCTCCCTCCCCCTTCCATTCTTATTCACGACAATTACTGTACTATATGAACAGCGCTTAAATTTGCATTATATAGTAGTTCCTGAATGCCCACTGTAGGTCATTGCTTGAATAAAGAATAAAAAGTTAAGTGCTGCCCTATCTTCACATTAAAGCACCATTGTCACTGCAATATGTGGCAAGGTGGCAAACCTGTAGCACCCCCGTGGTCAGCACCCCCTGGTCAGCAGCTTGCAAGGATAGCAAGAATTAATGGCTGTCCATTACTAACATGTCTGCAATTGTTATGTCCAGATGTTTCCTATCCAACCTTGAGCTGTTTTCTTTTCTTTAGTTATTCAGTCATTTCCATACGATTCATTTGAGTTGTTGTAGATTAACTTATCCTATATTCCTGCATCCTACTGTACCTCTTGTAAGATACCTCTGCTAAGATGCCTCTGGTATGCCAGCTTGATTATGTTTTCTTATTGATAACTGAATTTGGCCTCCAGAATCCATGAAGGTCTCAAATGCCTGTTATAGTGGTGTAATGGCCTTTCTCATGCAATCCAAACAACACCAGCAGTGAGATAAATTATGTTTGTATTGTGATTATAAGAAGTGTTGCCTGCCATGCTGCCAAACACCGATACAATTACAACTAGAACGCTGATGACCGTCACATTCCAGCGCTAGTTAATTCAAGCCCTTCGTTTTCTGTTTCAGTTGAGAGTGCCCTGGGGTATCAATCGACACAAATGTACAGCAATTGAGTGCGAGTAAGAAGTGGTGATGTAATAAATTGCAGCGCCTATCCACCTCTCAAATCTTGTTTTATTAAAGTCCCAAACAGCTAGTGATGTCTAATTGCTGCCCAAGGGTGATAAATTAGCACTGGCATCAGTCAAGAAAACCTAAGCTTTTGGCTAAAGAGTGCTTACTGTAGTTTGCCTTTTAAATTGTTTTTAACAACCCATGTTACGATATGATTCACCCGTGTGAAGCGTTTCAGGTACTTGGTTGGGCATTTTATTTTATCTTAAGTGTGATGGACAGACCTTGGGCTTTCTTTTCTTGAAAATTAAAGTTGAATTGATTTACAGTAACTTGTGGAGCTTAAGTTTGCCAGAGTACTAGGAGAGGGATAAAAAAGCACACAGAAAACTACACATACATGCAGGGTGCAACAAAATGTTGCTTTTGAGGCAGAGTTTATTATGCTTGAAAATATATCTAAATGAAAGGTGTACTGTATAGTGTGTTACATCAGTTTTGCAACTGGTAACCAACACCAGTTATTTTATTGCAAATAATTTACTGTACTCATAGATGTACAATTCAGTAAACGTGCCGAGCGGGAGCACAGGGGGTGGGGTCCTTGGTTTAAGGTGTTGGGCAACCAGGAAAGCAGAAGACCTAAAGAAAATAACTAGGTGAAACAAGTAGGTAAAATGAAACTCCAGATTTATTACGTAATCTAAAATTCACACTTGAATGAAACAAAAAGAGAAATAATTCGAAGCCATGTATTAGGGTTAGCTTGACTTAAACCTCAAGTCTTGTTATACGACTTAGGCTATATCATTCAATGCTTCCCTATTCCAGGTGCATACACCACTTAGGCTATGTCATTCAATGTTTCCCTATTCCAGGTGCATACACCACTTAGGCTATGTCATTCAATGCTTCCCTATTCCAGGTGCATACATCACTTAGGCTATGTCATTCAATGCTTCCTTATTCCAGGTGCATACACAACTTAGGCTATGTCATTCAATGCTT
The DNA here is from genome assembly GCA_020152595.1 of Chiridota heheva. Classification (NCBI taxonomy): domain Eukaryota; kingdom Metazoa; phylum Echinodermata; class Holothuroidea; order Apodida; family Chiridotidae; genus Chiridota; species Chiridota heheva. The sequence goes on from JAIGNY010004509.1 coordinate 1,495,623, forward strand.
CCCTATTCCAGGTGCATACACGACTTAGGCTATGTCATTCAATGCTTCCTTATTCCAGGTGCATACACGACTTAGGCTATGTCATTCAATGCTTCCTTATTCCAGGTGCATACACAACTTAGGCTATGTCATTCAATGCTTCCCTATTCCAGGTGCATACACCACCTAGGCTATGTCATTCAATGCTTCCTTATTCCAGGTGCATACACAACTTAGACTATGTCATTCAATGCTTCCCTATTCCAGGTGCATACACCACTTAGGCTATGTCATTCAATGCTTCCCTATTCCAGGTGCATACAAGACTTAGGCTATGTCATTCAATGCTTCCATATTCCAGGTGCATACACGACTTAGGCCATGTCATTCTATGCTTCCCTATTCCAGGTGCATACAGCTCTAACCTCAATCAGACCTAAAACTGGTTCGGCTTCTGCCTTCGCTCAAACTGATTCTGAACTCAAAACTAAAAACAACACTTATCCCCACTAAATTATTTTGAAAGAAAGTATTCAGCTCCTTAGGTCATGTGATAAGGACCAGCTAATCAGGGAATGCCAAATCTAATAACCTAGTAATCTGCATAAGGCAGTAGCTTATATAAGACAAATTCCACACTTTACCTCTAGGATAAAGAACATGCAAATTAAAGAAATGCATGAGATTAGATACACCAATTGTGCATCTCACACACAAAAAGGTCAGTACAGGACAGCCCTAGAAATATGCAAAGGTGAACTTAGTTTGACTTAACTTATCCCGGGGTAACATTTTATGCAAAGCAAAGTTATGCCTTAGCACCCAAAAAGTACAGATGTTTCAATATCTTCTGAATGAAACAAAATATGCGCCGTTTCTTTGTAATTTTGTTTATAAATAAACACTAACCGTGTGTGTCATGATCTTAAAAATTAAAATTCTTATTATAAAAATCTATATCATGTCTTTTTTTTGATAATTTCTGATCTTCTGGTTACAAAAGTTACAATTTGCATCCATTAGTCTTCCTGCCAGTTGTTTTTCCAGACTTGAATTGTTGCATACAGTAATGACTAGCTACTGTAGACGGATGTAAAATTGCAACTCAATCTATAAAAATGCACAGTTTTGCTTAGAAAGCATGCGGACGTAGTAAACCAGGTGCATTGAATTTAATGTGTACAGTACGCTACTTCCTATTTACTGTCAATATTGGGTCACTTCATGAAAATTTTGATTTTGTTAGAAGCCATTCACTGCTAGATATAACAATTCAAATTCTCTTGTTGTTAATACGTATTATGAAGTGTTGTTAACACAGCACACCATGTAGTGTACATGCACAGTACACCATGTAGTGTACATGCACAGTACACCATGTAGTGTACATGCACAGTACATCATGTAGTGTACATGCACAGTACATCATGTAGTGTACATGCACAGTGCATCATGTAGTGTACATGCACAGTACATCATGTAGTGTACATGCACAGTACATCATGTAGTGTACATGCACAGTACATCATGTAGTGTACATGCACAGTACATCATGTAGTGTACATGCACAGTACATCATGTAGTGTACATGCACAGTACATCATGTAGTGTACATGCACAGTGCATCATGTAGTGTGCATGCACAGTACATCATGTAGTGTGCATGCACAGTACATCATGTAGTGTGCATGCACAGTACATCATGTAGTGTGCATGCACAGTACATCATGTAGTGTACATGCACAGTACATCATGTAGTGTACATGCACAGTACATCATGTAGTGTACATGCACAGTACATCATGTAGTGTACATGCACAGTACATCATGTAGTGTACATGCACAGTACATCATGTAGTGTACATGCACAGTACATCATGTAGTGTACATGCACAGTACATCATGTAGTGTACATGCACAGTACATCATGTAGTGTACATGCACAGTACATCATGTAGTGTACATGCACAGTACATCATGTAGTGTACATGCACAGTACATCATGTAGTGTACATGCACAGTACATCATGTAGTGTACAGCCATTGACCAATCAGAAGCGAACTATGGCGAAGCTATGATGTCATAGCAAAGCCTGTTTCTGATTGATCAGTGGCTGTATAGTGGCCCCGTGCTACTCTGCTAAACACAAGTTTGGCCTGTAACCCCGTAGATGTTGCACTTCCACTGCATTGACCTAGTCAGTAGTCAACCATAATATTCATACCCCGTAGATGTTGCACTTCCACTGCATTGACCTAGTCAGTAGTCAACCATAATATTCATATTTTTTATTGTAACTGTTTTTATCTCCATTTATTCCTACAAAAGTAAACAAATTGCTACATTTCAAAAAAAGGAACTTGTTGACATAAAATGACACTCATTTGAATTATTATTACTTAAAGTAGTCGAGCCATGCCTTCCAAAAAAAACCTGTTATCGGTTTTTCATAACCCTAATTTCAATAATCTGTCAAGAAAGCCCGAAAATAAGTCCATTTTTATGATTAAAAAGACTTAGAAATTGATCATTTATTGCTTGCCCCCCAAAAAAAGTTGAAAGGGATTTGTGGCGTCATAACAGTTTGCTATGTCATTTCAGGGACTGCTGATCGTAAACAATGCATCTCACATACTAACTACGTGCAAATAACGTCTGATTGTGAAAGTTTTTCGGGCTGTTCAGATCTTAATTTGTCATCTTCAAGTTCAAGCTACAGTATGATCAAAATGATTTGGAAATAAATGAAGAATATTCTTATTATGAAGGGATGTCGTTCCTTTGAATTTAAACTGCTTGCAGACAAGAAAGAAGGATCAGGCTTACAACCCTTACACGGGCCCTTACACTACAGTACGGAGCTTGCGTAGTCGGAATGAAATTCTTACTGTTTCGCAAGTAATATTTTTTTTAAACATAATCAAATTGAAGTCTTTGCAGCAACATCTACTTTGTTTTAATTTTTTTTTTTACGTCTAATGGAAATATAAAGATTTATTTATCAATATTCAAGTCTCTGTTGCTTGACGTTTAGTCAACAGGCCTACTACATGAACTGAATAGTTCATTCACGCAATCCATTTGCGTTTTTGCACTTGAAAGTTTTTAAAGAAATTGTGAAAATTTTGTTAGTTTATTTTTTAACAGCTTGGCATATGGACACAACAATTACAATTCAGTTCTATTTGATCGATTTTTCTTTCTTTGATCATATTCTACACAATATATGAAATAGATTATACAAATTTTCAACTGATTAAGTAAGTAGCCCAGTCGGTTACGGCTTCATCTTTGAGTGAGAGGTTATGAATTCGACTTTCACTGAGTTATTTTTGTTCTTCCTCTGTTTCTTTCATTTGAATTTTGATTACGGTGCGTTTAAGCTACTATTAAAATCGAATAAAACAGGGGTGACAATCTAAAGTGAGCTGAATTTGACACTGTATCTAGTAAGCCCAGAAAACTCGGTTCATGTCAAGTGCACAAGTCACCTCCAGAATTCTCTCGTTTTGTTGCCCTTTGCCATTGATAAACGACTTAGTTTGAGAATTTATATTACTGCATCCTCCAACTACACAAAGCTGTGGCATTTTGTTTAATATTTGCTTGGAAAATGTAATATTAGAAGAACAAACAGAGATGCTATGATACTAGTTATGAAATTTCAATGGCGAACACACGTTATATGTGGCATCGATGCATTGTTTACATGCAGGCGTTCCCAAAATGATGTTATTGCATAATGACCCTTATTTTTTTATTTTTTTAGCTAAGGCGACAAAAAATGCATTTTTATTTTGCGATTTTCTCACAATCGATTGGGTTTTGTGCAGAAAAAGTTATATTTTTGCAAGTCAATTAAACCAATTAACATATTTAACATAAGATCCAACCTCCATGGCAAGACCACTTTAATCCCTGTTATTAATAAGACGTTGTTGTACTATATACAACACTTTATGACTAATCCTTGAAGCTGTTGCATCCATTGGTGAATCTGGGATAAAAGAAAACGTCAGTCATTAACAAAGGTAATGATTGCCATAAGGGAATTCCCTTTTAAACAAATGTAGGGCTGCTGGCGTATAGCACAGGTTATATTTAAATCACCTTATCTCCCAGGCAATCATTGGAATTAGCCTGTCAGTAGGATGGATGGTTGTGCATACACAAACCTGTTTGTCTTGTAATTAATTTCATACTTGTGTCATAGAATGCTGAGGGCTTTGTTGTTGTATTTTTGTAACTTGTTGGTCTGGTGTCTGGATTCTGAATTTGTTAAGTTTTGCCCCCTAGTAGATGGTTGCTAGATGGATAAATCTAATTGATTGCTTGGTGTTGGTTTGACTTGGTTCTCTCTGTACAACATTCTACAGGGTGTGTTTGTGGCGAGTTCAGTAGATATTCTTTATCTTGCAAAAAATACATCAGTTAATTCTGACAAATGTTTAAAGTTGGAATTGCAGGTCTACTGTATCTGCTACATTTTCAGGTAGTGAAAAATAAGATTAAAACGTTTTCTTTTATTCATTAATTGTTTGTTGCATGTACTAAATATACAGCAGTACAGTAGTACAGTAGCACTAAAAAAACCATGCTGTATTTAATTTTGTATTCAAGAACCCCATTGACAAGACCTTATCTGTCAAGAACCAAGGACAGATATTCATGTTCTGTCTCTGATAAATTGATATTGAAATGTCTGCTTATCAGATTAGAAGTGACATCACAGGCTCATTCCTCTTTGCAGGGGTGTATCAACGCACAGACTGTCATTCCTCTTTGCAGGGGTGTATCAAAGCACAGACTGTCATTCCTCTTTGCAGGGGTGTATTAACGCACAGACTGTCATTCCTCTTTGCAGGGGTGTATCAAGCGCACAGACTGCCATTCCTCTTTGCAGGGGTGTATCAAAGCACAGACTGTCATTCCTCTTTGCAGGGGTGTATCAACGCACAGACTGTCATTCCTCTTTGCAGGGGTGTATCAAGCGCACAGACTGCCATTCCTCTTTGCTGGGGTGTATCAAGTGCACAGACTGTCATTCCTCTTTGCTGGGGTGTATCAAGTGCACAGACTGCCATTCCTCTTTGCAGGGGTGTATCAAGCGCACAGACTGTCATTCCTCTTTGCTGGGGTGTATCAAGTGCACAGACTGTCATTCCTCTTTGCTGGGGTGTATCAAGTGCACAGACTGCCATTCCTCTTTGCAGGGGTGTATCAAGCGCACAGACTGTCATTCCTCTTTGCAGGGGTGTATCAAGCGCACAGACTCATTCCTCTTTGCAGGGGTGTATCAAGCGCACAGACTGTCATTCCTCTTTGCAGGGGTGTATCAAGTGCACAGACTGTCATTCCTCTTTGCTGGGGTATCAAGTGCACAGACTGTCATTCCTTTTTGCAGGGGTGTATCAACGCACAGACTGTCATTCCTCTTTGCTGGGGTGTATCAAGTGCACAGACTGTCATTCCTCTTTGCAGGGGTGTATCAAGCACATATCAAGCGCACAGACTGTCATTCCTCTTTGCAGGGGTGTATCAACGCACAGACTGTCATTCCTCTTTGCTGGGGTGTATCAAGTGCACAAACTGTCATTCCTCTTTTGGGGTGTATCAAGTGCACAGACTGCCATTCCTCTTTGCTGGGGTGGGCACAGACTGTATTCCTCTTTGCAGGGGTGTATCACAGACTGTCATTCCTCTTTGCAGGGGTGTATCAATTCCTCTTTGCACATATCAAGCGCACAGACTGTCATTCCTCTTTGCAGGGGTGTATCAAGTGCACAGACTGTCATTCCTCTTTGCTGGGGTATCAAGTGCACAGACTGTCATTCCTTTTTGCTCAAGCACATATACTGTCATTCCTCTTTGCTGGGGTGTATCAACTGTGCACAGACTGTCATTCCTCTTTGCTGGGGTGTATCAAGTGCACAGACTGCCATTCCTCTTTGCAGGGGTGTATCAAGCGCACAGACTGTCATTCCTCTTTGCAGGGGTGTATCAAGCGCACAGACTCATTCCTCTTTGCAGGGGTGTATCAAGCGCACAGACTGTCATTCCTCTTTGCAGGGGTGTATCAAGTGCACAGACTGTCATTCCTCTTTGCTGGGGTATCAAGTGCACAGACTGTCATTCCTTTTTGCAGGGGGTGTATCATTCCTCTTTGCTGGGGTGTATCAGTGCACAGACTGTCATTCCTCTTTGCTGGGGTGTATCAAGTGCACAGACTGTCATTCCTCTTTGCAGGGGTGTATCAAGCACATATACTGTCATTCCTCTTTGCAGGGGTGTATCAACGCACAGACTGTCATTCCTCTTTGCTGGGGTGTATCAAGCGCACAGACGTCATTCCTCTTTGCTGGGGTGTATCAAGTGCACAAACTGTCATTCCTCTTTGCAGGGGTGTATCAAGCACACAGACTGTCATTCCTCTTTGCTGGGGTGTATCAAGCGCACAGACTGTCATTCCTCTTTGCTGGGGTGTATCAAGCGCACAGACTGTCATTCCTCTTAGCAGGGGTGTATCAATTCCCTCGCACATACTGTCATTCCTCTTTGCTGGGGTGTATCAAGCGCACATACTGTCATTCCTCTTTGCAGGGGTGTATCAAGCGCACAGACTCATTCCTCTTTGCAGGGGTGTATCAAGCACACAGACTGTCATTCCTCTTTGCAGGGGTGTATCAAGCGCACAAACTGTCATTCCTCTTTGCAGGGGTGTATCAAGTGCACAGACTGCCATTCCTTTTTGCAGGGGTGTATCAAGTGCACAGACTGTCATTCCTCTTTGCAGGGGTGTATCAAGCGCACAGACTGTCATTCCTCTTTGCAGGGGTGTATCAAGCGCACAGACTCATTCCTCTTTGCAGGGGTGTATCAAGCGCACAGACTGTCATTCCTCTTTGCAGGGGTGTATCAAGTGCACAGACTGTCATTCCTCTTTGCTGGGGTATCAAGTGCACAGACTGTCATTCCTTTTTGCAGGGGTGTATCAACGCACAGACTGTCATTCCTCTTTGCTGGGGTGTATCAAGTGCACAGACTGTCATTCCTCTTTGCAGGGGTGTATCAAGTGCACAAACTGTCATTCCTCTTTGCAGGGGTGTATCAACGCACAGACTGTCATTCCTCTTTGCTGGGGTGTATCAAGTGCACAAACTGTCATTCCTCTTTGCAGGGGTGTATCAAGCACACAGACTGTCATTCCTCTTTGCTGGGGTGTATCAAGTGCACAAACTGTCATTCCTCTTTGCAGGGGTGTATCAAGCACACAGACTGTCATTCCTCTTTGCTGGGGTGTATCAAGTGCACAGACTGTCATTCCTCTTTGCAGGGGTGTATCAAGCACATATACTGTCATTCCTCTTTGCAGGGGTGTATCAACGCACAGACTGTCATTCCTCTTTGCTGGGGTGTATCAAGTGCACAAACTGTCATTCCTCTTTGCAGGGGTGTATCAAGCACACAGACTGTCATTTCCCTTTGCAGGGGTGTATCAAGCGCACAGACTGTCATTCCTCTTTGCAGGGGTGTATCAAGTGCACAGACTGTCATTCCTCTTTGCAGGGGTGTATCAAGTGCACAGACTGTCATTCCTCTTTGCAGGGGTGTATCAAGTGCACAGACTGTCATTTCTCTTTCTGGGGTGTATCAAGTGCACAGACTGTCATTCCTCTTTGCAGGGGTGTATCAAACGCACAGACTGTCATTTCCCTTTGCAGGGGTGTATCAAGTGCACAGACTGTCATTCCTCTTTGCAGGGGTGTATCAAGCGCACAGACTCATTTCCCTTTGCAGGGGTGTATTAACGCACAGACTGTTATTCCTCTTAACAGGGGTGTATCAAGCGCACAGACTGTCATTTCCCTTTGCAGGGGTGTATCAAGTGCACAGACTGTCATTCCTCTTTGCAGGGGTGTATCAAACGCACAGACTCATTTCTCTTTGCAGGGGTGTATCAAGCCTTATGGATTAGGGGGTTCACAGAGGGAAATATTTGGACCTTTTAGCATATTTTCTGGACCTTTTTACCATTACCATTTTACTTTTTGTGGGGTCGTATGACCTTGTCGACACCCCACCCCCTTCTTCCCGCTACACCCATGTTTTGTTTGTTGTATATATATGGTACTGGGTGTGTCAGCATAGCAGTGTACTGGGTGTGTCAGCATAGCAGTGTACTGGGTGTGTCAGCATAGCAGTGTACTGGGTGTGTCAGCATAGCAGTGTACAGGGTGTGTCAGCATAGCAGTGAGTCTGGTAAAGTCATTGTTATTAACCATTACAAAAACTGCCAGAAATCATCTAGAATGAATTTGTGGTTCCGATGCTAATAGCATAAGGAACCTACACCTGTGTGCTGGCATGTGTATGTATGTTGTATGTATGTATGTTTGTGTGTATGGGTGCGTGCATGCATATGTATGTGTGTGTGTGTATGTCTGTAACAGCAAGCTTGTTAACACGATATCTCACGAATGATACTTTTAATTCATATCATATGTAGCACAAAGATAGCCCATAACCTGTAGACGTGACAGGGCTATTGTTTTTGGTGGTGATCTCATGCATATTAATGAGTAGGTGGGGCCTAATGTAAAATCTTGAAAAGTTCATATTTTAGAAACCACCTGTCTGTTATGTTTCATATTTGTTATAATTATGATGTTAGCTAGTGCGTACGTGTTCATGGTATAAAGACATTGTATTTCATTAACAATACTTGGCGGAGCAATGATAAACTGGATTCATGTCATATGTGGTACACAGATAGCACATGGTCTATATATGTGACCTATTGCATTTGGTGTCACACATACCAATGTGTAGGCACTGCTTAATGTTAAAATGCTCATATTTCAAAATGCTCCCACATGTCATATGTGGTACCTAGATGTGTAGGTGGGGTTTTAGGTAAAATTCTTAATACAGTTATGATTGTGCAACCGTATGCATGTTTTGCATCAAACAAGTGTTGTCAATAGGTTCTATTTTATTGATATGCATGGTGGACATGGCTTATTGATATATGTTATATAGCATATTTCATGATATGCAATGCCAGTTAGTATAAAACTTGAAAATCAACCAACAATGAAAGAATATATCGGAACCACTAAACAATTTGGTTTTGTGGTTATTTTCATGTATATGATGGCTAGAAGATTTCACCAAGTGTGTTGAAGTTGTGACCTTGCAGTGTACAGCGTGATGTCATACTTGCAACACAAATTCTTATGTTTCTAAAATTTTCTTTTTTTTAGAATGTGCGGTACTGTACAATGGCAGAATGATGGGCAAAGCATGTTCTTGTAAAGTGCATGTTGTATACCCCATCTCAATATTTCCAATAAATTAAAAAGGCAATTTGCTTTTCAAAGAAATACATACAAATTGTCTTGGATCTGCTACATCACACTGTTTTAGGCCTACACTGCAAGGTCACTTTTCAATGTAGGCTGTTAAGTCCATGCAGCATCTCCCGATTACAATGCATGTACTGTATATCAGTAATCCATCGACCACTAAATCATTGTTTCGTCATGAAAATGATCTGTTCTAGAAATGAGTGATTCATCACTCACATGGAATCCCCGCTGATTGTGTGTTCAATTTTCTTGGGATTTGTCTTACTTAGTAATTAACATGATTGAGGTGCACACGGTTGATCATGAAATATTTAGACAATTGCAAGGCATGTACTGTAAATTTGACCCAATAGGAAAATCGTACTGTATATTTTGCCATGATTAAATTAAATTATTTTAAGATTCAGCTCATTGTAATGTACTCAGGTGCAGTAGGTTTGCACCACTCAACAAGTTCAATATATTTTAGGAATTTTTAAATCTTGAAGTATTTTACTGTTATTTTTGATTTACTTTAATTTTGTAGAAAAGATAATCAAAAGAAGGTGCATGCATTTGGTTGAAGTCAACACGTTCCACAAGCTTATTACTGTACTGTATCACTGCTAGTAATTTTAGCTGAAAATAAATTATTCGTAAAAGATTTGCATACTGTATATATTGACTGATTAAGATTTCCAGTTTTTTAGTGAAATGTACAGTAGATCCTTTTCACTGTAGCACACCAGCTACTGTGTTTATACCAGCTGTGATCTGAGGAATTGCATACTGCAAAGTTACAAACTGTATGTAAACATACTATGGCTTAGTGTCTTTTCTATAGTAGATACCCCCACATGTACAGTACTCACACCCATAGCTTTGAAATTATGATCATTATTATTATCATTATTATTAAAAACATTTATATAGCACAAATACCATAAAATGATACATTTAAATACGCTTTACAAACAAATGAATCAATGAAAAAATAAGTTAAGACTACAGTAATTAAAAAATTGTGTAATTGTATTGTTGTTTCTATGGTACCCAACCCTGCAATTGCAGCAATGTATTGTTTCTTGCATGCATGAACCATGGTGGACAGATGCAAGTGATGGTTAATGAGTGGTTGAAGGATTGGTTCAGTTAGCGGTCAAGCAATGAGAACACCAACCAGATAACCAGACCAGTCATTTCTGCACAATGAGACAGAACTTACAGGATATCTTGTATACAAGGGGAGAAGGGGTAGCTTGGTTGGAACTTGCACATATCCATTTAATGAAGAAGCTATTAAAGTAGTTTCTTTGCCATTTTGTTTCTTTTTAGGTCTCTTACTAAAGTTCAACTTGCTAGACTACTGAACTGGTTTTTTAAAACTCAGTTGAGCAACGGCGTATGGATTCTATCTTTATAGTTTTGTCAACATGCCCAACATGGGCCAACACAGGAGCAGGAGGGGATTGGAGGGGGGGAGGGTATTGTGAATGGAAATCTGACAAAGCTATATGGGTAGGGCCATATTTGACTAATTTTATAAAGCATTGCTTTGGTGTATGATGTAGGAAGGAAATTTTATGTCACAAATCTGAATGGGAAAAAGGGTTTTTTCATTTGGATGTTCAATCAGTCAATCAATCAATCACTGATGTTTATTGAGATTAATTTCCAGAAATAAAAAAGAATGCACATACTGTACACCGAATAACAAACTATGCAATACACATTGAGGTTTACAGGGCGGCAGAGCATTCCAAATATTTGTGTGGTAGGGGGGGGGGGGGCTAATGAGGTCAGGTGACATGAGATAATAATATTTGGAGCTAATTATGTCGAGTAACTTGACAACACATATGTTTACCTGAAATTATTAGGTGGGAGGGGGGAGGGGTGGGGGGGAATGAAGTCCCCTTGCTATGCCGCCCCTGGGTTTGGTAAAGATTTAAAACTCTTGATCTGAATCAGTTGTTCTTCCTGTAAAAATGGTAGGAGATAAAAGGCAGCAGATTCACATACGAAAGAAGACAGGACTGCTACCAAACCATTCAATCAGCTGCAATATTTCCAATTTGTGATAGATATTGATAAGAACTTTGACATATATTCATAATTTATATTGAATTTACATAAATTGAGTTAACATTGCCTCTCAATGCCCATAACACTTTAATGACCATTACACTAGTTCTATCCAGATCAGTTTGGAACCATATATTTTCATTTTCATGCAAAATATGAATAGTGGTTGTGAATATGACAGATATAACGTTTCCTTCCACTTTATTTACCTATTTAACGGGTCACCTGTTTTCGCAGGACTGTATCGTTATGGCCTATTTTGTTTAGTTATGATTTAATTGTATATTTCCAAGTGAATGACCTCAAATAATATAATCTTGTCGCTTTGGTAACAAACCATATTGTAGATTGATGCTGTACCAACAGACCGTGTATGTGCATTTGAAACTGAAAAAAATTATCATCAAAGTATTGACTTGAAAATGATTGATTTAGTTTCAAATACAGTGCATTATTTTCATGCTGATTTTGGAAGGTTTACATGGAACAGCTTTACTTCCTGAACCGTACATCGTTCATCGTGAACAGATTAAAGTACTAAGTGTGTAATTATTAGTCCTAGCAAATTTTGAGAATAGAGCAGAATTTGTCATCTAATTTTCAAGTTAGCAGATCAAAATTTCAAGAATTTTCAATACAGACAAAATTTAGTACAGAGATACAGTAATATAGCTGATGGCATGCCTAATAATCGTAATTGTCTGAATTTTGTGCTTGCAAGTCAATAAGCTAGCGGTCCCAGGTTCAATCTCCCAGGTTCTTTATTCACAATTGGTTTGTCATACGCCCATGGACAGCTCCATATATATAACCTCAGCTGTTTAGAAAGGGATGTGAAATACCAACTTTTACCTCAAATTCAACTTGGCCTGACCTTTTCTAACATCTTGGAATGTGGATTGGGGGCACAGTATGTTAAAGTTTAAGAAATTCTTGTGGTCAGCTACATTTCTTCAAACTATTATGGCACAAAGATGAAAAAACATGGATTTACATCAGAAAATAGAAAACTATTCAACTGATTACAGAGCAAATTGTATGTGTTCACATTTAGTCTGGGAATTTAAAGAACTACATGTATAAAAGAGTGACTTTTGGATGATGGTTCCCTAATTTAAATGATTTGAGAAAATTTAGTGAATGTTGCCTTTAAATAAGATGTCACAAGGTTTTGGTTTCTCGGGTGATAATGAAGAGAATGAAATTGACACCTGGGATTAGGCTGCATTCCTTTTCTAGGTCAGCTCCTTCCTTTTCTGTAAAGTTTGTTTAATTTCAGTTGTGGAGCTGCCCTGTCCTCCTCCATTCCTCATTATGCCCCTAATGCTACAACAAAGGATGTCAGCATAACCATTTGAAAAGCAGCATTGCACCGTCCATTTTGTCAGGTTCTAGATTAACCACACTGGTACTATTGACCCGATGTTGACCTAACAACAAAAACTTTCAACAATTTAAATCTGAATGTGTCTCTAAATCAAATGTGGGTTGATAATTAAATGTGGGTGGATACTCATATTTGATGCACAGTAAGATCAAAAATTATCTAAAATGATGGCTTTAAACAGGATGACATGTCAGTCTCTGCTGTCGTTATTGGGAGTGGTATGCAGCAAGGTACAGTACTGTAGGTAGAAATGATGTTGAAAAATAATGAGGTGTGATGCAAGTTGTTCAAGCAGAGACCTGCTATCTAAATAGCAGGTCCCTGGTTCAAGATCAATGAACATGAAGTCCAGTGATGTACTATACTGTACAATAGGCAGTTAGAGAAAATATATCCATACCCCTGCCCCCACCATCGACCCCCCCAGGAATTCCCAGTTCCTCAAGGAGGAGGGGGGGTATGGATATTTTTTGGAACTGCCCAATGTTCATTTTCTCCATGATTCATTAGGAACCAAAGATACTCCATGTTCTGTCAAAGTTTGAATGCAGTAGATTCCTACTTAATGTAATTGATACAAATATACATCTAATTGAAATAATATACTTCTGCAGAAGGAAAATAATAAGAGGAAAAATGGGATAAGGAAAGGGGGAGAAACAAAAGGAAAGGGAAGAAAAGGTGTGCAAGGAAGAAAGAAAAAATGGTTTTGTTATTGTTGTTGGAGTATACACACAGACACTTCTTCCAAGACTGTCTGTGCATAGTCCCAGAAAGTAAAATACTTTTTCCACCCCTGCTAAACAACACCCTGTCCAAAGTGGGTAAAATGGGTTGATTGAAATGTCTATAACCATAGCTACTGTATATAATACTAATACTGTATTACTTTTATATCAAAGCATTGTGTAACTTTCAGCTTTGGTGTGTTATACATCTGCTTAGACGATCACCAGATTATTGGACCACAACAAAGTATTATTTTTCATGTTTGCCTCATCTGTGAATTATACTGGTTTGTGGTTTTAATTGGACTAAACATTTAAAGTGATGGATCATTCAGAAGAAAATGATATTTAAATGAAATTAAAGTGAAAATTAAAGATTTACTGGGCAGATAAACACAAAGTACTGAGTAAGAAGAGAAAAAGTACATCAATCAACTGATGGCAGAGTGGACATTTATACATTCACAGAATTGTGATTCCCCGTGTGGATTTGAATATCTTTGCGCCAATCTATGGTTCCAGTGGTTATAACAGCAAGTAAAACAGAATTTGCAGGATGAATGATTTTTTTTCATTAAAAAAAACAAACAAAATCTGTAATTTGTTTATAAAAGATTTCTTGTGTTAGCAGTAGTATATCAAATATGTGCTCTAAAAACATCCCATGTGTAATTGTGCGATGAATAGTACATTAAATGCAAAAGAGGGGAGCATGTGAAGATGTAGTTACTACATCAATATTATTTCTGTCGTAATTTTTCATAGAAAGATTTTTGACACCTTTATCCAGAACGGTGTAAAATTTTATAATTATTTCCAACTCTGTGCTTTGGAATTTAACTTGTTATTAAAATGAAGTATCTCTAAGATTGGGGCTGTATAAATTGTTTTTTTGGATCTTTTTCTTCAGTCAGTAGTTATCATTCGGTAACATTAGGCCTAAACTGATGAAAACTATGATACCGTTACAGAAATATTAGCTTGCAGCAAGCTTGCAGCACGATAACATTTTTAGCTGGCACAAGCACGATTTGGGAAAAATTACTTTGCGCAAGCTAGCAAAAACTATCTGCAAGCTTGTGCAAGCTAACAAAACTTTCTGCAAGCTTGCGCAAGGTAACAAATATCTTATGCTAGCTTGCACAAGCTAATGTTAGCTTGCGCAAGCTAGCAAGTTAGTATTTGTTCCAGATACTAGCTTGCAGCATGTTTGCTTTAAGCTTGCAGCATGCTTTCTGCAAGCTTGCAGCATGCTTGCGCAAGCTAGAAATTGTTAGCTTGTTGCAAGCATGCTGCAAGCTCAAATTTCTGTAATGGTAAGCCTACGGTAAAAACCTAGCTTAATGTATGCTAGTAGTGGTTCTGAAATAGAGGTATGAAAACATTTATATCATCCTCACGGAAAGAATACTATTATCTTGAAAATAAAGCAAATAATCTTGAAAATGGAAAATTTAGTTGCGCTTCTAAAGCACGTAAAAACTGTAAAATCATTTACATTTAAATCCTAATTATCGTTGTTCAGTGTTGTCTTGTGTTCGTGAAATATTTCATGGCAACAAAAAACAGGAACTTATTCTAAAATTTCACTTCCGGATCTAAAAACCGGCAATTTTAAAATATGTTGAACAATATGGTGACCTCCATAGGGTAGATGTGCCCTATTGTTTTTGATGGTAATGTCATGCATATTAATGCGTAGGTGGGGGTTTATGTAAAAATCTTGAAATGTATATATTTTAAAAACCGATGTCTGGTTTTTTCCCTTCATATTTGGTGTAGTTATGATGTTAGCTAGTGTACATGTTCATGATGTAAAAACATTAAATTGTATTAATATGTGTAGTGAGCAGGGCTTAATATGATTTGGTTTTTAAACACGGTATCTCAAGAATGGTAAAAAGGATTCATGTCATATTTGGTACACAGATAGCCCATAATCTGTTAATATGCCCTATTGTTTTTGATGTTGATATCATGCATTTTAATGAGTACGCGGGGCTTAAAGTAAAAATCTTGAATGTTCATATTTTAACAATCGCATGTCTTTTTTGCTTCATATTAGGCATGATAATTTTGTTGGTTATTGTGTACATGCTTATGTAATCAGCAGATGTCATTGATATGGTGGGCATTGCTTAATGTGAAAGTACTAAATGATGTAAACAGCATATTTTGTTTGTTTTTTGTTTTTTTCATATTTTGGATAATTATGATGTTAGCTGGTGTGTACATGTTTATGATGTAAAAACGTTAACTTTAATTAATATGCATAGTGGGCGAGGCTTAATATGATTTTGCTGAAAAGAGCTTATAAGTGCAGTATCTCAAGAACTGTAAACTAAATTCATGTCATATTTGGTACACAGATAGCCATGTAGATATGCCCTATTGTTTTTGGTGACGATATCATGCATATTAATAAGTAGGCAGGGCTTAAAGTAAAAATCTTTAAATGTTCATATTTTAACAACAGCATGTCGGTTTTGTTTCATATTGATGATGTAAACAGCGTACCCCATGAACGATGTATCAGATGGTCTGTACATATGTTCTAATTTTGTGGTAGTTAATATAAATGAGTAGGCGGGGCTTACTGACAAATTCTGGAAATAGGATAAATGAGCAATACTTTTTGCGTCATACTGTACTTGTAATGATAATGTTGTTAATTGTTGTCAATTTTTGTTATTGATCTGCATGGTGAGTTTGGTTTATGAATATATATCCTAGAACAAATATTTCATGATATGCAAGGACATGATAGTATTACAAATATTTCAAAGCAATCAGCTTATAAAAAAGAAGCATTGGAACCACAACACTTTTTGGTTCTGGTCTCCTCCTTTACAGATCTTAAAGTAGTTGTTGTTGAGAGTGATGTGTTATCCATTTCCTATTTGTTCAAAAGTACTTTTTAGGCATTTGATAAATAATTACTGTGGCATAGTTTTCATTTGAGTGTGGGGGAGAGGGGGCACTGCAGTTATGAAAACAATCAATGTTTCTGTTGGCTCACACAGGGGCATGATTGATTTTTTTTCCTGCATTTTCATCTCCTCACATTCCCCTCTTCCACTACCCCTCTCGAACTTCCACTTCCCCTCTCGAACTTCCACTTCCCCTCTCGAACTTCCACTTTCCCTCTCGAACTTCCACTTTCCCTCTCGAACTTCCACTTTCCCTCTCGAACTTCCACTTTCCCTCTCGAACTTCCACTTTCCCTCTCGAACTTCCACTTTCCCTCTCGAACTTCCACTTTCCCTCTCGAACTTCCACTTCCCCTCTCGAACTTCCACTTCCCCTCTCTAACTTCCACTTCCCCTCTCGAACTTCCACTTCCCCTGCCCCTATCTCCCTCTCCTATCCACAAGGAAACTACTGGTGACTTGTGAAAATGATGAAGCTAAGTATTGTAGCCATCTTATTTCTTAACCTCTGCCTTTATGTTATTTCATATCCTGTGCCTTAAGTATCTCCATGGTCTGATTCATACTTTCCAAACAAACTGAATATAAATAAAAGAAAATAAGTGAAAATTGTATACTTTATTTACAAGAACAAATTTGTTAGTTAGTTCCTTATTACAGATAGCCAAAATAAATATGACAGTAAGTTTTTTTTTCTTTTGTGCAATTGCATTTAGATTTTTGAAATACTTCGTTTTTATTGTATATTTATACGTTAGGTGCATTTTTCAATGAATACAGAAACCCTGTGCAGTGTACGAGGAACTCCTTGTTTTGATTTGGAAAAATGACAAAGAATGGAATTATTATTTTTTCAAGATATATTGGAATATATCATTATTACTGTATGCCATTATCAGAACAATGAGTATGTTCAATTAAAAGTGATTGAATAGTAATTTCACAAGGTATTACATTTCAGATTAAAGGATGAAATTTAGGATTCATAGCTGTTATAAAGTCACGTGTCATCAATTTGCCCTGTTTGTTGTGTGACTGTCAGAAAGAAGTGTAAAATAAAGTGCTGATTCATATACAATAATATATGGTAGCTTAATAGGTGCGCAAACTTGTCCTGTGCCACCCAAAGTTAGGTTGAGTAATTACCTTCCCATCTTTGAATCAGATGCCAAAGCACAAACAGGAATAGACTTCCCTATCACTTTCAGTGACTGAGATTTCAGAAAGAACTCTACAGGAAGATTGAGGAAACCCTAGTCATTCACAGTATCAGAAATTCAACATAACTTGATATAGATTGATCATAACTTGATATAGATTGATCATAGCTTGATATAGATTGATCATAGCTTGATATAGATTGATCATAACTTGATATAGATTGATCACAGCTTGATATAGATTGATCATAGCTTGATATAGATTGATCATAACTTGATATAGATTGATCATAACTTGATATAGATTGATCATAACTTGATATAGATTGATCATAACTTGATATAGATTGATCATAACTTGATATAGATTGATCATAACTTGATATAGATTGATCAGAACTTGATATAGGTCTATCATAACTTGATAGAGATTGATCATAACTTGATATAGATTGATCATAACTTGATATAGATTGATCATAACTTGATATAGATTGATCATAACTTGATATAGATTGATTATAACTTGATATAGATTGATCATAACTTGATATAGATTGATCATAGCTTGATATAGATTGATCATATCTTGATATAGATTGATCATAACTTGATATAGATTGTTCATAGCTTTATAGATTGATCATAAGTTGATATAGATCTATCATAACTTGATAGAGATTGATCATAACTTGATATAGATTGATCATTACTTGATATAGATTGATCATAACTTGATATAGATTGTTCATAATAGATTGATCATAATATAGATTGATCATAACTTGATATAGATTGATCATAAGATTGATATAGATTGATCATAACTTGATATAGATTGATCATAACTTGATATATATTGATTATAACTTGATATAGATTGATCATAACTTGATATAGATTGATCATAACTTGATATAGATTGATCATATCATAACTTGATATAGATTGATCATAACTTGATATAGATTGATCATAACTTGATATAGATTGTCTATCATAACTTGATATATTGAGATTGATCATAACTTGATATAGATTGATCATAACTTGATATAGATTGATCATAACTTGATATAGATTGATCATAACTTGATATAGATTGATCATAACTTGATATAGATTGATCATAACTTGATATAGATTGATCATAACTTGATATAGATTGATCATAACTTGATATAGATTGATCATAACTTGATATAGGTTGATCATTGACTTTCAAAAGCTAAAAGTACTATTTTCACAATTTGGAAACTGATCTGCTCATATGTTAATACTCCTGTCCCCATAATAGAAATAGCTTCATGTCCATAGGTCCTTCAGTAACATTTACATGGTAAATGGCCACAACACTTATTATTATGTATACAGTACATAAGTTGAAGGATTAAGATATTTCAGATTCAAGGTACTGTATGCGCACTTTGCATTTTATCAGATGCAACAGTTGTAGTAGAAGTTTGTCAACGGAGGTGGCATAAATGTCTGTTGACATTGGTTATGTGTATCATTTCTTATACTTACAAACGATTAACTTGAAATGACCCAATAAATTCCATCTCCCGACATAACTACGAGTATGACGACATGAAATATAGCCCACTTGGCAGCCAGAGTTGCTTTGTTTGCTGAGGGTAAGATTCCTTGTAGCGACTTTGAAATCTTTCTGTCGCCACTTAGGGAAACTGGAATACTTGTTGGTTCTTGTCCATGTGATAAAGAATTTAGAGTACTCGGCTGCTGGTAAAGATGATGGATACATACTGTACATTTGCCGTTGATAAGATTATTGTTTTTCGCAAGGATGCAGAACACTCAGAACTTAAATAGTCTGATATTTGTCCTCAAGAACGATGTATATCCTAATATCCCTGGTTTGAGGGATAACAACACTTGTAAAGTGATTGAGTAACTGGAGGATTCCATTGAGTTCTCAGTTTAGTTTTGTCAAATCTTGTTTTGGGGATTTGGAAGGTGCAGCATGGTGTCAGAATACTGAATGGGCATGCTGTAAAAATTGGAGATATGAACATATATAAATGATATATTCATGTGTACACCAGTAACTGCCACACCATGGACAAGGGTAATACAGTAGAATATACAATATGCCATAAGTACAGGATTGTACAGACAAGGGCGACTTAAAATGTGTATGTTAGTTTCCAATTTTATTTTTCCTAATTCTTTGGTGATAGGTAGAAAAACACTTTTTTTAACTTTCCTAATGAAAGATATATGAGTACAAACAGTTTATTTCACTTTATACCAGTTCCCCCCCCCCCCTTCCCCTTCAAAAAAATAAAAATAAGTAAACATACAACTTTATCATGCATAGGTCCATGGTGACCCTTTTCTGGAGAATTGTTGTTTCTTTCATTTCTAATAGATCTCTTGATTGATTTATTTGATTGGTGCCCAGGCATGGAGACTGATAGATAGCACCAGGGAGCTATTAACAGAGCGCAATGATAGAATGAAATCAGAATGTAAAAGAGGGATTCTCTTCTTGACCTCCGCCAATAAATCCGAACAAACTATTAACGTCAACTCCTCGGTGGTAATTACTTAGCTTGTCGGCGCATGCTTGGTGATTGTGTAAAGATTTTGACCAATCAGAAATGTTGGATTGTATCATATTTCTAATTTCCATGGTATCCACGGTAACACGATATCTGGCCTTTAAGCCAAGTGAACAAAGATAATGTTAGTACAAATGGAAGAATCCAATGTGTGAGAGTCATAATGAATTGATAGGAAGTCTTTGTGTTGCGATATATTGTTTTAAAAATTCAGTTTGGATGTATGCAATTTTGCAAGCTACTAATTGCTCGATCAGTTGTATAAACCAATCAGCTGTATAAACCAATCAGTTGTATAAACCAATCAGCTGTATAAACCAATCAGTTGTATAAACCAATCAGTTGTATAAACCAATCAGTTGTGTAAACCAATCAGTTGTATAACCCAATCAGTTGTATTAAGCAATCAGTTGTATAAACCAATCAGTTGTATAAACCAATCAGTTGTATAAACCAATCAGTTGTATAAACCAATCAGTTGTATAAACTAATCAGTTGTATAAACTAATCAGTTGTATAAACCAATCAGTTGTATAAACCAATCAGTTGTATAAACCAATCAGTTGTATAAACCAATCAGTTGTATAAACCAATCAGTTGTATAAACCAATCAGTTGTATACACAACTGTAAATTTGTTTTATCCTATCTTGCAAATAATCATGGCAGTGGTTTCTATATGAGAGAACATTTTCAATTATTTTGCTGACTAATATGAAAAATCGTTGATTACTTTTAGTAGTAAATCTGTAAAAAATCAAGCATACTCTATTGTGTAATACTAAAAGAGAAAGTAAATATCAAGTATTCTTTGACATTATTGGTTTCGTATCCTTCATAGAATAAAAAGGAAAGAATAGTTGTTCGTAATTTTGTAATATTATTGTTAGTTGCCATCTTAAAACAAATGGTATGGGAAGTGTTTGTGTTTCCTTTATACATTGAGTTGAATTGATATGAAATTATTTAGTAAAATGATATGAATTTCCTTTCTCACTTTTAAGATAAGCACTGTTAGTTTTACTGTAGTATTAAAGTGTTATAAAATATGTTTACTTTAAATTAATTGTACTCTTTCTGTATAGAAACAATGAGCTTGCTTAAAGGATTAGTTGAGGGGTAAAGAAAGTCTTATTGTACATGTATATAAGAGGACTTCAAAAGAGAGAAACAGAAAAAAAGAAAGCATTCAAAGATCTTGTTCCGTTAAGGAGATAATCTAAGTTGAAAGTTTGGTATCATTTGTGAAGAAACGACTGAAATCAAGACTAGTTGTGATATCATAGCCTCAGATTCCTCAGTCTTTATGTATTTTATCATATTGTGTCCTGCGATTTTGTGGCTTAAAATTGATGGGATATGTCAAAAAAGTATTAAAACTAAATCTAGGAAGGGTATTTATAATATAAGATCAAGGAAAAATGATTCAAATGTGAAAAAATGTAATAAACTTTTTTTTAAATACATTAACAATTGTTAAGAATGTGAGGATGAAGACAACAACTTTCCATAGTAGATTTACTACACCAGTTATTTCTACATCAATAAGACAGAGCTTTAAACTTGAATATCTCCTTAACGGAATAAGATTTTTCAATGCCTTCTTACCATTTTGTTTCTTTTGAAGTCCTCTTTCATATAAGATGGACATACTTGACCAATGAGCTAATCCTTTAAGTTCATATGAGCCTGCAATAAGCTCGTTATTTTAAGGTTATAAATAAATATTTTAAGGTTATACATAAAGCTTGTATGAACTGTTGACAAGCTGAATTTAGGCTGAATTTTTTAGGTAATATCCGCGATACTGTAGTTTAAGTGTAGGAGCCCAATCTTGTTTTGGAATGGGGTACATGATGTGTTGCCCTAAAATTCAAGCACAACCGACTTTAGTTACAGCAGCCAAAACTAATCTTGTCCAAATTTTGCTCATAACTTGGCTCGGAAATATGTGATATTTATGGGAGGGGGACAATTACCACCCTGTACCCTGGCCTTCTGTGCATATGCCTGATATAGTATGCTCACAGGAAGTGTAGTAAAACTAGCTATGACATACTGTACCCACCTATACTATCTGGTATACAGTACCTATCTGGTACCAGGTCCTCTTGAGGCTCTGATTGTCATGGTCCTCCAACTAGCTGTATCTTCAGCTACCCATGATAAAATGCTGTACTTTGCCCTACTCCATCTCTTGATCGCTCTATACCATGTTCTTCTTGGTGTACCTCTTTTTCTCCTTCCTGTTCTATTATCTAACAGCTGCATTTGGAAACTCAGCAATTAAATATGGACCTGGATTTAGGGCTTGAAAAGACCAGATTATTTCAAATATGTTTGTGACCAAAAT
Organism: Chiridota heheva; assembly: GCA_020152595.1. Classification (NCBI taxonomy): domain Eukaryota; kingdom Metazoa; phylum Echinodermata; class Holothuroidea; order Apodida; family Chiridotidae; genus Chiridota; species Chiridota heheva. The sequence continues at coordinate 1,518,177 of JAIGNY010004509.1, forward strand.
ACATGTCTAAATGTGAAAGTAAAAAAGTGATTGGTTTTTTATGTCAAATTTTGAAAGGTTCCTTGAATCATTGAAATCACAAATAACCAGCCAATGCAGTATGTACAGTAAATGACAGTTTTGGCATGCTGGGACCAGTGTCACATTTTGCCTTGGATTTCCTTGATATTGCTACAAGATTTGCATTTGGCTACTTGCACTGCCACCAGGGAGTTCCACCCTATTCAGTACTAAGGCACAGTACAGGTAAAAATTGCCACTCACTAATGAGTGTGATATGTCAATGCAGATTAACTTTCTGAAATCTTGTAATCACTTCTGAGAAATACATTATATTAAAGTTCATCTATCATGAATAAAATGTGGCGTCATACATTTGATTCCAAATCAATTACTGATTGGCCTATCAGTATAAGTGCACATCAGACCATTGTGTATCGACCAGAATTGAAATATATCTACTTCCACATTAGAAATGATATCTGGCCTTTAAGCCTGGAAAGATTATGTTATTATATGTTTGCCATTATATTGAAGATTCTTTTCCTGGAACCATATCCACATGAAGTCTGCCTCATCGATTCTTGTCTACGGCAAGAAATAAACCTAACTACTCCAGTGGAGATGCAGTAGGTGGTATTTGACTCATATATGATAATCACCAAATGTCTTCGTACAGACATGAATCCAAGATGCACTGTGGGACTTCAAGCATGAAGATCGTCTTCCTCCATGCTTCAAGATAAAGGCACCCAGCCAAATTAAAATTTAATATGATGTACAGTATGACATACTGTACATCATTATTCATATTTAATATACAGATTTTTCAGCTGCCAAATTTGAATCCTAATCCGTTGGCTAGGTGAGAAATATAAGTTTTTACATCTCATTACTCTTATTGATGACACACTCCTCGGTTGCACACATGAATATTTTTTTTAGTTCGTAAACAACATCTCCAGAAAATGTTGCTCCCAGAATGATTCATCATCGAGTGAAATCAAATATGTTCTGATTACGCTTCAAACTTGCCTGAAGACGATGCCGTTGCGATTACATTAAATTTTCAGCTTATAAGGAAAAATTACTAACAGAAAATGGCAATTTATATCTGTAAGATCAAATTGGGTGTATTTTCATGTAAAAGCTTCAAGTATTTGTTACCTGTGGCAATTTGTTGGTTTGTTGACTGAGTATGCGGAAAATGTGAAGCAGTATCTTATTTGATCACAAATGTGCACGCTCTTACAGTCCTATCAAATTACTGTTTTCAAATGATTTAAAGTGTTCGTCCGTAGAATTCAGAGTCACATTTGTGCTATTTATAACTGCTATCATGAAAGTATTATTGCTTTTATTAACCTACTTACAAATAGAAGTTGTTTTAAAGGAAAGGTATCGTCCCATAAATAAATTCAAAAGTAAACATTGCTACATGTACAGTATGTTTGGTCCGGAGTATGTGTGATTGATAACATCGCAGATTTCTTGCGATAAATAAGAAAATTGAAAACCAGAAGTGACGTTAGCAGCACGGCGGCGTTCCCTTTGTGAATGTATTTATGGAGCGATACCTCTCCTTTAAAGGTGCATGTACATGGACAGGTAGGAGGCATCCTTAGCCAGTTTGGGAGATCTCCTGAAAGTAGGGGATCTCCAACTTTTAGGAGATAAAATATGTTCGTGTTTCAATTAATACTTGACTCATAATCAATGTAATTTTCTTCGATCTTCATGTGAAGATAGCTATATATAGAGGCCTGGTAAGTGGTCTTCTACATTTTAGCCACTTGACAGCAAGTAATCAAAGAATTCAGGTCAAGGTCGGGATTTCCAAGCTGAATTTTTCAAAATATACATGTAAACTGTGAAATTTATTGAAGCAACATATTTTTGTTCATTTACTTTTAAAGTACTGAATACTCATTTCCCATGTGGTGTTGAACTTGGTAGAACAAATTTCCCAACCATTTTAAATTTTACCTACACACTAAGTATGTGGAAGAGCATAGGTGCATGATGGACATTATCGCATAATGGCTGCCCCCATAGCTTTTCTATCTCCTACTTCTTGGAGATATTACATCCATTACATTACTTTTAGGAGATCTCAGGACTGACTGTTAGCTTAATTTCTATAGAAATCATTCATTATTCATATAAGCAGAACAAAATTATCTCAAAATTGGATAAATTTTTTACCTTTTTCAGTTTTGTAACCTAATGTTTATGGCTTAGTATGGAAATATGTGATATATGAATGAGTAGACCTGCATTTATTTATTTAAACTATTTATTTTAATTTCTGTGCAATTTTTTTTTGAAAAAACCCTCCCAGCTAATTCTAATGATGATTTTTGGATCTTTACCATATACCCCCTGGACCCCCACCTCCAATCAACATCATCTGTAAAGACCTCATTATTTTCAATGCTTGAAATTTTACAAAGAAGTACATAAAGATTTAAAGCGGTATTTTATTCAATCATGCATCATACATTTTGCATATGTTGAAAGATACCACAACTTTAATCGGCCATATCTTTAAACATATCGTCCTTCTTTCCGCGTAGTGACGAATGTAACGTTTCGAGAATTCAATGAAATTCAATTCCGCTTAGTGATTAATGTTTTTGAAGCTTATTTATATTAAATTTGACAAAAACAATAAAATTAAGTTCATATTTGAAAAGATTCAATGTATTATTTCTTCTCCTCAATGATATATAAATTTACACGATATGTTTAAAAAAAAGTAGAAATTGTTACTGCGCTTCAAACATTTCCAAAACATTCATCACCAGGTCATTATGCGGAATAAGATTTGAAAATGACATTTGTCACTATGCATTTTAAGATTCGTCGCTATGCTGAAAGTGGGACGATATAAACATGGTATCTTCAAAAATGACAGACTTGGATCTCTGCCTTTAGTTCCTTAATTTACATAATTAGTGATCAGAGCTTAGATATCGCGATATGGTAATACAGTACATAATAATTGTGTCCATCATTAGCAATACCTAATTTATCCATTTATCGATAGTCACAGCTCTAGAAGTCGCATGGTGTAATTACCATCTAATTTTTTGAAAATTTAGTTACATAATGCAAATTTATTAGCTATTAAATTGTCGTTGATTACTTTCAGTGGTAATTTAATACCAGTTTCACTGAAAAATCCTGCATATTGTGCAACACTGAAAGGGAAAGTCACTATCATAAACATTCTTGACATTGGATACATATCCTTCATTAATAGTTTTATTGTAAATTAGCATCTTAAAGCAAATAGCAATAGATTGTGTTTGTGACGTGTCCTTTTTAACTGCTTTGATATAAATTATTTAGTGAAATATAAATGAATTTGTTGTCTCTTCTTTTTAAGATAAGCTTTATTATCCCCTCGCCAATGAAGTTGGTGAAGAGGGATATAGCATCTTTACCGCCTGTCCAGTTAAGGATGGAATGATGAGTTGGTTTAGAGTATATTTGGTAGATGAGTGGATGACAAAAGGTGGGTTGGGGTAGTAGGTCAATGGATGATGGTGAATGGGGGGTTTTGGTGAATGCGGGATGGTAGGTGAATGGCACGGTGATGGGGCATGTTGGGAAATAGAGGATGGCAGGTGAATGGAGGATTGTAGATGAATGGGGGATGGCAGGTGAAGGGGGATGGTAGGTGAATGGGGTATGTTGAGGTGATAGAAGTGAGGGAATGGGAGTGAGAGGAAAGAATTTGGGTGGAAGATGGGTGAATGATTGGTGGATGCAGGAATTTGGATAAAGGTGAGATGGCATGGGGGATAGGATAGGATGAAATGTGGGATAGGGTGGGATGGCATGTGGGACAGAATGGCATGTGGGACAGGGTGGCATATGGGACAGGGTGGCATATGGGACAGGGTACCATTGGACAGGGTGGCATATGGGACAGGGTACCATTGGACAGGGTGGCATATGGGACAGGGTACCATGGAATGTGGGACAGGATGTCATGGCATATAGGACAGGGTGGAATGTGGGACAGGGTGGCATGGCATGTGAATAAGGTAGTGTCATGGCATTTATGACAGGCTGGAATGGCATGTTGGACAAGGTGGGATGGCATGGGGGACAAGAGTGTAGACAGGATGGCATGTCATTTGGATTTCAGGTGGGATGGCATATGGGACAGGGTGGGTTAGCATGTGGGATTGAATGGAAAAGCCTGTAGGACAGGGTGGGATGGCGTGTGGTACACGGAGGGAAGGGATGTGGGACAAGGTGGCTTGGTATTTAGAACAGGGAGAGATGGCATGTGGGACAGGGTGGCATGGAATATGGGACAGGGTGGCATGGTATATGGGACAGGGTGGCAAGGCATGGGTGGGATGTCATCTTGATTGCAGGTGTGATACATCATGTTGTGAAATGGTATCTGGATTTCATGTATGATTTTCTGTAGGGAGGGAAGTAGCATGGTATGATATGTGAACAGAGGGTGGCATCCGATGGCAGGTGTGACAGAGGCTGGAAAGCATGTTATTAGCAGCGAGGGGATGTGTGTGTATAGTTTGTGATGTCTGGTTATATCTTTAAACATAATTTAATTTTTTATTTTTTTTAAATCAAAGACTCAGATTCTTGTTTTGATGCTTTTTTGATAACTTACTATTTAACAGAAGAAATTGTACAAGTGTCCATAGACCTTTAAGAATGTTGTATGCTGCATATATACTCCACCATCTATGGCTGTAACAGTATAACATTTATTTCAATATGTTTAAATCACAATCTGCATGAGGATTGCCAGGTCTGCCACATGTTTACTGGCCAATTATTCATTGAAAATCGGGCAAAAAACAGCCAAATCAGTTTCCAATGGACTGAATCATTGAAAGAAGTTCCAAATGATGTAAAATACAAGATCAAGATTTATATTTGTTTTTGCTTCACACAACAGTTTTCACAAAGTCAAATGGAAACAAATATTATATGATTGTATATTAGGGGTTTCAACGCTCTGACAGCACAAATGCTTTAAATGTATGCAAGTTATTGTTTCATGAACTAAAAGTAAAATTAAGGAAAGAATAAGTTTAGTTTATTTAGCATTATATTCAAAACTTCCAAAATCAGCTAAAATTTGGCTGGTACTAAACAATTCTACTGGCCAAACATGTGTCAAAATGGCCAAATTTGCCATATTTGGCTGGTAAAGGCCAATATGGCAACACTAATCTGCTCTGCATAATTCAAGCTGACAGGCCAGCATAAAGCTACATGTACCTTGACCTTTGAATTTGAGGTGGGAGAAATTAATACCCTCATTAACTTGTTAGCCCAAGTCTGCTGGGCTTGTTGGCTTAAGGTCTACTGAGAAGGTTTGGACCTGGTTATCTGTGATAAGATGATGAGTCTCAAGGTGACAGACCTTGTCACAATAAAGCTGTGAAACAAAATGGAATTTAGGAGGGACCGGTCAGTGCAGGCATGGAAGTAGAAGAGAGTAGGAATTGCAATTTCCTGGTCAGTGCAGCAGAATGACAGAGCGATGTCTTTTTTTTTCAAAAATCGAACCCCTGATACGGGCCCTGATATGACCATCTGACAGTTGATTTAGTGTTGTTGCAGACATGATGGGGTGTAAACATTCGGCTATCACATTATAATACATCAAGTTATAATTTACATTTCAATCATGGTAAGATAGAAAATGGTTTGAAGTTATTTGTATCTAAGTGTGGATTGATATTCAACCAATTTTAAACTAAAGAATGTCAAAGTTTTGTTTTAAAAATGACTGTATAAATCACCTACTGTGCATGTATAAATGGGACAAGGGAAGGGAAAAATTAGACTCCCTCCTTATCACTTAAAATTTAGGTTAAGTTCAATGGAAGGATGTTGGCAAAATTAATGGATAGACTTAGCTAAAAGAAGGTATTAAAAAGAGCCCAAAAAGCATGAAAAGTAATATAAAAAATGGTCAGAAGCATAATTTTCACACCAAATTTTAATGAAACTCTGGGCATGTGGCACATGGATAAGAAATTGTCCTTTGGGTAAAAATTTGTCTTTGGAAATTGGTGGATGTATTCAGTGATATAGATGCACCACCTTGCAGTTTTCACACATATATGTTAGTCAAGTGAGAAGTTGTCTTCTGTTCATGCAATTTTGATGTCAAACTATTTATTCAAATTAAACAATTGAAAACAATTAAAGACAATTTTGATAATGTATTGTATGTTATAAAACACATGCATGTTTTATGTTACAGAAATAAAGTTGGATGTATGCAGAAAGGCTGGGCTGTGTTGTTACATCATGTTTTAATACTATAACAGACAGATTTGGCATATGAAAAGCATTTCTAGGTAAGGGATGAAATCAGGATTGTTGAGGAAGGGAGGGGGAAGAAGAAAAAATGTCATTGCCAAACTTGGGAGACTTTATCAAGTGTGGCGAGTACTACAGTATAATGATATTTCTTTCACCACAATTATTTTTTGCAGGCGAGCAGGCAAATGGTTTTTGCAACCCTGGATAAATTGCATTCCTGAGGGGAAATATTCCCCACCTCTGCCTTAATGTTATCACTGGGTTTTATGATGGAGAACAGAAGGATTATAAAACAAGAAAGTTATAAATTTATAGCAAGAGTTTGATCCAAAAAATTGGAATGAGAAGATTTACATAGATTTTTATATTATTTTGAGTATCTTTCATTCCTGATGAAATAACTTATGATGTGTATTTATTTCTTCTTGTGTTTCAGGTTGCACTGGGTCATGAAATAGGCCTTGGATCACCGTGTCTTAAATGTGGAGATGGTTGTCCGGGACTTGATCTTCACTTTTGGAGGTACATTTTGTGTTAATTATATTGGTTTATGCTTTTATTGTTATCTCAAATGGAGATCAATGATAAGTGGACAAAATTGTTGTATATTGTAAAATTCATATTTTGTTACAAACCTTCAGCTTTTGAAAATAGTGTATTTAGATTTCGAGCCAATTTTGATAACATTTTTCACATACTGACAATAATGTATGTAAAGTTTGTGTTGTACGAACAGGAAGAATTCAAGCTTAAAGGAACACTTGACAAAAAAGTGATGGCATATTTTTAGGAGTCCCCAAAAATTGAATGCTTATTTAGCAGGCAACGGTATGGCAATTTTCTGGTTAATATGAATATTTAAGTGACCTTTGCCCTCACACCGTCTGCGGGCTATGGATGCATGAAGTTTATTGATCTGTAACGGATAATATACATCTGTGAAATTTGCAAAAACGAACACCCCTACTTTCGGTCTAGTGCTCTTTTTAATTTGTGTATGTAATTCTTTATCTTTCTTTTCTGAACTTCATTCTTTGAAATTGATGAGAGTGGGCATATGGCTAAGACTAACATTTTGTCAGAATCAGTTTAATATTCTCCTTCAAATAATTGTGGTATTAAGATTGAAATAAAAGGATTTACTTTAGCAATAGAGAGGCATTTATAATACACCTGAAAATTAAAAAAGCTGTAAAATTGGTCAATTTTTTCACTGACGTTGATAACATTTATTGTTATTTATTTTCATGTTTTTTTTCTTCTTCTGGATTTTAAAGCAATTAAACCTCTGAGCAATTACCTCTTTAGATATCTTTAAGGTACTGTAATTTAGTCATCAGAAGTTAAGATGTAAGAACCCATACATCTTCTGCATTATTCATTAAGTGTAAATTGTGCCGTAAGAAGTTCAACATTGTGTGATTCTCCTCATATGACACATGAATGTATGACACATCAGTAAAACCCAGAATTGAATAATTCTCTTCGTTATCTCATTTTCTTGATAATATTTCAGAATTGTCGATAATAATGTCGGCTGCAAGAACATTTGGATGTAGATGATGTTGGTTTTTACCCTTGGGTGCCATTAACATCAGTCAATTAATTTGCAAATTTGTTTAATGGATCCTTTCTACTTTTGATATTGAGGGGTTTGTAAGATAACTTGAACAGATGGTATTGTATGGTGCTAAGGTTTATGATGCGGTTGAGTGCATGATAGGCCATCTCAATGATAAGATTAGCACACTCATGTCAGGTTTACTAGTTGACTTTATTCCTTTTGTCCTCTTTGGTGTTCTCAAAGGGAAGATTCATTTTCAAATTGACATTTAGTTTCATAAATGTAGGCCATGAACTGAAAGAGTGTGTGTACTCATTTTCTTCTTGAGTTGATGATTGATAAGTTGACCATGATGAATGTACAACTGCAAAGTTTTCTGTTTCATTTTGTATCAATTAAAGAGCATCAAGTTCTGAGTAGATCATAAAGTCTTCACTTTTTGAAGAAAAAAAGGATAAGGCTAAATTTGAGTATTTTTTAATATATACACAAAATTTGTGATGTCTAAATTTGAATTCAATAGTTAAAAATCAAAACAAAGTTGGACAGAGGTTAAGGGAGGTCATATTTTCATCATTCTTGAAGTTATTGTTTGTTGTTTTCTTCAAACTTATTTTAGGTGGGAAATATAAATGCATTGCTAGATTCTATTTTATTACTTTCCTCAAATGTCAATTGGAGTTATGAAGCCACAAAATATCAGGAAAAGTATTGCAGATTACAGGAAGACTTGAGGAGTGTGAGCATTGTGAGGCTGTAATGCAACCACTCCTTTGCTTGGAGTCATTATAACAGGATAAGATTTTTGAATGCTTTCTTCACTATTTTGTCGTTCATATCAGATGAGCAATTGACCACTAAACTATATTCCTTTAAGGCCCCTGCTCACATTTAAACAATGGTATAAACATTTTAAGTTAATAAAGTAAGGGTTTAGGGAATTTAAGTTTTTATTGTTTGTCAGTCCATGACAGCTCCCTGGTAATAGGAGGCCAAAACAATAATATTTCCCGATGCTGCTGTTACTGAGAGTGTACCATCAGGAAATAAATGTCTTGATTTATGTGTATAATTTGTTTAATAATGATGCTGATAGAAAATTAATTTTTGATTAAATACGAAAAACAAAATTATTTCATCACATTTGTTTTCTTCATTTTTTTATAAAAATTGTATGTATTTTGTCCTCATACTATAAGCGTTTTAATTAATATTATTGATTAATTCATTAAATGTTTGTATTATTTCAACATTCTAATGGAATATTACAAGTTCATTCAAATTGGTTTTAATCAAATTAAATGCATAGTTTTGAACAGTGTCATAGTAAATAACCCAAAATGTGGGGAATTTCAATTAATTTCATATAATTTAAGACTATTAATTATTCTTTTAATTATGTGTTTGTTTGTCTTGTTATTCAAATTATACACATTTTAGCTAGAATCTTACAACTGTCAGCTTAATTATTTATTTTAAGTACACTGAAATAATTTCAGATTTACACACTTCCAATAAATTGTCTCACTTTTCGTCAATGTTAATTAATTTTTAAGGTCGTTAATTAGACTTTCTCTTTATTAAGTCCTTAAATCATGATTTTATACATGACTAAACCATTTGCTAAGAACACAGCTTATTTGGTTATAAAACTGCATTTAAATCAAATTTAGCCAATTTGACATTAAAACGCATTTGTCCCACTTTTCCCAATTTAATGTATGTTATGGTTTGTTTACATGTTAACTGTCATTAATTCTTTAACGATATCATATTTTTAATCATTAATTTTTGTTGTTAAAAAAACAATGTACAGAACAAGAAAATACTTAATATCAGTGGTAAAGTAACATGTCTAAACATTTGTTGTGCTTTAAAAATGCTTAATTCTTCAAAATTGACCAAAATTTGGCCAAATCTGATTGTCATGGACACAGCAATTAAATTTGGGATAATCCAAGTGACAACTTTTTTTTTCTCATAACTTGAGAACCTGTCACCTATTTACATGATTCTTTTTTTAATTGTTCCTACAACGACCATTTTTCATTAATTCCTATTTATAAACACTTACATGCCATTTTGAATTTTCACTATAACCTCCCTACTGGTAAGTTAAGTCTCAATTCTACACATATTAAGCCTCAATTCTACACATATTAAGCCTCAATTCTACACATATTAAGCAAACAATTGTACAGTAAATAGAGGAGGTACAAAAAGATATAACACTACCAAACAAATGACTTTGTTCTTTCAAGGTGTTATTTTTCTGTTATGCCCTAAGTTTTAGCAGTCCAACATAGCAATTTGGAAGAAAGATTTTTGATGACATCATAAAAGTTTATGCAATAAACAGAATAGAAAGTCTGTCATATGAACTCCCTGGTCATACTGTATGTAATGTGTATGAATATAAAACATACTGTGGTGTAGGACAATTTTTTGGTTCTGATGCTCATAACATAAGGAACCTATGCAGTCATGCTGATGTATTTATGTAAACTATGTATGCATGTATATATGTGTATGTATGTATGTATGTGTATTTGTATGTATGTGTGTATGTGTATGTTGGATGGATGTATGTATGTATGTGGATGGATGTTTGGATGGATGGATGGATGTATGTGTGTGTTTGTATGATGGATGTTTGTATATGTATGTATGTATGATATGTATGTATGTTTGTATGTATGTATGTGTGTGTGTGTGTATATGGATGGATGTATGTTTGTATGTATGTATGTATGTATGTATGATGGATGGATGTTTATGTATGTATGTTTGTATGGATGTTTATGTATGTATGTATGTATGTGTATGGATGTATGTTTGTATGTATGTATGGGTGTATGTATGTGTGTATGTATATGTGTGTATATGTGTGTACTGTATGTATATGTGTGTGTCTGTGACAGCAAGCTTGTAAGTATGATATCTCAAGAACGATACACTGGGATTCATGTCATACTTGGTACACAGATAGTCCGTGGTCTGTAGATGTGGCCTATTGTGTTTGGTGGTGATGTCATACATATTAATGAGTTTGATGGGCTGTAAAAACCTTGAAATGCTCATATTTGAACAACTGCATGTCTTTTTTTGTTTCATATTTGGTATGATTATGATGTTAGCTAGTATGCACATGTTCATGGTATAAAAACATTGAATATCATTAATATGCATAGTGGGTGGGGCTTAATTTGCTGAAGAGAGCTTGTAAGCGTGTTATCTCAATAAGAGTAACCTCGATTCATGTCATATTTGGTACACAGATAGCCCATAATCTGTAGATGTGCCCTATTGTTTTTTATTAATGATGCCATGCATGCATGCATGTTAATGAGAGAGCAGGGTTTAAAGTAAAAATCTTGAAATGTTTATATTTTAGCAACCACGTGTCTGTTTTGTTTCATATGTAGTACACAGTACTTATGATGTTAGCTAGTATACACATGTTTATGGTATAAAAACAGTGAATATCATTAATATGCATAGTGGGTGGGACTGAATGTGATTTTGCTGAAAAGAGATTATTAGCACAGTATCTCAAGAACATTAACCTCGATTCATGTCATATGTCGTACACAGATAGCCCATGATTTGTACATGTGCCCTATTGTTTTTGGTGGTGATGCCACGCCTATCAATGAGTAGGTGGGGCTTAATGTAAAAATCTTCAAATACTCATATTTTAACAACTACATGTCTGTTTTGTTTCATACTTGGTATATTTAGGTTCTTAGCTAGTGTATACAAATGCATGATATAACATTGTTGAATATCATTAATATATACATACAGTAGTGAGTGAGGCTAATTATGGTTTTGTGGAAAAGAAAAAGAGCTTGTAACAGTACCTTAAAGACAATGCATTGAATACATGTCATATGTGGTACACAGATAATCCATTGTCTATTTGTGTGCCCTATTGTGTTTGGAGGTTATGTGATGTATATTGCTAAGTGGGGGTGAAAGGAAGGGGGGGGCGGCTTGATATGAAATAAAATCTTAAACAAGTGTTGTCAACAGGTTCTATTTTATTTCTTTTGTTTTTACAACATGTTTACATATTTACAGAAGAGTTTTATTTACAAATATGAGATGAAATTTCCGAAATATGTATATACAGAAGAATATATATGGTTGTGAAAGGAAGTGTTGTATAATAAGTCTGGTGAGCTTAACTGTGTACAACTCTCCCAAATTACAAAACAAAAATGATAACAAATTTGGTTGTACAAAACGCCCCCACCCACCAACAGATACAATCGAAAGCCACGGGTCCCCATCTCACCCCACCCCTACCCAACACCAGGTCAAGTAAGGATGTATTAAAGTATTCAACAGTGAAAGGGAATGATTAAAAACAAATCAACAGTTCATGATTTATTTACATTTGAGGGTTTTTCTAAAACAAGACCAAGATTTGCAGCTTTGTACATCAGTTGAGAGGGAATTTCAGGCATCAATTGCACGGTTGCACGAATTAAATCTTATAATGTTGATGTGACAGTGAACACAATGGATGATGTTTGATTGACAGGTATTGTAGTTGTGCGTGTCTTTGTTTGTCCTAAACATTTTATAAAAGGTGGCGGAAGATTATTGTTAGTAGCCTGGTAAGCAATGGTGGCAAGATTGATGTTAATTAGATCTGGTAGTTTAAGGAGGTTAAGAGACAAAAATAAATTACTAGTTGTGTCAGGATAATAAGCATTGGTGATATGTCGGATGGCCTGTTTTTGTAAGATAACTAATTATTTAAGAATGATTTAGTAGCACTCAACCAAACACTGCAACAGTAAGATAAATGAGGTCAAATAAGTGTTTGATATAAGGATCTTAAAATCATTTGTGGAATGAAATGTTTCAATTTGACAAGATACCAACACCTCAAAATCTTATTGGAAATTGAATAAATATGATTGGACCAAAACAGTTTTGAATAATTATAGACCCCTAAGAATTTTGTGATATCTACTTTACTCATTTTAATGCTATTTAAGTGACTAGTGACATCCTAATTTTTACTAATCGGTCCAAATACTACATAATTAGTTTGACTAATGTTAAGAGACAACTTGTTTGCAGAGAACCATTCATAAAATTTAGATAAATCAGAACTAATAGTATTTTTTAACTCATGTGTGTCACTACCCTAATAAAAAATGTTAGTGTCATCCGCAAGTAAAATCAGTGATGACTCTGTAGGCACATTGCTTATATCATTGGTATTATAATAAAAAGAAGTGGACCTAATATCGAACCTTGTGGAACTCCACATTTAACATTATAAAGATCAGAGCTACAATTATTATAATATACGAACTGATGCCTATTACAAAAATAACTATGAAATCACACAAGTGTATTACCTCTTATGCCATAAAATGATAACTTATTTAAAAGGTTTTGATCAATAGTATTTATGTGCATTGTGGACATGGCTTACGAATATGTAATTAAGCTTGGGCGTTGTTTCGATATTATTCAATATTGACCCATATCTGTATGGTCGATATTGAGTTCAAGGGTCATGTTTTCCACTGATATTGTTCTATACATGAACTAATAATGAAGTTAACTTGACAACCAAACATGCACCTTTCCTCACTATACAGCCACAAAAGGTTTGTAATTTGTAATAATATCAAAGTTGCAGGCAGCCAATAATGTTAAGAGTTAATTAAGTCATCAATATTTAAAAAAAATATTACCTAAAATATGTTCTACAGGCAGGAAATTCTTCATTCTGGACATACAGTACTGTACTCTGTATGTACAGGCTGCCTAACATTGTGCAATAATATAAGTTAATTTTCATGATTTGTGATGGTTGAACACTTAAACATTGCATCTAAATTCCTCAAAAGGAATACCGCATTCCTAAATTTGTGTTGAAAAGTTCTTAATTGACACCTGAAAGTAGATTTTGTCATCAAAACTAAAAGTTTTCATCCCCAAAACTAAAAGATAATTCCCACTAATTTGTCCGTTCACACATCAGACTTTCTGTACAGTAAGCAGCACAAGCACAAACAGTGTGTATAGATTTCTGAGCCCACTCGTCCGATTTTTAGTAGCAGAAGACATTTTCTATAAATATTTTTGTAGACTTCTGAATGTCCAGGTCTTTAAAAATGAGTGCAAAAATGATGCCCTTTTAGTAGGAAATTCAAAACAAGTAAGTGGGACCTAGCATTCAAAGGTAAAGTTGGCCCGTTTTCATTAACACAAAATGTACATGTATTTACCAGTTCCACGCAAATAGTGAAAAAATGATATATTCAAACTTATGGAATTTCAATGTTTCTGTGATTTATTTTTTGAGAAAGAGACAATGTAAAAAACAGTTCCTTTCAAAATAATGGGTGTTTATTTAAAGGTTTATGTACATATTTCCCATTCAATTCTGTAAATTTAC